>JAUCMX010000016.1:17541398-18141398 GCA_033459395.1 Hemibagrus guttatus | reverse complement strand
GTTTTCTTTCTTTCATTCATTCATTCATTCATTCATTCATTCATTCAAATTCAACATATTCTTGTTGAATATCTTATGTGGAGAAGTGCACAAACAAACTGGATGATGTTAAGAAATAACAGTGTGGCCAGAAAAAAACACATAAAAAAACAAATCTGGCTAGAATCTAATTAGGAACAAGTCCACAGTTTCATATTTCAGAAAATCTTCCCTGTCCGAATCCGATTTGCCAAAAGAAATAGGAATGCCTGAATGCAAGATTCAAGATTTTTATTTGTCACATAGACATTTATCTACAGCTTATGACTTGTCACATACATGGTTATATACAGCATATGACTTGCAGTTTAAAACTGCATAACACATAGCCTGTGTGTTATTGTCAGAGAAATGGATGCGTCATGTCCTCCAAACTGGGGCTCGAACCCAGGTCTCCTCCAAGAGAGCTCAAATACCCACAGTACAAAGTCTAGACCCAAATTCAGGGATTAAAACAGATGAACATTTATTATGGAAAAGAAAATCTGAAAACAAAGGGAAATACACAACCACGAAAACACAACACCGAGAACACAATATATATAGGAACAGAACACAAACTCTAACAACAAATGAAAGGGGAGACACCGATTGAGCAACGCAATGCACTAAACACTGGGTATATATAGGGAGACTAATCAGGGGAAACAGGTGAGGGTGAGGGGCTGGAACAGAGTGAGGGGCAAGTGAGGACAACAAAGGCACATGGCACAAAAAAATATTAAAAAAGGCTTAAGTAGTCCCACCAGGTGACCCTCTGGAGGTTAAACAGGACAGCATCCGAGCAGTGTGTGTGTGTGTGTGTGTGTGTGTGTGTGTGTGTGTGTGTGTGCGTGTATATGTGTGTATAAGTGTGGTGTTTTGGTTAGTATGGTATCTTTGCATAGGTATTGTATTATATATACAGTGTATATTTTCTTTCTTCAATCTGCCTAGATACACCATCGTCTCTCTCTCTCTCTCTCTCTCTCTAACTGAGATATTTATAGCAGGCTTCATTAGATCTGTGAGTTATGGCTGGCTGTTACTGTTCACACCCAACTAGGCCACTACTGCACACTCACACACACACTCACTCCTATAAATCATGCAGACTTTCACTAGACAGAGAACAAAGCCAGCGCTTGGTAAAGCAAAAAGAAAACGTTTTTGGGTCAGCCTCGACCTCACCAGTGTACATTACACATTTTAAATGTAGTACTTAATATAATTGAACTGCCAGAAATATCCTTTCTGGACATTTTACAACCTAAAAACGTTTTTGTGCTAAATTAAACAGTGTAGCAGTGTAGTGCTCTGCTATTAAATAAGCTGCTGTTATGCTAAGCAGCTAAATGTTAACTAATCGGTGTAGCTAACTAGCTCAGGCCTTAAACTAAAATTAGTAATGGTTTAGTCGATGCTGCCTGGTTTTTGCAGTGCATTGTGGGATTTTTTTAGGGAGCGAACTTCCCAGGACACCATAAGGATTTTACGATTGAGAGAAACAATATTTAAAATGGCCGATTCTCTGATCAGTGCCCTGACTACTGAACTAAGGAGGTGATTGAGAATAAACTCAGACTTCTCTGTCTAGTTGACTTATTTTCTTCTGCCTCATTATTAAAACCTATAAAAGTCTCTCAAAAGACACTCATCCCTACCCTAATTTCCCTAGCTCCGTATCTAGTCTCTGGTCTAATGTGCTGCCTTCGGCTAAGTAAGTGATATAAATACACATGATTGGATAAGCTGTAACACTGTAGCACTGTATTTTTTCTCTGTAGTGCTTCTATTACAAATACTATACAGTGGGGCAAAAAAGTATTTAGTCAGCCACCAATTGTGCAAGTTCTCCCACTTAAAAAGATGAGAGAGGCCTGTAATTTTCATCATAGGTACACTTCAACTATGAGAGACAGAATGAGAAAAAAAAAATCCAGAAAATCACATTGTCTGATTTTTAAAGAATTTATTTGCAAATTATGGTGGAAAATAAGTATTTGGTCACCTACAAAAAAGCAGGATTTCTGGCTCTCACAGACCTGTAACTTCTTCTTTAAGAGGCTCCTCTGTCCTCCACTCGTTACCTGTATTAATGGCACCTGTTTGAACTCGTTATCAGTATAAAAGACACCTGTCCACAACCTCAAACAGTCAGACTCCAAACTCCACTATGGCCAAGACCAAAGAGCTGTCAAAGGACACCAGAAACAAAATTGTAGACCTGCACCAGGCTGGGAAGACTGAATCTGCAATAGGTAAGCAGCTTGGTGTGAAGAAATCAACTGTGGGAGCAATTATTAGAAAATGGAAGACATACAAGACCACTGATAATCTCCCTCGATCTGGGGCTCCACGCAAGATCTCACCCCGTGGGGTCAAAATGATCACAAGAACGGTGAGCAAAAAATCCCAGAACCACACGGGGGGACCTAGTGAATGACCTGCAGAGAGCTGGGACCAAAGTAACAAAGGCTACCATCAGTAACACACTACGCCGCCAGGGACTCAAATCCTGCAGTGCCAGACGTGTCCCCCTGCTTAAGCCAGTACATGTCCGGGCCCGTCTGAAGTTTGCTAGAGAGCATTTGGATGATCCAGAAGAGGATTGGGAGAATGTCATATGGTCAGATGAAACCAAAATAGAACTTTTTGGTAAAAACTCAACTTGTCGTGTTTGGAGGAGAAAGAATGCTGAGTTGCATCCAAAGAACACCATACCTACTGTGAAGCATGGGGGTGGAAACATCATGCTTTGGGGCTGTTTTTCTGCAAAGGGACCAGGACGACTGATCCGTGTAAAGGAAAGAATGAATGGGGCCATGTATCGTGAGATTTTGAGTAAAAACCTCCTTCCATCAGCAAGGGCATTGAAGATGAAACGTGGCTGGGTCTTTCAGCATGACAATGATCCCAAACACACTGCCCGGGCAACGAAGGAGTGGCTTCGTAAGAAGCATTTCAAGGTCCTGGAGTGGCCTAGCCAGTCTCCAGATCTCAACCCCATAGAAAATCTTTGGAGGGAGTTGAAAATCCGTGTTGTCCAGTGACAGCCCCAAAACATCACTGCTCTAGAGGAGATCTGCATGGAGGAATGGGCCAAACTACCAGCAACAGTGTGTAAAAACCTTGTGGCGACTTACAGAAAACGTTTGACCTCTGTCATTGCCAACAAAGGGTATATAACAAAGTATTGAGATGAACTTTTGTTATTGACCAAATACTTATTCTTTCCCCCATAACTTGCAAATAAATTCTTTAAAAATCAGACAATGTGATTTTCTGGATTTTTTTTTTCTCATTCTGGCTCTCATAGTTGAACTGTACCTATGATGAAAATTACAGGCCTCTCTCACCTTTTTAAGTGGGAGAACTTGCACAATTGGTGGCTGACTAAATACTTTTTTGCCCCACTGTATCTGCATCTGGACTGGTCTGTAAGATGACACCCTGTGCTATAGAACTGATATTATCTAACTACAAAGCAAACACACATGCTAACAAAGCTATTTCTATTAAGCTTTTCTATTCACAGCTCCTCAACTCCTCAGTATAACCATAACCAGCAAATTATATCTAATACCTAACGCCTTTATTTATTTGTAGCTATTTATATATATATATACTCCAACAGAAGCCAGCCTTTACTTCTTCTTCTTCTTTCGGCTTTTCCCTTCAGGGGTCGCCACAGCGAATCAGCTCTCTCCACTTATCCCTATCTTCTGCATCCTCAACACCTGCACCCACTAGCTTCATATCCTCATTAATTCCATCCATATACCTCCTCTTTGGCCTTCCTCTTTGCCTCCTGCCTGGCAGCTCCATGTCCAACATTCTCCTACCAATATACTCACTCTCCCCCCTCTGAACATGTCCAAACCATCTTAATCTGGCCTCCCTAACTTTGTCCCCCAAACGTCCAACATGAGCTGTCCCTCTAATGCACTCGTTCCTAATCCTGTCCAATCTTGTCACTCCCAAAGAGAACCTCAACATCTTCAGCTCTGCTACCTCTAGCTCTGACTCCTGTCTCTTCCTCAGTGACACTGTCTCTAAACCATACAGCATGGCCGGTCTTACCACTGTCCTGTACACCTTCCCCTTCATTCTCGCTGAAATTGTCCGATCACACAGAACTCCCGACACCTTTCTCCACCCATTCCAACCTGCCTGCACTCGGTTCTTTACCTCTTAGCAGCCAGCCTTTACTAACTTCAGTAAACAACCTTCTTCCACACAAGGGTTAGTGCACTGTGAGATTTGAGATGAAGCAGAAGAAAAAAAAACAGTGCTTTTAGGAACTTAATAATTCACACAGAAAGCTTCTTTTTATGCACCATTTTCCTCATACCGCTGCATAACTGTTAGATTGCTATCCGTATTAGCTAGCAGTGATGCTGGGGAAGTGTTTGAAACTAAAATGTCAGCCATTTTGGGAAAAATTTGAGAGAACTCATATCATAGATTTCCATCAAGAATTCTTGATAATAGCTGTTTAAGATGTTCTCAGAGTACAAGTCAAGTCAAGGGGTTTTTGTTGTCATTCCTCTTTACACTGTAACTTGTATACAATAAAGTGGACCATGGTACAAAGCAGAACAGTGTGCAAGACTACAAAAAGCGCAAATACACAACAGTGTGAGATTGGATGATTGAATAGTGACTGATAGTGGCTTTTATTTCCTAGTGTGTTCATTCATAGGTCATCTTATTCACAGTGTGTGAGGCACCATACAAAGGTCCATAATGCACTTCTATCTATCTATCTATCTATCTATCTATCTATCTATCTATCTATCTATCTATCTATCTATCTATCAACCTAATAGAATAGAATTAGAATGCTTTTATTGTCATTGCAGAGCTGTACAACAAAATTAAGGCTCTGTCTTTTAAAAGCACACACATTTATCCATACATATAAATGCAAACAGATTGTACAAAATGCTAATGTACACAGATATAAATGTAAACAGATTGTACAAAATGCTAATGTACACAGATATAAATGTAAACAGATTGTACAAAATGCTAATGTACACAGATATAAATGTAAACAGATTGTACAAAATGCTAATGTACACAAATATAAATGTAAACAGATTGTACAAAATGTAAATGTAAACAGATATAAAATATAACAACTATATACAGAATGTGCAGAATAGGGCAAGTGCAAATGTAAGCAGATATGTACTTTTGTGCATATCTGCTTCATATGTACAAATTCCATTGTCTGTACCACTTATCCAATCTATTCTCGGGTCATGGTGATCTCAGGCATCATTGAGCATCAAGGCAGGATACACCCTGGATCGAGTGCCAACCCAACGCAGGGTACACACACACTCTCATTCACTCACGCAATCACATGCTACGGACAATTTAGAGATGCCAATCAACCTACAATGCATGTCTTTGGACCGGGGGATGAAACCGGAGTACCCGAGGGAGATCATGCAAACTCCACACACACATGGCAGAGGCGGGAATCAAACCCCCAACCATATGTACAAATTACTAACTAAATTACTAACTAACGAAGAACCTAAGGACTAACTGCATGACATTCATTTCATGAAGGTTCAGAGTTGCAGGATTATAAATGAGCTCTTTCTCTTTTTTTTTTATTTTTTACTTTCACACAGTACTGCAAAGGTATTGGGCCATCAGGAGCCTCTACTGGAATCATGTCTGCACGTTTCTGGAATGGGAATGGCACAGCAAACAGGAAGTTGTAGCTCAGTGGTTAAGGTGCTGGACTACTGATCAGAAGGAGTTCCAGCACCACCACTGCTGAACCCTTGAGTAAAGCCTATAATCCTTAATTGCTCAGTTGTATAAAAGAGATAAATATAAGTTGCTCTGGATAAGAGTGCCTGCCAAATGCCATCAATAAACTGTTCTTCCAAAATATTCCCTCAGCTGGAGATTTGATGATGGTGGAACAGAGTGCTGTTTAACACGTAGCTTACAATATATTGAGATCCAGTGAATGGTGGCTGAATCAATGTTTCTACAGCTTTTGTACAGTGTTATACCAAGCCACCTACTCAAACACACAAACACACACACACACACGCACACACACACGCACACACACACACACACACACACACACACGAGTCTGTTGGCTCCTTAGATAAAAGCAATCTAAAATTTAATAAAAATCACTGAACACACAATGATATATCTCCTCAAACTGAACACACACAGTTAATTTACCACTGAGCAGGCACTGAGATAGGTGGAACTATAAACAGGAGGGATAGCACAAAAGAGAAAGAAAAGAGGAAAAAGAAGAGAGATTATGGAGAAAAGAGGGAAGAGAGAGAGGCATTAAGCAGAGAGAGAGAACGAGAGAGAGAGTATAATAATTGATGTGTTTTTATCTATGGAGTATAGATGAAAGGCAGGGAAGAGAGGACTGTGTGTGTGTGTGTGTCTGTGTGAAGAGCGAAGAATGAGCTGTAATTCATTTTTTATTCGTTTATCTCCTCAATGAAATTTGAAGTGACAGAGCAAAGAAAAGGGCTTCATTCCCAAAAGTCACTTAGTGCACTCATTTGAATATTTTTAGGACATTTGCTTCTGTGTGCGTGTTTGTGTTAATTCCTTAGCACATTAAAATAGGAAAGTGTAGAAAACTTACATTTGCTTAAAGTATCACAAAAGATCTGCCTCAAATCACACACATTTTAGTTAGTGATAATACATTAGTGCTTCCTTTCATCAAGGGAACAAGGAATCCTAACATAAGCTAAGGCTAACAAAGAACAGCTTCATTCACAGTCACTCAAACGTTAGCACAAATGTTAGCTAGCATACTCTGCTGATAAAAAGGTAGCTCTATGCTAATAGGTAGCTGTCATTAAGCAAACTGCCTTGATAAACACAAAGTGTAGTAACAGGTAGATTACACTGATGAGTAGTAGTTTCCATCTGTAAAAGTTTGAATTAGTTATGAATTTCGATTATATGATGCTAAAAATTCACCTCATGGCTTTACAAATCTTGAGTATGATTAGAGAGAAATGTAGTGGTTGAAGTGAAGTGAATAGAAAGTAGGGGAAAGAGTGATTGTTCTTTGTTACTTCAGACTTTTGGTCCTCTGGTAAATTTGCTAATGTTTGTAAAGGAGTGATTTATATGCTAGCTGCTAATTAACTGACTAACTAGCTACTTATCATGCTATGCTAGCACAAAGTTACACCTTTGTCTTCTGTGGAAACTGTGTGGATTAGCCGTGTTTATACAAGAGCTTTAAACAAAGTTAAATATTAACACTTGTTTCAAGAATGTTGCATAAAAGTGTTGCAAAAAATACCTTAAGCTTTATAGCATACTTATGCTAATAAACCCATAAACACATGGCACATAACAGTGTATAAGCCCCCCCCCCCCCCCACACACACTACAACAGCAAGCTTGTTACATGTGACATTAATCCCACTCACATTTCCACTACACACATAAACACACACACAAACTTCAGTCATTGCAGACTACTGCAGCTATGTATCATACGTACAAGCACACACACACACACACACACACACACACACATACAAAACCATTGCTGACTACTGCAGCTATGTATCACACATATAAACACACACACACACAAACTTCAATCACTGCTGACTACTGCAGCTATGTATCACACATATGAACACACACAACGATTCCCAACTGCTACAGCCACATATCACACATATAAACACACACACACACACACACACAGGCTGTGTGGACAGACTGGTGATATGAGTCACAACACAAAACCACTTTAAAAGCTCTCTCTCTCTCTCTCTCTCTCTCTCTCTCTCTCTCTCTCTCTCTGTGTGTGTGTGTGTATTTGTGGGATGTTTTCTGTTTCAGGCAGAAAGGTTTTGACAGTCTTTTACTTTTACAGCTAGCTTGTTTCTTTAACATTAGCTAAAGTATTCTGCTTGTATCATATGACAGGTTTGAAGATAACATTTATTGAACATTGCACCTTTCTTGAGCTAAAACTGGTGATAGAAACTCTTTACACAATGTACAGTGCTAACTAGCTGACTGTGGCGGCACAGCTCCATGATCTAACCCCAACTCTGCACACAAACAGTAGAGATTTGTAACATGGTGATCTTGTCACAAACTTATAACCAGCTCCATTTTGAACACAAAGCTGCACTAAAATGCTGCGATGCCTCCTGACTAAACCTGATCCTTCATGTAGTGCTCAGTTCACCAGATCTACACAAGCTGACAAAGTAACAGATCAGCCAGAGAGAGAGGCAAACTTTATCATTACTGTGGTTGAAAGAGCATAGAGGAAAGTGCTGATGATTCTTCCTGCTTTTTTAGACCGCGTTCAACGAGCAATTACCTTCCTGTCGAGACTCTAATAGTAAATTGCAGGTTCTGCTGCAGTTGCATTGCTGTGCTGACTGAATATAATGAAGATGACAATGTGCACTGTCTAATAACACCACCCACGTCTGGGGGGATGATGTAGGGCAACCCCGAACTTCGCATTGCTCTGGTTCTTCTCTACAAAAAGCTAATAGGATTTTTCTATTGAAGAAAATAAGTCCGAAAAATGATCCTTACACAAATTAACCCAGGTTTTATGAATCTCCAGAAGTAAAGCACTAAAGTTTGACTATAAACAAGCTCCACCACGGACAGTCACATGACTTTGATGTCACCACTAAGCTTCAACTCTTTCGGTCTTTATTTAAAAAGCATGACCCCTTATAAGGATCCACTGCTTTTTTTTTTTTTCTTTTTGTGAATGAATAAATGAGTTGAAATAAGTTGAAATTTGTAAGAGTTTGTTATTAGTATAAACACAGCAAAGCTGCAGCAGATGATGAGAGTTAAACATTCTCTGTAGTCTCGTATTGCCACTTGTTCACATCGCAGCAGCCTTTTTTCACATCACGGGTAGGGCTTTAATGATAGATTATATGCCGTAAAATAAAACAGAAATATATCTTGAGCTTGTGTTAAGCACTGAGCTTGATTCAGGTATTAAAACCACAAACCAATTCAAAAATTTTATTGATTTCGGGACGATGGAGACAGAAGTGCAAACTCTTTTCTTGTTTTTTAAGGAATAAACCACTACAGGACATGCTGTTATAGGAATCCACAATACAGGTGGATTATTTTCCAGTAGCAGCGCATCTCGACGTGTTTGATTTCTTTTCTCCTGCTGTTTTGCCCACGCAACTAAATTCAAAACCATTTTTAGATTTTTTTTTAATGGTGGATATATTGCAACTTTTTTTTTAACCGTTCATAAGGTACATCCCAAACACATACACTATATTGGCAAGTTTTGGGACGTCTGCCTTTACATGCACATGAATGTAATATGGAGTTGGCCCGCCCTTTACAGCTATAACAGCTTCAACTCTTCTGGGAAGGCTTTCCACAAGGTTTAGGAGTGTGTTTATGGGAATTTTTGACCATTCTCCTAGAAGTTCATTTGTCAGTCACTGATGTTGGATGAGAAGGCCTGGCTCGCAGTCTCCGCTCTAATTCATCCCATAGGTGTTCTATCAGGTTACGGTCAGGACTCTGTGAAGGCCTCCAGTTCTGGACTCTGTCAAGTTCCTCCACACCAAACTCACTCATTCATGTCTTTATGGACCTTGCTTTGTGCACTGGTGCACAGTCATGTTGGAACAGGAAGGGGTCATCCCCAAACTGTTCCCACAAAGTTGGGAGCATGAAATTCTCCAAAATGTCTTGGTATGCTGAAGCATTAAGAGTTCCTTTCACTGGAACCGAAAGGGGCCAAGCCCAACCCCTGAAAAACAACACCTGAATTCAATGATTTGAAGGGGTGTCCCAAAACTTTTGGCAATACAGTGTACCTAATACATTGTTCTATTCCATTGTGTAGTATAAATAGTGAGTAATGTTTTCACACTAAACTCCAACATAAAGATGAAGTGCACTTGAAATGCCTGGATGATGCACTTATTCAAAAAGAAGAAGAAAAAACAAGGTGTGGAATGTTGAACACATCATGCATCAACACTTGCAATTTTGCTTACATAGCAGGAAATGGGTGGAGCTACCAGGCGCTGACTCTGAATGGGAAATTTGTTTAAGACGGCTGACAAGACTCAACAAGACGTCTTACAGATATTTTTTATATTTGCTCAGGCTTTGTGATCTATTTTTCAACATTTCAACATTCAAATTCAGCATATTCACCTCTAAAGCTACTGTCATTCACAATCGACTGGCAAACGGCTTCTACTTCCTGTTAGAAAAAACGTGGTAGTGTTCTATTTGAGATGATAGTACCCTTCTTACATTCATACACTAGACTATCCTAGAGTGCAGAGTGTAAGTGTATAGTGTGTAGTATGTCGTTTGGGACGCAGCTGTTGTTAGATTTAAAGCTGTCTGAGAGAAAAATCATCTATCATTTATGATAGAGCAGCTGACCACTGCAGCTTCATATCACACACACACACACACACACACCTATGTCAATCATTTTAGGTCACTGCAGCTACAAATCAGACATATAAGACACTTCCTCTTATCACTTATGTTATAGCAGCAATAAAACAGTCATTCTCACACCAGCCTCTCTCTCTCTCTTTGTCTCTCACTTTCTCTCTCTCTCTCTCTCTCTCTCTCGCTCTCTCTCTCACTTTCTCTCTCGCTTTCTCTCTCTCTCTAAAAAAAAAAAAGCAGGTTGTCATGTTCCTGAGAAACCTGGAAAGCAAATATTCCTCTCTCCTGGTGCGACCATTACAAAGCCCCGACACTGGAGACTCCTTCCATGAATGTTCAAAAACGTCTCCTTTACAGAAAGCATCAATATATAAACTGTTCCACAAAACATTTATTTATTTAGTAATCCTTTCATTAACAGTCTCAGGTTATGTCAAGTCTGTGTGAAGGAGCCATTACTATAGGAACGATAACGTATTCTTATGAGTGTGTTATATAAACCCGTTGTTTGAAGTATACACTATGCTTTTAATGAGAGGACTGTGTAACAGCACTATAAGCAATTCTAGATGATTGTATATTCACAGGTCTTTCCAGGTTATTTAATATTAGATGGGGAAAAAAAAAAACAAATACTGTTAAGACAAAGAGAATTGTTTCTTAGGGTGAGGATTGGCATAAGGAGAATGTTTTTAAAGATGTTTTTGCCTTCAGCATTTTGGGACTGTGATGATGTTCCTGTAAGATTCATGACAGATTGTTGGTGAGAGAAAATACTAAGTATAAGTGGTGGAATACTGCGCCACAAAGGAAATGAGAAAAGACGCAATATAATAAACGAACGCGATTTCAAGCTGAGATGCATCACCACACCCGGCTGTGGATTATTCTCCTGTCCCACGCTGCGTTATTAAATTTACACGGCCATTAGAATAAACATTCAGCAGTTTATTACTGCAAGAATGGTGTGTGTGTGTGTGTGTGTAAGAGTAAAATGAAATTTGGGATACTTTTCTTTCTTTCTTTCTTTTTCTTCTCATTTTTTTCTGTATTCCAGAAGCAGCATGTAATCCTGCTGCCATGTAGGAATGTTTAGTTCTCTCAGGGGTAAAGTTCGACTAATAGCTGTCGCTGTCAGATGAGAGTGAAAATCTCAGCAGGAGTGACAAAGAGGAATTTCAGTAGAAGTCATGCTATTGTTCCCTGACCTTTATACGCGCGCGCGCACACACACACACACACACACACACACACACACACACACAGCAGGTGGTCTCCACTCAATCAGCACAGACACTCACATATACACAAACACATATACACTCACTCACTCACAAAACACACACACACACACACAGACTAATTCATTATTAAATATTTGTTTCAATAATTTAAATTCAATACTCAAACCTTTTCAGCTTGCAGAATTCAGATGGACACATTTTGTCTGTGCGCCCTGCGTTCTGTGTGTGTGTGTGTGTGTGTGTGTGTGTGTGATTGTCTGTGTTTGTTTGTATGTAAGTGCTGATTGAGTGCAGGCTTGTGTGTAATCGTCACGAGAGCCACAATTTTCACCTTTTAATTTTAGAATCATTTTTATTTTATTTATCTCCATTATCCACTTTATCCGGATCTGCGTCATGGTAAATCTGCCCTGTGCACACACTCAGTCACAACTTATTAATACCTTTGAATCCCACAGACACGATACAGACGAATTCCATGTGCTCGCTGCAGTGTCCTTTTTGATGATGTCATAGTGGACCTTAAAGCTGTTGCCCAATCAGCAGCGTCAGTTAATCGATGCAGAATCAATCATACAGTAGGTTTTTGATTCAAAAATTGTAGTATACAATATAATGTAGTGTAATTCTCCATAACATCCATTCTAGACGGTTCTATATTCGTTCACGGGTCGTTCCGTGTTATTTACAGAGTTTTGACTCTCAGTACTTTGATGATACTTTGACTCAGGGACCATGATGATGTTCCTTTAAGTTTATTAAATATGACGCAACAGAAAGATGTGCACCCTGTGCTCAGGAGACCGCAAGCTCCGATCCCGATGATAAGCCATCGCAGCCATCAGGAGTTCATGACGCTTTCACCTGTTCATCAGAGCGACACTAGGCAATCTTCAGCTTCTGTGAAATGATGTACAGAATGTGGAAGAGGGCAGAGTGTTTCTCTTCATTTCTTCATCTTGAAACAGTAGGATTTGGCAAATGACCAATTTTCCTGAGTGCCTACAACTAAAATGTAAAAAAGAGTAAACAGATAAAGAAGCTGCTAAGAGAGTAAAGGGGAACTGGCAGAGCTTTCTTGGCAAAAAATATCTGTCTTCAGGCTTTAACTATGTAATGCGATTACAACAAGAGAGAAACAATGGGGTCACCAACGGCAGTTCAAGAATGGAGAGTAGACAATAAGCTCTCTCTCTCTCTCACACACACACACACACACACACACTCACTCATACAAAGCTAATTAGCATGCCAATAGTTTGACCTCATTCCCCTGTCACAGATTACCACCCAGTTCAGACTCGTTCATTCAGTACCACTGAGCCAACTGGGTATTTAACACAACTTTTATAGCTCATCATAGCTAGTTGATGTTCCAGTGTCCAGCCAGTGTTACCAACAACAAAGTGCGTGGAAGCCTTACAGCAGATTTAACACCGAGTAATGGCGACAAGCTGAGACGTTAGCTACATTACACGCAACATTAAGCTTAAGGTCATACGACTTTATCACCTCGTGTCCCGAGGCTTGAGCTCAGAGCTGATTTATGTGCTGCGCTAATCTCATAATCTTGTGTAATTTGACTAGAAGCTAGCAGGCTAGTCTCTGAAAGTTGATACATATTTTCTAGTGTGATGGGATGTGGTATCTCTGCACCTCATTCCAAACCACATCTTTCTTTTAGCAACTTAATTATATGAATTATATACACAGCATAAATCTGACACTAGTATCTGTTAACACACTTGGGGTTTAGAGCAGAAATACTAAAAAGATTTAAAATACACTGTACATCAGTTTATAATCTATTTCTTCATTATATAATTAATATATGTTTATACTTCCTTTGATTTTGATATTAGATATTGAGTTGTGTACGTAATTGCCAAGTATGAAAGATACAGGAATAGGAATAAACTTGCCCTTTTCTCCATCTTACAGAGCTCCCCTTTGAAAGAACTGGTAACTGGTCGTTAGTTCAGCATTGACCTATGGGTTTGCCACTGGGAGCACGGCTGTGGCACTGTTTCGCAAGTTCATCTCTCACCTTCAGGTTTAGAGGTTCGATTCCCACTTTTAACCTCTGTGTGTGTGTGGAGTGGCTTGTTCTCCATGTGCTTCAGGGGGTTTCTTCAAGGTAGTCCAGTTTCCTCCCCAGTCCAAAGACATGTATTATAGGCTGATTGGCATCTCTACATTTGTCCAGGGATTGTGCTTTGCGATGGGTTGGTACCCCATCTAGGGTGTCCCTTGCAGACTCCAGGCTCCCTGTGACTCATGGGCAGATGGATGAATGTGTTGGATGGATGGACCAGCCCCAAACTGATGGGAACATGGAAAATATAATTTGTTATCTTTTGTGCAATATTATTTGCCAGGACAGGAGATCAGTGATATGCTCCAAATCCTTCAAGAGCTACGACAGCTTCTAAATAGTCCCTTGTAATTGGCACAATTTGGTGGCAAGGGCCACTTAAGGTCACACCATGGGTTTTGAAAGATTATGAGGTGCTGGGAATGGACAGAAAAAGCACACCATGAGCAATAGGGGTAGACAGGACACGTTGCTCTGGTTATGGTGAAGAGAAAGATGGGACTCCAGTCGCAGTTGAATTTTGGATGTGTTCACCTCGAGGTGAACGGTGCCCTTTCACCTCCTCCACTCTTCACAAAACACACCTCTGATGTGGTTCTAGTAAATTAAGGATGCTAATGTGTAGAGATCTGTAGGCTGAGAGGTGGCTATTGGCTGGACAACTTCCTGTCTTCTGCTGAGAGAATATAGCAGGTGGGGTGTGGTTGAGTCTGCATGGGTCTGAGGTGTGACAGCTCATATTGTCTCAGGTATATTTATAAGATTTCTCGCTCTCTCGCTCTTTGAACCGTGAGTTGAACATGTACATACGTGGATCAAAGCCAAAGCTGGGCAGAATCAGTGACAACGATGTGAAAAGTTATCGATAGTGTTCCGGTGCCATGCGACACGAACATGAATAAAACACTCACGTGCACTTTACACCATGACTGCTGTGTGGGAGTGGCCTGCTGCCAGGACTGTTATAACACAAGTGTTAACTACAGACCAATACCATTTTATATTTAGATTTTGGACATTGACATTACTTTGGATCAATCAAATAAAAGAAACAACTCTACACACACATACACACACACACACACACACACACACACACACACACACACAGAGGACTATAACAGAGCCTGCTTGTATGCCGCACCCGTTATCTCTTCTCTCTCTCTCTCTCTCTCTCTCTCTCTCTCTCTCTCTCTGTCTTTTTCTTACCCTAGGTGTCAGGATGGAGTGGTCCCTCCCTCCCTCTCTCATCCTTCCATCATCCGTGGACATTCAGTGTTCGTCCTCGTCTTGCTCCAACAGGTGAGTCCAAAAAGATCAAAATCCGCAACACACACCCACACACACATGCACACTTTGCAGCTCACCTCCTATATGCACGGGCTCAGAGTGTCTCACAGCTTACACACCCACACATGCACGGAACCACATGCATCCACGCTGCCCCTAAGCTCATGCTCCGTTACCAGGCATGTTCAAATATGAGCACACACACACACACACACACACACTCACACACACGCGCTCACACACAGGACGCCAACGATCTGCCAACAGTTGTTGAATTCTGGCCACTCCTTCCTTTCTCTCTCTCTCTCTCTCTCTCTCTCTCTCTCTCTCTCTCTCTCTCTCTCTCTCTCTCTCTCTCTGCTGTTGCCAGGCAACTATTCAGCTGGGCCATCCCCTGACATCAACTGGAGCGTGTGAGCGCACACTGCACACACTTACACACACAGTTCTCCAGTAAACCTTAGACAGAGACGAGATGTGATCACACTCACCCTCACACATCAGTATATAGGTAACGATAAATTATTAATAACTGTGTTTATCGTTCAGATTTGAATTCATGCCATAGAGTATCTATATTTTACATACACCCTCTTCTATCAGAACATTTTAAAGGAAAACCCTCCATATGAAATATATTTATATTAAAATATTTATGAGGTGCTTAGTGACTGTGGTGCTATATTTTCTGTATTTCTGTTTAGCAATACTTCATGCTTGTGTGCTGCTCTGACGACACAAAGGAACAGTGCTTTTTACACTGCAGTCACAATAGGAATAAAAGTC
This sequence comes from Hemibagrus guttatus, assembly GCA_033459395.1. Taxonomy (NCBI): domain Eukaryota; kingdom Metazoa; phylum Chordata; class Actinopteri; order Siluriformes; family Bagridae; genus Hemibagrus; species Hemibagrus guttatus. The sequence continues at coordinate 18,125,492 of JAUCMX010000016.1, read as the reverse complement.
TCAAAGGTTTGGAAGGTAAAGGTTTGGTTTGGAGCTGAAAAAAAGCAAGAGCTCCTTTTCTCACTCACTTTTTTCATCCATTTTCTCTGTTGTTTATCCTATACAGGGTCACAGGAAACCTGGAATCTATCCCAGTGGACTTGGGGTACAAGGTGAAGGACACCCTGGATGGGGTACCAACCCACTGCAGAGCAAAATCACACACAGCACGGACAATTTAGAAACGTCTGTCACCCTACAACACATGTCTGGACCGAGGGAGGAAACCACAGAACCCTGATGAAACCCAGCAAAGCATGGGGAGAACATGCAAACTCCATACTTACTGGATGCAATCAAAACCCCAATCCTTGGAGATGTGAGGCAAACATGCCAACCACTTAGCCACCGTGGCTCCACCACCATGTCACTGAAGTTTAATGCCATATTAAATTATCCAATTGTCAATCTACTGGATACAGCAAATATACAACGCAGTCATGCTCAGTTACGACGAAAGCGCAGATCTATGAGACAACAAGCATGATGGCAATGAAGATTTGGAAGCCGATCTATTTGACATAGAGGTGGTCAGACTAAAGGTCTAAAGCTCTGCCGCATCGCCCTCCTAAAGACGAAGTGATGTGAAGGTGAGGCGATGGTTAAATCTCACTGGCTCCACTATGAGCAGGTAGTCAAACAGCATTGTGGGTAATCTGGGGTAGAAAACCAACCAAGTGAAAACAGACCAACATTGTGATCAACCGATATATTGTATTTTATTTTTAAAAATCTTATAGAAATATCACTGTATTCATTTGACTACTAAGGTATCTTAAAGACTAACACTATGCCATACTCTCTGAGAAGGAATCACCCTCCCGAATGACAACTCTAGCGGGTTCCCCATTATTAGGAGAAGAAAGTAGCCCTATTTTCACATGACAGCCATTATTTTGCCTCATGTCCACCCAACTCACTAGTCGCTAGTAACTTAAAACCACTAGTTATACACCAATCAAAGCTGTAATGTGCAACAATAATGATAAACATTTTTGTCAAAAGTATCTTTGCTGAATGTGAGTCACTCTGGCAAGCCTGAAGTAGACTTTCACAGTCAAAGTCTTGGGTCAGATTTGGAACTCATATACATTATATACCTCTGATAGCGTAAATAATATACATCATTATGCTCCAATCATAAGAAAATTCTGACCTCACGGTTAGAATCACAAATCAGACAAGATAAACAGATTTCGTTCACAGAACATCGATTGTGTGATAAAAATACACACACCAAGAGCAACCAGAAGTGAGATTTCTCTTCTACACACTGTTTCTCAAGCTACGTAAACTCAGAGATTCTTTTCAAGTGTCCAGTCACTGTTCCTACTACTGGTTGCTATTATAATCATGTTTCTCAGTAGGTGGAGCAACTTGACAACTAATCAGTGTCGCTGAAATGAAACGTTCTGGAGAGAGATTTGGTTTGTGTATAAAATTCGAGGAGAAGCAGTGTGTTCTATAGCAAGGATCACGTGTGCTCTACTGTCTTCACTCTCATTGGTAGTCGCTGCACCGAGTCGCAACATATTTGCATAAAGTTCACATTAATCAACTTTGCCGCACGTCTGGACACGCCCACTTTTCTCTTTTATCTAGTGGTTAGTGTTACATTGAAAATAAATGCTTTCCAGTCACTTTGGCATTAGATATCTATCGATCTGGAATTGATAGAAGACTCAAATGCATCCTTTCTGTAAAAAAAAATACTGCAAAGAATTCAGTGGCGCATCTTACACTCCGGAGGGTCTTATATCCAGGAAGTACATGCGTTAAGCTTGTTATCAGTTGGAACTGCAGGGAGTGAAATAGGAGCCATTTTTCATTCTGCTTCCCACACTGCATCAGTTCTGCCCCAGTTTCCAATTTCCCATAATTCCCAGGAGTTCCGAACAAACACACGCACCCACACACACAACAAACATAATGTACATAGAGGGTTATTATGATTGCATATAGTAGGGAAAGAGAAGGTGAATCATAGACAGGTAGAAAGAAAACAGACAGAAATAAGGAATGAGAGGAAGAGGACAGACAGACAGATGGACAGTCAAGTTATTCAGGAGGCAGATAGAGTGAGAGGGAGAGAGACAGACCGACCGACCGACAGATAGACTGACCGACCGGCCGACAGACAGACAGACAGACAGACAGACAGACAGACAGACAGACAGATAGAAAGATAGATAGATAGATAGATAGATAGATAGATAGATAGATAGATAGATAGATAGATAGATGGATAGATAGATAGAGGTAAAACTGGGAGTGGAGGATGGAACATGCACAGAGGTGTGTGTGTTATTTCAGTGCAGGCGTAGTTCATCGATACCTCTTCCTGTTCACACATTGAAAATAAACCTCATGCACCAGAGCTACACACACACAGACACACACACAGACACGCACGTGGGAGATGACCTTCACACACATGCACAGCAGCGTTAGATTTACTCTTAGTGTATCATTGTTGCCAGTTTGACTCACTATAAGTGTGCAACTATAAGTGTGTGATGGTTCAAGAATGACTGATCCTCAGGACTTTAATCTTGCCATAAAAAGCCACACACACGCACACACACACACACACACACACACAGCAGGCTCTCTTTGTATTCTCAATGTCGCTGAAGGTCAGGATTCATTCATCTGTATCTTCAGAGCTCTATCCGAGTCTCTATAGCTGATTTACACACTAAAGACAAAGCATGTTTCTATTTAACAAAACAAACCTGCGCTAAAGACTGAACGATCAAATGAACACCACTACAGTTCCGCAAGCTGTTTAACATTTAAAATCTTCACAAACACCAACATCCAGAGCTTTTTCTATACACCAGTATACAGTACGTAGTCGAATAAATGACAGACGAGAATAAATGGTGACTGGAGGCCAATATTTATGCACTGAAAGTTATCTGTATTCTGAGTTGCATTACACAGACAATTAAATCGATTTCCTGTGCTCCACATTTAGATGCTAATTGCCTGCAGTTCACGCCTCCAAGGTTGCCAGATTTGTCTTGAGTAAAAGCATCTTAAATGGGGATTTGCAGTAGTGTCTCTACACCACTTGCCTTTAAACACAAGCACACCACTCAGAACGATCAGAGTTCAGAGAAACACAGATTAAAGAAGGAAATAATTTCTTTGTAATTTGTTTTCTGTGCTATTAAATGTAATATGATCAAACTAACATAAAAGGAGGAGACAATTTAAAAATGAAAACAAAAAAAGCCTAAAACCCTGATTAACAAATAAGAAGTAGCCCTAGTTCTAGTCCATAATTATTAGAACATTAATTACGGCAAATTGTTTAGTTTTTACAAGTTTCTGTGCTGTTTAAAAAGCAGCTTATAAAATAGCACTTGATCCAGAATATTCTATTATTTTGCATTTTATACATATATTTTTATACGGCTCAGTGGTAGGTTTCTCGCCTATCATGCGGAAGGCCCGGGTTCGATTCCCAGCCAATGCCTCAACCCCAGCCACTGGATGCAGTGCCGGTCCCAAGCCCGGAAAAAAAATGGGAGGGTTGCGTCAGGAAGGGCATCCGGCGTAAAACATTTGCCAAGTTGTTGTGCAGACCAGTTGGTCCGTTGTGGCGACCCCGAACAGGGAGCAGCCGAAAGCAACTTCATTTTTATACCATGTTCAAGCACATGAAGTAGACTATTTAGTCATGCTTTTAATTAGCTATTTGAATAAATAAATATATAAATATATATTAATCAAAAATTTTTTTATTTATTTATTTACTTTTTCTTATTTTACTTACTTACTTACTTACTTATTTAATTTTTTTATTTTTAACATGCCCATGGTTTGCAGGATAAGCTGACCAAGCTCTCACCTGCTTCACGTACAGCTCATTTGAAATGTTCGTAAAAAAAAAAAAAAAAAATTCCCTCAGGATAAGCAGTGTCTCAAATTAAGATGTCATCTCCTCTGATCTCCTAAAATTCTACATTAATTTACAGTATAAACCAATTTAGAACTAAGCAGGGTTTCCGTGAGAGTCTCCCCTGTAGATACCTCAACCAGACCAAAGAATCATGAAGAGCTTTATTATCTCTAAACTAATAGTTAACTTCATTATATTGTGTACACTTGATTATTTTTTTAAATTATTTTTAAGGCTTCCTAGTGAGCATAGAGTGCACTAAGTAGGGTGCATAAAACTTTAGGATTCATAAACATGGCTAAACCAGCTAACTAGCTCTGCTATGAGTGTTTCAGGGAGTTCAGCATTGATGGTGTTTTTAAACAGCCTTTATAAGACATATATCTTTTATCAATCCATTTTTTTAGGTATACAGTATCCTCCACCTGTTTTGGTTAACAACCACAGGAAGCTCTTAGCTTGATGTCATGTTGTAATACAGCTGAGTGCAGCTTTACTGCTAAAAAAACACACACACACACACACACACACACACACACGGAGCAACATGACAAGCTCTACCCTGACAGTGTCAGGGCTATACTGAAAATTACAATTAATAACCACCGAAATGATATTAGCTGTAGTCCTACAGTGGTCTGTTTTAGATAGACATGTTTATGAAGACACTAAGCGTACATAAATCTAAGATTGCTTTGAAATTTGGACCTTCCACTCACTGCAAATGCAAACTCATTAAAAAACACACTTCTTCTTCTTTCGGCTTTTCCCTTCAGGGGTCGCCACAGCGAATCATCTCTCTCCACCTATCCCTATCTTCTGCATCCTCAACACTTGCACCCACTAGCTTCATATCCTCATTTATTCCATCCATATCCTCCTGACTACCAGGAAAAAAATAAATGTCCCAAATACTTGTTTTTTAAACTTTCCCAATTGTTTGGATGGTAATGATAATACTGAAGACATTTTCGGTCTCATTTGAAAGTGCTAAACGTCCTCTTTAGAGCACACAAGAGTTGGCTCAGTAGTATGCAGGGTGTAGAAGATATTAAGGTTGACAAATGTCCTCTACAGAGGACAAATTTGAACTGTGGGTAGTCAGGAGGATATACCTCCTATTTGGCCTTCCTCTTTGCCTCCTGCCTGGCAGCTTCATGTCCAACATTCTCCTACCAATATACTTACTCTCCCAAATGTCCAAACCATCTTAATCTGGCCTCCCTAACATTGTTCCCCAAATGTCCAACATGAGCTGTCCCTCTGATGCACTCGTTCCTAATCCTGTCCAATCTTGTCACTCCCAAAGAAAACCTCAACATCTTCAGCTCTGCTACCTCTAGCTCTGACTCCTGTCTCTTCCTCAGTGACACTGTCTCTAAACCATACAGCATGGCCGGTTCAACCGCCTTTCGCCATCAGCCGCTTGTAAGTGCAGCATGTTACCACTAGATGGGAGTGTTGAGTAAAAAAAAAATCAAAGACTACTTTTATTTATTTTTTTATTTGCATACTGACGTCTTAGTGGCGGGACACACAAGTACACTGGGATGTGTGTGTGTGTGTGTGTGTGTGTGTGTGTGTGTGTGTGTGTGTGTGTGTGTGTGTGTGTGTAAAATCACATCTTTTGCAGCCAGGTTTATATATAGATTCTCACTTTGTTTATGATTTAAAATGCATCGCTAGCATCCTCCAATTCACTCCATCATCCACTGGCTACACTACAAAAAATCATCCATCTAATCAAAACAAGCCAACCAAGAGGAAGTAACCATTCAAAGGCACTTAAATGTGACCAAGCAATGCAATATTTATACAAGTGAAAATAAAGATAAAAAAAATACACATCACACACTTACCTGATAATAGAAGTTGTTGTCTGTCTGATATGAGTGTGTGTCCATGGTGGTTGAATCCAGAATGTTCTTCAGGATCTCATCACAACCTGAATCATAGAAGACAAAAAAAACTTTTTTTAAGCTTACAAATTTTGAAATGGATAGTAGAGATGATGGAAACATCCATCCATCCATCCATTTTCTGTGCTGCTTATCGTACACAGAGTTACAGGGAGCCTGGAGTCTATCCCAGAGGACTCTGGGCACAAGGCAAGAAATCACTGCTGGAGACAATTTCTCACACACTACAGAGATTTTCTTTAGATGGAGGTTTTTGAACTGAGGGAGGAAATTGAAGTACCCTTAGGAAACACCTGAAGCATGGGGAGAAGATGTGCTAAACACTAAACCATCGTTCCCCCAACCCTGCAGAGCTGACTGTGTCAGAAGACATGGATCATTTCCTGACAATATAATACTGTCTTTTCCCCCCTCAAGTTATAATCAAAACTACAATAAAGTGCCTCAGGGAACCACTTAAGCCTAGGTCTTAAAAGGTTATATATAAAAGGAATATAATTTGTCAGGAGCTGATGGTTCTTGAATATTTTGATTTCCTTTTTTTCCCCATTGTCTGTACCGCTTATCTGATCTATTCTCGGGTCATGGGGAGCCTGTGCCTATCTCAGGCGTCCTCGGGCATCAAGGCAGGATACACCCTGGACGGAGTGCCAACCCATCGCAGGGCACACACACTACGGTCAATTTAGAGACTCCGATCAGCCTAGAAGCATGCCTTTGGACTGTGGGAGGAAACCGGAGAAAACCCACCAAGCACGGGGAGAACATGCAAAGTCCACACACACAGTTATAGGGATCGAGACTCAAATCCAGGACGCTGGAGGTGTGAGGCAAACATGCTAACCACTAAGCCACCGCGCCACCTGATTTCCTTTTAATCTCCCAAAATCAACACAAATATCACCACTCAAGAGAAACTAGTTAGACTTTTTGGTTGAATCAGGAGAATCAGAATATCTCTAGATTCCTTTAGTCTTAGTAAAGTAATTCAATCAGCACTGTGTCAAGGATGTCAGGTCAAAACATTCTGACATTTGACAACAACTTCCTGTCAAATGTCATCACGTCTCAACCAAAGGCACGAAAGAAGTCTTTTGTGTGTGTGTGTGTGTGTGTGTGTGTGTGTGTGTGTGTGGGAGAGAGAGAGAGAGAGAGAGAGAGAGAAAGAGAGAGAGAAAGAGAGAGAGAGAGCAGTCATCTAATTGATCCATGGTGGAATGGTTTTAGCTAAAGAGATAATTATAGCTGGCTAGTGGGAAAAAAACTCACTGCTGATTACTGAATTACTGACAACAGCTAAAAATCAAGCTCTGGTTAAAAGTTAGAGGTTGTGCTCCATTACCTAATACTCAGGAAATGCGTTCGACACGCCGATATGCACATCCATTAATTATTCTTTTAGTGCTTTTGTAATAATAATGGCAATAATGACAGCAGCATTGTTTATATCATCAGTGTTATGAATAATTTGGTCGCATCCAACACTGCACACTATAATACTAAATAGTATGTCAGAACATCATGAAACTCTCAGTTAATGTGTGACTTGGTACTGGCAGATATGAGACTATTCCCTGCAACAGAGAAGGATGCAGCATGGTATAAAAATGTTTTTTGTTTTTATTTTCATGATAACATGCTGGAGATGAATTTCCAAAATCATCTGTGTGTTCATGTCAAGAATATGATCTCTTGGTGATTCCACTCATTGGAATGTATCAGACCAGGCATGTGCTAAGAATCAGTTACGGATTGCAGGAGAAAGAGTTAAGTAGATAAGCATCATTTCTCTCTCATACCATTATCACTCTCTTTATCACTCACATAAAGAGAATGATAATGCACTTCTACATACTGTAACTACATATCAGTATATATAATCTACAGCTATGGACCAAACCAGTGCTACAGTTTTATTGCTAAAACAAGTCATCAGTGGATTTGATGGAGCTCCCATGCCAGAGCTACCCTTAAAATATACTTCAAACATGAAACATGACATTGAAGAAGAAATATTTGACCTTGCAGTGACCTTTACATTCAACCACTAGTAAGACATCATGTTAAAGAGAATCTCGATATTTCAGACAAATACAGCAACACATGGACTGTAGCTAGACAAAATTAGTCTTTGAGTTCCTGGACATGAACATGTAAGTACCATCTTTGTATGACTAACACATAGGAAGCTACTGAAGAAAAACCATCTCCGACATTTGACCTTGCTCTGACCTTGACCCATAGAAATCCTACAAACATGCAACCAGTTGTTTTTGAGAAATTGGCTAAGGAGAATCTCAGGTGGACGCAAAGACAAGCCGGAAACACAAAAATGCAAAAGAGTGAAAAAGATACCAGGGGCAACATGACACACCCCTGCTGGTAGTGAACACACTGCTAAATCAAAACAGCCTGGGAATAAAACACATACTTATTTATATTAGGATCATTTCCCTTATTGCAGCTTTAAAATTTCATGATCGAAAGAGCAACGTCGATAAGCAGCATTTATGGATGCGGAGATAAACGTCTGTTCAACTGAATGAGGCGGCATAAGCACTGAAGGAGCAGTGCATGTGTCCTTTTCAGTGAAGTTAATCCCATAAATCTGTTCAATATATGACACATATTGTGATATGGAACGTTGCCTAATACAAAAGCCTCTCAGACCCATTTATAGAGACACAGCTGCAAGCCTAAGTGTACCATGAATTAGTAAGAGCACTGTGGAAGCTTCTAGTTGTTTTTGTGTGTGTGTGTGTGTGTGTGTGTGTGTGTGTGTGTGTGTGTGTGTGTCCTGGGGCCTCATTAGCAGATCAGGACACCAGGAGACGAGCTCCAAATGCACACAACCAAACTTACACTGTGTCTCCTCTGAGCTAGTTACTCTAGTATGTTGCTCTAGTGTGTTTCATCAGTGGAAAGCTGCTGCTCCTGCAGTCTGGACATTTTTTGTCCCCTAAAGCATCAAGTTATAATCATTAATTTACTATTAATATTAATTGTAGATTGACGTATCCACAACAAAAATGCTGTATTTGTATATATGCATTTATACATGCAAAATTATACATATTACTCATATAGATACTTCTAAAAATATATAAATACTTTGTAATAAAGCCCATTTGTATATTTTCTGTAGCACCAATCCTACTAAGTGTCACACGGAGCCTATCCCAGAGGACTTGGGGCACAGGGTGAGGGACACCCTGTATAGGGTGCCAACTCATTGCAGAGAACATACCATTCACACAGTATGAGCAATTTAGAAATCCCAATCAATACATGTTTTTTCACTGGAAAAACTGGAGTATCCTGAGGCACAAGGAGAGCAGGAGGCCTCCATGCACACAGGGCAGTGGTGGGAATTGAACCCCCAGCCTCAAGGGTGCAAGGCAAGCATGCTAACCTCTAGGCCACCATGGCACCACCCCAATAATTTTCTCGCATACTTTTGATAACTCCAAACCAAGAGCGTGATAAAGCAGAATTACTTAACATTACTACATAACAATATATCATCTACAGCTATGGACCAAACCAGTGCTGCAGATTTATTGCTAAAACGGGTTGCCAACGGAATTGACATGGATGCTTCAGCCAAGAGGTCTAGTCCTGCTTGTTCTTAATTTGTATTAGCCTTTAAAATATACTTCAAAGGTGAAACATGCCATTAAAGACAAACTATTTCAGACATTCGACCTTGTGGTGACCTTGACATTCAACCAATCGTTCTTGAGACATCATGTTAAGGAGAAAATCAATATTTCAGACAGAAACAGGAACGCATGAACAGACACATGGATGAATCAATTACTGTAGCTATGACATGACATGACATGAACATGTAAGTGACGTGTAGATGATTAACACGTAGGAAGTAACTGAAGCAAAAACATCTCAGGTATTTGGCCTTGGTGAGACCTTGACCCTGTCTGGATTAATGCTAGGCAGAATTATAATTTTATAGAACTCCTACAAACATTCAACCAATCGTTCTTGAGAAACCGGCTAACAAGAATCTCAGGTGGATACAAAGACAAGCCGGAAACAAAAGAGTGAAAAAGACGCCAGGGACAGCAGGATACACCTTGCTAGTAGTGAACACATAGCTAAATCTGGAAATAAAACACATTTATAAAAGGAACATTTTCCTTTCTGCAGCTTTAAAGTTTCAGGATTGTAATAAACACTGTGTGCAATGAGAATCCTTTACACACTGACACTCTCTACAATGATAATAAGATTACAAAAAACAACATTGCTCTGTGAATGGATGGAAGCAAAGGGAAAACTCTCACACTGTTACCTTTAATGGCGAACACGCCATGACAGAAGTCTTTAAAGCTGATCTTGCCGTTAGCATTCGGGTCCAGGCACTCGGCGAACTTCTTAATCTGGAAAAGGAAGTAAAGAAATAATCAGAAGGGCACATAGTAAATAACATATAACTTAGATAAGAAATAAAACACAAAATGGTTTACTGTAGGAAATGAATCAACAGCAATGAGGAAATGGATTCTTTGCTTAGTGTTTTATTTCACTCACACCAAAGAAGCTTTGAATGAATGAATGAATATATATATTTTAAAAAATTAACATTTTTTTTATCAATTTATAGCCAAATAATCAAGGACTAATACCTGAATACTAATTTGTGTCCTAATTCTTACTTAAATATGAGCGAATGAAGAGTAAAAGCATGTACTAATCACAAACTAATGAAGAAGTCTTAATGAAGTCATGCTTGAGTAACGACCATCTTAAGTACATCTTAGAATATCACACCAAGAATATCACACATGGAAACTGCTCATTTTTTTGTACTTTTTGAAGTCTGGATAAGGGTATCTGCTGAATGCTAAATAAGCAGAATAATCCATATATAAATGTGCCGAAATCTGTGTGAATAATATGATTGGAAGTCGAACGATCGAGGTTTATATTAGTTTGTTTTTTTTATGAAGAATCTATATACATACAGGAGCATGAGTAGGAATAATGTTTTTTTTCCTGAAATAATAGTCAATTTTCATGACTAGAATAAAAATTGTGTAAATGTTCCTGTGAATGAATTACAGATTTTGTGTGTAGCTAATTGTTATTGTCAGTCCCTGTGCTTACTAAAGAAGAATTTATAAAATCATCATCTCCTTTTACAATTTTACAAAACCCCATCCAATTATTTGGATGATGTATTATATTTGTCTATGTACTAGACCTGCACAAAATTTGTATTACATCTCCTAATGTTTGCTGTTCAGTAGTGTTGATGTTGTAACCTGGGGAAATTTTACTGCTTTTCTCTTCAGCACAGCGACTCTGAGAGTCTGCAGGCTCTGCCATTTATCATGTCACTAAATGTGTAAAGGAAACACATTATTTGCTTTACTGGCCATACAATCGATGTCTTAATCACAGGACGACTGTACAGGATGGTCAGTGCTTCATGATGGTGCTGTTTAAATTGTTACATACACCCTGAGGGACATCCCTGTGCTTTTTCTTTTTTATTTACCTGCAGAGTAGACGGATTGCCTTATCACTTATTTCCCAACTGTGTCATTGGGCATTGTTCTGGAACATTGCAATTTCTCCTCCAGCATCAATAAAGACCTGTCTGTCTGTCTGTCTGTCTGTCAGCATGTTTGTCACTATGTCTGTCAGCATGTTTGTCTGTCTGTCAGTAAGTTTGTCAGTCTGTCTGTCAGTCTGTCTGTCTGTCTGTCTGGCAGCATGTTTGTCAGTCTGTCTGTCTGTCTGTCAGCATGTTTGTCAGTCTGTCTGTCAGTCTGTCTGTCAGCATGTTTCTCTGTCTGTCTGTCAGCATGTTTGTCTGTCTGTCTGTCAGTATTTTTGCCAGTCTGTCTGTCTGTCTGTCTGTCTGTCTGTCTGTCAGCATGTTTGTCTGTCTGTCTGTCTGTTTGTCTGTCAGCATGTTTGTCAGTCTGTCTGCCAGCATGTTTGTCAGTCTGTCTGTCAGTATGTTTGTCAGTTTGTCTGTCAGCATGTTTCTCTGTCTGTCTGTCAGCATGTTTGTCTGTCTGTCAGCATGTTTGTCAGTCTGTCTGTCAGTCTGTCTGTCAGTCAGCATGTTTCTCTGTCTGTCTGTCAGTCTGTCTGTCAGTCAGCATGTTTCTCTGTCTGTCTGTCAGCATGCTTGTCTGTCTGTCTGTCAGAATGTCTCTTGGTCTGTCTGTCAGCATAATCCCTTTGTCTGTCATTCAGTCTGTCTGTCTGTCTGTCTGTCAGTATGTCTGTCTTTCTGTCTGTCAGCATGTCTCTTTGTCTGTCTATCAGCATGTCTCTTTGTCTGTTTGTATGTCAGCCTGTCTAATTGTCTGTCTGCCTGTCTGTCAAACTGCACATTAAATGATGAAATGTAACCTACATAACCAGCCATGTTCATAAACTATTTACTGCACACAAAGAAGAAAAAACAAATGCTTTCATGTCACAGGCATCACTGAAGATTCCTTCATTCACAGAGGACATAATGCTGCACTGTTTTAGTTCAGAAAGCGAGTAATTAATTTATACAGTATAACAATCTTGCACTAATTAGAGGGGATAATCTTGTGGTGAGCCAATCTCTGCAGGCCAGAAATGCTCAAGTCTTTTAAACTACTGGTCCTTTTGTGTTCTAATAATCACGACTCATCTATATTAAATGCCCTGGCTCTTTTACAAAGAGAATGTGAAAAACATTTATATGATATTCATATAACACCTACACATACTATTAATCACCCATGTGTCATCATGTGTTTAATCACTGATCAGACTCATGCAAATAATTAGCATAACAGAAAGCGGTGTGCCATAACAAGTGCAACAACAACAGCACAACATGGAGCAATCATTCAGGATATAAATAAATACAGTCAGGGCAAGCCAATTTGTGTCACACACATCCAGCATCATGTATAATCCAACTATCTGGCTGAAAATGCATGTCAAAAATGAGTAATGCCAACCTGTTTGACTGAGACCACACACACACACACACACACACACACACACTCAAACAGCCAGAGCTTGACAGAGACAGCAGATTACACAGATCTGTAGTGATGATGACAATGATTACTAAACAAGTGTGACTTAACACAAACCTAACACAGATCACAAAAGACTGATAGAACACCAGCTAAAAGATATAATATGAAGACTACATAGGTAAAAGAAAAAAAAGAAAAAACAGACAGGTTTACCTGCTCATCCGTTTGGCCGAACTGCCTTCCGAGATGCACGAAGTGTTCAACTCGAATAAATCCGTCTTCATCTTCATCACACATGTCGAACACTTCCTTCAGCTTATTTACTAACATCACGAGATGCTCAGGCTGGGGAGAGGAAATGCCCTCCATCGCTATTATCATCAGTATCGTTCAAAACACGATTAAATGAACATCTGTGAGAGCTGGAGTGTCGCTGCCATCATCTCAGCTCTCTATGCTTTACTGTTGGCTTCATCAGCAACAGCAGCGTCCTCGTCATCATCATCAGCATCATCAGCACCATATGATCAGAGAGAGGGTGATGGTGGTGACGAGAAACAGAGACTCCGCCCACTTCCTGATCGCCTTATTACTGAGGTACACGGGCGCGTTGAGAGGACGTCATTTAAAAGCTAAAGGGCTAAATAACTATTCGTGCTAAACAATGAAGCAAAACATTTTTTGAAAATCCTTTAAATCTACATTTTCCACATTTCCTGACTGAAATATGTCTCCCTTTAGCGCACGTCTCACGTCTCAAATTAAACCACTGTATCCAAAGTAAAATAAAAACAGTTATTAAAAAGGAGGAAAAATACATTCACACATAAAATATACTAAATTAATATAATACCTCACAACGACAATCTGTGGCCCTGCTATTACAATTTTAACCAAGTACTCTCTACAGCAGAATTATTGGCTCCCTTCCTTTAAATTAAAAAATGTATATATAATTATATTTACACATTAAGACATTTACATAAGTAGCAAAAATTAGTAATTGTTCTTTGCAAAACAGTTGTGTGTGGAATTCCTGTTTAATTAACGTTTCCAGACCTTTAATATTATTATGAACCTGACTGTACTTAACATCAGGGACATTTCTATCTATAAGCCATTTGTTAAAGCTCTCTGGTGGAAAAAATGTTACCCGGTCTATTTCTGTTTCTATATCTGCCAAAATTGTACATTTGTGGTGTGTTTTGAGAAATTTAGCCTCACATCCCTGTTCTTCAATTCATTCTGAGATGCTTTTCTGCTCACCCTGGTTATAAAGGGTGGTTCTTGGAGTTGGGTTCTTCTTTAACCTCTCTCAAGATGTTTAGCAACCCTAACAGTTGCTATTCACTGAATGTATTCTGTTGCGTAAACTCTAGCGATTGTCTGAAAATCCCAGGGGATAAATATCTCCAGCAAGCCAGCCCATTTAGCACCAGCTACCACGCCATGGCAAAATATGTTCTTGTTTTGACGTCTTAATACGCAACCTGTATGTACTTGATTTTACACATTACTGCTCCCATATGATATTTGTGTACATTGCATTTTTCAGTGATAAGAGTTAGTGAGCCCTTTCACTATGGTTCAGGCTTTCATAGGAGACACCTTGTGGTTGGATGTGACTTATGGCCTGAAAGGGTAAGAAATACACCTGCCGAGCTGTATAGGGTATGTATACTCTAGAAACTCTATTTCCACAATCACAGTGCACATCACTGTGGAGTTGGTCCCCCCCATTACTGTTACACAAGCCTCAGTTCTTCTGGGAAGCCCATCCAATAGATTTTGGAGCATGGTTGTGGGGATTTACCTCTTATCAGGTGGGAAGGCCTGACCTTCTGACAAAAGCCTCTACTCTTCTAGAAAGGCTTTCCACTAGATTTTGGAGAATGGTTGTGGGGATTTGCCTATTGTCAGGTGAGAAGGCCTGGGGTGCAGTCAGCATTCTATTTCATCCAAAAGGTGTTCAGTAGGCTTGAGGTCAGGGTTCTTGGAAGGCTGCTTGAGATTTTCCAATAAACCTTGGCAAACCATGTTTTTATGAACCTCACTTGGTGTACAGGGACATCGTCATGCTGGAACAAGTTTGAGCCTTTTCGCTCGAGCAATAAAGAATCTTAATGTTAAAGCATAAAAAGATATTCTAGACTATTCTACCTACAACTTTGTGACAATGGTTTGGGGAAGAACCAAATATGGCTGTGAAGGTCATGTGTCCACATAGTGTATATATTTTTAAATTGGTCTTGTGAGAATATCTTTTCATTTGATGAATGGTAAATTATTTAAGAACTGCAAATGAATGAGTCTGGTTACACTTCCATTTCTTTGAATTCGCTTGGCCATTATTTTGAGGACCATTGTATAATTATAGTGAAATGAGAGTAAATAAAACATTTCCCCAAGAAATTCATTCAGTATGGTGTTTTTCTTACCTCCTGTCTGCATGTAAATTTCAGAAAATGAGAAACACCACACATTTGTATAAATAAAAAAACATATTTATTCAGTTAATATTCACATTCACTGAAAAACGCATTGTGATACAAAAGTGCCACTTAAGAACAAAAATCAGACGTAAATTCAAAATTCTCAGCCTGTGTTTTGCACGATAAGCCTAGGCTCAATCAGCGACTCCCAACGCTCAGTCAGCTATGAAAAACACAAATATAGAACTGTCATCACATTCACACATTATGGCATTTTGCAAATTGCTTGTTTCACTTTTAATTGCTCTTCCTGTTAGTGATGAACGTGACATCTTGAAAAGAAAACTTTGGCAAAGAGTGAAGTGAGACTAGAAAACCTATCCTAAGGAAATAAAACAAGGTACTTGAAGAAAAAACATTTGAAAGTTGTAAAAATTATGTTCATTATAATATTTTTCAGTACAAAACCCAGTATTTAGAGATACTGATGTAATACTCTCTGCAAAATCCTAATCTGTGGTTTGGGGAATGCTTGCACGTGCGTTACCTGAGAACCGAGAGTGACCGCATACTCCACTCTCTCAGAGCCGTCTGGGTTCTGATACACCAGATCAAACTTTCCAGGTTCAATTCGGGCTACAGGAAACAAACACTGAAAATCAGGCAAGGCTGAGATTAAACATATTGAACACAATGCACATCATTTCAGAGGTTTAAAGCTTAATTATGGTAACAAATATCCAAATGTAAGCAAAGAAATTTATTTCCATTGAAAACTCCACAAAATGAAGGAATGACTGAGAATAAAGAAACTAAAGATATTCCAAATCCCTTTTTCAGTTAAAATAAATAATGCCACCACAGCCCTGTGTACATTTCTGTTGCAAAGATGTAAAACTTTACAATCTCTGACATTAATATATAATAATTAATATATACAATATAATAACTTTGCACCATATGAATGCCACTGCTCCCTTACACCATGTGATTAATGATGTATGCTGTCTCCTCACAGAATTTCACCAGATCAGTAATAACGTGGTCAATAACATCAAATCATGTGAAGCGTCCTCCATACAGCTTCCTCCATATCCTGTTACTATAAAAGCATGTTAATATGAAAATGCAGCTGAACTACTGCCAGCTGAATTAACACCTTCTGACCAATCAGAATCAAGCAGTGCAGCGGAATGATAACAGTAACTAATCAGACAGGTAAGTGATAAAGCACCAATCTATCTAATATATATATATATTTTTTTTTTCACTTTTCATTCTTGCTTTACAGAGCGTACTATAAGGATATGTTGGCAAATCAGACCATCAATATGCACCTCAAACGGCAAGCCCATAGTAATTTCAGAGCAGTATGTATCTTGTATATGTACACAACAGAATGATATACTATAATATACATATCCAGCATTTTATTGGGAGCATCTGTACGCCTACTCATTCATGAAACTATATAATCAGCCATTGCAGTGTATAAAATCATGGAGATATGAAGCAGCAGCTTCACATCAACAAGCATAATATAAAATGTGATGGACAAAATTAGGAGTTTAAAACAAGACTGTTTTGGCTTTGATTATATATATATATATATATATATATATATATATATATATATATACATATGAATGAGAGAGAGAGAGAGAGAGAGAGAGAGAGAGAGAGAGAGAGAGAGAGAGGTCTTTTTCCAATGATCCTGTGCTGTCTGTAGCCTCAGATTCATGTGGTCTGACAGGAGTGAAACTCAGTGTGGTCTTCTGTTTTTGTAGCTCATCCACCTCAAAGTTCAATGCTCTGTGCATGCTGAGCTGCTTTTCTGCTCACCACATTTGTAAAGATTGCTGTCTGATTACTGCGTCCTTCAGCCACATGACCGGCTGATTAGATAACTGCATGAAACAGATGTTCCTAATAAAGTGTTCGGTGAGTCTACAACGTATAATTCTGACTGAGCTGTATCATTTACCTTGACTCTGTGTCAGAAGCTCCAGTTCAATCATGCTAGTGTTGTGATTAAAACCAATGATCTTTCCTTCCTGGGGGAAAACATACAGACGCTGAATTAGACAGGATCATTGAATGATGGTAACACGATCACTTCCTCCTGTTTACTATAAAACCATTAATGAAAAACAGACAGACGCAAACACTGCAGGTGGAAGACTAGGAAAGTCTCCTCTGGTTACATCATCTCGATCTATTTAAAGCAGCAAAGGAATCAATACAAATCGATTCAGAGATGTTCTGAGGTGATGCTGAAACCAACAGGCACAAAGGTCACTGGGACTGATATTCTATGCAGGTCTATTCTTATTACTACCACAGCACTGAATCTAAAGGTGAGAAGATGTTGATTCATTTTCTATATCAACAACTTTGACAGTTGTACTGGTTGTTTTTCAAATCACAGTGTTATTTCAATGCACTTGTTAGAAAGTAATAAGTTTCTACTCTAACAGTTTTTTCACAGGGATCTGATGGTCCACAATTATTCTAAGAGTAACAATAAAGGGTTTTAGAAAGTGTGTTATACAACAATGAAACAAGCTCATGGACAAAAGGAAACAGGATGAAATCATGCATCAGTGTTAGTGATAAAAGGAAGATGTATTCAAATGAGAACTGATCGTGTGTGTGTGTGTATATATGTTGTGTGAAGCTGAAACAGATTGTTTTTTGTGGTTCTAGATAAAGTGGCTCGGTGTCAGTGCTAGCAGAAGTGTACCAACAGTGCTACCTACTTTATAATCCGACACTTCTGGTGTGTAGTTCTCCGTGAGCTCTAAAAGCTGTAGGGGGGGAAGAAATGGAGCAGATCAATAAATAATAGAAGAAGGCCGTATAATAAATAAAACATTAACTACATAACTCTGACCTGTTCTTCTCTAAAAAATAGCTGTACTTCAATGCAGTTATTGAAATCTCAGAGACAGTTCACAAAAGGTACGCAGTTACTCAAAATAAAAGATTAATAAAATAAAAAGGTTAATATAACCTTTGAACACTTTCCATAATGAGTTCAATCTTAACGCTTTACATATGGAAGACTAAACGGTTAAAACAATATATACATAAGGAAGTCTGCTAAAGACTCACAAACAAACTATACAAACTCTCTCCATCTCTATCTGTCTAAACAAGTTGTAGCTCTAAATCATTAAACCAGCATTCCTAATGATCTCCCAAACACTAGTCTAGACTTCAGGAGTGATGTATAATAATTATTAATGGTTAAAAATTAAAACACACTAGTTTTAATTTTGATTATTACTGTAAATTGGAAGTCTTACAAGATCACCAAAAAAGCAGCTGATTAATAACAATTTCACTTTAAAATAATGAACTGACACACAGTAGAAGATTTACAGTGTGCTTGAAAGTGTCCTCCCACACTCTCTCACACACACACCTTACCTTAAAAACTATTTTCTGTCCCACTGCAGGAGCAGTGAGGAGAGGAAGAGTGCTGTAATCCCGCCTGGGACTCGGCTCTGGAGGATTCTGCAACACAGATAGACACACAAGCAAACACAAATACATACACAAAAAAATATTAGGTGTGTCCCAAATCACATACTTCTGTACTAATCTGCATCATTCCACATAAACAGTGTGAGTAATGTGTTCTCAATGATAATATTCCAAAAAGATGAAATGCACTTCAAATTTCCAGATGATGCACTTATTCACCTGAAATAACAGTTCATAAGACCATCATAAATTTTGCTCAGTTCATCGTTCATGGACGTAGTACCTCTAGATTCACTGAGTCAAATAATCCCCAACTTTGCCATGTCGGCCATTTTGAATTATGTGTTAATATGCTGCACTTTACAAACACATGGTATTATCGTTACAAAAGTCAACAAGTGTCACTGTCTTGTTCAAGCTCCAATTTAAGCATTTACACACTTACTACATAATACACAGTAGTGGAATGTTGAACACTTCATGCACTCAATTCTCACAGCTTTGCTTATGTAGTGGAAGAGGGGCGGAGCTACCAGACGCTGACTTTCTCATCCTCTGGTGAAGACATCTTACAAATGAGCTCCCACTGTGGGATTTATTTTTCAGCATTTTACAAATTCACCGTATTTTAATAATGGTACTGACATCGCATTACGTGCGTTTGATGTCAATCAAATCAGTCCATTGCCATCGACTATGAAATGGCTTACACTTCCAGGTTCCATTGGGACAATACTAACCTTCCTAAGAATCATCTCTCATATATGCAAGTGCATAGAACATCATTTGGGACACAACCTGTCATTAGACATGGTTTCAGAAGTTTGGCCATAATTTTAGGACACATTTTCTCACCTGCAGCAGCACGCTTTTATTCGTTTGGATCTCGTTCTGCTTTCTCTGCTCTTCATGGTCATAGTTATAATGAAAGTTCTGCTTCCAAGGTGTTCCTCTGGCCCTGCCAAAGCCACCCCTGGCCCCTCCTCGACCTTTCACCCTGTCCGTGAACCCCCGCCCCCTCCCCCGAGGAGTCAAACCAACCATGAGCTGAGGGTTCGGCCTCTTTATCACCAGCTCCGTGTCACTGCTGCATGAGTCTGAGCTCTCCACTTTGTCCTTGTTGTCCTGGAACATCGTCCCTACTGGAGTGGACGGAGTCTGAGGCGCACCATTTTCTACCACAGCACACGAGGCTGGCACAGGTTTACAGAGTTTGGGTGTCTCAGGGACATTTGCTTTGCCCACCTCATCTTCAGAGGATGAGGAGGAATCTGAAGATGTTTGCATTTTGGACATTTTAGGATTTCCAGAAGGTTCTTTGAAGGTGGAGATTTTGCTGGCTTCACCTTGGCGATCAGAGGAAGGTGGCTGTGTTTGCAGTAAGGACACAGATTTAGAGCTACTCAGAGATTTTAGCTGAACTGGAAATTTTAGATGAACTGGAGATTTTTTCCCTTTTCTGGAATCATCTTCTGAGGAGTAGGAGTAGGAGGAGGATGACGAAGCTGTCATCGTTTGAGGGTTTGCTTTCGTGGCAGTGTTAGCAGATTTCGGCTGAACAGAAGAGGATTTTGTGGGGACGTTTGCTTTCCCGTTTGCCGCTGAAGCTTCATCTTCTGACGAGGACAAATCTGAAGATGACTCAGTTTGTGTTTTCTTTGCCGCTGTCGAGTTTGTAGTGGATTTTGCTGGAACAGAAGACATCTGCTCTTTGGGTGTCTTGGTACTGGTGCATGTTTTGGAGCTTGTGTTAGGTTTTGGAGATTTTTTCACCGGGACTGTTTCATCTTCATCTTCTGAGGAATTTCTTGTCGCAGGTCGTTTGGATTCTGCAACCTGTGTACGTTTGGGTTTAGATTTGGGTGGAGAAGGTTTCTGAGGAACATCCTCACTGCTCTCTGAAGAATCTGAGCTTTTATCACATGGACCTGATGAATTCGCTTTTCCATTAGTAAGGCTAGAAGACACTGAAGCTTTCTTGCTGCTCTTGTCTGTCTGGGACTTTGAGGATGAAGGCTCTTTAGCAGGGACGGCTGCTATAAGCACATTTCCACACTCCACCTGTTGCTCTTCCGTCTTCTTTTTCTTTGCTTTTTGTTTTTTCTTTTTCTTCTTTGCACCCACAGGTTGGGGGACACCGTTCGCCTCGCTCACTTCACGTCTGTTCCTCTTGGCTGGTGTTTGAAATAAGCCTTCTTCTTCTCCTCTGAATCTTTTTTTCTCCACATGCTCACAAGAGACACTGGACACCTTCACACTGTTAATGACGAGGAAACAAGAAGCATCTCAAATACAACTAAACAGCAATAACTGCCTCAATACGTTCAGGAAATTAAACCGGCATAGAATATCACAAAACCTGGGCGTTTGGGACCTGGGAACATGGTGCTCTAAACCACAGAAGGTTTCAACCAATGTCAGCTTAACAAATTTTAGGATTTTTTTTTTTCCAACATAGAAAGTGCATTGTTTTGGGGTATAAAGTTGAATTTGAACTCAAATCTACACTTAAACAAGCTAAATTTGACATGGTTGTATTTTAGCATTCTCCTACGAAATAAACTGGAAAGCTATGTAGGAACTATTTAGTAATTCATTGAAATATAAATCAAAGAAGTTACCTTATACTGTCGTTATCACGCACCACATAGATGCTCTCTGTAGGAGGAAGAAAACAATTCTCAATGAACAGGTCCAACAGTGTTTTGCGGCTGTAGTCGAACTTTTCTCTAATAACGCTGCACAAATCTGCAACAACCCGACATTTATTCAGATCCACCAGCACCCAGCTCATGCGGCAGTCGGGCATGGAGGGAGGAGGGTAATCAAAATACAGCCGAACTCGAACCGCGTTGAGACTGGAGGCCGCCATGTTCCTGTGAGAACGCAGGAAGAGCTTGTACATACGGGAACTTGCTGATTACGTCACCGGGACTGCGGAAGTGAATTTCCCTCATTCGTTCCATTAATTGGGGACTTCTTATTAGGGTGGTCTTTTAACATTATTTTAACACATTTCAGTGCTCCAAATGGCCTAAAACACACGACTCATCATTTTGTGTGCAAATGTGAACACAACAAATGAGTAAACAACAAACACCTCTAAAGTGACCCCACAGGCATCCTCAGGGGTGGTCTTAGTACAGTTCGTTTGTGCTTCACTGTTTCATATTTTGCTTAAGAACTTGAAAGTTCCTGAAGATACATACATAGCTCCAATTTTCTCTCTCACACACAAAAAAAACCACAATAAGGTCAACATGTTAGGTAGCAACATGACAGGGAAGTTAATAAAGCTAATACACCAATCAGCCATAACATTAAAAATACACGTCTCTCGAGAAAACTATGCAATTATCACGAAACAGCAAACACTGTGAGAGTGCTGACACTAAAGACTGTAAATATTAAATAAACGTCTCCTTCAAGAAAATGTTATACAATAATATTAACAATTATATAGTTTTTTTTACTTGTTAAATAACATTTGTGGTTTGACTGTGTGGGAGTACTGTGTAAGTTATTATAACTTTTTAAACCACCTTACTAATATTGTCTAGGTCTTTACCATCAAAACAGCTCATGGACTCAACAAGACCTCTGAAGGTGTGCTGTGTTGTCTGGCACCAATATATTAGCAGCAGATCCTTCATGTCCTGTACATTGTGAGATGGGGCCTCCGTGGATCAGACTTGTCTGTCCAACACATCCCACAGATGCTCGATTGGATTGAGATCTAGGGAATTTGTTAATTTGGGAATCTAGGGAACTATTTTATCCCTAATGAGCAAGCCTGAGGTTACAGTGACAAGGAAAAAGTCACTGAGATGATATGAGGAAGAAACCTTGAGAGGACCCAGGCTCAGAAGAAAACCTCATCCTCATTTGGGTGACACAGGACAGTAAATAATGTAAATGTAAATAATGTCCTTTCTGCAACAGCAACCAAGAATGCATAAAGTGCTCCCAGGCTGTGTAGGAGAAGCTAGCAGGGGAAAAACATTAATCCTTTTTTGCACTGACATTTTGTTATTTTTGCAATCAAATGCATAAATATTGTGTGTACAAGTGCAGATTAGCCATTAAGTTGGTATTCTGGACTGGTGTTAATAGGATAGGCCTCAGATCTATCGCATCACTGATCAACATAAAGTGCAAAGTGGAGACTGTACAAAGGAATATATATGCAGTAAGTATGTTCATTTTAGACTCAGGTCAAGGTCAAGGTCTTAGTCTGAAGTAACAGTACAGATGTGTGTATAATGTGTCAGTAGACAATGTGACAGTTCTTGTCATGTGAGTCATGTCATATGGTCAATAATTTAGTTCAACATCTAGTTTTGTAAAGTCTGTGTTGGATTCTTACAGAGTTGTTTTAAATAGCAGGAACATTTTGCAGCTTGGTTTGGTTTGTGAAAAGCACTGAGTCTGCAGTAACTGTCTGGATGATTTAATGGCCTTTATTCAAATAAACCTGGATTTTGTGAGCAACCCCCGCCCCTAACCGTTTCCGGGTTTGTTTGTTTTTTCCACTTATGTCAGCTGACTCAGGAGTCATATGATGTTCGCTTGTCGTTTCAAGCAGCGTTGTTGAAGGTGTTGAGAGTCGGTACCGGGAACCGAGCAGAACCGACCCGAGGCGGCAGTAAAGATGGCGCGGTGCAGCATTGGCGGTTTTTTAGTCGCTACACTGTTGTTTACAGCTTGTTTTAACACAGGTAATTATTCACTTTTGCTAGAAGAAACTTACTTAACTAAAGCAGAGTTACAGTACTTGGATGTGACGTTATGAGTTTAAAACGGTAAGATGTGAGTTCTGTTGGTTTGCATAGGAACCGTTTTCAGTACCGTAACTGAATCATTTGTTTTGATTCGTTTGGAGCTTGCTCAGGGTTTTGAAGCTCCTTACTATTTTTGAGCTCAAGATTCTCATTTGGAGTAGTAACGCTGCACTTCTTTGGAATAGTCATAATACTTTTAAATATGCGTCTGTTGTCTTAATCTGCCCAGATTTTTTTTTTCTCTGGTGAAAGTGAAAGAAGAGCCGTTTTAATGCTACATGTATCTGGTGTTAGTCATATCAGAGTACCGCAGCATTGTAATAAAGCACTGGAAGTATCCGCTCTTAAAGAGAAAGTCCACCCTGAAACACACTCACTATGTTTATACCGAACTATTTGTCCTGTACTTTGTCTGGTGTTTGGTTCCGGTTCTTGTGTGTGGTTCCTGTTAGAAATTAGGAAAGTGTGCTATGATGACGTCACCGGGGGACATTCCTAGTGCTGTTAGAATGCCTTACTAGCAAGTGTGCTGTTATGCTGAATGTCAACACAATATGGAATTGTGGGCATTTTTGCTCCATGAACAGAAATAAATCCAGAAGAAACCACACTCGCTGAGCCTGCTGGCTAGCTACCTCACAATGATGTGCACATTCCTGTTAAACGTCCATCCTGTGAAATTGTCCCTTCTTTCTTTCCATCTTCATCTGACAAGCTTTCATACCCGCTCATTTCTCTTGCAGTCTCGGGGAAAGAGGCATGGGATTATGTGGATGTACGTGATGGAGCTCACATGTTCTGGTGGCTTTACTACGCTAACAGCTCCTCAGCCAGCTTTCAGGATCTGCCTCTGGTCATGTGGCTTCAGGTGTGACTCTCATAAAAGTCTTTTTCACCCTGAGTCAAAAGTAATTTGAATTCATTTGTAAGAATGGGATAGATTTCTCTTTCAGTATTTTGATTATATTGATGGTCATAGAGAAATCGCATCACTTAATCATGTTGTCTTGGATCAGGGGGGTCCTGGAGGGTCAAGCTGCGGTTTTGGAAACTTTGCAGAAATTGGACCTCTTGACACCAACCTTCAGCCGAGAGAAACCACCTGGGTGCGTGTGAAAATATTTATTTTTGTTGCTATGTCTGTCTGTACTCAATATTTTTGCGAAAAAAGGGTTTAAATTCATCATTACAGTTGTATGTTTTAGTATCAACATTTTTTTTATGTGTTGTCTAATCGCTGTATCACTGTTATGGTGGAACTGTCAGGTAGCTCACAACCCTCCCTTCTCCTTACTGCCCTGCTCACCAACAGTTAAACACAGTCACAGTACTCTAGATCCAGAAACCAAACAGTGTCCTGACTAATCTTGTAACAGACATGCAGTGATAATCAGTTTGTTTATACTGATCGAAAATGTCCGATTATGTCGGCAGAATGGAACGCCAGTGCACTTTGAGGAAGGGTTAAAGAAAGCGTTCAGAAGCTTGATTTGATCAATATTACCAATTTATTGCAATAAACTGACAGTATCGTGGGTTTATCATCATTCTTTTGCAAGCCACTGGACATAAAATTTGAAAAATGCTGAGAAGAAAACGAACATCACTTATTTACTTTCCTAATGAACGCTAATGTAATTCAGTATCCCAAACAAACATGTTTGTGGTTTCTGGCGTTGTTTAACACTCTGTCAGTTTTATATATGGAAAAAAATGTCATGGGTCTGGAAAAAAAATTAAAACAATAGAATCATCAGCTCTCTTGAAGTTGAATCAGTTCCTCATGTTGGATATGACTGAACATCAGGAGTCAGGAGGTGTGGCCTAAAGTTTGAAGGTGAAATTGTAGTGTTCAGTGATGCTGTATGCAAAATTTATATTTTTATATTGTGTGTGTGTGTGTGTGTGTGTGTGTAGGTGAATGCAGCGAGTGTTTTATTCGTGGATAATCCAGTTGGAACTGGTTACAGCTACACAGACTCATACGATGCTCTCACTAAAGATGTTGCAATGGTGGCTTCAGACATGATGGTCCTCCTGCAGCACTTCTTCTCTAAAAAAACTGAGTTTCAGGTAACACGCAACTACACACAGCACACTCCACCTCTACTGATGTGTCTGAGACTGAACACAGGGAGTGTGTTTATTATATACAGTATGATTGAAATCTTAGGTCATCCAGAATGCTCTTAGTAAGGATTAGCAGGTTGTTATCTCTATAACTATATATTTCCCCTCTCTTGTACAGGGTATCCCTTTCTACATATTTTCTGAGTCTTATGGAGGAAAGATGGCAGCTGCTATTTCACTGGAGCTCACCAAGGTATAGAAACATGCTTATGATTTACAATCTCACCTTCCGCTTGTGAATAAAAACAGTAGATATCAACAAGTACACATCTTTCAGTCTAATCTCTAAAATCTGCATTTCTTGCTCTTCATGTATATGTTTTAGTATCTACTTCATTTTCAAACGTCTTCAAAGCTTTATACAGCATGCTAAGTGTGTGTAATGGTTTATTTCTGTGTGTTAATGTGTGCTCAGAGGCATTAGTACATCATCGATTCTTTCTATATCTCTCTGTAGGCCATCAGGAAAGGTTCCATCAAGTGTAACTTTGCAGGCGTGGCACTGGGAGACTCCTGGATTTCTCCTATTGGTCTGTATTTTACAAAAACATAGATTTGTTTTTTGTTTTTTTACAGTCTAGTTTTATACATAGTTTTTTACAGTGTAATCCTTACATGGAAATTCACCTAGTATCAATAAGGTGTCTCGCTGCAGGGATGAGGGGAATGTAGTTTATTTGCAGATGTGATAAGTCATCAGAGAGACAGAAGAAGTCATTACATATTGATCAAAGTCAAAGAAGCTTTATTGTCACTTCAACCATATATAGCTGATACAGTACATGGTGAAATGAAACAACGCTCTTCCTGGACCAGAGGTACACACAACAAGACAAAAACAAAGTACAGGGTGACACGGACAAACATGAAGTTAAACCTAAAGAATTCTTGTTAAACTAAACATACAACATAAGTGCAGGGAATGATGAGACAGTGCAGACAAACAAGACACATAACGCGGACTTGTGCAAAAGACAAAGAACGGTGTTGTACATTGAGTGCAAGAATAGCAGCAGAGATGGTTATCTCAGTTCTGTGTGTGTGTGTGTGTGTGTGTGTGTGTGTGTGTGTGTGCGTGTGTGTGTCCATTTTCTTATGGTAAAAAGGTTGCACAAGGGCATGTGATATTCTGTTCCACCAAATGATGCGTCATGGGGAATTACAGTAACTGATACGACAGTGAAATCTTTCTCCTGGCTGGAAATTTAATTAATCATGATTTACTAAAAGGTCTAGATATAAAACGTGCCATGTATTTACCATCTGATTTATGTGTCTATGGAGGGTTGCGTCTTTTCATATGAGCTAGATAGTGTCTATTTTGCTTATTTGACATGACTGTCCAGTTTGGGATGTTCGTACCTAAAAGTACAGATGTGGACCAATACGATGTGGTGTTATTGTTGCAGACTGATGCTCCAGAAGTGAAATTTAAACCTGAAAACCATGAACGGTTATTGTTCACACAAATGAATACCACTGAAGAGCATTACATTACAATAAAAGTTACAGTTGAGGTCATAAGTTTACACAAGTCTTGCAGAATCTGCAACGTGAATTCACTGATGCTTAAGAAAGCAACATGATACGTTAAGAGGGTGTGTGTGGGGGGGGGGGGGGGGTGTAAACTTTTAAACAGGGTGATCGATGAACTTGGTCATTTTATCTTCTGGGAAATGTGTAAATATCTTATGTAGCTTCTGAAGGGCAGTGCTAAATGGAAAAAATTAGATCTTTAAAGCAAAATAATAATAATATACACTGATCAAAAGTTTACAAGTTTACCCCCCCCCCCCACACACACACACATACACACACATACACACAGCTCTTAATGTATCTTGTTGCTTTCTTGCGCATCAGTGAATGTTTTGTTTTGTAATAGTCGTGTATGAGTCCCTCAGTTGTCCTCAGTCTTAAAACATGGATCTTAAAATCATATAGTCGCTGTTGGTAAGGGATCAAATATGCAGAAGGAACTAGAACAGTAAAGGTTAGGGTTAAGTAAAAACTGTGGGCAGTTTAACTTCTCAGGACAAACAAGGGACTCATAAAGAGCTCTCCTAAAACATAAAAGCAGTCGCTGATCATCCAGGTGACATCACACAGTAGTAAGAATCAAGCGTGTGTAAACATTTAAACTGGTTCCTAACCTCAGTTCTTCTTGTATCTTGTGGACTATATGTAAACATCTTTATATGATATAGCTTTTTCAGCTATATGCAGTTTTTATGATCCCTCTTATTTACATATTGCAGATTTAGTTATGTAAACTCATGACATCACCTGTAAATGATAAAAGCACATAATAATGCCCCAGTATCTAAAATTCAAGTTTCTTGTAATTTAATGATTTAATATTATCAAGGTAAAGTTGGTTTTACTTTCAGTATTCATGGCATGTCACGCCTCTAAAGACGTTCTGTGGAAATGTTCTGTGGTATTGATTCGTACCTTATGAATAGAATACACTCTTATCTTGCTATGTATAATATATTTTAACTGGCCTCATTGCCTTTGGTCTGTGTTATATCCGACATGCACAAAGCTTATTTCATTAATGTTTTGTGTAATTTAAACACAACATGCCCACTAATAGCACTCCTTATTTGGGATCTTGCTTTTTTTCCTTTTTTCCTACAGACTCTGTTCTGACATGGGGACCTTACCTGTACAGCACTGTAAGTAATACATCATCACAGCAATATTATATACACTACCAGCTAAAAGCTTTTCAACATTCTACCTTTTTTTTGTTTAAATGATCTCAGGTTAAGCACAGAACTAGAAAAAATCGAACTAATCTATGTAATAGGTATGCTTGTGTAATTGTTGGTCTGGTCGAACGGCCCTTTATAGCTGCTATAATGTAAGTGATAATAAGAATGAACTTGTTTCATGGACAGTCAGCAACATGTAAATATAAATTGGAAAAATGTATGTTGTTTTGTTTAAAAAAAAAAAAAAGGAAATATTGTTAACAGTGCTGTGGTTTAAGAGGGAGAAAACATTTTTCTTTACATTAGGCTGCTTCACACAATCTGGGGCTTTGATTATTTTCCTGTAACAGCATGCCCACGCATGTTGCATTCCTTACATAAACATTCGGCAGTGTATCATTTTGTTCGCTCACTGATAAATTAAAGTATAGAAATATGTGCTATTGTCAAAATTGGACTTAAGATACTTAAAATGTGTGTGTGTGTGTGTTGTGTGTGTGTGTGTGTGCGCGCAGTCCCTACTGGACGATTTTGGGCTGAGTGAGGTGATGCGAGCAGCTAAAGAAGTTCAGAATGCTGTTGAGCAGGAGAAGTATGACACGGCCACCCAGCTGTGGAGCGTTGCCGAGAGCGTCGTAGAGCAGGTCAGAGACCTTCAAACACACACAAACACTCTGTTACTGTATTGTGCTGCACTGTCTTACTTAAGCTGTATTGTGTGTGTGTGTGTGTGTGTGAGAGAGAGGGTTCTCAGTGCTCCTGGGATCGTTCACACATACAGCGACTCACGACAAAGCAAACAGAGTGCGTTCAGGTTCATTTTCATGAGAGATGAACTTCCAGCGACATGAGAGACAGAAACCATCAGTGACTAGATAAAAGTGGGCGTGTCCAGTGAAGTCAAGCAAAGATTAACTTTATGCAAATTGGTGCAGCAGGTACCAGTGACAGTGAGGACAGTAGAGCACATGTGATCGAGCAAAGAGCACACACTGCTTCTCCTTCATCTCATATGATATGATGCAGATAAACACGGCTGAATTTTATACAGAAACCAAATCAACTAGAATTCTAGTTCATCAGCCAGCCACTGATGCACGTTATTACTATAGCAACCAGTAGTAAGAATGTTGCATTAAGGACAGGGTGAGTGTCTGACCTCATATGTGGAAATCTAAGTTTTGTGTTGTATGGGAAAAGTCATTGAGTGATTTACGCACATGCACTTTCGCAGCTGTCTAATATGACCACACCTCATAGGATTTCATCACATGCCTCAAAGACACGCCTCCTGCTCCTCCTTTTTTAAAATTTGCGATTAATTCATTCATATTTAAATATTGTTCCAGAACACCAATGGAGTGAATTTCTACAACATCCTCACTCCGAACAGTGACCTGCTCAAATCCAGCACAGAAAACGAAGGCTATCTTTGTAAGATACACTTCCATCAACCAATCAGAAAATATCTTGTGTAATATCTGGCTTTTGTTTAAATAAGGAATAAAACATGATGGTGTTTTGATGTTTTAATAAAATTTACAATGTAAAATCTAAACCCACGAAGGTTAATAGTTTTTATTACTTTCTTGCCTGCATCACAGCTGCTTTACAACGGCGACATGTCCAACCACTGCATGGCCAGTCCCTTGACGAGCTGATGAATGGACCAATCAGGCAGAAGCTTGGCATCATTCCCAAAAATGTGACCTGGGGAGGTAAATATTTATCTGCAAATAAACGATCGTCTCCACAAAAAAAAAAACCCTACACATCGTGCGTGTCCGTGTGTTAGACTGTTGTTACCATAGAAACGCTACTTCAGCTGCTGTCATAGAAAATGTAATGTAAATGAATCAAGCTTCTGAAGGTGAATTTAAGAAATATAATTCGTGATGTTCACTCAAATTGTGTACATATCAGTGGTGCTCAAGTTCGTAAAAGAAAACACGATTTGGGATGCTGTACACAATTTAGTTGAGTGTGTTACGTAACATCACAAATTAGCTCTTCTTTTTTTCAATTTCAGCCACACTGATTTCATTATCAGTGTATTTATGCACTATATAGCATTATAAAGGGTGTTTGAAGATCAGTGCTACATCCATACAGATTCTTAGGTTGTTCAGCTTGTGTGTGTTTTTGTTTTTGTGTGTGTGTGTGTGTGAGCCCAGGCCAGTCTACGGATGTGTTTTCCAGCATGTCTGGAGACTTTATGAAGCCTGTGATCGACATCGTTGATGAGCTTTTGGCTGAAGGAGTGAATGTGACCATCTACAACGGCCAGCTGGACTTAATCGTGGACACCATGGGTAAAGCGCATCATTAATGATGGATTTAAAAATGAATATTATAGGATGCAAGACAAGGCATTGCAAGAGCTTCTTGTTTGTGATAACAATAGCCGTTTAAAGGTAGAGTGATCAGATCAGTGATGAACAAATTGACCGCTAAATAAAAAAGAAAGAAAGCTACAATACAACCTCTTGTTAGAAGTCAGATGTTTTGCTCTTTCATCTAACACTCAGGAACTTTGACCATCATGCTGAAGTGCACAATAAAGGTTGGGGTCACATCCCTTGCATTTTCTTACAAAACAATTTATCAGTGTTACACACACAGGAACTTCTTAAATGATTGCAAACAAAAAAACACATTGTATTATTACAGGGTAACAGACAAAAACAAATGGGTTCAAAATATAAATGTGTGTATGTACACTATTGCCAAAAGTTTTGGGACACCCCTCCAACTCATTGAATTTAGGTATTGTTTGGCCCCTTTAGTTCCAGTGAAAGGAACTCTCGATGCTTCAGCATACCAAGACGTTTTGTACAATGTCATGCTCCCAACTTTGTGGGAACAGTTTGGGGATGGCCCTTTCCTGGTCCAAAATGACCAGTACACAAAGCAAGGTCCATAAAGACCTGGATGAGCAAGTTTGGTGTAGAGGAACTTGACTGACCTGCACAGAATCCTGACCTCAACCTGATAGAGCATACCTTTGGGATGAATTAGAGCGGAGACTGTGAGCCCATCCCAAAGGTGTTCTATCAGGTTGAGGTCAGGACTCTGTGCAGGCCGGTCAAGTTCCTCCACACCAAACTCGCTCATCCATGTCTTTATGGACCTTGCTTTGTACACTGGTCATGTTGGACCAGGAAAGGGCCATCCCCAAACTGTTCCTACAAAGTTGGGAGCATGAAATTGTACAAAATGTCTTGGTATGCATTAATAATGTCCAAGCTCTACCCCTGAAAAACAACACCTGAATTCAGTGATTTGGAGGGGTGTCCCAAAATTTTTGGCAATGGTATGTTTCACAAATAAACCCACATTTTTTTGCAGGCAAAACAAGTTACAGCTAACAAAGAAAAATGATATCTAATGACATACTTAGTTTGTTTTGTACAGAATGCACAAGTCACTTCATTCCTGTAAGTCATGTTTGTTTGTAAATCATTAAAGTATTGCCAGTCTGCTTTAGTCTGTTCCAATGTAGTGTTTGTCCCATTTGATTGGTTGTAAGCCAAACAAAATGACTGTCTTGGATCTCCAAATCTCCACCCAGACAAAAAGGAAATATCTATTATATACAAATATCTATTATATACAGCTATTTTTTTGAGAAGCTATTTAATTAAGTTTGTGTAACCTTGTCATATCAAAGGTTTTATTTTTTCATACATCAAGTAAACTTAAGTTCAGGCTTGAAGATCATTGTGTCATTAATAAGTGTGTGTGTGTGTTTTGCAGGTCAGGAGCTTTGGGTTAAAAAGCTAAAATGGGACGGACTTAAAAAGTTTAACCAGATGAAATGGACAGCTCTGGAAGACCCGCAATCAACCGGACAAACTGGAGCTTTTTATAAAACCTACAAGAACTTTGCTTTCTACTGGATCCTCAAAGCTGGACACATGGTAATGAAGTACATTTAATCCTGACTTAAGTGGTGTGATGTACTGTATAAGGAGAATATATTTTAATAAACAACATTACAGTAAGAATAAACTCCACATTAGTTTGGAAACTAGAAGCAGAACAAGCAGAAGATGATGACAGGAAATCTTGGGAGAAAAAAGCTGTAGGAGGAAGTGCATACATCATGTATAATAATATATTTATATATGTATATAGTCACTGCACTGTTATATACATATGACTAAAAGAGGAAGTTTGGCTACTTCCATTTCCTTAAAAGCTCCCTATATATAATTTCAAAACCATCTTTGGTTCTTTTATTTGCTCATAGATCCCTTCTGACCAGGGCTCGATGGCCCTGAGGATGTTGAAGATGGTGACGCTGCAGGAGTAAAAACAGCTGCGTGTTCATTTTAGACAATCAACACCAAAATCAGTGCTTCTCTCTGTTTTTTTCTGGCTGCACACCAAAATTCTCTGATGACTCTGTTTTTATTTGATCAAACTGACTTTTACTGTGTTTTATCAAGATAAACTGAAATAAATAATTGTTTTCTACATAGCAGTCTTAGTAATGAATTCTCGGCTCACACGGTTTACTAAAGCCACCTGTTAGGGCAGAGCAAACATGAGAAGGTCTATTGACTATAATTTACTACATCACTGAGTGAATGAGTAAAAGATCCATGTTGTTTAAAAGTCATTACAATGTGCAATAATATTCAAGAGCAAAAAGAAAAACACATTAAAATGTGTAAGTAGTTAAACTGCAATGTTATTTGTGTTTTCTGGCTTTAAACTATATAGGATAAGATAAATCTGAACCTAATCTAGTTTGTAGCGTAACAGTTTTTCTCCATTGGAACTAACAGGCTCAAACACTGTTCCAGCATGATAATGCCTCTATGCATAAAGCAAACTCCTTGAAGACATTTTGTGTTAAGGTTTGAGTGAAAGATCTCAAGTGTCCTGCACTGAGCCCTGACTCTGACTCAAACCCACTGAACACCTTCGGGATGAACTGGAACACCAACTGAACCCCAGACCTCCTCAACATCAGTGCCTGATCTCACTAAATGCTCTTGTAGACCTCCACAGCCACGTGTCAGCATCTAGGTGAAGTTTTCTCAGAAGAGAATAATAAGCTTATTATAAGAGCAAAAGGGGAATGAATGTGTTTCATGATGAGTTTCAGAGCACATATGGATGTCATGGTAAGATTTAAGCACAAAGTGCATCTTTGTTTCAATGCATAATATCTGTTAATGATAATTTAGCCCTTACCAGAGGATACTGAAAACAGGATAATTGATTAACTGTTTTTCATACTGGCAGTGACAAACTGTTGAAAGAAACTGAACCACCATAATATCTGTTCAACTGTGGTCTATGGTATAGCAGGTAGAAGGGTGATGGGTAAAAAGGAATCCTAATAAAATGACATTGTACAGGGGAACAGAATAAAGTGGTCATTTGTTCCTTTAGTCAGTTACTTTCTGAGTGCTTTCCAAATATCAGTCATTGTTAATAAACACTGAGGGTCTGCTAAGGAACATTAGTGACACATTAGACAAAAGAGGCAGGTGAAGGTATTTTATTTCAAAATCACTCAATGTCTTGGAAAGATAGGAACAATACAAAAATACCTCAAAATGATGAGACTGTATGCAGCATTTTTCTCACACTTATAGTTTACTAAAACAATCTTTGTGTGTATGTGTATGTTTAATTATCAGAGGATTGTGTGTAGCTCAGGGTCTGTCTCCCCCAGTGTGACTCGGGCAAGCTGAAGCCTTCTCTGCTCACCGGCTCCACCAGCAGCTCCATCACTCCAACCATGTGTTCAACGGCAAGCTCTACTACACGGTACATTGTTGAATACGCCCGGCCGATAAGAACGGGCGCTCCAGGCCGGATTCGTGGATCCGGACCACGTAGGTGTCGCCAATACACACGAAAATAACGCAGCAGTTTAGTCGGGTAGCGCCAGTGAAGTGTAGCGTTCAGTAATACCTTTGTAGCTTTTCCATTGACATCAACATCTCCTCTGTGCCACACCACATCGGACACACACATCTTCTGGATAGGCAACGGAGGCATGAAGAGATTCTCTGTATCTAACACCTACAATAAAGTGGCAAACAAAAAAAAAAAAGTCACTGCAAGTGACATCCAAGATCATCGTTTCAATGGAATGTACAATTGTTTATATGAGCACTTTGTAATGCTCAAAAGTAAAAATGTTCTTTTACATTTTCCGACCCGGAAGATTTGTAGATTTTCTGTCACTACAAGCTTCATTTTTTTGTTTGTTTATACCAAGACAGAAACAAAAGAAAATGATGAAATAACATAGTTATTAAAACATAAGTCATATTTAAGGGAATGACCTACTTTCACTGCCATTACAAAGCATTAAATAAATTATGTACATTGTGTAAGCCATTGTTCATTCTGGCAAATTGCTGTGGTATATGAGGAACAAAATTCTAAGATAATTAAAAGATTAGTTCTCCTTTACCATGATCTCTCCGATACTACAGTTAAATGGAAGATCTTGTGATTCTGCTTCTGTTCGGGACACGCTGACACACACCTCTCTGAGGGTACAACCGGACCCCTCCAGCAGGAAACACCTACACACACACACACAAAAGTAATATTATATTACAGAATAACAAATGACATTTCAGGGGAGATATTAAAATAGCCTCATTCAGCAGCAAGAGGTGTGACAATGTAGATTTTTTTTTCAAATACAAGACTCTGGAGTCTATATGTCTGTTTAGAGACCAATACATTCAACATAATTAATAATAATAGTGCATAAGTGCATAATAAAGTAGGTTATTTGTCATAAAATGGTTGACAGGTGTAATAAATATTTCAACTCAATTCAAACCTATAGTCCTTTCTCAGAAAAAAAAATACTCCTGATCACATTGTTTTTTCTGAGCCACTATCTAAAAGCAAAATGAACCTATACGCTACCCTATCAGCTAACTAGTGTACTAGCTTATCAGTCATAAGCCAGCAGAAAGTGGAGAAGAAGAAAATCCCCCAAATCATTAAACTCAGTTGTATGGGAGGAGTTCAGCTTTCCACTAAGCCATGATGCTGACTGCACAGCACCATCGGAAAAGCTCTGTGCTTCAGAAACAACAAGTGTTGTGCTCTGCTGTGCTTAATTTTGCTCCATTCTGATGCACAACATTTGTCTCATTATATACTGATCAGCCATAACATTATGAGCAGTGACAGGTGAAGTGAATAAGACTGATGATCTCCTCATCATGGCACCTGTTAGTGGGTGGGATATATTAGGCAGCAAGTGAACATTTTGTCCTCAAAGTTGATGTGTTAGAAGCAGGAAAAATGGGCAAGCGTAAGGATTTGAGCGAGTTTAACAAGGGTCAAATTGTGATGGCTAGACCACTGGATCAGCACATCTCCAAAACTGCAGCTCTTGTGGGGTGTTCCCGGTCTGCAGTGGTTAGTATCTATCAAAAGTGGTCCAAGGAAGGAACAGCGGTGAACCGGTGACAGGGTCATGGGCGGCCAAGTCTCATTGATGCACGTGGGGACCGAAGGCTGTGTGATCAGATCCAACAGACGAGCTACTGTTGCTCGCTAAAGAAGTTAATTCTGGTTCTGATAGAAAGGTGTCAGAGTACACAGTGCATGATGGGTCAGGGCTATTTGGGCAGCAAAAGGGAGACCAACACAATATTAGGCAAGTGGTCATAATGTTATGTCTGATCAGTGTATATAGATTATATGGATTCCACAAACTTGTTTTAATCTAATGAAAATTTAATCCTAAAGCATAGCAAAGCTTACGGTGTTTTTCAAGTATTTAAAAGTTGTTTGATCAAGACACCTTATCAGATTTGAATTGTGTGTATTGCTAAACCTCTAAGTATACATGCAACACATTTCTTTATATACAAGTAAAGAAATAAACCCTACTTTTGCACAAGTTATTTAACTGGATTATGGAAATGTCTTTCTAATTAGTGGATTTATGTCATTTGTCTGTATATTTAGAAAGGAAAACAGATGTAGACAGTAAAACAGGAATATTCAGTCATCAGTGAGTGATAGACATTTAAGAGTTTCATTTGTTTGTGATTTTTCAGTAAACATCTCATCTATGAATCTGTTCAGCTCACTGGTCTAACTCATGCTAAACTCAAACTGAAGGTACAATAAGACTCATATTACTGCTATTTTGTGGCTTGCCAATAATACAAAATGGAATATTTTCATTAACAAACATAAAATGACTCCATTGACCATTAAAACCTTCACTTATTTTCTCAACTGTTAGCTACATTTTCTCCAGTGCTAGCTAGCTAAACGTTTGCAACTTAGCTAAGGGATTTGACTGAACTTGTACTTATTCCAGTTAATGTTATTTTACATTTCAGCTTTCAAACTATTGATTTATGTTAAGTAGCTAGGTTTAAATTAGGTTAGGATTAAAAACTATGCTATTGTGTTACCAAAAACAGATTTTCCAGCTAGCTAGCTAGTTAATGTTATACTAACTGCTGTACAGGGGAATTCTAACATGTACCAAAGTTCAATAGGTTTGGTCACAGTTTTAGTTGGTAGCTAAAACCAGTAACATTAATATGCCTGTGTCTTTACTGACTCTGACCTGGTAATCCAGCCGTCTGCAATCTGCTCTCCATAGCTCTGAGTGAACTGCTTCACCAGCTCATGATCTTCTTCCAACCCCACTGGAATCACATCACTGACTGAAACACACACACACACACACACACACGCACACACACACACATCACAAAATAGTAATATACACCTAGATTCATGGGGTGTGAAGAACAAAATCAACACTCACTCGGCATCTCCTCGCTCGCTGTGTGTGTGCTGAGAGCAGCGTCTGTGGTTTTGAGCTCTAAAGAGATATTCACTCTTTTTGACGGCTGATAGACGCATGAGATGAACGTCCGTGAGGCCAATGGCACGTGGAGTGAAAATATCCTAGGAGAGAAGCCATAAAGAGATGTTAATGATATTTCTTTCTTTTATTATCTCATTAAGTCATAGACTAAATTACACCGTTAGGCTCAGACCAGCTGCAATGTGAAAATTTCCTTTGAGATTCGGGTCCATGTTGATATAACTGCGTCACAGAATCTATGCAGATTTGTTAGCTGTAGTTTCATAGGATGACTCTCCTGTTATTCCACATCCCATAGGTGCTCTTAGATTCATATCTAGTGACTGCGGAAGCCAGTGAAGTAAATTGACATCACTGTCATGGTCAAGGAACCAGTTTGGAGCCCCAGCTTCCTAACTATGTGTGATATGTGAAGAAATTCAGTACTGTATATGTGACAAGTAAAATGTCTTCTGCTTGAGACAACTTATTATTAAGTTTATTATAATAAAAATATGGTTGTGGCTATACAGCGATACATGTGGTTAGCAACAACACTCAGATAAGGTATGTGCCATAAAAACATTCCCCACACCATTACATCAGCTTGAACTGCTGACATGAGGCAGACTGGCTCAGGCTGGATGCAGGCGATGATCACTTGTCTGTCTAGTCTGTGGGTGAGCCTGTGCCCACTGTAGCCTCAGATTCCTGTTGCTGGCTGACATGAGTGTACAGCTAATTCCATTTTATTCTATTTTTAATTCCATTTTTGACTAGTTTTACTTTGACTCACATACTGTGTAATATTGTGTATGTGACAAATTCAAAGTTTGAAACTTTATCATTTTTATATTCCTGCAAAGCTGCTTTGCGACACTGTCCATTGTTAAAAGAGCTATTCAAATCAAACTGAACTGAATTGAATCCATGTAGTGGTTGGATGTGTTGTGGATTCTGGGATGCTTTTCTGTGTACTAGGACTGTAAAGAGTTGTTATAGAAGTTAGCATCATCAGATCAAATCACTCTGGCCAATTTCCTCTGATCTCTCTCATTAACACATTATCCCAGCATTCAGAACTGATGCTTGCTGGATGTTTTTTGGTTTTCTGCACTGTACTATAGACTATTATGTGTGAATATCCCAGATCAACAGTTTCTAAAATACTCAGATCAACCCGTCCGGCATCAACACCCATGCCTATTCTGATGTTTGATGAGAACATTATTCAAAACTCATGACTGGTCATCTGCATAAATAAACAAACAAGTATACCGTCATTATGTTCCTAATAAAGAGGCAAGCAAATATATATAATTTTATGTTATTATATACTGACTGGTGTTTTTTTTTTATTATTCTTTACCTGGCACAGATTTTGGACAGTGATTTAGGGATGGTCCCTTCCAGAAGGAGTGAACTCCCACCAGTCCACACTTTCTGTGAGCAGCCTCGAGTCTGAAACCAGCCTCCTGCCTCCAGGTTCTCCGTCACATAAAGAGGCTGCAGCTCCTGAGCACTCAGGTTCATCCAGGTTTTATCCTGTTCTACCTACGCATTCGCACACAAAGCAACACATTAGACTGCCTGTAATATGATCAGTCTAAGATTAGAGGATGTGAGGGTTTATTCTCATGCTATAAGTGTTAATTTAAGCATTTCTTATTGACTGCTTTGCCTTGTTTCTTCAGTTTGAGACATGCTACATTAAACTTACCTTCCCTCTCCTGTAGAAATTATTTCCATAACCCTGACAGAACGATGAGACAAACGGAAGAGGACACTCAGGATGGTGAATGTAAAGGAAGTCTGATAACAAGCCCCAAAATCTAAAACACACACACACACAAAACACACACAGTTTTGATCTGTTAGTACTAATTATATTTGCAAGATACGGCATGTTTACCTGAAGGACACTTCACAGATGACTGATGCACATTCAAAATGAATTATTCTCTCCTATTTAGCACTAGGTTTATTTATTTATTTAATATACAGCATTTATGACCCATAAATGCATGATGACACACATCAAGCAGGGTTACGGTTAGGCCATTAAACACTTAAAAGTTGTTAGGCTAAAAAAAATCATAAAGAGAATATATAATAAAGATAAAATATGTGTTCACTGGGGACATATTTATTGATTCTGCGCTAATGCACTCACTTGTCCTGGTTCTTTCCGAAATCCATCTTGTCATGGCACTCATAAACCCAACCAGGAGCAAAAATGGCTGTAGAAAGTCTGTGTTTACGCACCAGCTCTAGAGCCTAAAAGAAGCACAACACCACCATGGCTCAATTAGGTCACTCCTCTGAATGCTATGAGTTTTCATTCCTTCTGCTTTCAGTCAAGCAGAGCAGACTGTCCTAAAGTCAGGAAAAAGTCTTCAATAATTATTATTTGCGGTTTAATTAAAACACTTGTTTTTAATCAGATCTAAAACAGAAAAATCTGTTGACCTTCTCAACCAAGTAAATCGCACCTTATTCGTCTCAAACTTTCCTCCTACTACATCTCCTCTTCCAAACACATCAATGCCGACATAAATATCAGCCAGACGCCCCTGTGCTGCTGGATCGGATGCCATGTCCTCTAGACTGCTCTCCATCCAGTTATAGTTGGTGAAAATGCCATCACATGCATCAAAAAACACTCTGTTTGAGGCAGAAAGATGTTAAATGTTACATAAGCTGCATACAAAATATATCCGTCCCACTTTACCTCAAATGTTACAGTGATGGACATATAGGCCTGTTAATGTCTTTAATAATTCAGGCTTGTCCTAAAGATTTTGCCACAAGAACACATTAACCTCCTTAGAACGCATGTTGGTTTTAGGGAGCTTTATAGTGTTGCATTTCCTCTCTAACACTGCTCATTCTGTTATCCATCCAATTTCTGTACTGTGGACCCTACACAGGGTTGCAGGGAACCTGGAGTCTAAGGTGGAGTCTATCCCAGGGATTTCAGGGCACTCACACATCCATTCACACACTACAGACAATTTAGAGATGCCAATCAGTCTACAGTGCATGTGTTTAGACTGGGAAGGAAACAGGAGTACCCTGAGGAAACCCCAGAGGAATACATAGTACATGCAACTCCACACACAAAGGGCAAAGGGGGAAGTTGAACCCCTAACCCTAGAGGTGCAATGTGGTCATGCTAACCACTAAGCCTCTGCACCCCTCTATAGTGTGTGACGGTGTATGTAATCTGACAGAATACTGTAATAAGCAAACTTGTTCACAGGGTTCTCTAGTTTCTGTTTGCTTCCCAAAATCATACCACAAGGTAGAATAGTTAGTCTAAATCTGGCATTTTAGGTTTTAAATGTGAATTAAGTCTGTGAATGCATGCATCTGAAATCGTGCACTGTAACTGGACAGTGGTAGCTCAAGTTGTTAAGGCTCTTGGTCGCTGACCGGAAGATTGGGGTTCAAGCCCCAGTACCGCCAAGCTGCCACCGTTGAGCCCTTGAGCAAGGCCCCCAACCCACCCTGCTCCAGGGGCGCTGTATCATGGCTGACCCTGCACTCTGACCCCAACCCCTAAGGATGGTATATGCGAAGAAAGTGTTTCACTGTGCAGTAATGTATATGTGACAAATAAAGACAACTTAACTTATAACTGTACAGTACCTACTATACTGTCGTCATAACTGCAAAAACTTTTATTTACCAGTTCACTCAGGTGTTGTTAAACAAGTGCAGTTTAACCACAAAGAACAACACATAAGACCTATAGTACTTACACTTAAAAAGTGCAGACGCTCTGCCTTCTGCCATTTTTGATTCTGACAGCTCTTCTGTACGAGTCCTGTTGCATTATGGTATAAAGCAGTGTGCACTGGCTCCATACTGCAGAATCTCAGCAAAAGCAGCAGGTCATCCCGGTCATTTCTCTCCTACTGTTTTATGAATGCTAAGAATCAGGACATTCTACATTCAGGCTACTTATTTGCTGTACTGTTTTTCTCACTGTATAGAAGGGTAGTGGGGATATTCAGACGCAGCTAATGTGTGCGAGTATTTCCAACTCAAGCTCAAAGTTCCTGGGATATCCTGACCAGGAAAATACAAATACTCAACATAATTATTTACTACTATAATGATTTATTTTGCTTGTTTTGATTCATCCTGACAACCCCCAAGTCCAACACACACACACTGTCACAGTAGGGCACTTAATTCTTTCCTCTTTGTCATTTGTAAGCATAAATAATGAAAACTGTCATGTTTAAGGTGTCCAATTATCATTATATCAAAATTATCCCAAAACAAACACTGTTGTGTGTAACAGTTGGCCTAAAATTTTCTGACTTTCTGAGAATGTTAGTATTTTAGTGCAATGTATACTGTATAAACCTTATACCTGAGACTCACCTGTTGCTGTTGTTGAGTTGGTTTTGCCATTTTAGGCTACCATCCTCCAGAACGCTGTCATACCATATCACCAAACTGCCAGGAACATGCTCATGCATCTGGTCAGTGATGTAATGCAGGAATGGAGCCAGGTGTTTCACAGAGCCTTGCTACACACACACACACACACAAAATCTTTGTGAACATTTACATAATGAGGTTATGCCTACACCTAAACCCTAACAACCTCACTAACTAAAAGGAAACCTCTTTACCTCTTTTAGTTTTTCATTAAGGGGAGCAGCAAATGTTCACCACACCATCAAACCTGTCTGATATTCATATGTCTAGTGGACATTCTCAAAACACATGCCCACACCCACAGGTATAACTAACACACTTTTTTGCATTTGGTACTATGCAACTTAAACTTAGCTCACACTCAGCACATTCTCTATGTTTATGAGCCATCCGTCGAACCCGTAACAGTGCGCAATCTGCACCAGCTGATCAGCGACGGATCGGTACTGCTCCTCTCCGGCCAGGAAAACTTCACATATCTTCCCTCCTTCCTCCCACTCTGTGATGAAGGTGCCTACATGTTGCACAGAGACAGAGAATAAACACAAGAAAGACCCTTACTTATTCCTAGTTGCATCAATGCCCTTTTTAATCATCAACAAGTCATGCAAATAAAAGTATAATCAATTAGTCTGTATCGATTAATACATCAATACTGGTTCACTTGGTTAGGGAACAGCATCAGTCTAAAAGCATTGTTTGGAGGTAATACAGCAAGAAAGAACTCAATTCTTTCAACGAGTAGTTAAGGATCACACACCTGTGCTTAATTATAGTTATGATCTTTTGTCTGATTTGTTGTATGATGTAGATGAAAATGGAAAATGGAGTTCACACACCTGCTGTCAATTTCCTCTGTCCTAAAACACTCCGAACCACATCTCCGAACCAGAGAAGTGACCAGGCCTAAGATAACTCTTACCCAGATACGTTGGGGGTAACACTGACCTAGCGAGAGCACGCCGTGTTTATGAGCAGCATTGGTCCACATGGCAGGAGGGATGGTCACCATATGATGGCTGAAGTAGTTGAAGATGTCGATATATTTCCAGTGATAGAACACGTATGGTGTGTCCACCTCTGCACCTTGAATAAACCTTAAGAGGAAAAAAAAAAACATTATCTTTGCCTCAATTTGTGCACAGTGCACTTATACTGTTAACATAATGCACTGGCCCACTTGCGGTTACTTGAGTGACATCAAGTGTTAGCGACTAGATTTGGGCGTGTCCAGAGTATAGTACCTGTCCTCCAGGTAGCCTCCCATCATGTCATGACAGACGAGTGTCCTCATCTGAGAGTCTTGCAGTGACGGCCATCTTTTCTCCAGTGGGACGGTGGCCTTGTTGAATGGATTTGCACTGCTGCTCTTCCAGGAAAGCAGCTCATCTAAAGACTTCAAGGCAGAGCTGATGGGCTCGGTTGTGTCCTGATCATAGTGCTCCGCTGCTCGATGGACATCATTTGAAAAGAAAACAGCATGAAAAACACACCATTGATGTCTGAAACAATGTCTCACACACCATTCACACACTATGGACAATTTAGAGATGCCAGTCAGCCTAAAACACATATATCTATGGACTTGGATAAGAAATCCCCAAAGCATGGGGGAAAGATGCTTACTCCACACACACAGGGCAGAGGAAATTACCCCAACCCTGGAGGTTTGACATTTATGTATGATTTTCATGTTGTAATGAAAAATTACACCTTTGTTTCTACATTCACGAATCAACTGTTATGCTGCGAAAGCACAACTTCACTAACACATCTCAGAATTCTAATGTTTTCATTTCTGCAATAACAGCCAATTCATATAGACCTATAACTCGACTTCAAAAACTGTTATTTAACAAAGACT
This sequence comes from Hemibagrus guttatus, assembly GCA_033459395.1. NCBI lineage: Eukaryota > Metazoa > Chordata > Actinopteri > Siluriformes > Bagridae > Hemibagrus > Hemibagrus guttatus. The sequence continues at coordinate 18,081,919 of JAUCMX010000016.1, read as the reverse complement.
GAGAATGGACAATCTTTTCTGTGATGAGACATTTATATACATTTATGGATGGAATCTTTAGTGTCAGCGTCAGTAAAATTTCAGAGAGTCAGGACATAGAACTTTCACTTTCAGTAAAACAGTGTGGGACATGCTATCATAGAAACTGCCACCTCAACATTGATCACTTTCAAAATGATTTATTATGCAGTGGTTAGAAAAATGGAATAAAATCATTCCTGAAGTTTCAAGTACCTGGTAGATGAGACGTCTTGAAGGTTATGACTTCATGGACACTTCTCTGATTCACTGACTCATCTAAGCAAGATTCAGTTCTGGTAATAGGATTAATACAGACATCAACATAAGCAAATTGAGGTCTTTTACTACTACTATAACAGAAATCTGGATAAAGTAGTAAAGAGAAAGGTTTTTAGCTTCTATACTGAAAACAAAAATATATATAAAACTCAACTAAAATTTTGAGTAAATTTTTTTTATACAACGTGTGCATCCTTTATAGACCTAATGTATTCGGTGTAACTATATCTCTATATCTCCAGGTGCGGCTCCTGTTGAAGGCTCGCAACGCAGACTTCAGATCAGGTGACACACAGGCCTACAGCACATCCACGGCAAATCTAATGAGGGGCATCAAAAAGGCCAAATACTGCTACAAGTTTAAGGTGGAGGAACACTTTTCCAATTCCGACCCTCAACGCATGTGGCAGGGCAACCAGGCAATCAATAATTACAAGCCCAGCAACTCCACCCTGAATGACACAGACATCTCCTTTCTTAACAAGCTAAATGACTTTTATGCTCGCATTGAAAGAGACAACAAGTAGAAAAGCATCTCGACCAGACCTTCTGCAGACCATCAACCCTTCACACTCACCTCCACAGATGTGTACAATGTACTGAGCCGGATCAATGCACGTAAGGCTGCTGGCCCCGACGGCATCCCTGGACGTGTTCTGAGGGCATTTGCTGAGCAGCTTGCAGGGGTCTTTACAGATATTTTCAACCTGTCCCTTGCCCATTTGGTCGTGCCAACATGCTTTAAATCCACCTCCATCATGCCAGTGCCGAAACACTCCTCCCCAAAGTGCCTGAATGACTACCACCCTGTAGCACTCACACCTATTGTCATGAAGTGCTTCATGAAGTGCTTCGAGCCTTAAACCCCCAGCCCCACTGGACCCAAACCAATTTGCCTACCGCAGCAATAGAAGCACAGAGGATGCAGTCTCCACAGTTCTGCACTCTGTACTCACACATTTGGACAACAACAATACACACGCACGCGTGCTGTTTGTGGACTTCAGCTTCGCCTTTAACACTGTCACTCCCTCTAAGTTAACCACTAAACTTGGAGATCTTGGCATCAATACCTCCCTCCGTAACTGGATTATGGACTTTCTGACCAACAGACCACAGCATGTTAGGTCAGGCCACATCTGCTCCACCACCATCACACTCAACACCAGCGTACCACAAGGCTGTGTGCTGAGCCCATTCCTCTACTCCCTCTTCACCCATGACTGCAGGCCTGTGTATGGATCCAACTCCATCATCAAGTTTGCAGACGACACCACGGTGATCGGCCTCATCAGTGACAACGTTGAGACAGCCTACAGGGCGAAGGTGCAACACCTGGTTGCATGGTGTGCTGACAATAACCTGATCCTTAACACCATCAAGACAAAGGAGCTCATCATTGACTTCAGGAGAGAGAAAGCGCTGTCTACGTCAGGCACACAGCATTCTCAAAGACTCTTCCCACCCTGCACACAGCCTTTTCAAACTTTTACACTCCAGAAGGCGATTCAGGAGCCTCCGGACCAAAACCAGCAGACTAAGGAACAGCTTTTTTCTCACAGCTGTCTCCCTAGTGAACTCTGTCCCCCGTTGAACCCCTTTGTCTTCCCTCACCACAACACTCTCCTCATCCCTCCTTCTGATTGACTGTATTTAAGCAATGCATCCAGCACACATTCACATGCTATATATAACTGTTCATAGCCTCAGCCTATACATCACTTGCATGTTCCATTTGTATTGTATGCACATGGCACTAACCTCCTGTATATATGCTCATTGCATATATGTATATTGTCAATTGTATATTATGTCCATAGCACACACATCTATATATCATGTTGATATATCATGTAGAAAATTGTATATATATCCACCTGTATCTATAATACTCCTATATGGACATCTGCCCTTATCTGTACATATTGTATTATATTACATAATCCATAGCTTCTATCTGGACATCTGCCCTTATCTGTACATATCGTATTACCTATACATAATTCATAGTATTCTGTATGTCATGTCCATAGCACATATGCGTATCTGCATATGATGTTGATAATACTGTATATACACTGTATACAACTGTAACTCCATAGTACTGCATCTGTACATATGTACTTATGCACATATTAGTTTATCTACACTTCTGTATTTTCATCTACACTTCTGTATATAAAGCGCTTGCTGCTCATCGCACTTCTGGTTAGATGCTAAACTGCATTTCGTTGCCTTGTACATGTACATGTGTAATGACAATAAAGTTGAATCTAATCTATATCTCAATACTCACCCAGTTTCTATTTTAGCAACCTTTCCCCCTGCACCCTCTGTGTCCATTCTTCTCCTGTTAACACTCTTATTTTTCATTTCACTCGAGTCACCGTCCATAATAAACAACAGTTGCTTACTTTAGATTTGAAGAAGAGAAAAAAACATGAATTTGCAGGTTGTCTTCAGAGACGCCAATGAACGTTTCCGCATCAACTCTGATTGGTTGATCTGGTCACGTGGTTACCGAACTGAATTTACATATTAGTCAAAGAAACAAAATTTTGAGTCATTTCAGAGTGATCTATGGTTTGTTATTGTTTGTACATTGTTGCTTTTTTTAAAGCTAATGTTTTATCAAATTTATATCGTATGTCTAGTAATATAATGAGCGCTTCTCTGACTGTAGTATCTTTTTGTTTTAATTTAGTTAGCTAGAATCGCTGTCATAGTCAGGTTAAAACGTCGAGGCGCAAACAAATGACACCGAGTCATTTGGGAGTCAAACGAATCGGCTCTCCTGGTGAACTGATATGACTCAACGGAAAGAGTTACTCTATTCTTAGATAAACGCCTGCAGTAAATTGATGAGGACAAATATGTGCCTACAAATATTGTTATATAATGTTGCCACTCTAAACTAAAAATAGACGATTTGAGGTATATTCTCCATCAATTATATTCTCTCTCTTATGTTCCTCTCTCCGCATTAGAAAGGTCACCGATTTAACACTCATTTGCATTGAAGACTCCCTTAATTTGTTTATGATCTGCGTTTTCATATGAATAATTGAATGTGTCGCTCTTGTGTATTTCTTTTCTTTTTCCTGGTTTGCTTTCTACTCGCAGGAAACAAAATTGAAAAAACCGATTAATCCATCCTGCTATCATACTTTGAATTGAACTCTCTTCATTCTGTTCAACTCCGTTTTGTTGTTGTTTTTAAATAAATAAAAGTAAACAAAATATAATGTTCAAATATTCTCCCTCAACAGTGAAAAGGCGTGTTATGGGTGGAAGCCGTGGCGTCGCTCACCGGAAGTGAAGGCAGAAGTGGGCGTGGTTAACAGCTCTCCTAAACAAAAGTGTCTGTCATTGCAGTGTATTTACTGTGCGGTTTTAAGGTTAAATGGTTGTGATCGGTGTAGATCGGAGTGCCCTGTCTGAACTCTCAAAAATGTCCGCTGCGAGTCAAGCAGAGAGAGCTGTACTGGTAAGGCTATTTTGATGCTATGTTTTGTTAGCTGCTCTGTTTGTTCCGTCAGCTTGATCTAGTCTGTTACTGCATGGGCGAATAACAGGGAGATTAATGTACACAGATGAAGATGAAGAGATCAATCACTATGGCACTCCTGTTTCAAATAACATGCATTTGTCCTTTTATTTTGTTGTCAGTATGTAGACCTACATTTAGCTTCACCTCTTTGTAAAGACACATTGACTTTCCTTTCAGCTTATATGCAGAAATTTGCCTAAATCATATGTATTCATAATAATGGCATAAACATCATTTGCTTTCTCACACAGGAGGAAGAATTTAACTGGCTCCTTAAAGAGGAGGTTCACGCCGTGTTAAAACAGCTGCAGGACATTTTGAAGGTGGTTGTTATTTAGATACAGAATGAACGGCTGTGTTTGTGGTCATGGCGCACATCTTTCTAAACATTTCATTTAACATTCATTTCATCCATGATATAGGAAGCTTCGAGACGTTTTTCAGTGCCCACACCAGGGATGGAGGGTCAGCTCAAACAAGAGAACTTCATTCTTGGCAGCTCCACGTAAGAGGTTTCTCAGTTTAACTGCTGCATGTGTGGGGTTGAGTTTGGATAGTATTTTAACTTATTGATGTTTGTATGCTTTAAGACTATTTAAAGTTTGTGTCCTATGTTCATGGGTCCGTATAAAATAAATGTAATCTGATACAGATCCAGTGACTCCAACCAATCTCAAGTCCAGTATTGACATTCTGTAAACTGTAAATATGGTTAATAAATTCAATTGCAGCTAGGGTGCAAGTTTATTATATCTATTACTAAAACACACATTGTGACAAACTACCAACAAATTGATGGATAGAAAGAAAGAAAGATAGAGTGGAGCAATAAAAGAAAATATGAGAGAGAGGTGATCTAAAATCATGGCCTAATTTGGATTACCTATAAAAAAAAAAAATCCACATAGAGTATATATATTCTATACCCACAAGAGTACATTATTTATTCTCTAACCAACCGCAGTGCATTGTGGGATTTCTCGAGTCCACTGTTATCCTTCATTACTTTAGGGTGTGGAATGTGCAGGTTCTAGCGATGCTGCACAGACACTGTAAAGAACATTATGACGTCATAACATTTCAGTGGTAAAAGTTTAACAATTGAATCATAGATCTAAAAAGCATAAATAATTTAAGAATAAAATAAATATGTTGGTGAACGTCCCCCATCGGCCAGCATCAGCACAAGTAAACAACTCTTATAGTGGATAGTTGTGTTGTTTTACAGATATGAACAAACATAACTTTTTTTACAATAATAAGCAACGAACAAGCTAAAATGTCAGCTTTACTGTAGCAACAAAACCTATTTTGGTGTTCGTATACTAGTACATTTAACATTAACATAAACAACAGTAAAAAAAGATCATCGTATGTTAAAATGTGGATAAGGAAGTAACCAAATGCAAACACATTATTTAAATAATAAGAGATAGAATAAGTGTAGATATGAATAGGAGGCAGGCTCATTGTATGTGAGCCAAACCAAAAGAAAGCTTGGATATAAGATTTACATGGCATCAGGTTGAGCCTAGAGGGTTGTTAATCGAGCCCCAGCACCCACAAGTTGCCACTGCTTGGCCCCTGAGCAAAGCCCTTAACCCTCTCTTCTCTAGAGGCTCTGTATCATGTCTGACTCTTACAGTCAAGAACTAAATATATTCACAGAGCTTGATAACAGTGCTAACATTTTTTTAAAAAAATACATTTTTTATCAATGTTTCTGTGGTCTTAGCTGTAGGTTATACAATTGGGGTCATAAGTTTACATACACCTTTCAGAATCTGCAAAATGTTAATAATTAAAGGGATCATAAAAACTGTGGGATCATAAAAAAATATTTATTTTTTTAGTTCTGCCCTGAGTAAGCTATTTCACATAACAGACGTCTACATATAGTCCACAATACAAAATAATAACCGAATTTATGCAAATGTATTTAAAAGGTTATAATGGCTTGATTACTAATACTGTCTTGTTACCTGGATGATCAATGACTGTTTTTATGTTTTGGGATAGTTCTTAATGAGTCCATTGTTTGTCCTAAGCCTGGGGTGTCTAATCTTATCTGCAAAGGGTCAGTGTGTGTGCTGGTTTTCATACCAATCAAGCAGAAGCTACACTGGTTGGAATGCAAACCTGCACCTACACCGGCCCTTTCTGGAAAAGATTGGACACTCCTACCCTAAGCAGTTAAACTGTCCACAGTTCATCAGAAAGCATCATCTGCATATTTAACAACTTTCCAACATTAGCTATATGATTATTTTCATGCTAAGGACACCTGAGGGATTTGTACATTAATTAGTATTTTAAAGCTTAGATTAGATTAGTATTAAAGCTGCAAACATTCACTGATGCTCATGAAGACAACACGATACATTAAGAGACGGGGGGTGTAAACTTTTGAACAGGATGATCGGTGTAAATAGTTTTTATTTTGTGTTCTCGGGAAACGTAAATATTTTCTGTGGCTTCCAAAGGGCAATACTAATCATGTACGTATGTATGTATAAAATATACAGTGGGGTCCAACAGTTTAATACTACATAGGAAATCTGAGATTTTTATTAAACAGCATTTACCATTTTGAAATATTTAAACAAAGTAAATGTTTAATATCTTCAATATGTTTAAATCTAAGCAAATATGTGATGTTGACTGGGTTGCACAACTACTTTGTACGAAAGATCAGATTTTCCTCATGCCTAATGTCATGTGTTCAGATGGATTTGATCTAAAATGGATCATAAGATTTTGCACAAACTTGTGGAGTCCAAGCCAGCTCAATTGCATGAAACAAAAAGGCGATATATATATATATATATATATATATATATATATATATATATATGTATGTATGTATGTATGTATGTATGTATGTGTATATATATATATATATATATATATATATATATATATATATATATATATATATATATATATATATATATATATATATATATAGAGCTTGCCTTTTTGTGTATATATAAAGAAACAAACAAACCAGAAGGTACTGAGTTGGAACTGAGTTGTGGCATTACAGCACTAATCATTTCATTGAAGAATAATTTCAACCTCTTTAAATATAAAACTATGAAGAACATTAATAGTCATTCTGTTGTACAAACACTGTAAATAGCACAAGGCAACAGTATCTTATCACCTACACATAATAACACATACAAATCTACAATCTACTGTAACAAAGCTCTGTGTGATTTTCTTGTTTGCTTAGCATGGACCAGGTGAAAGGAGTTCTCACTCTGCAGGGAGACGCTCTGACTCAAGCTGTAAGTCTTATGTCGTCATATCATTTCCACTCATATGCCTTCAGTTAGATGGGGCAAACGTTCAGGGATTGGCCCAAGGTTTCCAGAGAAAGAGGTTGTTTCATACAAAAGTGCCCCCTCAGCACTAATTAAGTGCCGCTATAGGAAATAAAACCTGTTGATAAAATGATTGACATTACATTTTATTCATTTGGTTCCAAAATTTTGAGAAAGTAGATTAGCTTACTGTTGCCTCCAGTTTGTTTGTTTGTTTTTGTTTGTTTGTTTGTTTATTTATTTATTTATTTAAAAAAAGAAGATAATGTATTTAAAATAAATGTTGCAAAATCATAGAAGGCATTGATAGCAGATGTTTATTTTTCATCAAACTAGCCTAACCTTCTAACATACTTGCTAACCTACCTCACAAAAATGATCATTATAAGAGTACACCTCATAAAAAACAGCACTATAGATGACCAACCCATAAATTTTTATCACAACTAAAACGTCTATTTCACAAACCAGCATCATATTTAACATGCTACTCATTAGCATGACAGTAAACAGATGAAAACACACATTATATGTTATTACATATTATTTATTATACACTCATATTATATTCAAGCGTGCAAACAAACTATCCTTATAGTTCAAACATCATTATACACTATACAAGAATATATATATATATATATATATATATATGTGTGTGTGTGTGTAGACTAGCATGCGGATTAGGATTATATCTAAACAGATTACATACAAAATGCATGCTTATAAAGAAGTGTCTTTTTAACAGGCTAATACACAAGCTAGCACTGTAGTATACAGTTAACCAACAGAATATTATAACAGTAAAAGGCTATCTCACAAACTAGCATCCTACAGCCTGCAGACAGGCTAGTGCAGAAAACTAATAGTACACATGTTAACATAAAATATTGTTATATTAATTATTATAACAACCAGTAAATTGCAATACGCAAACCAGTTAAATTAAGTTATATTATGTGTTTGTGTATAGTGGCTACATAAATGTGAAATGTTCATGAAATTCATCCTGGCTGAGGGGAAAGCTTTTGCTTACGTATGTAAAAGAGTTTAAAAGTGTTAAAAACGTGCTGATGAAATTCCACAATGAAATGCTGGAACACGTATTTGTTTTTCTTTGCTTCTGTCTTTATCTTTTGTTTGGACTTTGATTCAAGCTTGACGTATCATGATGTTTTTTGCAGGATATCAATATAAAGGTGGCTAAAAGCACTCAAGTCATGCATTTCACATTTCGGGAGGATAAACAGTGGAAATTACAGCAGGTGGGCTCAACACATTGTCTAAACTTTTTGCGTTAAAACGTAATGAAATATTATTAAAATATAAAAACACGTCAGATGAAAATGACAAGAAAGAAGGAAGGGACGCCAGTTTCAAAGGAAGCATGTTTAACGAGAATGATCAATATGTATCAGAGCTAGCTGACTTGCTATATCGAGTGAGTCTCTTGCTAGCGGAGTGAAAATAAACAGAACATTTGGTTATGTTCTGAAATATCACTCGATATTAATATTTTGGTTATAGAGCTGCTGTATAAAGTCATGTCAGCTCTGGAAACCATGCTGAATACCAGCTATCACAACCATGTCTTGCTCCAAGCAGTATTTCTTAAGTATGTTGTTCATTACATACAAAATACTGTATCATATACATTATTTTTTACTGTGCGACATGGTTTTTCATTTCCTTGCATGTGCTGCAACATGCACATAGAAGCCAGTTATATGTATGTCATCATTTGTAATGATTTTGCCATGCTTTATCCAGCTGATTTATGAAGTGAAACCGCATTTTTCATTCATTATTAGAAGTGTAAACAAAGCATAGTTGTTACGGTGAGCAGAAATCATACGTGTATCTTGTATGAATGGAAAGCTCCATCATCAGTTCGGCTGAGAGACACGCATCTCTGGAGGTCAAAATCTGTCTGCAACTGAGCTGCACTATAGCACATTTATAAATAAAAACAGCTAATGGCAAGCACCAGGAAAGTGGTTAGATTAAGTATGTTAGCCACTGCTACTTCTGGCTTCTGAATTCTTTGAATGGATCATGCCAGAATAAATAGTAAATGTTCTCTTTCGGTCGTCACAGCGGATCGTCCAATTCATGTAGCTCAGGACTTATTTTGTCTATATTTAGCAGCCATGCCTGCTTTATATCTCTATTATACAGTCTGTTTGGATTGTTCAATGTACGTAACACTGTACATTGTAATTATGCCATGTGCATAATGCATAGCACAAGCATATTGACTATTGTAAGTGTAATTGAACATAACTGTGTGTAAATAATAGCAGATGGTCTGCGTGTGTCGAGGAAGAATCATACCATATGTCATTATTGTATCAGTGTATTTATTGATCATGTGGTATGGTCATTGCTTGTTTTGTTTTTTTAGCTTGCTCTTAAAAGCATAATGCCCCCACACTTTCAACGTGTGTTTGCTCACAGATCCAGGATGCGAGGAACCACGTGAACCAGGCGCTTCAGCTGCTCAGCAGCCGCGATGAGAGCTATCACTTCAAAACCGGTGCCGAGGTCAATAAGGTTGGTCACTGCTATAGTTTGAATAGTGTTTTACTTTTCTGTCACCACTGCATAACGTGGACATCATACAAGAATATGTGTTTTGGAGCTAGCGGGTGTAAAATGGGCAAGCAGAGTTAAATGTTCTAGGAAAAAAAATTTGTTTTATACTTCTGTGGACCCAAGAGCAGCAGCACCACCAGTTAGTGAAATTACAGAGGATATGATGAAGTAAAGGCTGGGTCTTCTGATTTCTTTTTCTGATTTCAGTTTCTTTAGGAGAAACTAGAAGTAAATATATTAATCAAACATTTCATAAATGGACAGGGCAGCATAGGGCTTCTGTCTTTAGACACATGATTGGTGGTTGCCTGATTGTATGTCAAGTAGTGTGCTATTCCTTGTGATATATTGATCAACTATTATAATACTGATGTGTAGTAGAATTTTGGGTAGTAGAAAGTACTTTTATTTCATTTTGTGTTCAGCCGCCACTGTGTGACCTGAGCAGACGGATATCAGTCAGCATGAGTCTTGGAAACATGTGACATCTTTTCACTAGGTGTTATGTACAGATAGAAAAGTATGTGGAATAAATATACCTCTATCAAACACGCAACCAAGCTATATAACTATTTAAATGTTATTATTGCTGCTTATAAAGAAATGCAGCAATGCCTTCTGTGTACACTCGCAAGAACGGGTACTTTACCTAGAAAAGTGTATGTAGCGTACTATTACAGTTTTACATTGTTCTGGTTGAGTATCATTTCATTGTATATTACCTTGTGATTGATGCATACAGAAGATAAAGGTATTGCCCCAATGATGAGGAAGTGCAAGTCGAGTATAAGCAGATGTTAATCGATCCCTTATCTAACTTTACTGAAGCAGATAGTCACAGTGTTGTCCTTCTGCCAACAAAAATGAAACTGCACAACCAACTATCATTTTCTGCCTGGCTTGTTATCATACTGGTTTTTCCTGTACAGCCATTTCTCTTCATGGAAGGATTTTAAGTTTCCATCAAGAGGAAATCTTAATCTACAAGTGTGTGTTAAAAACAGTAGCGGAACACATTTAGTGTTATGTCCGAGTCTCAAATGCTTTAAATGTCATTTAACAAATCTGTATTTCCTCATTATGTGAAATTACACCCTGCAAACTGTTGTACCCGATTGTGTACGACAGTGTACTCTCTTAACGTAGAAAATGGCACACCGCTCTACAAACCGCTCCACACGTCTGTGTGGGTTTCCTGTCGGTTCAATGATTTTTCTCGATCTGTTCAAAAACATGCTGGTATTCGAAAGTGTGTGTGTCTGTGCATGGTACCTCTTTAGGATAAAGAGAGTACTGATGCTGAATAAAGATTAAAATCTAACTGCATGTGTGGTGTTTTGTTCTAGCTGATGGATGCGGTGATGATGCAGTTAACCCGAGCGCGTAATCGTCTTACCACACCAGCTTCCATGACTCTGCCTGAACTCGCCTCCACTGGATTAATGGTAAATACAGAATTATTTTCATAATAATGCCGAATATTTGAGTCAGTGTTTCTAGCCTACAAACCTCCAAATACTGTACAGGAAATAGTGTAAGAAAAAATCACACATAGTGTTCTCTGCTCATTGTTTTTTGGATTGGTTTTGCATGGAATTGTGGCCTTCATATAGGGCAGGTCTTTTTTTAAAGTTTTATTTTTAAGAAAAGTCTCAGACGTCATGCCCACAAACATCTGATGCATACGGCACATAAAACTGGACACTGCGTGTGAGACATTTTTTAACGGCCCTCCTAGAAAAAAGCCCTCGTGATGCTCTCCATTCCTTCATGAAGGAAGCCATCGTGTTTACATGAAGTTCTATTTATACTTATTAATTTCTTAAGTGAACAATCTACATGCCACGAAACATGACGACACTGAACAAAACAATCTGTGATTGGTTGCTTTACATGTCAGTCAGACACCCTCTTGAGCTAACCTTGGCCAATAAAAGCTGCTATTGGATCAGTCATCAGTCTGAAGGTCTGGTTAAACGAGAATATTAGCTTTTCACGTTCCAGCTGCATCCACAATGATACAGTTTTAGATTTTTAGGTGCACTGCACAATAAATGAAAACATCCAGGTACAGTATATTTGATAGCACGATACCCAGAAGGCAAAAATGGTGGGTGAGTCATCAGATTAGTAGTTTGAATAAGTCTATAAGATCTTCTTAGTATATTCCATGTACTGACTTCTTTGTGATCACTGGAGCTTTGATTACTGCTTTTGGCTAAATGATCTAGCTTCAATTCATAGTGTTTTACACACTGGACATAAACATCATTTGCAAAACAAAAAGTCATCAGATTTGTTTGCTGCCTGTAAAAACCCTTTTCCACAGGAAGTAACATTTAGTTTTCTCTCCGTAGAGGATGTTCACTCCTCCGATGCCCGGTGATGTGATGGTGAATTTATACATAAATCTCAGCAAACTCTGTTTGACGGTCTATCAGCTGCACGTGCTTCAGCCGAACACTACTAAGGTATGGAGGCAAAACGGATCATTTTTCATTATGCAAAGCAGAATGACTTCACAGACTGATGGTTTAGAGCATTTTGTAAGAGGTCTCTTGTGGGACACCTACATGCCAGTATAGAATGAAAAGATTTGCTTTTATAGATTTTATCCTTTACTGGTATTAAGACTTCATTGTGCACAGATGTTCACACGAACGAATACCAACATATATGTACATTATATGATTTTAATAAAATTGAGGTAGTGGTAATCATTACTGGTAAAAAAAAACAAAAAAAAAAACGTAGCAGCCTCATTAGCTTTGTGTTATTTGTTTCTGTCTCACAATCTTGTCCACATGGAAGTAAAAACATTTATTTATTTATTTGTTTGTTTGTTTATTTATTTATTTAATTTGTAGAACTTCAAACCAGCAGGAAGTTCAGTTATGCATAATCCCGGAGCGATGTTGTAAGTAGTTCTTAATTATTTTTCAGAATTTCTCAACAGGTTCTCAACAACAAAAACCATTATAATAGTAATAATGATTTTATATAACATAAATATTATAATAATAACATAAATATCATTAATCTGCAAGCAGATTAAAAACAGGACAAACAATTACAGTTTAACTGTATAAAATATTGTATATTTTATTCTTATGAATGTATGACATTTGTAAAAAAAAAAAAAAAAAAAAAAAAAAAATAGAAATATATATTTTACCCACAGTGAAGTGAACAACACTAAGTTTGAGGTGAGCCACGTGCACAAAGTGGAGTGTGTGGTGCCGTGGTTAAACGACACACTGGTGTTTTTCACCATCTCACTGCAGCTCTGCCAGCAACTCAAAGATAAGGTGAGTGTGTCTGGGTTTTTGTCTCTGCACATTTCATGTGTGCTACCTGGTGTTACTTTAATGCAGTGGTATGAAGAGCGAAAGTAACAAAAATAAGAGAGAAAACTGTAATGATTCACCTAATGATTAAATTATTAAGTATGTTGATTCAAATAGTACACATTATTACACATGAGCATTATTACACGCTGATTTGGTGACCTGTCTTCATGCTGATTTTATGCAGCCTTTATCTTAAAAGCTCAAAGCTTAAATTCTGATATTGGTAAGGCTGCGATTAGGTTGAGATCAGCAGCAGTTATTCCTCTGACATTCTCATCAGGACCCATAATGTGCAGCCTTGGCCTTCAATGGTGTGCTCCACAGGTGATGAAGGCTCTGTTTTGCTTCCTGTCCTATTAAATGGTTGGGAGATACTTGGATACCTGCTAAGGGTCTAAAAGAGTGTGATTCTTCCTGCCTAAGGCTTATCCAAGGCAGGCAGGTTGTTGTGACCGGCAGCACGTTGGGTCTGTTGGTCTGTGCTAGTCTCCATATTCTGAAACCTGCTCTTTACTATCCAAGGCTTCTTTGCCAGCAGCCCAAAGAGAAGATATGCCCGTGTGCAGCAGAGTGTATTGTGCTGCGCACAGCTGACCCCATGCATGGAAGGAAGTTGATCTATATCCTATACATTAAAATGTCGCTCAGCATCCTCACAAAGTGATCAACTTCTATAGATTGCTGTGATTGCTCCAATGCTAAAAATAAGACAGCTAACATATTGCAAGTACATAGAACCTGTGATGCAAAATATTCTAGTAGAATCAGTGCATCTGCATTCAACAGTTCATCCGCTGGGACCTGCTCATGATCATATTAGCTAGAGTATGCATCATGGATCATGCATCATTCACAGTGAAGTCTGCTGTTGGTGATTTTAAGAGTGGCTTCCACAGCAAACCAGACCTATTTTCAGATGTTGCTGAGTTGAATATGGTCACTTTATCAGCTGGAAAAATCTCCTGGCTGCAGATGTATACATGGGGCAGTTCATGGGACTATTTGATGGCACTCTTAAAAGACATGAGCTCCATATGGTGTATATGTGATCCACTGTCTGTTGGAGGCAAAAGGAAGAAAGGGAAAGATGGCCAGCGGTATTTATTGTAAATACGGTATTATTCGTAATTGTAATTTGTTGACAATTGAGACATAAATGTAGATAAGCATAAGAAAAGATCCAAGTGATTTTCTTCACCCTCGGCAGTTATGAAGGAGGAAATAGAACTGATTTTTGAGATAATGATTAGAGCCTCATCACTACTAACTAACTACTATCTACTACTTAATGGTAGTAAGTTTAATATTCATGTGTGTTTTAATTATCAGATTATTCACAGGGTTTTTTTTCCCCCACATTGCAGATTTCTGTGTTCTCCAGCTTCTGGAACTACAGGCCATTTTAAGATGACCAAAGATTTCAATTTGAAAGTGCAGAATTAACTACACGATAGAAAACACACCATGTAATGAATCCATGTAGTATTTGCTTTAGGACCAACTGTTCTTTTTTGTGTGTACATCCTAACTGAATAGAACGAATATAAGTTCAGTCCATGTCCTGTTAAGTAAGTGTAAGACAATTAACTTTTTAAAAAAAAATTTTAATTGTTGTTAAATAGTAAACTTATGATATTCCGTTATTGTTTTTGTTTTTTTAAAGAAAAACTGTGAAATATTGAGAGCTATGATCAAATTCTTTGTTTTTCTGATGATGCTGTATGGCTGCATCATTCCTAAAACTTGTTTAATGGTCCATGATACGTTTCATTTAATCACAGACACTAGTTTTATGTGTTACTCTGATAGTTTGATCAAAAAGGTATACAATTTCCCCACTGAGACAAATGTGTCAAATCTGCCAAGGCACATTCAGCGTCTTTAGTTTGCTTCTTTACTTTTGCATTGGTGATACAATTGCTGTTGTTTAGGTAAGTGTATGATATTTTAAGCATGTTGTTTGCACAGTGCTGAACTGGAGGCTGTATTTGTAGCCTAGATCTAGTCTTCGAGCTCTAAAGCAAAACTAAAGAATCAAACATGGACAGTTGACAACATTTGGGGGAAAGGGGGCATTGTATACCTTTGACTTTGGGCTGATTATATATTTGCATTAATGAATATTATATGGTCAAAGGTATGTGGACACCTGACCCTCACACCAATATGTGGTTCCTCCCCAAACTGTTGTAGCACACAATTATATAGAATGTCTGTGTGTGTTGTAACATTACAGTTTGCCTTCACTGGAACTAAGAAGCTTTCCAGCTTAACAATGAAGTTCCATGAAGACATAGTTTGCCCATGGTGTAGTCAAGTCTCCCACACAGAGCCCTGACCCTGACCCTGAACCCCACTGAACACCATTGAGGTGAACTGGAATGTCAGCTGGCCCAGAAGAGTAACAGCATCATAATGGCATCATAACAGCACACAGGGACTTAATCTGGAATGGGAAGTTCAACAGGCACATATTTGGTATGATTTTGGTCCGACGTCCTCATCCTTTTAGCCATATTGTATTAATGGCACACTACATGACCAGTTTAGCTACAATGATATCATTATTGCACTTATACATTCCATGTATTTCACGTTGTTTATCTTTTTCATTTAATACAAGCCAGGCATTTTTGTTAAATTATTCTTCTATTTTATTTATTCAAATGATAAATGACTGATGTGTTCTGTGTTTTGACTGTTCCCACACAGAACAGTGATTTAGTGTTATAAGATGTTTTGCTCTTTCTTGTTGACTCTAATAACTGTGCAATAAACGTGTTGAAAGCTGCCATGTCCATGCCTTCTGAGTTCAATAATTAGGTTTTATATAAAGGGTAGTCTAGTCTGGTACTCAGTATGGTCAACTATTTTTACAGGAAGAAGCATTTTACTGACACTGCAAATGGCTACCTATGTTTACCTTCCACTGATCATACATACCACTTTAATAACTTGTCACAATGATCTGTATATGGAAGTGCAGATATGTGAAAGTGTGGATAGCCAGTCTGATTGTGTCCTGAAGTGTCTGGCCAGCTAAGTATACAGCATGAAGAGTCTGAAGCTACATTCACACGTACAGCGGCTCGCAGCAGCGAAGGGACCGGAGATCATTCGTTTTCAACGAGAGTGCGCGAAAGTTGGAAAAGTAGAACTTTATGCAAAAACGGAACAACTGCTAATGGGAGTGAGGACAGTAGAGCACATGTGATCTGTAGCAAAGAGCACACACTGCTTCTCCTTCGTCTCGTGATATGATGCAGATAAACACTGCTGAATTTGTTTACACAAACCCAAATCTCTCTCCATTTTAGCGACAAGAAAACTGATTTGGAATCCTAGTTGCTCCACCCACTGAGAAACATTATTACCATGGCAACCAGAGGTAGGAAAACCCAATAGTGACTTCATAGTACAGCAACTGGAGACTTGCAGAAATAAAATCACTGTATGTGTGAAGGTATCATGAGGTTGAGACCATGTAAAAGCTATGCATTCATTCAGGACTACATGGTTAACTCAAGTCCCAATCCTAATCCAATTCCTTTATTAACTCCAGCGTAGTGTGTTAGATAAGCGTTAGAGGTCAGATTGCCTTGGTGTCACTGTAGACTTCAGGGTCACAGCTTACTGCTGGCTTAAACAGTTTTCTTTTCAACATGAAGCTGTAAACAGTAGCTTAATATTTTACAGCTTTTACCACAGCACTGGTGAACTGACTGTTGATTAACTTTCTATAACCATTGTTTTGACTGCAAGGGGGGGGAAATAATCACAGAAAACATGAATGTGCTTGGTCTAGTATTTTTGTTTTAATATTTCCTTTATGTGTCAAATTCTAAAAACCTCTAAAAAATTCATTTCAGCAGTTACATTACTTCCTGGATTTCTACTGAAGATGCTGAATGGCCGAATTTTTTTATGCTGAACTCACTTAAGAGAATGATTACACTCCTAGCACACTGAAAATGCAACTTCACATGGATTTAACCAGATCTGTACACACACACGGTGGCTTGGTGGTTAGCACGTTTGCCTCCAGGGTTGGGGG
The DNA here is from genome assembly GCA_033459395.1 of Hemibagrus guttatus. NCBI lineage: Eukaryota > Metazoa > Chordata > Actinopteri > Siluriformes > Bagridae > Hemibagrus > Hemibagrus guttatus. The sequence continues at coordinate 18,064,741 of JAUCMX010000016.1, read as the reverse complement.
TTCGATTCCCACCTCCGCCATGTGTGTGTGGAGTTTGCATGTTCTCCCCGTGCCTTGGGGGTGTTCTCCAGGTACTCTGGTTTCCTCCCCCGGTCCAAAGACATGCGTTGATTGGCATCTCTAAATTGTCCGTAGTGTGTGATTGCGTGAGTGAATGAGAGTGTGTGTGTGCCCTGCGATGGGTTGCCAGGGTGTATCCTGCCTTGATGCCCAATAACGCCCGAGATAGGCACAGGCTCCCCGTGACCCGAGAATAGATTGGATAAGCGGTAGACAATGAGAGAGAGAAGACAGTGTTGAAAAGCACAGCTAAATAAACCTGTGTGCTTCTCAAAGCCAATCAACATGCCACACTGTATAGTACAGTACAGTTTATTGTACTTTTCTGGCAATCATTTGACACAGACAATCATAAATATATCTATAAAGCAAGCAGGAAGTAGAGTACAGTTACAGATGAAAGCACAGAGCACATATACGTTTAAAAATCAGTCAGTCATTGTAAATGATAAGTTCAATTCGACTACAGTAAATATTCATCCATCATATTTACAGTGTGGGTGCGGACCTTCACCTTCTAAAACCTGTTCTGTTCAGTTCCTCATCCTTCTGCATTATCTGACACTCAGGATATTCAGAAGCGTTATGTGAAAAATTGCAGGAGTAAAAACATTATTAAAGAGTATTTTGAAAGGCATCAGCTATATGCTGGACTCCAGTCTTGAGCTTTATGGCTCCAGTGCCATGTTGTCGATTCCCACTTTGTGTCTTTTGGGCTGTAAATATTGAGAAAAGTTTGTCTGTTAGTTGCGAGAAGGACACTGCGTATTTTTTGTGTGTATTCCCATTGTTGTAAAAATGAAGCTTAAATGTAACACAGTACCTTTTCATCACAAAGGCAGCAGCAGCAACAGCAGCGAATGACAACCAGAATGATGAGCAGCAGAACCATGCCTGAGGAAAGGACAGCACACAGTTACCACCGAGTCAGAATTAACCACACACGACTTTAAGCGTGACCCTCTAATGTGAAACGAGTGAGGAATAAAACACGTAGGAATGTGTGACGTGTGTAATACGTCCTGAAGCATTTTGTTCCTCTTATACCTCGGCAATTATCCAACAATTCAATTTCACTAACTGATAAAGAGTCGTATGTGACTAACATGACTCTCATGGTTTGGTGTAGCAATGGTGATGGTCTCATTGTTTATCTATCTATTACGGACACGCCTAAGTGTGAGCTGACAAGGATTTCTTTTTTCTTTTATCTTATATAAGATCTTTACATCTTAAAGTCATATTTATATTTGATTTATAAATTATATTTTAAAGCAATTAATAGTTGCATTTACTTCCACAAGTTAGCTAATGTTTAGCCTTATATGTCTTTCCTTCACCAGCCTCTTTTTTCTATTTAAAAAAAAAAAAAAAGTCACTTGGCATGTTAGTAAGAGCCCCATAAAGGGCAAAGTCCTTAACACTTCACAATCCCGAAGCAGGATGTTAAATAAATACATACATTTGCTATTACCTTTGATTATGTACAGCATCCACTGTGCAAGTGGTTACTATAGAAACGGTAGGACCAATCTGAATATTCAGTAGTGCTGTGGTAAATAGTGAGTTGAATCATTTAAATACACGAATCTTTGAAAACGCTTTACAGATCTGATGTCTAAACCTGTTAATACCTCTGATCCTCTGATCAACCAGATTCTCTGTGTCTGTAGAGTAATGATTTTTTTTTTTTTCTCACTTCAAATGGACTGTGTTAGATGAACAGACTCACGAATCATATTTCCAGTTTCCTAATTTTCTCCTGGGGATTAATAAAGTATTTATGTTCTCTACTGTTCATTTCATTTCTCTATTCAACCATTCAACTTCAATCTCTTATTCACACTACCTCCCCCTTTGTTTATAAATGGTTTGTTCCAGTTTGACACAGACATACTTCTATACCCCGCTCACGCCTGAAACAACTCAGAGCGTCACTGACTCACCGATGAAGATGAAGAAAATGGCAAAGGAGGCGATGTCCCAGTCTGACTGAAACAGCTGCTTGTTCTGCAGCCGGGTGAAAACATCATTGACCTGGTTCTGAAATTCCTGCTGCAGGTTATCCTGAGACATTGTGGCTGGATTAGAAGAAAAAGAAATAAAACTGCAGAGCTGAAATATTTCTTGTGATACACTTATACAGTTGAAGGTTTGCGGATACCTGACCTTCAAACTGCTGTCAAATGTAAAGGCACAGAATGTATTTGTATGGTGTAGCGTTACAGTTTTCCTTCAGTGCAGCTAAGAGGGTTAAACCTGTTCCAGCATGACAATGCCCCTGTGCACAAAGCAAACATGAAGACAATAGACAGGTGCCAAGGTGCCTGCACTGAGCCCTGACTCTGACTCAACCCCACTCAGCATCACCCATGGGATTCATTTAAACACTGACTGAACCCCAGACTTCCTCACCCAACATCAGTGCATGATTTCACTAATGCTCCTTGAAGCTGAATGATCACAAATCCTCAAAGTGACTCTTCAACATCCAGCGGAAAGCCTTCACGGAAGGGTAGAGATTATTATAAAAGCACATCTGCATTGAAATGTTCAACAAACACACATGGGTGTAATGGTCAGATGTCCACAATCTTTTGCCCATATAGTATAGATAGACGCCTCTATAGAAATCCTCTACATTTTTTTAGCTTCAACTCAAGAATTGTTGGCAGAGAATGAGCAAAAATAGTGTACAAAAAAATACAAACAAACAAACAAGCAAATAAATAACTAAATAAATAGGGTTTTTAAAATGATATTACTTCTCTCAATATGTGGCCAAACTGACACAAGTAAAGACTTATGAGAATAAATAATAAATACATGCATTAAAAAATAATAATAATGCAGAACTCAAACATCAACTGTTTAGCTGAATCTTTAAAAAAAAATATTTAGAAAATAAAAATAACTTTAAACTAAAAGAAAAAAAATGAAAACATCTAAGCTCATAAATATCATTTATTGTGCACTATTAATTTTTTTTTTTTTTCAATTAACTAGTTTATTTCAGAATAGACTCAAGGAAACATCTACAAGGAACAAGGAAGAAGTATTTTATTGTTGAGCTAAAACCTAATAAAATTAGGCCTGAGACTTGGTTCAAGTATCCTGAGTGTCATTTCTCTGTCTTCTGTCAAACTCGGATATAAAAAAATGTAAAAAGTCTTAAAAAGTAATATATGGCAATACTTTAGGCAAAAATTGGCTATATAATATAATAATGAACAGAAACACTGTCTATTAAAGTAAAGTAACAATAAATTACTATTTTAACACTCCATCAAAGTTCATATCTTCATCAATTAAGTTATAATAAATAATTAATCCTGTTTTAAAAGTGTGTAAAATTCACTGCCATGTCTCTGTTTACTATTCAGGCCTGACATTATCCTACAGCGTCATGTCCATCAGACACATCACACGCGATCAATGTGATTTCCGTATTATTCTTTATTTTTTTATATTTTTATATAAAGCAGAGTGCTGTTGCACTAAAAAGATCCAAACTCACCTGGGATTTTGCTGGTTTTGCTGACTTTTTCTCTATGGCTTCCGGGATACACCTGTCGCAGCTCACCTGCCTTCGCCTGCGCAGTTTAGTCTCCTTTACGCATGCGCACCATGTTCTGACGTGTAATTGCATACAAACGTTTTTTTTTAGACCAAAACAAACCTTTAACAAAATATGTCATATCGGGATTTAAATCAATTCACACTCTTTTTATGAAGTATCCGTGTTAAACAGGTCATACTTGTCAAATTTGAAATTAACGTACATTTAAATAGGGATAAATATATAAAAAAAAAAAAAAAAAAAAAAAAAGCTCAGATCTGATTTTACTCATACTAAACACCAGGTGGCAGTGTCTTGAATTACGAGTCTCACCACCCCAAACACAACCTATGACTCTTTTGCTTACGTGGAGATCGGAAAGACTTATTTTCTTTCCCACCCGCATTTCGTAAAATCCCGCCTTCTGCACATGGATTGGCTATAAGCTGTCACCATGATCAGGCCGCTGATTGGACAGGTACGAAGTCGTTCACTTTACTCTTATCTACTAGATCTTAGCTAATCTAACCCTAATATTATCTCTTATAATATTTTACATATATCTATGTAATAAATTTAAATAAATTTAACACAACATATATTTCTGTAATACCTCTGTTAATTTAATAAGTATGTATTCATGTTTTATGTTGTTCATTCATGATTTATTTTCTGTTCCTTTTTTTTTTTGCTATGACTGTTAATTTGCATTGACGACATTATTGAAACAGTCATGCCATTAAAGCACAGTGTGAATTTACCTGTGAACTGAATTACAGAATTTTCTTAGAAACTTCATTTAGCTAATGTAAACTTGTATCCTGTACTCTTCTGTAGTCTTCGGTTGTGGAGCCTCACTTAATTTTAACATTGGCAGTGGTTTTAGTAACTCATTTTTTTTTTTTTTACTTTAATTAATTTTAGTTTTATATTTTATAATAAACAGCATTATTTCATTATTTTTTTAAAAATTATTATTATTTTTGAAATTGAGTCAAATAACACTGAATGGAATCAACTCTGGAAGTAGAGTCGGCTCTCCGTTTCTTCTCTCTGGAATATGGGAGTCGATTCGAATCGATTCTTTTAGTAATAAGCCCTCCCCTACAGGGAAACTCAAACGGGTGTTTTATTTATTTACCCCCCCCCCTTCTCTATGTATCTATACTTCTGTAAAACTGCGTTGAGACAAAATTTCCATGGTTAAAAGCGCTGTACTAATAAACTAAATTGAATGTAATTGTTTTTTTTTTTATTTTATCGAAAAGATATACTTGTATTAACCTCATAATTTCATTAGCACGCGCTACTGTGTGCTTAAATGAGCAAGTGATGAGAAAAACAACTAAAATAGCTATTTTATATGTTTCTCTTTAATAACATACTTTCATTTCTTGCAGGTATAATGGTCTGTTAGAATTAAGCATGAATTAATTTTTTAAAATATACTTTTTTGTTCCTGCAGAAATGGGAACAAACTCTACCACAGTTATATTATTATTTATATTGCTCCGAGTTGGAACTAGGGAGTGGGCGGGGCTTATCGCGAAACGGGCGGAAGAAATAGAATTCTTTACTTCCGGTTTTTCCAGGTGGCATCTCGTAGAAACAGCGATGGCCGCGGTTCCGGTTCAGTCTCTTCGGGTGTCGGATATTAAAGAGCCGACGGTGTTGTTTGAGCGCTACAACACCGATGAAATCCGCACGGTGGAGCGTAAAGTACGCGGGGAGATCGAGCAGAAGAAAGAGGAGCTGCGGCAGATGGTAGGAGAGAGGTACAGAGACCTGATCGAGGCTGCAGACACCATCGGGGAGATGAGGGAGTGTTCAGAGAAAGTGGTTCGGTCCATCCAGGACATGCAGAACTACTGTCACACACTGAAACAGAACAAACACACTCCTCAGAGCAGCAAAGCAGAGGTAGGGTCATTACAGGCTTATTATTAAGTGTCATTTACTAATCCCGAAGGAAATTCCTTACTCACCAACATGGTGCTGTGCGGATTGTACTGTGTCGTGTCACAACCTGAAAGTTTACTTTCAGGATTCAGATTAACATAAAACAATAATAAGTTGAAACACTGTGTCAAAATCCTAGCTAGTCAAAATCATACTTGAGTATAACAAGTTAAAAAGATGTCAAGTGTGTTTTATTGTCATTCCTCAAAATCAATACACAAGACCAGGTTGAGCGGAAGCCTTAGTGCAACAATTGTCCCTCAACTAGTGCCTCATGTAGAAGCAATCAAATAGACGTAATAGTAAAAGGGTCCAGAAGCAGGATTGTAAAGTGCTGGTATGCTGTGATGGATGTGCAGTGGAAGCTGGTGGGAGGATTTTGATGAGCTCAGTTGAGTCAGTGGGATGCAGAATGGTGTGGAGTAACCAGACAGCCTCAGGGAAGAGTTTTATTCCTCTTTTTATAGTTACATTTAGTCTTGTGGAATCTCAAACCTCTGCTGTAATGACTTTTCTTTACTAGTGTGGCTGTAAGAGTTTGAAAAAAAACCTGTGTATGTGTAAGGTTGAGAAGCAGTCACAGGAGAAGTTCTACGCGATGGCGGCTCAGATAAAACTGCTGCTGGAGATGCCTGAGCGGATGTGGAGCGCGCTGGAGGGAGCTCAGTACCTGCAGGCCACACAGCTTCACCTTCTCTGTGCTCACCTGCATCGGCTGCTCCACCTGGACACACCCACTGCCTTGTACAGCCCTGTCCTGAGCCGCTTCCCCATCCTCATACAGCAGGTGGCTGCTGCTGGACACTTCAGGTAAAGCCAAGCCCTGTTCGCTTCTGGCTGATACTGAAAGTAAATGGCTGCTTCTACAAAACCTCATCGTATAAACAGTGACACCTGGCCATGCGACTCGCTGTGTATGTTGTTACCTTAGAAACCAGAACATATTAGATGGAGCGCATTAATCTAAACCTTGCAGCCGGAACTATTTTCAGTATAGAAAACGAATTCTTTCTGATCTAAAATAAAAACATGTCTGGTGTCAGGTGCTAGAAGTGTGTTCAGCTGATGTTAAATCCTCATCCCTTTTCCTCAGGTCTACAATCCTGCTAGACAGTAAGTCGGTGTTGCGGGGCCGAGCTGTATCAGATCAAGCGATCGCTGAAGCGCTGGTGTCTACCATGCTGCTGGAAGACAGCTCACCTCGCCAGGCCCTGGCTGACTTCCTGCTGGCCAGAACAGCATCCATACAGCAGCTTCTGAAGCAGCCCCAGCACGGTACACACACACACACACACACACACACACACACACACATACATACTGTTTACTATTGGGTATTCTCAGAGCCACAGAATTGTCCATGGATCATTCTGGCTGCTGAACACACACCTCATGAGTATTTATTGGCCAGTGGTAGCTCAGTCAGTTGTTTAGTCAACAAGGCACCACCATGCTGCCAACCCTTCCAACTCTCACCCTTTAACTCTCAACCCTTCAGTTGTGTCCAAATCTAAGCCACATTGAAAAAAAAGCAACAGCCAAATGATGAAAATGGTACATCCGTGCCTGGGAGTGTGCTCAGGCTCTGTTTCTGGAAGTCTGCTCCCTCTCATATCAATCACTAGGCAATCACGGGTGCCTCTGAGCTCAAGCGAGCAGAAAGGGATGGACAGTGCTGTCCTCTAAGAATGTTGCGCAGCTTCATGGTGCAGCATGAGCAGCAGTTTGAACACATGCAGCCGACTGGCTTCAGAAAATAACCTTCAGCCTTTCTGACTGGTAGTAAATTAGGGAGAAAACTGTTGGGGAAAAGCCAAGAAAAAATGAATTGCTTCTACCCAATGTCTCACTTATAATTTTGGCTCTAATTTATATTGCATTATATATATTATATTCTTTTTTTTGTTGTTGTTCTTTGAGATTTATCAAGAGTCATGAAGCTTTTTAATGTCATTTTCATCATGTATAGCTGATACAGTACATAGTGAAATGAAACTTTCCTTTAGGTGACTTAAAGACACAGAGCTACATAACGAAACACCAGAACTAAGGGCTAAAAAGTGAAACTGGACCTATTCACATTAGCATACGTATCAGACTACGAGATTCACGTCCCACCATCAGTTCTCAAACCAATAATAAAACTGTACATTTAAAATAAAGTGGCATATGGAACAGGACCCGTGCGAAATCAAACCCTGTTTCCTTCATTCCCAGACACGTGCAGACTGTATACGCTGTGTCGTATTAAACACATCCCACGTGTGATGCCTTGAAAACAAGAATGACTTTTAAACTAATACTAATGTACTGCTCTAAACAATTCTAGACATTGCTGAGAAAAATATGCATCATTGTAGTCATCCAAAATGTCTTGCCAGGAAAAATCCCAGAATTCTTCATCGAATATCAGAGTGAAGGGCCGTATATAGCCGCTGTTGACAAATAAAGATAAACAGATTTTATAGAATTAGGAACTTAAAGAATGTCTTGTTTTAATACTGATGGTATTAAAAGAGCAGTAAATATCAGACATCTTATTTGGGGCAAAATGTATACTGGATATGAAAGAATGTTCTGATTAAAGAATGAGAGAGAGAGATGCAACCTTTACAATGCATTTCTATCATATTATCAGTTTTTTGAATATTATACTCAGTATTTATTTTTAGTCAGATTTCAGCTGAAAAATTGTCTTTTGCTTCAGGAGCTGGGATTAAAGCACAGGTCTGCTCTCTGGTGGAGTTATTAGTCACCACGCTTTATCAGGCCCACGCTGTGTTCTACCTGCCCCCAGAAGTCCGTGCGGCAGAACCTGGGCTCGGCTACGGGTTACTCTTCGCCACCCTGGAGATTGTCACATCCGGTAAGGAAGAAGCTGCGTTATTGCCTTAAGCTTAAGTCACAAGTAGGTCATCCTACTACTGGTTGCCATGGTAATAACTTTTCTCAGTGGGTGGAGCTACTAGAATTCAGAGTCAGATTGTTTGCTGCTGAAATGAAGCGTTCTGGAGGGAGATTTGGTTTGGGTATATGATTCAGCAGTGCTTATCTGCAGTGTGCGCTCTACTGTCTTTACTCCCAATGGTAGTTGCTGCACCGAATCACAATGATGAGGAGGATGCTACATCATCTTTTTCTTTACTCAAGATTTCTTCCACCTTTACCTGTTTCCTCCTAAATTTAGTGGTTCGTATAGAGCATGCAGTTATTCAGTGTAGCTCAAGCAAGTAAACAGACGTGTGTCAGATTTAATGTCTGCTGAAAGAGTGCGTGTGTGTGTGTGTGTGTGAAACATGACGTTTGTTTTTTATTTCATCTTTCGGTGTTCTAGGTAAAGGCAGGAAGGTGTTACACGGTGAGGTGAGTGCAGGCAGCTGGTTTAAGTATCTGCCTTCCTCAGTGACTGATTTCCAGCCTGCGTTGCGAACACTGGCTCAGCCCATCCAGAGTGAACAGCTCCGGGACACGCTGCAGCACTGGATCGACACGTGAGTGTCCCAATGCCTGAATTCTACTGATCTGTTATGAGTGTACTAAATCAAAAAATTCTCAGTAAGTAAGGAAATAAAACACTTCGGGGCATGCTGTTGGAGGAAAGTAATCAAGTTTACAGCAGCTTGAAGACTTTCCTTTTATACTCCAACAATTAAATATTTGTTACTAATAATGTATGTGAATGTTGTTCATGTTGTACTTTTTATTGTTTTATAGTCACATTTCATTTTTTGGAATTTCTTTGATGCACGTTCCTGTTATTGCTTGTCTAATAGCAGCTGTAAAGAGATATTTTGTTACTAATCTCTTTGTTTTTCTGTCTCATGAATAACAAAGGCAAAAGATTGAAGAGTTAAATTAGATAGATATATGGATAGGTAGATGGGTAGAGGGATGGACAGATAGAGGAACAGGCAATGGATGAAGGGCTTTAATCTTAATGCCATCAGTCCTTTTTTGTTCATTAAAGCCTGTTGAGATATTTTGCAACCTCCGAAAGAAGACAATCTAATTGCCAACGTATATAATAATCATCAGCAACTTACATTCTTTATTTTGTGTGTGTGTCAGGTGTAAAGAGGACATGCGCAGTGGCATGAGCAGCCTGCTCATATATGTGAAGAGCGTGAAGGGTTTGGCCTCCATCAGGGATGCGGTGTGTGACCTACTGAGCAGCGACTCCATCAGCCAGCACTGGAGCGGAGTGTGCGAGCATCTGCTGGATAAACCGCTGGACCTGTGGCATGACCTACTGCAGCCTCTTTTCCTGCACAGACTGCAGGTAGAGTGTCGTTATCACAGTGATGATGGCAGTTGGACAATTTCTTGCATACGAAAGAAAGAATGTCATCATATGTGGAACACTATAATTAGCTCAGTTGGTCAAATCTAAAATCAGTATACAACTCAAACTCTTTGTTCTTTCTGTCTGTGTGTCTGTGCAGGTGATCACTCAGGAGGGCATGGAGTCGATCTCCAGCAGCTGCAAACAGCTGTTATCCTCCACACTGCAGGAACTGGAAGGCGAGGCATCGAGCCGTGAATCTCGATTTGAGAGCGACGTGTCGTCGTTTCTTTGGTGCGAGTCTCAGTCTGACCTGCCGAGTGATGCCGCTTGGGTGAATGTGTCTCAGCGCAGCTCACGACCCGAAAATGGCTTGTCCATGAAGACTCACGCGCTCACACCACGCGTCCAGAACTTTTGCGCCGCCCTTGACTCCAAACTTAAAGCCCAGCTCGAGGATCTGGGGTACTTCCTGCCCTCGGACGCTCCCGTATCACGTCTGAATCGCTACACGGACGGGCCAGCGGTGGAGCAGGCACTGAGCGAGCGCTGCACTGCGTGTCTTATGGACATCATGAGCAATGTCCGCACTGAGCTCACAGATTCCTCAGGTCGAATGAGCTCTGTCCTGTTCTTGGCCAGACTGTGTCAGTCTCTGGGGGATCTCTGCCCCAGCCTGAAACAGTGCATTCTGGGATGGCAGGGGGAGAGCAGAAACACAGGTAGTCCCCAGGTCCAAAGCAGGAAGTTAGGAAAAGCGGGTGTAAGTAAAGGATTGGAGCTCAGCCCTGCTCAGGTCACATGGGCCAGAATGAAGGAAGAGCTGCTTGCCTGTAGCATGGAGGCATATCGCATCTGGAACTCTGCTGTGTCCCAGGTAACACACACACACACACACAGAGTGTTTTCCACTTCAGAGTTAGATGTTCATCCAATTTTTCAGTCTCAATACACACATTATCTCTGACCTCTGTAGCACAAAGAAAAAAAAACTAATGAAACCAAAATAGTATAACAAAAGTATAGCTCTCACTCAGTATTTTTGTTTGTGTGTGTGTGTGTGTGCGTGCACTAGAATTTAGTGAAGCACTTCGCCAGTTCTCTGCACACTACAACAGCCGGCTCGGTCCTAATCACTGCCACAAACTGGGAGGAACTGGAGATCCAGGAAGAGGCAGAGTCAGGAAACACAGTTGTGTCTAAAATCCAACTCCCAGTCCAGGTGAAGGCTTTAGCCTCATTAATACTCTGTTTTGGGTCAGAATTGGGGTTTTCACAATGTAAGACAGTTATTTTTAGGTTTATTTGTTGATCAGGGGAAAATAACAACAATAATAATAAAAAAAGGAGAATAAAAAAAAATAACAATAATAATAGTTATTAGACATTGAGACCAACACTGTATTGGCAGGGTCAGAAATGGTTTTATTAAAATCTCAGAGTTATGCTATGCTATGCTATGGCACTCTACTAAAAGCCAAAGGTAGGAGGATGGCAAAACTGATTTCTCTGGGCACTTGATAAATTCATTTAATTTTCACATGACATTCAGGTCAGACACAGGAAGCTGCCTAATACAAGCGTCTATGTTTCTTGTTTATCATTAAGTAAGTGTGCCGTGTGTGTGTGTCTCTCTCACTCTGTCTACAGCCCTCGTGGTACGTTCAGTCTTTGCTCTTTCACCTGTGCCTGGAGGTGAATAAGGTTGGAGGTCACGCTGTGCCGAGGATCACACTGACCGAGCTGCTGCGAACCTGTCTGGATCAAGTGCTTGCAGAATACGATAAGCTCACTCAGAACACGGTGAGCATCTGTCTGTGTGTGTGTGTGTGTGTGTCTGTCTGTCTGTCTTTCTCTCCACCTCTCTTAACATCTCTGTCCCTACATTCTGTCATGCTTTGTGTCTCTCTGCCTTTTATTAGATCTTCAAGTTTGCTGTCTTTCTTTTTCATCTTTATTTTTGTCTCCATCTCTCTCTCTCTCTCTCTCTCTCTCTCTCTCTCTCTCTCTCTCTCTCTCTCTCTCTCTCTCGCTCTCTCTCTCTCTCTCTCTGGTGTAGGATGTAGTCCCCCCCATCACTCAGAATCGAGGCCTGCAGCTGCTGTTTGATGTACGCTACCTCAGTACCGCTTTAACAGCTCGGACAGAGGACACCAGGAGTTCGCGCTCGCACATGCAGCGCAGGTAACAGAACATACAGCCTGGTTATAAAGTCTCATAGCCATTTATTACCAGCACATGTGTTTATCTTCAGCGATTGTATTTCAGGATCCAGCAGATTTGTGACGCTCTAGAGAGCCACATTGATCCGTTTGACCTGGACGTCTTCACTCCTCACCTGAACAGCAACCTGAATCGGTTGACTCAGAGAACATCGGTAAGTTGTTCTTAACAGACGGAAAAATACAGGTCTCACACTGAAAGCCAACAGAGTCCTGGGTCATTTTCTATTAGATTTATGAGTGGCAATAAAATAATTTTATTGTTTATACTGATGAAAATGTATGATAAGTCAGTTGTTAACTGTGGAGACTCTTAAATGTGTCTGAGGATAATTTACATTTAAACTATGAGTCTACTTCATTCCTAATTCAGTAAACAACATGGAGTCTCATACTGGACAAAACTGGATGGGTTCACTTCAGAACTCAAACACCGACACCGTTATTCTAACACCGTTAGAATCTTATAATGTCTTCCTTCTTGCCATAATGACCGTTCTCATGATTCCCAGGTGCTCTTAGGCTTTTTAACTGGCACAGAGAAGCAGTTTACACCCAGAAGCAGTAATGTGAGCTCACAGGAGCCGTACAACATCCTTCCACTGGCCAGCAGTCAGATCCGGTATGATTCATTACACTCACTCACTCACTGGATTTTTCTTCTTAGTATTCTTCATCATGATATTTTAGAAGGAGGTTATGAACTCGATTTTTTTCCCCCGACAGATTTGGCCTGCTGCCGCTGAGTATGACCAATTCCCGGAAAGCCAAATCATCTTCTAGAGCATCAGATATCACCAGACCGCTTGTGAGTGTATATTACGAATCATTGTGTGTGTGTGAGAGAGAGAGAGAGAGAGAGAGCGCGAGACACAGAATATATAGCTTGCTGACTCAGGATAGCGGGAGTATTTCCTCCTTTAAGTGCAAGGTGAAAAGTTCAGCTTTGTCCAGGTTTTATTTGTTTTTCTGTTCTTCTTCCTCTGTCAATGAGTCATTTGTTTGCTTTACACTTTCAGTCTTATGTTGCGATGTTCTAAAGACGAATTTCCAGATCACGAAGCGCTTGGTGAAGTAACGTTAGTGTGTGATGGTGCTGTGAGTTTGCCTGCAGTGTGTTTGCTAGACGCTGATCTGCATGTCTTTGGATTTAGTTGGAAATTAGTGGAACGGTTTGAAATGCATGATTATCAGCCTCATTCTGTTACACACTCAATGATGGAGCAAGCCAGCTTGGAGAATCCTCCATAGTAACCTTGTTGAGAGCATAGCATAAGCAGGGAAATGGGGAGGTGCTCAGGAATATTTCAGGACATTATTCATGGTCCTTGTTCCATGCAACTCTTCAAGTCACTATGGAACAACTTCAGGAGTAAAAGAAAAACGTTTAAAGTGGCATGTGAATAATCAAAATTTGCCTTAACTGTAATATTGGTACACACTGAAATTTTTTCCTACTCATTCATCTCGTTGTTGTTGTTTTCAGATTTCTCCCTCGTCCAATCCCATTCCAGAAGACACCTTCCGCCCCGGGAACCTCTTCAGACAGTTAGCCAATCAGGAAGAGGAACCTGTTGGTCCCTCCCTCTTCAAGTTAGGCTGGCTTTCTGGCATGGCCAAGTAATTTTAGTCTTGGGTGAAGTGTAAGGTTTTTAATGTGTTATTCACTTTCTGTATAAATAATATATGCATATAAATATGGTTTGAGATAAAAAATAAAAAAAAAAGTGTGCTTGTGTTTCTTGTACTAGAAAAAGTAAAAGGGTGTCTGTGTGTGAAATGACTGTATTACGGGCCTATTTTATCAAACTGAATAATAACAGGTTAATTCCTATAGCATTCGTACAAGTGTTGACACAACAAATGTTCATGTACAGCCCATAATTTAAGGGGAAAATGTTTGTATCCTACTCGTGCTATTGAGTGTGTGGAAATTTACACATAAGAAGACTAACTAACTTAAACTGGATTGACTGGACTGACTTCAAATTATACAATTTGTATAAATTACTGCACTTTTCATATACAGAGTGTAGTGTTGAGTGTTTTTATAATGTTTACAGGTTTTACAGCAGACTCCTTTATCCAGAGAGACTTTAACATCTTTAATCAAATACACATCCTCACACTAATTCGCTAGGTCGAGATGCAAACGAGAACATTTTGAAAGTTTTCTATATTACTGGCATGAATATGAAATGTGAAAAATAAAGAAAGTGAGCCAACACAACCCCCTAAATTCTGAAGAATAAGACATATCATTCAATTATGACGAAAGAAAAACAAATACTGCTGAAGGAAGTTTAAACACACATCAGGATGCTTAATATTAGTTCAGTGTAGATCTTTTTATTTCTTTGTCACTTCACTGGTTCACAACTTATTCTACACAACAGTGTACGGATATAAAGAAATGATGTACACAATAAAGGGCAGGCAGAGAAATGTAATGCATTTTACTACAGCTTTACAGACCTTTACTCATCTCACATGCAGGCAGTAATGAGAATGAAACATCAAGAACAAGACATCAAACTAGGAAATAATGAATATGAGAAATGACCTACAACTATCACTGTTCTAAGCTACATATAACCTACATGCTGTTGTTAAAACCTTTCACACAACCACTACACACTGTCTAGGACAGAAAACTATATTTCTGTGCATTTTCAGGATTAAATCCTCACTGCTTATCACATAACTCAACCCTGTGTACAGCTCTCTATCCTGGGTTGGGTTGTTGTGTATCTGTAGACTTTCCCAGAAATACTGGTGGGAATCCAGCTTCCCCTAGATACAAGGATACTGGTCCATCACAGGCCAGGATGCACACACATTCACACTCATTCACACCTAAGGGCAAAATTAGTCCAGCCGAGTTTTTGGAAGGTACCTGAGAATGAGAAGGAAACTGGACAACCTGGAGGAAACCTACACATTAGGAGAACAAGCAGAATTCCACATAGTAACCTGAGCTCAGGGTCAATTTTGGGAACCTTGGCTCAGTGGCATAATTTTTAAAAAGGTAGAACTTGCCAGGACTCAGTGACTGCTAATCAATAGAGATCCTGACAAGCAGGAATTGGGGCCCCCAGCAAGTCTTGGTAGTGGTGGATTAAATGGTTAAGGTTCTGGGTTTGTGATTGGAAGGTTGGGGGTTCAAACCCCAGTACTGCTGAGCTGCCACTGTTGGACCCTTGAGCAATGCCCTTAACACTCTGCTCCAGGGATGCTGTATCAGGGCTGACCCTATGCTCTGACCCCAAATACCTAAGCTGGAATATGTGAAGAAATGTATTTCGCAGAGGCATGGCTGATGGGCATGGTGGGAAATGAATGAGCAGGGACAGGAAGTGCCCTTGAACCCAATAACACAAGACCCAGAGCAAGCATAGGTGGAGAGCAGCTCAGAAAAGGAAGGCAATATCACCTGAACAGACATGTGGTAAAGACCCCAGTTCTCGATCCAGGACTGCCAAATACACCAAATCTCCATGTGTGGGGCCATAATGAAGCCCCAGGAAGAACACATACTGTAGGCACCAAGACTACATGCTCAGAACAGTTGCAGAAAGCATCTCCACTGCCATCAACACCAGCAAGCACAACTAAACATTTCTATACAGCTACTTTCTGTCAATATTTTGTTGTTCAAAGTGCTATATGTCCGTCCATCCCTCCGTCCATCCATCCATCCATCCGTCCATCCATTCTCTACATGTTTATCCTACTGGGTCACGGGGAACCTGGAGCCTGTCCCAGGAGACTCGGGGCACAAGGCAGGGTACATCCTAGACAAAATGCCAGTCTATCACAGGGCACATTCGCACACTCATACCCCATTCATACACTGTGGACAATTTAGAGATGCAAATCAGCCTACAGCTACATGTCTTTGGACTGGGGAGGAAACCAGAGTACCTGGAGGAAACCCCTGAGGCACAGGGAAATAACCGAAAACAAAATAGTAATAATAATTCCATCAAATTCACATAGAATAAATACAACTATAAATACCATTATTTACAAGGTTATGAACATTTTGTGGAACGATTCCAAGGATTTTCCAGCTGATGGGGGATGTGGTGCAGATTTTTGTGTGTATGAATAGTAAGTAAAAGTAATCCTACTAACTAATCTAACATCAAAAAGAGGATATTAATTTAAAAAAAAAAAGTACTCAGTACTCTAAGCAAAATTGCATGAATTATGTGGTACTTTCTCTAAATACTATCACAGTTTTACTAGTTAGATTTGATATAGATGAGCATACAACATATAATAAGATTCATATATATATATATATATATATACATACACATACGGACTTTTGACCAGTCGATCAAAATCAGTTCCATTAACCTCCATCACTTGCGGTCCAGTTTGCTGGCCATCAGTTTTTTAATATCGATCGGTCCAGCTGCTGCAGCCGCTTTGGCTTTTTCCTCTTGTTCCTGCTGCCACACGATGATGGGGTCAATGCCAGGTTTGCGGTTTCTAGCATTTTGCTCCAGTTGAGCATCACTTCAGAGGGGAGAAAATAAATACCAGTCTGAATCAGACACACAGCAGTCACCAAAATCCTACTTTAGATTAACAGTGAGACATTTAGAATATGCTGAAGAATTAATGAACCAAACCCAGTGTCAGTGGCAACAATATGATCATGGTTCACGTGACTAATCACCACCACCACCTGGATAGTGGTAATTACTTATTTAACAGAGGTGCCATCAAAACAAGAAAATATGACAGGCAAGTAAAAAAAAAAAAAGGATACACTACATCAGTGGTGTTTTTGTTGTTAGTGTTGTTTTGTATACAGGAACAAGGGAACAGGAAGGAAAAAGCCTGGTGTGATGTGACTCAACTTTAACAACAAATGTCACAGTCCCACTGACTTGCTTTGGCTCACAAGACAAGGCAAAGTTCACCTAAAGAAATTCAGCAAAAGTTCACATCCCATGTCATTTCCTCTTTAGTAAATTTACATTTTTGAGCTGTGAATTGTATTCATTTTGTCCTGTGTGCTATTTTAGACTAAACTGAGGATGTTGGCATCTGTGATTGAACCTCCTCGACTGAAACGACTTCATTTCCCTTTATCTGGATGTGTCATAACACTTACGTGAAGTTATGTGGCACGGGTGAGATCGCCTTTTTCTGCATGTCCTTGTATACTGGTGACTTCAGATAGCGATAAAATGTGTCCTGCAGGTGACGTGCAGAATTACAAACCAGTCATTAAGCAATAATCATTTTTCCATTTAAAGTTTTTACTGGAAGTCTAACAATATTAAACGTTTTTTCAACATGCACTTTAAACACTCAGTTCGGTTTACATTTAGATTTCTATGTCAGGTCAGAGCTGAGAGGATAAAAGTAAAATAGAAGCCTTCATTTAAATAAAAAAAAAAAAAAAGATGTTTTTTTGGCAATATTGATGGCATTATCAAATTTTTTCTCACTCCTTGATTTCAAAATAAATTCCAATTTCGAATATGTTCCAAACCTTCTTCATCAGCATGAAGATGTGTGTTTGAGCTGCATCCAGGACATAGCGGTGTGGATGTTCCAAACCCTTCACTGTTAGCCCCATCGTCCGCCCGTCAATGTTAATCCAGCGTGGAGCTCCCGGAGCTAAAAAAGTCCTGCATACACACACACACACACACACACACACACACACACACACACACACACACACACACACACACACACACACACACAAAAAGTTCAGAGTTTGTTCATTGCATCTTGCCTGTTTTCCATTAGACACACCCTTCATGGCTCTTCGTTGTTTTTTTTTGTTTTTTTGTTATTATCATTGTTTTCTTTCCTTTCCTTTCCTTTTCTTTCCTGGAAATGGACATCCAGTAGTAAATGCTTATGTCTGCCAAAATTAAATATATAGCTATGTATTTTCTCTAAAAAGTGGGATTTTTAATAAAATAAATACAAACAAATGATCATCTTATGTATCTTTATGTCTGATCATGGACTTGTCAGTTTGTCAGATCAGCAACTGTCTGTTTGTTTTACATGTGTGCAACCTCATTTTCATAACTCATGAAAACAGTACGTGGTCTAACATTAGTCAACAACATAACCCTGGGAGAATGAGAGGCCTAGAAAAAGACATTTCTTAGAAGAATGATTTTTGGTAAAGGAAAGATCAGTAGTTTCTCCTCAAAACACTAGACACAGAACACACAATAAAATATACAGCTCTAAATACAAACCCGATTCCAAAAAAGTTGGGACACTGTACAAATTGTGAATAAAAAAGGAATGCAATAATTTACAAATCTCATAAACTTATATTTTATTCACAATAGAATATAGATAACATATCAAATGTTGAAAGTGAGACATTTTGAAATGTCATGCCAAATATTGGCTCATTTTGGATTTCATGAGAGCTACACATTCCAAAAAAGTTGGGACAGGTAGCAATAAGAGGCCGGAAAAGTTAAATGTACATATAAGGAACAGCTGGAGGACCAATTTGCAACTTATTAGGTCAATTGGCAACATGATTGGGTATAAAAAGAGCCTCTCAGAGTGGCAGTGTCTCTCAGAAGTCAAGATGGGCAGAGGATCACCAATTCCCCCAATGCTGTGGCGAAAAATAGTGGAGCAATATCAGAAAGGAGTTTCTCAGAGAAAAATTGCAAAGAGTTTGAAGTTATCATCATCTACAGTGCATAATATCATCCAAAGATTCAGAGAATCTGGAACAATCTCTGTGCGTAAGGGTCAAGGCCGGAAAACCATACTGGATGCCCGTGATCTTCGGGCCCTTAGACGGCACTGCCTCACATACAGGAATGCTACTGTAATGGAAATCACAACATGGGCTCAGGAATACTTCCAGAAAACATTGTCGGTGAACACAATCCACCGTGCCATTCGCCGTTGCCGGCTAAAACTCTATAGGTCAAAAAAGAAGCCATATCTAAACATGATCCAGAAGCGCAGGCGTTTTCTCTGGGCCAAGGCTCATTTAAAATGGACTGTGGCAAAGTGGAAAACTGTTCTGTGGTCAGACGAATCAAAATTTGAAGTTCTTTTTGGAAAACTGGGACGCCATGTCATCCGGACTAAAGAGGACAAGGACAACCCAAGTTGTTATCAGCGCTCAGTTCAGAAGCCTGCATCTCTGATGGTATGGGGTTGCATGAGTGCGTGTGGCATGGGCAGCTTACACATCTGGAAAGGCACCATCAATGCTGAAAGGTATATCCAAGTTCTAGAACAACATATGCTCCCATCCAGACGTCGTCTCTTTCAGGGAAGACCTTGCATTTTCCAACATGACAATGCCAGACCACATACTGCATCAATTACAACATCATGGCTGCGTAGAAGAAGGATCCGGGTACTGAAATGGCCAGACTGCAGTCCAGATCTTTCACCCATAGAAAACATTTGGCGCATCATAAAGAGGAAGATGCGACAAAGAAGACCTAAGACAGTTGAGCAACTAGAAGCCTGTATTAGACAAGAATGGGACAACATTCCTATTCCTAAACTTGAGCAACTTGTCTCCTCAGTCCCCAGACGTTTGAAGAGGGTTTCTTGAAGTGGTAAACATGGCCTTGTCCCAACTTTTTTGAGATGTGTTGATGCCATGAAATTTAAAATCAACTTATTTTTCCCTTAAAATGATCCATTTTCTCAGTTTAAACATTTGATATGTCATCTATGTTGTATTCTGAATAAAATATTGAAATTTGAAACTTCCACATCATTGCATTCTGTTTTTATTCACAATTTGTACAGTGTCCCAACTTTTTTGGAATCGGGTTTGTAAAAATATTATATCAAAAGTAAATTGATCGTTGCTCATTGCTAAGAAATGGCCGAGTGAAGATTTTATATGTTTTACTAATAAAAGTCTCACTTAAAAGTGGTCTCAGCTTTCTCAGACATGGATGCTGCCGCTCCCCACTTCATCTCCTCAGCAGCCTCCCAAAAAGCCAAATTCTCACCTGCAAATAATCAGAAATCAATGAGCTCTCATCTACAAGCTTAGATCCACATAAACATAGATAACAGAAACATAGATAACAGAAACATAGATAAAAAACTTCATCAGCACACACCGCTGAATTCCTTCTTTAGGAAGAGTTTGAAGTCAGCACGGCCGCGTGGATCGTTGAGTAACTCATAAAAGCTGAAGGACCAGCGCTCGACTCTCGACTTCGTAGGGATTTCTACACTGTGTGACAAAATCAGGTGCAAAAACATCATTACATATCAATTATCAGTTATTAATATTAGCACTGGTTCACCTTCTGAAACTACACGTGCTACACAACTGGAACTCTGCACTTTTAATGAGACTGAATAAACAAATGAATTATTTTATCGTCAGTCTGATATAAAATTAGTCAAGACACAAACCAAAGATACACACTGTAATTAGATACAGTAAAAAGTTGGTGTGTTATTTTGAAATAGTTAAATTGCTAATAAGCATCTGATAATATTTATCTGTTAACTGCTAACCATTGCTAGCAAACTAACATTAACATAGCCTTACTAGTATATTATACTGAATACTAAGCACTGAGTGTTTAACATCACTGTTTTTCCTTGGGAATCACATAAAGCTCATTTTTGTCCTAATTTACAAAAAAAAATAAAAATAATTAAAATAAAATAAATAAATAAATAACCCTGCAATTTTGAGATATCATCACCATAAGTCGGATTTTTAAATTCTTATATCATACAATTTTCTCACATTTTTGATATAATGCCAAAGTCAGAGCTCTGAATACGTGTCAATACCCAAACAGATCCAAAAACAGACATCATCAAAGTAATACAGTTAATTTTAGAGGTGTGTGGTGAGGTGCTTTAAGGCAGTTTGTGTCCTGTGCTCATTAAGGATATGCAACTGCACTTCAATCAGTGTGATATATTCACAATGTGCATTCATGCTGTTACTGTCATGTTCAATCACTGCTGTCATTTCTGAATACTCAGTCCTGGTGTTCATTTCCAAGATCTGTCATGTCACTTAACATAACATGCATTCACATAATAACTATTAGTAGTAGTAGTTGCAGTAGTTGTAAAGTAGAAATTTGAGTCAGAAACTCACTTTCTCATGTTCAGATCCCAGTATGTGACATCATCAGACTGCCAGGGGTTGCTGGGAATGCATGGTTTCAGAAACGGATCATGGGCCTGATATGTTGTCATGTGTTTCACAAGGCTGAATGAGTGGGAAAATAAAAGTACACAAACATATATTTGTGCAAAACAAAATCTACATTTGGACCAGAAATGTTGCAAAGTGAAGTCCACAAGCACTCTTTCAAACACTAATACATTTCAAATAATATTTCTCAGTTAGAACTGAACCAGTCCTCATGAATAGCACTCCTCACTTATAAACTCAAGTAATGCAAAACCATATAGGTTGAATGCACTAAGGATAATAAAAACTTTTAAAAAAATGAAAGATAATCAAAGATCTTGACAACTGGTTCTTCAAGGTGGACAAGTCACACATACCAGGAAGACCTGCCCAGGATCCTGTGACCTACTGCTAGTTTACGAGGTTCCAATGACAATAGTCGAGTCCCTGAAGAGGAAAATCAGCAGCTACCATTAGAAGGTTCTTGATTTTACCTACAGTTTAAGCACCATCGGACTGTATGGCAGAAGTCCTGTAGTCCAGTGAGCAACCTTACTGAGGTGTTTATGGTGTCTAAACAAGATAGGCTCTTCATTAAGGAAAATCCAAGGACTCTAAAATTGGCATTGAGGTCACAATGGGAAGGAGGTGGAGAGCAGTCAAGGATTCCAGGCCGAGGCACAAAGCTCTACCGGAGAATGCAGTAATGGGCCAGGCTGGGTTAGGCTATTTTCCCAGGATTCCAATAGAGAAATTCCATGGCAAAGAGAAACACCACCTGATCTAGGGTGAGGTTCAAGCAGTTGGAGTGGAAGAGAGACGCAGCCGATTGCAGGGACAAATACAAGCTTTTACAACCCTCCACATCTGGGGAAAGTGCAAAACAGAAGACTGCCCTCATTTTTCTAGAAGGAGTTCAATATAGCACATTCTAAGCAGCTCCCTTGTTGAAGGCCACTATTGCTTGTGGTATGACTAGGTGCTCAAAGCATTTGCTGAGATAGTAGCCTCAGCCATTCACAATGGCCATAAACAACACCAGTCAATATGCAAGAGAGGAACCTTTCTTAAAAATAAGATCGACAATAGGCCTCCTTGTATCAGCTGCTGATTCGCAAGAACACCACAAAATCTACACAACACTGACATAGAAACCTTTTTAGATACCACCAGACAGGTGACCATGGCAGAACTGAGAAGTGTACCCTGGGAAGAATGCATATAGGAGACATATGAAAGAAAGCGCACCAAGTACCAGGAGTTGGTGTAGCAATAGAAGAACAGGGCTGGAACACTCCCCGACATCCAACAGAGGTCTACTGTCAGGGCCTTGCAGGCAACTTACTCTGTAAAGTCCTTACCTAGTTAGGCATAAACTAGGGGTTGGAAAAAAGGCGGGCCATAAAATCTCTTACTGATGCAGCAGAGAAAGTCTCTAGATTAAGAGGGCAGCCCTGTGGTCTATTACATCACAGATTAAAGGAGACAACTCTTTAACCTGAGGCGTTGGACTTCTGATTAGAGGGTTGTGAGTTTGAATCCTGGGTCTGCCCCTGCTGGGCCCCTGAGCAAGGCCCTTAACCCTCAATTGGTCAGTTATGAGATAAATGTAAGTTGCTTTGGATAAGGGTGTCTGCCAAATACCAGAAATGTCAATGTAAATCTTCATTCAGAAGAATTAAATTGCAGTGATGCTTCCCCCTGTAACACAGGGGTATTATTTAAAAAACTGTAAAGTAGGCATCATGGAGGAAAATTTCTTTTCAGTACACTCAGATTTTTGTTCCATACTAACCTCCTATAATTGTGTTCTGATTTGGCTACATAATTGGGACTAAATAAACACTGTGTAATTATTATTGTTATACTTACGCTCCCAGAGACACTGAAGATTTGACCCTTGGTCTCATGATGACCTGCTGCATGTAGATGATCTAAAAGACAAGAGCGGTTAGAGCAGGAGAAAACAAGCTTAACCTGTTTAAAACACAATATTCACTTAAGCAATTCTACTTACAATTCTTCTATAATAGTCAAAGGTTTTTTTCTAGAAAAGAAAAACAGTATTAGGTTTCAGTATTAGTGTTTTTACAACAGGACAATAGTGTTTAGTGCAAACACAACAAACATGCATTTTACCAACCCACACAATTACAGGCTTCATTTCACAGGAAAGAGTTACAGCTAATCTGTATTTCTATTTTAAAGGATACTCAAAGCCACAATCTCTCATAGTAACAAGCATAAACGAATGCCAGCTCTCAATAATTCATTAAAGTATTACCATTTACAAACCTGTACATTTTATAAAGGTCATTTTTTTTTTTATAAATGGTAGAGGTTATTCTATAAAAAATAAAAAATACTAACATCAAACATATTTAAATTAACTTGTTAAAGAACAAGAATTATGGCTTCAAGCTGTGAGATTGGTGCACGAAGAGTGCACACTATAGTGTATAAGGAGTACATACATGGGAAGTGTGTAGGATGTGTTTAGTGTAGTGGGAGTGTATGGAGTAAATGGGGAAGTGTTTATTTGTAGTGTTTGGTGGCCATACAGAGCACTGTATAAGGGTGTATGTGGATTATATAGGAAATATATGGGGAATGTATGTGTGAACATATAATAATGAGTTTGTGAAAGATTGTATTGGGTGTATATGTTGTATGTGTAGTCTATTGAAATGTATGAAGAATGTACATGTAGTGCATGTATGTGGCAATGAGGAGTGCAGTATATACTCTGAAAGTACTGGAACAGCAAGGCCAGTTCATTTGTTTTTGGGTTTGAGATCAAAAGATGAATAGAGAGGAGACAACAGATCAAAAATTCATTCATTCATTGTCTACCGCTTATCCGAACTATTCTCAGGTCACGGGGAGCCTGTGCCTATCTCAGGCGTCATTGGGCATCAAGGCAGGATGACAGAGTGACACCCTGGACAGAGTGCCAACCCATCGCAGGGCGCACACACACACACTCTCATACTACGGACAATTTAGAGATGCCAATCAACCTACCCCGCATGTCTTTGGACTGGGGGAGGAAACCGGAGTACCCAGAGGAAACCCCCGAGGCACGGGGAGAACATGCAAACTCCACACACACGGCAGAATCGAACCCCCAACCCTGGAGGTGTGAGGCAAATGTGCTAACCACTAAGTCACCATGTCCCCCCAGATCAAAAATTCATCAGAAAAAAATCTTTTGGCTTGAACATTAGGGAATGCCCTAATAGACTGATTGTTTAAACAATCCCAAAACCAACAGTAAGTGACAACATAAACAACCTCCACATGACAGAGGATAGGATTTCACAATCCACCATTCAAAGACATTAAGAGAAGAAATTTAGATGCTATACGTCCAAATGCAAACCACTCATTTGCATGAGTGAGAAACAGAGTAAGAAACAGAGCACCAGGCTGGAATTTGCAGTGAAATACAGCAATGAGCCTCAAAAGTTCTGGAACCAATACGAACCTCTACCGAAGTGATGAGAAGGCCAAAGTATTGAGAAGAAAGCATCTGCTCATAATCCAATACATACAAGGTCATCAGTCAAGCATGGTTAAGGTAGTGTCATGGTTGCTTCTGGAACATTCTCACTAATTTTTATTGGTGATGTAAGTCATGACAGTAGCAGCAGAATGAATTTAGAAGTCTACAGAAACATTCTGCCAATTTATTTGGGAAAACGTCATCATGCAGCATGATAATTATCCAAATCACACTGCCAACTCAACAAAAGAGGGAAAAAGTTGAAGGTTTTAGAGCTCAAACCAATGAAGCTTTGCTTTCACCGCGTGACTTCCTCCTGAGAAACCCAAGTGAGACAACAACAACGGAAAGAGTTTGTGGTAAGATTCTTCACAAAAGATGATGTCAGTGGGTCAGCAGCTTGATGTAGTTATTGCAAGTTACCTCTTTTTGATTTTTTCAAACCCAAATGTCTTCAGTAAAAGCATGCAAAAGCATCGGCCTTGCAGTTCCAAAACTTTGGGATGGGAATTTATTAGGAAACTGGAAGTGTACATGTAGCTTCTAAAAAATGTTTTGGTAGTTAGTAGTAGTGTTATGGGCAGTGTATGAGAAATTCATGGTTAGTGGAAAAGGAGTATATGCTTAGTTTATATTCTTGGGCCAGTAACCAGACTTGTTCTTGAAAACCCATGCAGACTAAAGAGAAACACAAACTGCCTGAAAAGAACAGAGAGAATACAAAGAGTTTACTGGAAACAGTTCACATTCATGAACATACTGAACATTCAAATATCATAAGTGATGTAAGAAGCAACAAACATAGACCCATATCTGGACCTAGGGTTTTGTCTGAATTAGCTGAGTCCAGTAAACTATTTAATCTGCTCAAAGCCAGATTATTGTAAAGGCGGCATTGGCAGAGCTTATTTTAGGCTTTAAAGGGCAGGGGAGCCATGTTAGTTTGTGGAGCTTATCTTGGGCAAACTAGATCATAATAACTATAACTGTTGTCATTTATATTTTATTTTTTATGTGATTACATTTTTCCCACTACATTTAATTATTCAATACAGAAGTACTTAATAGAAGCCTTACTTTTAAATGATTAAAGATTTTGAAAGACTGTTCAGTTATCAGACAGGCAGTCATGAGTTATAGTTAGGGGATTCTTAATTTTTCTATTCATAAGATTGTGTGAAATAATCATTGCACACAGTATAGAGAACGGATGAGGATTTGCTTTGGAAGATCAGAAGCCAGAAATCCTCTTAAGTACACTGGCAGAACGCATCCTTAAGCATCCTAGAAAGTCCTAGGAAACACAGCTAAGCTGATCTAATGTACTTAACCCTTTTAGCATTAAGGTCTATACTCAGATGCCACTATAAGAAGTGCTGTGTGTAATGTATGCTACATTTATAGAGTCAACAAATGAACAGAGTTCCAGCCTCATCTGGTTGAGCTGAATTCTGGCTAACACACTTCACTGGAACTGATAAAGTATCGGAGCAGCTCCTGTTAATGTAACTGAGGAATACTGTGAGAGGAAGTAGATGAGGGTGCATTAAAATAGTAGGGGACTGTTAATCTGCTGGTGCATCCTCACCTTTCACCTCTTCGTTGTTAGGATCAATGAGCCGATCCATGCCGTAGTCCATGGCACTGTGAGTTTGAGGCTGTGAAGACAGAGCCAGACACATAATAATAACCCCTACATAAAACTCCTATATATATATACTGTATGTAGTATACACGATATTGCCAAATGTTTTGGGACATCTGTCTTTACATTCACATGAATGTAATATGGAGTTGGCCCGCCCTTTGCAGCTATAACAGCTTCAACTCTTCTGGGAAGGCTTTCCACAAAGTTTAGGAGAGAGTTTATGGGAATTTTTGACCATTCCTCTAGAAGCACATTTGTGAGGTCAGGCACTGGTGTTGGATGAGAAGGTCTGGCTCGCAGTCTCCAGTATAATTTATCCCAAAGGTGTTCTATCAGGTTAAGGTCAGGACTCTGTGCAGGCCAGTCAAGTTCCTCTACAGAACACATCTTTATGGACCTTGCTTTGTGCACTGGTGTGCAGTCATGTTGGAACAGGAAGGGGTCATCCCCAAACTGTTCCCACAAAGTTGGGAGCATGAAATTGTCCAAAATGTCTCGGTATGCTGAAGCATTAAGAGTTCCTTTCACTGGAACTAAGGGGCCAAGCCCAACCCCTGAAAAACAACACCTGAATTCAATGATTTGGAGGGGTGTCCCAAAACATTTGGCAATATAATGTATTTACTTTGCACATTTTATAGTGCTGGAAGTAAAACAGAATTAACTCTAATGACAGATCATGAAGATTCAAATCATAGACCATAATATTTTTGTTGTGTGAAAAAAAATCCATATAATTTGCAAAACCATGTGTGTGAAACCGCTAAATCCATTCAGGTGCAAACACTGTCATCAGTCACATAATTAGCTTAATTGAGTCAACATTGTGTGTGTGTGTGTGTGTGTGTGTGTGTGTGTGGGTGTGTGTGTGCACGTGTGTGTGTTTGAGTGCATGTGTGTGTTTTCAAAGTGTCACATAATCGTAATATAAATACAACAGTTCCTGGAAGGCCCCAGAGATTGTTAGAGAACACACCTAAACAAATAGCCTTATAAAGAGCAATGAGCTTCTGAAACAATTCAGGGACAAAGCTATTCAAGACAAACATAGCAACAAATGCAAGATCCCAAAAATAAATGCAATAAATCTAACATATATAGGATATAGTATACCATCTATACTTCACAGACCCAACTTTGATAACGATGGATTTACAATACAGAATTATTTTCGCCAATTGTTTTAACTGGGTGAGTAAAATTCAATACACTAGATAACCACAAGTGACCAAAGACAGCTACGAGACAGACACAAAAAGGTACTCACTGGAGGTCTGTGTACTATCCAGTAGGCCCTTTCCTGACAATCGAACACAACCCGGTCTGATTTGTCCCTCTCCTTCCCAGCACTGCAAAAAGTAAAGCAAACCATTACAGGAAAGGTAAATACCTGATTGATTTCTGATAAAGGTTTAGGTTTTTCCTTGTAGAAAGTACATGAGGTGCATAATCTGTTTATTTACTTGACAGGGATTTCATCTCTTTCAATGTAATGTAGCAGCGCTAAGTTTGAGCAAATGCTTCAATTATAAGACTGTTGGTCATCTGACCCCACATGTTTCTACAATGTTATACTTTAGCCCATTAATTTGAGTCTGAGAAAGCTAGAATACGAACTTTGGTTAGCACAATTTGATCTAACCTTGTGAATGAATTCTAGTAAAAAAAACAACAAAAAACTAAAAGTAAAAAGTAAGTAACCTTGGAAAAATAAGCAAAAAGTTACCTAATGAGCACAGCTGGCTGTTAAAATAGGACAGGATTGTACACTCAAGTTTGGTATAATTTGAATGTTTTAACTACATTCTCCATGTTGTTTAGTGTGAAAACTGACCTGAGTTGCTCTTTGGCCTGCATAACAATAAAATCCCATTTGTGTTGAAGCCATTTGTGAAGGTTGTTGTAGTTCTCCTGTTCAGTGCATTGACAAACAGCCGTTATTGCTTTTCTCACAATACAGGATATTGTGTGACAGGGTAGATGTTTTGTGTAGAGAAAGCAGAACCTGTTCATAGCTATCAAGTGTCCCCTTCTTTCGGATGTTTCTCTTCACCAGATAAATTGCTTCAGAGAAAACAAGACAGGGAGTTGAGTAATGTACAAACTCTTAAAATCAGTTCTATCTCGTCTATAAATACATCTGCTTGTCTATGCATTGGGATAGAACAAGAAATTCTACAGGATTGTATAGCAACATGCAGTACTACTACACACAGTGTGAAGAGCAGCACAGCAAAGGATAATAACATTCAGTAGAATTAATTTTTAGTAAAACTAATGCACAAGTAGAATTCACACAGTACAGTATCAAACACAATACACTGACTAGCAGCTGTACCAGAACAGAACGATTCGACTGTTTGACTGATTTGATCAGCTATGAAGGTAAATTTAAGCTAAAAATGAAATGTATATAATGACCTGCTTAAATGTAATCCATAAACCAGGACAAGTTTGGTGTGAAAGTGGTACATTGGAACAGTAAGAGAAGCTATGACCTTCAGCTCCATTTCACATCTACTACTACTAGGGGCAATAAATATCAACTTCTTTTTTGTGTGCAAGATATTTAATTTTTTCATATGAGGTAGAGTGATGCATTTTTTCTTTTCTTCCGTCGTAAACATGTCAGACCTCAAGTATATCCTATAGCACCCTAATACTCTTTTACCACTAAGCTTGAGCCTGCAGCTCCTTATTGAGCCTTCTACTTTAGCCAGATTGCTAAAACATAACACTAAGAATGAAGTAGAATCTACTTTTCCCAAACTAGACTTTTACACACCCCCAGCTTTCTAGTTGTGTAGCAAAGAGCTACTTTTAGCTATCCAGATGTGTTGGTCAAAATGGCAAAATACCACACTAGTGTTTTTGGTTTTTCCCCTGTCGTTCCTCTTGGCTAGCAAACAGGTTAGCTGGGTTCCACTATAGATAGCTTCAGCTTTGAATGATTACCAACTTACGTTGCAAGATTCAAGTTCATGCAGTCAGTTCCCGAGAAGCAGAGGAAAAGGGATAACAGCTGCCTCTGCATGAACCAACTTAAGGAAGCAGTCTCCAGTTTACATTGACAAACAGATTTAGTCCTGCATTAAACATCTGTACCTTGCGATCATGCCTGATAAACAGAGTAAGAAGCTCTCTGTGTCTATTTCCAGACATATGGATAACATAGTCCTCCTTACAGCCTGAGAGCCATAGTCGTTTTGCCAATGGCCACATTTGGAAGATTTTTCCATGTTGAGAGTGAATAAATTTTTAACTTTGGCTTAAATATCACCTAGAAATAAATTGCCATCTTTGACCAAGTTACCAGTACATGTGGATTTGGCCCATTAGGAGAAAATACAGGTTCTGATTGTGATCTTAGGGACTAGGAAATACTAGGTAACTTGGCCAAGGATCTAAGCCAAATCCATTTGGAACAACCAATCAAAAGGTGCCTGCAGGCTACTAGAGGATGATCCATATTAATTTCTAGGTGCTGAACATTCTAACAATGGAAAAATGAATGTTAACCTTGCAAAATGCAGGTTCAGGATTGTGACCTTTTATACTAGGAATATAAAAGCTCCTAGACAGCAGAAAGTCTACATCTGTGCTAAAGGGGTATGTGGCAGCCATCACAGTGTCACCAAGAAGGAACCAAAACAGCACATTTGAAAACTCCACACAAGCTTAGAATCAAAGGCAGAACCTAAGATCAGTAATGGTGCAATGGTGAGCAATGGGAATGATGTATAATGATGTATATCATAGCTATCATAGCTGGCTGTTCCTTTGATTGCTGGCTAGGCAACTCATGTATATATGAATGCACTTGTTTACAGGGACTTGTGTAATGCAGATGTACCACATAAATTGAATAAATTGCTGTATGGGTTTATTTAGCAATTTTTGAAAAGATTCTCCAGTGTCTATGCTTTGTAACAATTAGAAGTGAGA
Source organism: Hemibagrus guttatus (assembly GCA_033459395.1). NCBI lineage: Eukaryota > Metazoa > Chordata > Actinopteri > Siluriformes > Bagridae > Hemibagrus > Hemibagrus guttatus. Next base: position 18,034,404 of record JAUCMX010000016.1, on the reverse strand, counting down.
GTAGTTTTATGATAATGAGAATAATTCAAGACAATGGCCAAAGTTTCTGATTAATATGATATGCTGTATTGTTATTCTCTTAATAACTGAAGAAAGAGTAAAAATAGAGGGACTGCTATTTTATAGCTGTTATAGCGCAAGTGATAAAAGGAACTTGTTTCACAGACATTCCACAAGTTATAGTTAGTGTAACTATAAACAAGGAAAATGTAATTCTTTAAAATAAAAATGGTTAGGACAATGTTATTAGAGAAACAAACACACTTCAGGACATGCTGTGATTAGAAATTAATCGACTTCAGTGTTGTAAAAGCGCTGCATCACACCATCCTGTTGTTAATTATTGTCAGTTAAGAGCATTACTCATTGTGGGTTATTTCTTATATGTAATATACAATTCCTAGCTAGTTAGAAGGTTGGGGTGAGGGTGTGTTAAGGGCATTCTATTAGTACTATAATATAAGAAATTAAATTACCATAATCAGTGTCTTCTGCCTTCCATTTCTGCACAGGCCAGAAGTACGGTGTCTAATTGTGCAAAGATTTACAGCAGAAATCAGTGCCATAAAAAAATGGCTGTCTGTTGAAATTTGTTTTAAAAGATTCCATGTAAAACTAGGAAAATATACAACTAAAGATGATATCATATGCCTGAAGGTTGAGCTACTGTATGTATCAAAACCTAGTGCATTACTATAAGCTGAATATTAATAGAACGTATAGACATGCTAACAAAAACAAGGACAAACAAATAAGTAGGTTTTCATCATTAGTTCTGCACAAGGATGTTTCTTTATAAAACTGGACTTACAGACAGATATTTTTCCAGGACTGACTGAGATAAACCACACTAGACCTCAACATTAGTGCAAAGTTCAGTATTTCCAGCAGTACAAACATTAACGTCATTTTAAAAATTTGATTAATGAGACTTTTCTGATGGGAGTTAGAGAACTGATATCATAGTTGCATCTAAAAAAAAGAAAACTATTACCTGAAAGCGATAGAGACTACCATCTGGCTTGAGAATGAGTCTTTTGTGGTCTTGTAGTGGGTAGATGAAGCCAAAAGCAACTAACATGGTGCCAATTGTCCGTGCCTCTAAGAAACATAGTTATAAACCAAAGTGTGATGAAGATACAGATGCAAGCAAATGCCAAAACTTAATGGATAAAAAATTACCTTGATTATCAACCTTCATATGACTGGCAATCCACACAACAACGTCCTGTCCTGTAACACAGACACGTGCAAAAACATATGTGTATAAGACATACTGAAGATAAGAAATTCATCAATTTTCCTACACAGGGTCACAGGGTGTCATGACCCGCCCAAGAACCGACCGCGAGAGGGAGCTCTCGTCTGTATTTTGAGTATACTTCCGGTTCAATATCGGACTTAAATACAGATGCGCACTTCCTGTTCATCGTGAAGTATCGTTTCTTATGGGATATACTGAGTGTTGGCCTTGTGCACATTTCGGACTGCCTTTTGTGAATGACCTGGTTTGTTTATCGTTTCTTCTTGCGCTTTTTCTCGGACACACCTGTTACGGGATTACCGACACTGGACTGTGTACTGACTTCCGTGTTTGGATTTGCCCTTCGGATTATATCGCTTGGATTACTCCTTCCCCTTTACTGACCTTCTGCCTGTCCCCGACTTCGCCTACTGCTCTTCTCCTATCGCCAGCTTGGTGCATGGATCCGGCCACTTGGACCGCCACAACAGACTACTTCGCTACTCACGGATCCAGCGGAGCTGCGCGAGATCATCGTGTGGCAAGGAGCGGTCATCCATTCCTACAAAGATCAGGTGGAGGCGCTGCAAACCCAGCTGCGCAGCGCGAGCATCGCCGCACCGCTAGATCCACCATCAGCACGCGGTGAGTCACCCCGGCTGGCCATGCCAGAGAAATTTGATGGGGCTTTTTACGGGTTTTTACGGCAGTGCGAGGTGTTTTTTTCGCACCAGCCGGGGATGTACCATGAGGAGGGGACTAAATGTGCGTTCCTGTTATCTCTGTTGACGAGTAGGGCCTTAGAGTGGGCCTCGGCCGTCTGGGATTCCGACCCTCAAGTGCGATCATCCTTTTCTTACTTCACGGGGATGATTCGGGAGGTTTTTGAATACCCCGCGGGCGGTAAGGACATCTCTGTCCAGCTTATGGAGTTACGCCAGGGCTTCGAGGCCGCAGCCGATTACGCCATCAGGTTCCGCACCCTGGCAGCTCAGTCAGGCTGGAACGACGCGGCGCTATGGGCCGTGTTCCGCGCTGGTCTAAACCCCGCCCTCCAAACTGAGTTAGCATGTCATGTGGAGGCGACCTCTCTGTCACAGTTCGTGGCCACGGCCATCCGGCTGGACAATCTGCGGCACCAGCATCGGGCCGGGACCCAAGCCTCAACCGCAGCTCGCCCACGGATGCGAACGGATTACCCAGGTCTTAGGGAGGAGGTTCCTGAACCCATGCAACTGGGAAGGTCTAGGTTGGCGGAGCAGGGGCACCGACCCCGCAGACCGATGAGGCTGTGCTACAACTGCGGGGCCTCCGGACATCTAAGTCCTCGGTGTCCGGAGAGGCCTTCATCGACTCAGGTGGGTGGCAGTTCCCTATTCTTTAGCCTGACGGTGCCGGTGTCATTGCGTTTTTCTGACCGTTGTGTCCCTGTTCCAGCATTGATTGACTCAGGAGCAGCCGTCAACCTAATCAACGGGGCATTGGTGGAGGAGCTCGGGATTCCCACCTTCCCCTGTGTACCATCATTAAGGATTACGCCCATCGACAGTCAGCCGATTGGGGAGGGCTATCTTAAATGCCAGACCGAACTCCTGGAGTTCCAGGTGGGGCTTTTTCATCACGAACAACTGGCGTTTTATGTCACCTCCTCACCGGCGAATCCCGTGATTCTGGGCTTCCTGTGGCTGAGGTGCCACGATCCCCAAATCTCCTGGCGTTCAGGGGAGCTGGCACGCTGGTCGCCTACCTGCCTGAGGGAGTGTCTAAGGGAGCCGGTGTCTAGGCCCTGCAGGACTTCCTGCGTGGAGGAGGCCACCCCCGCAGCACACAGACTCCTCCCCCACCCGTATGCGGACTTCAAGGAGGTTTTTAGTGAGGAGGGGGCGGCTGGCCTACCATCGCACCAGGTCTGTGCTATAGACCTGCTGCCGAACACCTCTCCCCCTAAGAGGCGGATCTAACCCCTTTCACTTCCAGAGTCCAAGGCTATGGAGGACTACATTGAGGGAGCCCTGGCAGCGGGCCACATTCGGCCTTCCACGTCCCCAGCGGCAGCGGGGTTCTTTTTCGTTGGTAAGAAGGATGGAGGCCTGCAGCCCTGTATAGACTATCGGGGCCTGAACGCTATCACCGTTCGGTACCCCTACCCTCTGCCCCTGGTACCTGTGGCGCTAGAACAGCTGAGGGGGGTGAGGGTGTTTACCAAATTGGACCTCCAAAGCGCCTACAACCTGGTGTGTATCCGAAAGGGCGACGAGTGGAAAACCACGTTCCACATGACTCACGGTCACTATGAGTACTGTGTGATGCCCTTCGGCCTCACCAACGCCCCCGCAGTGTTTCAGGCCCTCATCAATGGGGTCTTTCAAGATCTGCTGGGCAAAGGGGTCATCGCTTATATCGACGACATACTGGTGTACTCTGCCTCTATGGAGTATCACGTGCATCAGGTCCGGGAGGTGCTCACCAGACTGCAGCGGCACCACCTGTATGTCAAGCTGGAGAAGTGCAAATTCCACCGGTCCGCGGTGACATTCCTGGGTTACGTGATCTCCCGCCAAGGGGTGGAGATGGACGTGGTCAAGGTCCGGTCAGTTACTGAGTGGCCTGCTCCTGCTACGGTGGATCCGGCCACTTCTGCCTCCGGCGGACCGCCTCTACACAGGGATCTTGAAGCCTGATCTCAAGGGACGGGGCACAAGGCAAACTGGAGGTCCATCACAGGGCACAATCACACACACACACACACACACACACACACTCACACACACCCATTCACACACTACCAGAGAACCCTGAGGAAACCCTCAAAGCACAGGGAGAACATGCAAACTCCAAACACAAAGGGCAGAGGCGGGAATCAAACCCGCAACCCTGGAAATGGGAGTCAAACTAACCACTAAACCACTGTGCCCCACTGTATATAATAAAATATTATTTATAATTGTACTGTAGTATTATTTATTTATTAAGAGAGAACAGAGACAGAGAGAGAATGGATGATTAATATATAAAATTATTTGCAATATTTCATCGTGTTATTTATATAATTGTCACTAAAATCAATGTGCAGAAACAAACTATGAATACTAGAGTTTTTCAGTCAACACCTCAATCTGGACCATAGCAATATATTTACATAAACTATGTCTCAATGAACAAATAAACAGTAGAAGTAAAAAATGAAAAAAATATAAAAGAAAAAAAGAAACAAAATGTGGAAGCTTGGAGGTTTAGTGAGGGGGATTATCTGTACTGTTAATGTGGATTAAAGGACAACTTTAGAGCACAAATCAGCAGACACACTTCATCTGACTGAGAGTTGCTATGTTTAGCCAAGCCTGATTAGCAGTGTCTTTTATAAACTTCACTTGCCAGGCCAGTGATAGACAGGGAGGAAGACATACATGTCTACTGAAAGACCCTAATAATAAGAATGTAGACATTGAATTATGTTTGGAGTCAACAATGCAAAAAAGTGGCACTGTCAGTTCCAGGAAAGAAAAAAAAAAAAAAATTGTCCATTTTTTTCAGCTTACCTGCAATGACGTGTGGAATGGAAGTGACGTTTAATTTCTGCTCACATGATTTTACCCCAGATTTTGAGTCCTGCATTGCCAGCACCAAGGCCTCGAGCTGTGAAAATGTAAACATGATAGCACACTCTACTAACAGGTCTATAAATCCACAAAGAGTGGATCACAGTGTACTTGTGAATTTGATATAAGGAACCATGCAGATCTCAAAAGCATACTTAGTCAAGTCATCTAAAGGTGTAAATACTGTTTCTAAAACCATATAGAGGTTGATTTCCAAAATGCTGCCTGGGGGTGTAGTATACATACAACAGTTATTTCCGGGCCAGTACCCTGACTGGTTGAGTGGCGGTCCAATAGTGCTTACATGTATGATAACCACACTGGGATTTTTCACTGTTTGTGTCACTCCCCTAATGTGTGTCCTAGTTTTAAACAATAACTACAACAGTGTTAACAACATCATCAGTAGACATGGCAAATAATACATATATTCATGAATATTATGGCTCTCGCTGTGCATCTTCATATCGTAGCCAAATCACAGCCCATATTCAGTATCAGTATTCTTGTGAGTGCAATATAAGTTAATTATTATTTACATATAAATTTAGCTACAAATATTGACAAAATTGTTTTTCAAATGCTCCTTTGCATAGTTAAGGTTTCTTATAGCTTCCTTAAATGGTTCTAGGTTGGCACACCAGGAAAGAGTGTTGTAATGTTATACACAGAACAAGGTCTCCTCTTAACCTTCCTCTTTAAGGTTTCCTCTTAAGGGACAACCAGTGAAACCTCAAAATCCAAATATGCAATAAAAGTTATTTGCTTCATTGTTATAACTGACTATTTTAGCCTAATTAATGACAGCTACTTTATATTCAAATGAATATAATTGCCTTATCTTGTGCTAATGTTTTGCGATTTTTGCCAATTTTGTAAAGAGCTAGGAGGTGTACATGATCCAACAAGGCATGTCTAATTTGGTATGCTGTTGTGAGTCAGCAATACCAGAGTCATCCATGGCCAGGAGTCCAAGACAGCAAAATCAGCAACCCTCTCTGGGAGGCAGGCGTGTCATACTCTCTCAATCCTATCAATCACAGGGACGCTAGCAAATCATGGGTGTCTATAAGCTCATGAATACAGAAGAGGGCAGAAAACACTTTACTTCTAGTGATACATGTCGTCCCTGTAGTGCTTTAGTACTGAACTGGCAGTTTGAAAAGATGCGGTTTTGGGTGTTTGGTAGCTTGTGTGTGATAGGGAAGAGCTGACTGGAGGACCAAATTAGAGAGAGAATCAGTGGAAAAAAATTATGTCTTACATCAGCTGATATAATCGTCATGAAGGGCTTAAAGGTTTTAGCGGGTAGACCTAGTACATTTTTTCTTTACATTGACATTTGTTGAGAATTGGTGTTTAGGTTTAGGTGGTTCTGGGAAGCGGTCAGTGCCCCTTTGCCAAAAATCCTTGGTTTATCTTGTTTTCAACTTTTAAATTTTTACATACACTATATTGCCAAAAGTTTTGGGACACCCCTCCAAATCATTGAATTCAGGGGTTGGGCTTGGCCCCTTAGTTCCAGTGAAAGGAACTCTTAATGCTTCAGCATACCAAGACATTTTGGACAATTTCATGCTCCCAACTTTGTGGGAACAGTTTGGGGATGACCCCTTCCTGTTCCAACATGACTGTGCACCAGTGCACAAAGCAAGGTCCATAAAGACATGGATGAGTGAGTTTGGTGTGGAGGAACTTCACAGAGTCCTGACCTTGACCCGATAGAACATTTTGGAATGAATTAGAGCGGAGACTGTGAGCCAAGGCTTCTCGTCCAACATCAGAGTCTGACCTCACAAATGCTCTTCTAGAGGAATGGTCAAAAATTCCTATAAACACACTCCTAAACCTTGTGGAAAGCCTTCCTAGAAGAGTTGAAGCCTGGAGAAACGTTTCTTCATTTCACTATGTACTTCGTCAGCTATACGTGGTTGAAATGACAATAAAAGCTTCTTGAATTGACTTGAACATTTATGTTATGTAATGTTATTGCTTTATATTGGAAATATCGCATTATTTGGAGAACAAAAAGGTTCAATGTTGGTGCACAATTTTGTCTGCACGTGCTGAAACAGCAGCAAAGCGAGCGTCATTGTTTATTCACTCAATGGTAGGTTTGAAGGCTACATTAGTGTTCAAAATTCAAACACTAATTATATTAAAAAAATAGTGTTAGTACTCAATAATGGTATAGACCAGTAGGAAAGAATGTGATTTCAGGCGCAGACTTAGTCTGTTGAGATTTTTGTCAAAGAGGTGTGTATTTTTTGCTAGTGTGTCATGTCTGAATGGGTCTCACAGTAACATTTCAAAATATTAGCACACAATATCTGTCTCTGTATTTAGAGTGAAAATTCATCTTTATTTGTATAGCACTTTTAACAATGAACATTGTCACAAAAGCAGCTTTACGGAAATATATAAATTCAGGATATAAATTCTAATTTTAAATGTAAATTCATCCCTAAAGAGCAAGCCAAATGCAACAGTGTAGAGGAAAAATTCCCTGAGATGATATAAGGAAATTTTAATTCTAATTTTATATTGCTTGGTAAAAATAAATGTAAAAAATAAATAAATAAAACAAAAGCGCAAAACCCCATTTGTAAATTAAATGTGACCCCTAGAGCTAAATGTTTACTGTAGAGTTTGTTTACTGTGTTGTCTATTATATAACATAGGCCAGAGATACTCAACCCTGTATCTGGAGTATCCCCTGTCTTGTATATTTTTGTATTTTCTCCTATGAAATACATCTACTTTAACCTGATCAGTTGAATCAGGCATGCTGGGAGCATGGGGTAAAATATTATATCACAGGGTATGAAGTACTGCGGTTACTCCAGGCCCAAAATTGGCTGTAGTTGGTCTTTTTCACTGTAATTGTGGCACTATGATTTTGTACATCTGTGTTTGCATTTACATTTACATATCTGGAATTTGCCAGACACCCTTATCTAGAGTGACTTGCATTTATCTCAATTAAAAAATTGCTCAGGGGCCCAGCAGTGGCAGCTTGGTGGACCTGGGATTTGAGCTCACAACCTTCCAATCAGCATGTTAAACTGAACAGCAGTTCATTTTATTATAAACTATAATAAAAGCATGCTTGAGTAGCACATAATGTCCACAGCATAACATGCATAACAACAGATTTATATTCTAACACCGATTGGATGATGCCTAAAAAACATAAATGGAATATTTAAAATATTAATAACAATAATAATAATAATAAAAAAAAAAAGGTTTAACAACAACAAGAAAAAAACTGCACATGAGAGAATGTACACCTACCTTTTTCAGACAGGACATTCGAGGTCTATAATGCTGTCCATGGTCACGAATTAATTTAATTGTCATTTTTGTTTATGTATTTTTTTTTTAGCAGTCGCTAAAAATTCAGTTGTACAAGCAGGATTGCAGCTCACAAACGATTTGCTGCTGAGAACCTGAGCTGCTGTGTGTGAAAAGCAATGCGCGAGGGCAAATTTGTCCACCAATCACAGCACAGATTAGGTTTTTTTTTTTTTTTAAATCTCCACAACCAACCTGTTCACCTGTCAGTGTATGCCATCTAAATTAGACAGTGTTAAATAGTAAAAGATGTTAGTAAAGATATATCACAGAATTTCTCCATATCTTGGTTTACATATCCCCTAAAAAAAACAACAACATAAAATAAAAGGCATGCATTTTAATATACTGCATAATATCTATCAGAAAAAACTCCCAGATTGCTGGTTTCACTCCTCTTTCCAATTTATGTGCATTCTGTACAAAAGAAATAAACTTTGCTTTATTTATTTTATCAATACAATCGGGTTCACAATCACATTCCCTTTTGGAGAATTGCAGTTGTTATATATCCCCTTATATGAAATCCGATTCAAACTTTTCGTTATTTTTCTGGCAGTAACCATGCTGTTTACCTTATTGTTTATTTCGTTGTCTTGCACTGCGAATATTTTATTTGTAAGAACAAATTTCTCAACACTTTGCATAGATTTCAAGTGTAAGACTTGGACTCATTAATAATAAGTGTAACAAGCTTCGAAAGAACTATGACCTTATTTTTTCCATAGGTTTGTTACAGGTATATATTAAATAAAAAAAAAAAAAGTAATTAAAATTTAATTAAAAAAAAAAAAGAAAATAGAAAAAATAGCGAAAATACAAGACAAAAAGAGGGCAATTTAATCTGGTGGCAGCTACGATATTGAATGACTGTGTAAACTGACAACAAACAAACAAACAAACAAACAAACAATAAATAAAGTAAAACAGTAAAGGACAGACAAAGCTTCACGTTAGCCCAAAGGTGTAAATTGATTCATGTCTGAGGCTTCAAATGTCCACTAGAGGCCCCTAGGGGACAAAAATAGAGGCTTGTGTACAATGTGAAACTGTCTCACAGTATTCTGTAAAGATTTCATTCATTCATTCATTGTCTACCGCTTATCCGATCTATTCTCGGGTCACAGGGATCTCAGCCGTCATCGGGCATCAAGGCAGGATACACCCTGGATGGAGTGCCAACACATCGCAGGGCACACACACAGTCTCATTCACTCAAGCAATCACACACTATGGACAATTTAGAGATGCCAATCAACCTTTGATGCATGTCTTTGGACCAGGGGAGGAAACCGGAGTACCCGGAGGAAACCCGGGTTGGGTTGAAGAGGCTTGCATTGAAACTGCTGAAATAACCACAATATAAATCATTTCTGTATCTTAACATAAATATTTAAAATTTCACCAAATGTTATTTAACATTAATTATTATAGAATTTTTAGGGAGCTGTTGGCCCCTGGGCGCACAAGGCTTATCTTTAGCCTAAGTGCTAAGTCCCTTAGATCAGGCAACTTCCTGATCTTCAACAGATTCCTGTTTTTGGCTAAGAGGAGTGGAACGGATGTAATTTTCTGCCGTTGTAGCTCATGTGCCTCAACGATAGAAATTCTGATGCTTTTATGCTCACCACATTTGGAAAAACTGATTTTTTGAGATACCGAGCTTGTCAGCTCAACCCAATCTGCCATTCTCCTATGATCTCTCTTAACATTGTATTCTGCCAGTGATGCACTGGATTCTGGTCACTGGATGTTTTTGTTATTTTGTACCATTCTGTGTCGTTTCTTGTGTTTATTTGGAAAATCCCAGGAGATCAGCAGTTTCTGAACTATTTAAACCAACCCATCTGGTACCAACAACCACACTACACTCAAAGTCTCTGAAAACTGAAGCGCTTGACCTGTATCTGCATGATTTTATACATTGTGCTGCTGCCACATGATTGGCTGGATAATTCGCTCTGAGCAATCAGGATTTCAGGTAGCCACAGGGACATGATTAAAATTTGATGGTGTGAGAGAAAAACAAGGGACACACATGCTTTGGTTCTGTTAATGGCAACAACATCAGATGATTACTCACCTTCTAGCGAGTGGGGGCTATGAAAAACTGTTGGAACAGAATAAGTGACTTGGCTGCAATATAGAAGATGGCATAAGGGTAATGCCTTGTTAGTCCAGTGTATGTGAAAGAAATGGAGCCATACACAGATTTCTGTCCCATGAACCAGAGTGAAACGTTGGTACTTAGTGAACCACTCGCTGAGGATACAGGCTCTGGCCCTAGGCTTCGACTTCTCTGGTGGATATACAGGAAATAGTAAGACACACAGCTTCCTATCCTGTGATTTAGAGTAAAGCTCTAGCACGAAGAGAATGCCTTAGTGAGGATGAGTTTGGCGCCACAAGGATGATCAAAGGACGCACTTCCTCTGACCCTGTTAAAGATGAGAGTACCAGTTTCAAGTTTATAACACTGCTTATTGTTTAAGCTAAAGAATTGTCTTAGCCTAGTTCAAATGATAAGGACACTGGTATTGCCTCTGAAGGTGAAGTGGGACTATGTCCTGGATGGGACACCAGCCCATCACAGTGCACCATGCACATGGAACCGTGAGGCAGCAATGCTGTCACCCATAAGCTTTATTTCAACATATATAAAACTATTAAGTCACTGATACATTAAATACAGTAAGTAATGTGGCATTGACATTATTATATATCTATCCAGAAATATGTATTATATATTTCACCGTTTCACTCAGATACATGAGGAGTTTCATTTTTACTACTCATAGCACCTTTCTTAGTTTGGGGAAGTTCTTTGGTCACACACTATTTCCACTTTAACCATAACGCACTGGACTGTGTGTGTGTGTGTGTGTGTGTGGCAGTTCCCTCTGAAAGTATTGGAACCGCAAGGACAACTGTTAAGGAAAATAGGAAAAATTAAAAAAGTTATTATTATTATTATTATTATTATTATTATTATTATTATTAAGCCGAGAGGACTCTTGCCTAAAAAAAACCCCGTGAAAGTAGGCAGTACATAGTCGTGCACGCGCGTTTTACATCCCGCTTTGAAGCCCCGCCCCCCGCGTTAGCAGAACTCTTGCTGTTTGTGTGTGTGTGTGTGTGTGCGCGCGCGCGCGCTCGAGCTTGCCTTAGCTCGGCTTGGCTTAACCCCTCCCTATTTGTATCGATGAAAGTTTGTGTTACAAAGATGGCGGATTTCCTGCCGTCCCGGTCCTTTCTATCCGTTTGTTTCCCAAAATGTCTACTAAACACCAGCGAGGCAGAGCAACTGAGGATATCTAAAGAGATCGACAGATGTATTTCGAAAGACAAAACGTACGTGAAGCGCCTAGTGAAGATACTTTTGCTCGGCGCCGGCGAGAGCGGCAAGTCCACTTTCCTCAAGCAGATGCGCATCATACACGGACAGGACTTCGACCAGCTGGCTAGAGAGGAGTTCCGAGCGACTATCTACAGTAACGTTATCAAAGGTGGGTGCGAGATATCCGTTGCAATCTGCCTTTGTTTCGTTTTAATACCTCGGAGTAGTGTATTAGTGGCGTGGAAGTTGTTAGAGGCCGTATTCCAAATACCGCCCTGTTCCCTACATAACTGTTGTGTGTGTGGTGTGATATAATGGCTCGCACGCACTACGTAGTGCACTTATTGTTCAATTCGGAGTTGTTTAGTGATGTAGCTCATCTAGCTAAGCTAACTTGGCTAATTTTGGTGTGTCCCAAACTAAAAGTGGTAGAAACGCCCATGTTTATTTCGAACCGTTGCGTCTCGAATAAACAAAAATCGATAAACAGTTATTGATGTGTTTTTTCACGTTATTGTCATACATACATACGGATTAAGTAAGGAGGAAATGTATATAGAAAAACATTTTTTGAGAACTAATGCGGAGAAATACGGAGTCTGGTTTGGCTAGCGTTAGCAATCTTCTTCTTCTTCTTTCGGCTTTTCCCTTCAGGGGTCGCCACAGCGAATCATCTCTCTCCACCTATCCCTATCTTCTGCATCCTCAACACTTGCACCCACTAGCTTCATATCCTCATTTATTCCATCCATATACCTCCTCTTTGGCCTTCCTCTTTGCCTCCTGCCTGGCAGCCCCATGTCCAACATTCTCCTACCAATATACTCACTGTCCCTCCTCTGAACATGTCCAAACCATCTTAATCTGGCCTCCCTAACTTTGTCCCCCAAACGTCCAACATGGGCTGTCCCTCTGATGTACTCATTCCTAATCCTGTCCAATCTTGTCACTCCCAAAGAGAACCTCAACATCTTCAGCTCTGCTACCTCTAGCTCTGACTCCTGTCTCTTCCTCAGTGACACTGTCTCTAAACCATACAGCATGGCCGGTCTCACCACTGTCCTGTACACCTTCCCCTTGATTCTCGCTGATATTTTCTGATCACACAGAACTCCCGACACCTTTCTCCACCCATTCCAACCTGCCTGCACTCGCTTCTTTACCTCTTTCCCACACTCTCCATTACTCTGGACTGTTGACCCCAAGTACTTAAACTCCTGTACCTTCTTCACCTCTTCACCCTGTAACCTTACTGTTCCACTTCCCTCCCTTTCATTCACACACATGTACTCAGTCTTACTACGACTGACCTTCATTCCTCTTCTCTCCAGCGCAAACCTCCACCTCTCCAGGTTTTCCTCCACCTGCTCCCTGCTCTCACTACAGATCACAATGTCATCTGCAAACATCATTGTCCAAGGAGACTCCTGTCTGACCTCCTCTGACAACTGGTCCATCACTATAGCAAACAGGAAGGGGCTCAGAGCCGATCCCTGATGCAGTCCCACCTCCACATTGAACTCCTCTGTCTGACCTACAGCACACCTCACCACTGTCCTGCTCCTCTCATACATGTCCTGCACCACTCTGACATACTTCTCCGCTACTCCTGACTTCCTCATACAGTACCACAGCTCTTCTCTTGGCACCCTGTCATATGCTTTCTCCAAGTCTACAAACACACAGTGCAACTCCTTCTGACCATCCCTATACTTCTCCATCAAAATCCTCAGAGCAAAAATTGCATCCGTTGTGCTCTTTCTGGGCATGAAGCCATACTGCTGCTCACAAATGTCCACTACCTTCCTTAACCTAGCTTCCACTACTCTTTCCCATACCTTCATTGTATGGCTCATCAATTTTATCCCCCTATAGTTACTGCAACTCTGCACGTCACCCTTATTCTTAAAGATCGGCACTAACACACTTCTTCTCCATTCCTCAGGCATCCTCTCACTCTCTAAAACCCTGTTGAACAAATTAGCTAAAAATTCCACTGCTGCCTCTCCCAGACACTTCCAGACCTCCACCGGGATGTCATCAGGACCAACTGCCTTCCCACTTTTCATCCTCTTCAAAGCCTTCCTGACTTCATCCTTTCTAATCTTATCTACTTTCTGTTCCACAGAGTTCACCCCTTCTACTCTTTTTTCCCTCTCATTTTCCTCATTCATCAGCTCCTCAAAGTATTCCTTCCATCTCCTCTGTACACTCTCCTCACTTGTGAGCACCCTTCCATCTCTATCCTTAATAACTCTAACTTGCTGCACATCCTTCCCATCTCGATCCCTCTGCCTAGCTAACCTGTACAAGTCCTTCTCTCCTTCTCTAGTGTCTAACCTAGTGTACAACTCTTCATATGCCTTCTGCTTGGCCTTAGACACCTCCCTCTTCACTCTGCGCTGTAACTCCTTGTATTCCTGTCTATTCTCTTCAGTCCTGTCCATGTCCCACTTCTTCTTGGCTAACCTTTTCCTCTGGATACTATCCTGAACTTCCTCATTCCACCACCAAGTCTCCTTATCTTCTTTCCTCCTTCCAGATGACACACCCAGCACCTTTCTCCCTGTCTCCCTGATCACTTCTGCTGTAGTTTCCCAGTCATCTGGCAGCACTACCTGACCACCCAGAGCCTGCCTCAACTTCTGTCTAAATTCCTCACAACATTCCTCCTTTTTCAGCTTCCACCACTTGGTTTTCTTCTCTATCTTTGACCTCTTCGTCTTACAGACCATCAAAGTCATCCTACACACCACCATCCTATGCTGTCTGGCTACACTCTCTCCCACTACCACTTTACAGTCACTAATCTCTTTCAGATTGCCTCTTCTACATAGAATGTAGTCTACCTGTGTGCTCCTACCTCCACTCTTGTAAGTCACTCTATGCTCCTCCCTCTTCTGAAAATAAGTGTTAACCACACCCATGTCCATCCTCTTAGCAAAGTCCACTACCATCTGTCCTTCCAGGTTCCTTTCCTTAACTCCAAACTTGCCCATCACCTCCTCATCACCTGTGTTCCCCTCGCCAACATGTCCATTAAAATCCGCTCCTATCACCACTCTCTCACCCGTGGGAATACTCTCCATCACCTCATCTAATTCACTCCAGAATCTCTCTTTCTCCTCTAACTCACAACCTACCTGTGGGGCATAACCACTAACCACATTCAACATAACCCCTTCAATCTCTAACTTCAGACTCATCACCCTGTCTGACACTCTCTTCACCTCCAGAACATTCCTCACAAACTCCTCCTTCAGGACCACACCTACCCCATTTCTCTTACTATCCACACCATAATAAAACAGCTTGAATCCTGCTCCTATACTACGAGCCTTGCTACCCTTCCACCTGGTCTCCTGTACACACAGTATATCCACCTTCCTTCTCTCCATCACATCAGCCAGCTCTCTACCTTTTCCTGTCATAGTACCAACATTCAGAGTTCCTATTCTCAGTCCTACACTCTTACCTTTCCTCTTCTCTCTCTGTCTGTGCACTCTCCTCCCTCCTCTACTTCTTCGACCAACAGTAGCCCAATTTCCACCGGCGCCCTGTAGGTCAACGGCGCCGATGGCGGTCGTTGTTAACCCGGGCCTCGACCGATCCGGTATGAAATTCGTACTGACGATTCGCATGGTTGAATTTGGCAATGTTTTACGCCGGATGCCCTTCCTGACGCAACCCTCTCTATTTATCCGGGCTTGGGACCGGCACAGAAGTCACTGGACTGTGACCCCCATGGCTAGATTTAGCGTTAGCAATCTGGATGTGTGAAATGCTAACAACCACAGCTAAAATTAAGCTTATTTTTTTTGCACTCAAGAAACAGCACTTAATTTTTGTCTATATTGCTCACTTATGGTTAGACTAACCATTAATAAAAAAAATCTATTTTTTTCTTTCTTTCTTTCATTTGGTTTTATTTAAAGTGACTGTATGTGTGCTATATAAGAAGTGTTAGCGTTGCTAAATATCAACTGACAAAATAACATGGCAAAAGTATGTTTGGTGATCCAGGAGAATAAGGCCTGAACCTTCTCATAGCCACTTATAACATGTTAATATATAAGATTACCAACTACTTGGCAAAATACTGATGTTTAATTTTATGATGTAAGAAATAACACTCTTTGTATTGTGCACTTCCAGGAAATTAATCCACGCTTTGGTCGTGTCATATGTTGGCTCCTCAAAGTGGATTACTGTCCTAGAACAGCACAAGCCATTGTGTCTTATTCCACATGTATTACACATTGTGTCTTATTCCACATGTATTACTACGCATTGTGTCTTATTCCACATGTATTACTATACATTGTCTTATTCCACATGTATTACGCATTCTTATTCCACATGTGTTACTATACATTGTCTTATTCCACATGTATTACGCATTGTCTTATTCCACATGTATTACTATACATTGTCTTATTCCACATGTATTACACATTGTGTCTTATTCCAGATATAATACAGCTCTTTGCCCACTTCTACTCACTTCATCATATCTACAATTGTGCAACACCTTATCTTAATTCGTTTGTTAGGTTTAGATTATATGACGTGTCCCACATACACAGAAGTCCCTGTGTAAAAGGTGTCACTTCAGAAAATAACAAATGCGTTGTGTGATTCATTTTCCTATAACATTTCTTAAATTAAAGCAGGTAAAAAAAAATCCACTTCTAGTTATCTTTAATCTTGTGGAATGTCTGTAAAACAAGTAAGTTCCTATTATTACTTATGTTAGAACAGCTAGAAGCAGTTGTTCCTGCACCAGCATCTCTCTCTCTCTCTCTCTCTCTCTCTCTCTCTCTCTCTCTCTCTCTCTCTCTCTCTGTCTCTGTCTCTCACGCACAGAATTGATCAGATTTGAGATATTTTTTGATCTGTCTACTGGCCTGCTTTGTATTGTGCTGAGTGACACGACACGTGAATGTCAGATGCAGTTGCTCAAAGTATGACATTATTTTTGCTTTTTTGTGTGGGGTTTTTTTTTTTATTGGCAGCAGAAACCTGTAGAGTCAGTTTGGTAAAGTAGACGATGTCGTTATCATGTTTCTGCCACTACCTAGATGATGTATTAATAATGGAAAAACATCCCTGCTGTGTGCTGTTTTATTCACATTATAGGTTACACCGAGACATGCTTTGACTCATTTATGGAGGAAATGTAATTTTTACGTATTTGACATTGGCAGACTGTATAGGTTTTTAAAGCTGTTATTACTTACTTATTACTTAAATGATGTAGGGCTCATGGTTGCAAGTGGCTCCTTATTAGATGTATAGTGCACCAGGGTGGAAACAGAATGCCTTCAACGTCATATGAAGTCATGCACAGATAATAGGGTGTATTTATATCCTAAACGCTTCCCTGTTAAACACGGTGCACTCCGTAGGCCATCAAAGCTGTTATTGCAGTACAACTATATATGACCTCCTATTGGCTATATGGTTGGCTGCACAGGCTGTAATATCTGTTCTACACTAGATAACATGCTGATGGAGTCAGGGTATGGGTATGGGTATGGATATGGATCTCATATTGTTCCCTGTTGAACCTATAGTGCATTAAACAGTGTAGAAATGATGTCATACCATCTGCAAGTCACCTATATAGTGAGTGTCAGGCTCAGTCTCAAATGCCTTGTTGTTAATTAGACATTTGCTTCACGCAGAGGGAATATAAACAGCTAAGTCTAGTTCTTTTTAGTTCTATATAAATAGAGAATAAGAAGACAGAACAACCTTTTTAAATATACAGTGCCCTCCAGAATTATTCAGAAAAGTATGTTATCGTATATGGGGTATGTGTATATGTGACATGGTATCATCAAAAAGAGCAGGTAAGTGACCTGGACTAATCAGGACTTAAAACAATTGGAAATATGTGTTGTAGTCAGGCAAGACTGAAACCTTCTGGCCATACACACCATCAGCATGTTTGGTGACAAAAAGGTTCTGCATGCAACAAAAAGGACCTGATAGCGAGTGTAAAATATGCACATGGATAGATGCTTTGCGGTTGCTTTGATGCGGCTGGCTCAGGGGCTTTTGTAAAGATCACTGGTATCATAAAGAATACTAAGTATTGGGCTATTTCTGCCCAAAGCGTGGGAGGCTCAGACATGGCCTCAGAAAACGTACAGGACAGATTATTTTGCTTTGTATGGACAAAAAAAGAACTAATTTACTATCCAATGTTTCTGTATGTATAAGCTGAAAAGTCCATTTATTGGATCCAGTATTCTTTTTATTTATTAAATGTAGCTTATTTTCCCAGAAATCATTATTCTATTTGCAGCACATTTATCTACAGAGTAGGCTTCTGATGACCTGCTAGATGTAGAGCTTGTATATGGTTGTAGCATTTGCTGGCTTTCTGTAAGCAATAGGACAAGTTCTCTGTTTTTGATGACTAATGATAATCACAATTAATGTAGCAGACAGTGCTTTCTGCCTTCTTCCACATACATGAGGTCATATACACCCCTGATCGAGCAGGGTCACTGTGATTGATGAGAGAGAGCAAGCGAGAGAGAGAGAGAGTGCAAGAGCTTTCTGGCTCTGCTTACATGTCACCCAGGAAAGAAGAGTTAGCAAATTCAGCACTTGGTTACAGTATAATATGGCTCTCTTGGGGTGGAAATGGTGACAACATGCATGCAGGCGAACGATTCATTTGCTGAGCCATCGGGTGAAAAAAAAAAAGTGTTAATAGTGTCAGAGCATGCGTCTAATAAATATAGATCCTCATAGCGTATTAACTCTTGTTTCTTTGGAGGGTGGATGTGACAAATAATCAGTTGATTTATTATATAACGCACAGTAGTAATGAGTAATTGTGGCTGCTGTGTATGTAGGGGATTTCCAGTCATCTTATTGCTGTAAAGATGCTCTTGCTGAGATTGACACGTGATAAATGTACTGTCCTGACCAGCATGGTGGCTTCTAACCCATCAAAACTGTGTAACTTGAGTGAGCATGTGCTCAACAACTGTTACCTGAGTTACAGCAGTAATGCCCTCAGTGGAAAAAATGTTAATTTATTGTTTTATTTCACGTAACTTCTAAATTCAAATCGAGCAAATCATTAAAAAGGAGCATGACTGCGTCTGCTCCTTTTTCTGCTCCTGTAAACTGTGTCCACACAGAGCTATTCACAAGCATGAAGTAGAAGTTGCTTTCGGCTGCTCCCTGTTCGGGGTCGCCACAGCGGATCAACTGGTCCACACAACAACTTGGCAAGTGTTTTACGCCAGATGCCCTTCCTGACGCAACACTCCCATTTTTCCGGGCTTGGGACCGGCACTGCATCCAGTGGCTGGGGTTGAGGCACTGCCTGGGAATCAAACCCGAGCCTTCCGCATGATAGGCAAGAAACCTCCCACTGAGCCACCAATGCCCCTAGAGTTATTCACAAGCATGAAGTGGTGAGTTTTCTGTTTTAAATAAATAAATAAATTGAAACAAACTACACGACAAGTACCAAAGTGTTTGCTGTGGTAATTTGCCACATGGCTACAAGAACAAGATGTGTCTGATACCAGCACAGGTTTAGTATTGTCTTAAATTCCTAAAAAAAAAAAATACCCTGAAGGTTTCAGCAGGAAACAGTTATGATTGTTGCTTTGGTTACATCTCAGAAGGGATCATCTCGCCCTGTTGAGGTTGTTTTAGATCAATCGTTTCATTCATTATTGTGTACTACATTAGTTTATCTGTCCTAACAATTGTGTAAACACAGACCTAGTCCATATGGATTTCAAAGATGGTTGTCATTGTTGCAAACTTCTATTTATTTTGATTGATTTAGAAGAGGTAGCTAACAGTGTTGGACATCAGGTGAGCTATTTAGCGATTTAAGTGTGTTTGTCCTCTTCTATCAGGTTGTTTTTTTTGTGTATGTGTGTTTTTTTTTACACTTCACATCAGGTTTTTAGTCCCTCGACAAAAAGTCTGCATGTTCTTGGCGCACGTTTCAGTTTTGCTCTGTTGTCATTGCATCTCACATGACGGATGTGATTTGAGTCTTGTCTAATATCTTGCTTTGGTCTCAATTTTCTCTTGGTTAATCCGCCTTTTGAAACCTGCTCTGCTGTTAAACAGATGACTCCGAGGCTGATTCGCGTAGGTGTGTAACGTTTCAAAGGGGTTTCACACCTTCGCAATTCAAAGCTTTTATCTTCATCTGTAACTCTGGAGAGCTCAAATATTTGTAACTTTAATCAACCTAAGAAACTTGATGTTATTTTCAATGGCTAAGCTATGCTATTTTAATAATGTAGATGTAGTTTACTTTAATAATGATGGAGAATGACAATTTAAGGATGGCATTAAACACACAGTGAACATACTGTTCTACAAAAGTGTTACAGTATTTTTAAAAGTGAATTAAATAATTATTTTTGCAGACCACAGAGCTGCCTCTGCATCTGCTATATGATGCAATGGCTCAATATCATGTGTATGAAATATTGGGTTATTTTGGTCCTTGAGCTTTGACTCCATGATTGTTTCTATGAAAAGAAAGAAGAAAAGTGTCTGCTTTTTCCTGAGCCTGAACACGACTTTTTGATACATGACAATTTTGAGTTGTAGTTAAGGTGGGAGTTCTGCTAGAAGCTAAAAAGCTGCAAAGTTAGAGCTGACTACTCTTCGCCTGTGTGCATCTGTAACTCGGAGCCAAGATTCCAGTGCTGACGAATAGCATTATTCTAATCTTGGCTTCATGCGGACATGACTCTGTTATTGCGCCGTTTCATCTTTACCTTGCAAACTTCAAATGCACACAACATGAACACACATTGTGGCTTTTTCATAATTTGCATATTTACAGCATGTCAGTCTGCTGTATTTGTACTGTATCTCCGGCACGCTATTTTTGTTATAAGTTGAAGGCTTCCTGTTAGAATGTGTGGGTTCATGATCTTTTTAACCCGAGGTCAAACATACGGCTCCTTGATAGTCAGCAGATGATGATGGTGTGGAAATTGTTTACTCAGGATTTTTTTTTTCTTCTTTTCAATGATGTTTTTTATATATATAATATAATATAATATATAAAAAACATCATTGAAATCATGTTGCACAGAATCCATGCAAAATGTAGTATGTAAACAGATCGACTTCAGGCTTTTCAATGTACGGTCCTCGAATGCTCACAAATCAGTTGCATGTGTTCTAGGGACACTTGTCCTAATGTCTTTGCTATAATGGGAAAAACTAATGACGGATTAAGATCTATAGATAATTTTTTTTAATTATATACATATTTGAAATTTTATTTATATATATATATATATATATATATATATATATATATATATATATACACACACACATACTTTCCCCCATTTATCAATAGGAAACATGTGCAGCATGGAGCTGTGTTTTGATTTTATTTAGATATTGGCGTTTTCAGGGTTTTGTTAAATTCTGTTTTGTTTTTTAAGAAAACAATTATTTTCACACACGCATTTTTGAAGAATGTGTATTGCCACCTTTTACAAACCACACAGAATGCATTAATTTTATTTATTACTGAAAAAAAAATCCACTGTAAATTTTATTTATCATCGGTTTTAAAGCAGCATTTATTTAATGGTTTGTTTGATTTGTCTAGCCTTTTTTTAATGTTTTGCATATTTAAAAAGAAACTGGGTATAAATGTGTAAACATTCTTTCATTTCATTATGCCTATGTGCATGCAGCAGCGGCACGAGAGGAATTGTTCACATACTCGCTTGACTATCTAATGTACATCTAGAGGATTTAAAAACGGCATCCATGTGAGACGTCGGAGCCAAAACACCCCGTCCATCAGGTTTCACAGTCAAGCTGAGATGTTAAACGATATCATGCACAGCATTCATAAACACACCGACTGATGCACTCTGTTTCTCTTTTATACTCTCTGCCGTTGTCATGATTGCTGTCATGATCTGCATCTCTAAGCAAAAACCCTCGCTGTGCTTTCCAGCATATTTACTGAGCAAGAAAATGCAGAAGACTGATGCATAAAACAGACGTTTTGGTCGCTTTCACAGGTTTTTTATATTTCTGACATTAACTGTAAGAAGGAAACCATGCTATTGGCAGTCAGTAACATTTTATAAAACAGCCTTAAATGTGAAGTTGAGTTTTTTGTTTAAAAGGGAACTAAAGGGTGTGTCTCAATCAGATCCCTACTTTAGTATCCAGGGCACCGAACAGGGAGTCGGCCATTTTTAGTGCTGTCTCTCTCGGCCTCAAAATCATTCAGTCTCTAAAATGTCCCACAATGCACCGCAAAAACCAGGGAGCATCGATGCTCACTATGTTCCCTTACTGGAAATGTCATATTTTCTGAAGCCTCTCAACTTAAATAAATTGGCAGATGAACTTTTAACCAACTTTGTCTACAAATGGAAGTGACTTGTTTTTGATGGAGATCTCAAATGGTCACTTGCATTGATATTTGGGAGTGGTTAAAACCAATGGGAAATGTTATTACTCTGTCTTCCGAGTGTGCTCCGTGTGCGATGTGATCTAGCACGAGCAGCGGTTTGAAAATATGTGGTTTGTAGGAACATTTCATTGCACCAAAATTTTATACTGATACCAAAATGCTACAAATGCTATACTTTAATTGTCTCTGATTTTGACTGATGCACCAAGCACGAAAGCAGTTACACCACAGACCAAATTAGAACAGAAAACCTATTTCACAAAAGATTAGCGTCTGAGTGTTTCCTGAGTATTTCCTACCCTACAGACATTCAGGTGCTAGTTATCTGGTGTATAGTCCACAATTTGAGACAAAGCAAGTGATTGTGGTTTCGGCCTCTGAGAAACATTTCCGTAATCCTCTGTGGTATTTTTCTCTCCATTCCACAAGTTTTACACATCAAACCAAATTTTGTATTTTTTTTTTAAACTCGATTCTATTTTTGTCCAAAAATTTCAAAACGGAGTCATTTTGTCTCAAACAGGATGTTAACAGGTTAAATAGTTTGTTTGCACACGGGTAAACATGCACAGGCTCGTCCTCACACTGCCGATTTTGTACTTGAACCGTGTGCGTGTGTGAGAGAGAGATTTCTGGAGATTTGGGAATGTTGCTGAGGGCATACAGGCCTGCACACACAGGACTCTGTGGGGGGAAGCAGTTGTGTGTAATCATGTCTTATAATTTATTCATAATTGTATCTGAAGCGGTCATTTGGCATGTAATAAGTGACCAGATTCATGATAATGTTTCTAACAGTATAATATCATGATTACTTAAAATCATACATACATATATATATATATATATATATATATATATATATATATATATATATATATATATATATATATATATATATATATATATATATATATATATATATATATATATATATATAAATATATAATGTGTGTATATATATATATATGGGGGTAGTGGTGGCTCAAATGGTTAAGGCTCTGTTGTTGATTTAAGGATCGGGGTTCCAGCCCCAGCACCACTAAACTCCACTGTTGGACAATTGAGCAAGGCCCTTAACCCTCTCTGCTCCAGGGGTGCTGTATCATAGCTGCCCCTGTGCTCTGACCCCAACTCCCTCAGCTGGGATATGCGAAGAAAAGAATTCCACTGTGTTGTATGTATGTGTGGTGGTGATAAAGGCTTCTTGCCCCCCTTCTTCTCTCTCTCTCTCTCTCTCTCTCTCTCTCTCTCTCTCTCTCTCTCTCTATATATATATATATATATATATATATATATATATATATATATATATATATATATATATATATATATATATATATATAATGTATGTATATGTAATATATAATGTATGTATATGTAATATTATACTTTTTTGGGAATATTTTTCCTCCTTTTCTAATTTTTCAAATTTCACTGTTTAATGAAAAAATCTATATTTTTGTCAGTCACCCACCCATCTTTACTGTCTGAAGTTTTTGCTTTCTGCTGCCAGGAATTCAAAAGATCATAATCTTGGCTTCTCTCCGGATGTGAAGATCAGCCTTCCGCTTTTGAAAACAGAAGCATTGACCTGTGCAGTGATTGCCCAGTAGTCAGATATGAAGTGGCAGAGAATGGCTGTTAGTTTCGACTCCTCTGCCCCCTCAGCTGTACGCCCTCCATCGAAACACGCCAGCGTTCAGTTCATACAAACAGCTGCGACTGCTTCCTGTTTACTAACCCACTCACCTTGTTTCATGGAAAAAAAAAAACCATGAACTTCTTTGAGAACAGTGCAGTTTCTTTGCACACCGGTTAGTGACATCTTCCTCACCAACTGGTGGTTGTCGTATGTCAAGAGAGTTAATGATCTTAGATGTAACATTACCGTTATTTTTTGTTGTGTGTTTTAGGGAACAGGTATGACTAGTTTGGACTGATTCTGCTCTCGGGGGCAAAAGCTTTATTTGCATATTTGTGAAGGAAAATTGCTGTGGGTGAATGTGTAATAAAGATTTTTTAATGGTACCCATGCGAAGGACGTCTTTCACCTGATACAATGGACTTTGAGTTCATTATTATTTATTTTTAACATTGCGGTAATTTTTTTGCGTGTGTGTATGTGTTCTCCCTCAGGTATTCGTGTGCTGGTGGACGCACGAGAAAAGCTGCACATCCCATGGGGCGACACATCCAATCAGACACACGGCGAGGTTCTGATGAGCTTCGACACGCGCTCGGCTCATGGCATGGTAGAGCCCAAAGTGTTCCAGCAGTTTCTGCCTGCAGTGCGCTCGCTCTGGGCCGACAGTGGCATCCAGCATGCCTACGATCGCCGCCGTGAATTCCAGCTGGTGAGCCACACACACACACACACACACACACACAGACAGCTTTACATTGGTGAGTTTTTGACTCCAGATTTGGTTCTCTTGTTTTTAGTGCCACTCAGTCTTTTTTTTTTTTTTTTTGGTCATCCGTTTCTTAATCTGCCCCCTATGCACCTTTATACAATGTGTGCTTTTAGCAAGCTGCTTTGACAGTATAGGCTACTGTTCAGCCAGTGCAATAATTTTGATCTTGTTTTTTTCCCCACCCATCCTTGGTTACAAACTTGTTTTTGTGGCACTTTTGTCTCTTTCTCTCTCTCTCTCTCTCTCTCTCTCTCTCTCTCTTTCTCCCTTGAGTCATGACAGAAAGAGCTTTCAGAGATGTTTATATCTGAGCGGAAGTGCAGACCACATTAGCAGTGCACTCATCTCTCATCAGAAAAATCTCTTTCCGCTCACGGACAGAAAAACACAGCCGTGTAGTTGAAGCTTGTTTATGTACGCCCATCCTCCTGTTACCTCCTGCTCCTGTTACCTCTTCTTACACCAGTTTGAAAGAGCCATGTGCAGCTTTAATCCAAGTCCAGGCCCCTTGAGCTTGACTAATCAAAGCACCACAAGCTACACTGTGACTACACTGAAGATTTGACAATATGTGTTTGGTTTGCTTAAAGAGTTCTACATATGCGCTACTCTACTGGTGCTTCAGCATGTTTTCTGTCAGTACATACAGCACACTGTACGCACTGCAAGATCACAGCTTACAGGAAATGTCGACCGAGAGTGCTGCTCTATTGCAGTGACCTGTTTTTAACACCTTGCCTTAAAGCTTACTTAGAAGGAAATGCACAAGGCACGTGAGCTCAGGCTTGTTTTTGCTCGTTGTGGTAACAGCAGCTTTCTAGTGCAGAGGCCACAGCCCTGGCTTCTGTTGTTATGGTTGTGATTTTGATGATTTAAAATACTAACCACCTGTGAAGCAGCACATCATTAGGCTGGGTGTAGCCATTGTAAGATGGGTCACTTCTTCCCATAGAAGGATGTGTGGTCAGCATCAATGCTGAGATAGGCTGCAGCATTCAAATGCTCGATTGTTACTAGAAGGAAAACTTTTCCCACACCATTGCACCACCCTCACCAGCCTGAAATGTTCACACAAGGCAGGTTGAGTCCATAGATTCAGGCTGTTGATGCCACATTCTGACCTTACCAACAGCAAGTCACAGCAGAAATCGATTCATCAGACCAGGCAGAGGATTCGGAGAGCTGTGGCCTCCGAATACCTGTGTATGGCTGGCAGGAGTGGCACCGGATATGGTGTTTTGCTGTTGTCGCAAATGAAGCTTACAGTTGGATGTGCTGTGTCATTCTGAGATGCTTTTCTGCTCACCATGGCTGTTGAGTGGTTGTTAGAGTAGCTCGAATCAATCTGGGCATTCTTCTCTCATATCACCTTGCACTAACAACCACTCCATGATCAACAGCCCTGAGATTTTACATGGTGCACAAAATAATGCCCCCCCTTTTTTCCCTCATTAGATAAGCTTTGATATTCAGTATGCATTCATTATTCATTAGCTGTTTCCTAAATGAAGCTTGCAAATATTACATTATGTATACATTACATTAAATACTTGTGGATTTTTTTGTTATTTATTTATTTAGTGATCTGTCAGTTCGGCATGTAACACTATGCTTTTTTTCAGCCCGGTGTTCACCCACTGATTCACTTGCCTTTTAAACCTTTTAATAACTGTTTCAGCATCGCAGTTCATCATGAATAATTATGTTGCTCTAAAACTATAGAGTTTGAACTTGTTTCGTGTGTCTGTTGTTTCTATGACGATAGATTGCACTTGTTTATCTACTCATATGTGTTACTAGTTCGGTTCATGACCTTTTAGAATTGCACTTGTTTCCTCCTTTGCATGACGGTGTGACTGTTTCTATTAATGTAATGCATTAACTTTCAGTGCTCTGCAGATCATCGCTGTACCCTATGCTATTACATTTCTTAGTAAGATTTATGGGTTTCAAAAGTCCTGTAAGAATAACCCAATGTGTCTTTGTCTTTCTCAGGGTGAATCTGTGAAATATTTCTTGGATAACTTGGAAAAACTTGGAATGCCGGTAAGCATAATCTTACTCAGAACACTAACATAAGCACATACACCAATCAGGCAAAACATTCGGAGCAGTGACAGGTGAAGTGAATAACACTGATTATCTCCTCATCATGGCACCTGTTAGTGGGTGGGATATATTAGGCAGCAAGTGAACATTTTGTCCTCAAAGCTGATGTGTTAGAAGCAGGAAAAATGAACAAGCGTAAGGTTTGAGCGAGTTTGACAAGGGCCAAATTGTGATGGCTAGATCACTGGATCAGGACATCTCCAAAACTACAGCTCTTGTGGAGGAGTTCCCGGTCTGCAGTGGTCAGCATCTATCAAATGTGGTCCAAGGAAAGAACAGTGGTGAACTGGCGACAGGGTCATGGACGGCCAAGGCTAATTGATGCACGTGGGGAGTGAAGGCTGGCCCGTGTGATCAGATCCAACAGATGAGCTGGTGTTGCTCAGATTGTTGAAGAAGTTAATGCTGGTTCCGATAGAAAGGTGTCTACACAGGGAATGCTGGGTCAGGACTGTTTTAGCAGCAAAAGAGGGACCAACATAATAATAGGCAGGTGGTCATAATGTTATGCCTGGTCAGTGTTTGCAGACAGACCGGTGGGTGACCACATGGCCTGAAAGACAGACAGGTAGATGTGGTCAAAACTGGGATTCTGCTGGACCCAGTGTTTCGGTTATTATCTGCCACACATACACACAGGGAAGTGAAAGTCTTGTATGTGAACACATACTCTGCACTCACACTGTTGAATGACAGCTTTGTTTGAAAAAGAACAAAGCCAGTCTAATTCTCACCATTGGATAAATTTATTAGCTAGCCCCATTGGTCAAGTCAAATATTTAGTTTGTTTTTCACCCAGAAACCTAACTGACTAGGCAGAAAAAGTTGTAGGTAATATGATTTAATAACCTAGTTTGTTTGTTCAGTACAATTTGATTTATTTGTATTTTTATATAGTGCTTTTAACACTGTCATAAAGCAGGTTTTCAGATTCAGGCCTGTAACGTGCACGGCAGAGGTGAGAGCAGCAAGGACACACCTCCTGAGACAACATTAGAAAGAAAACCTTGAGGGGAACTAGATTCAAAAGGGACCCCATCCTCTTCTGGGTGACAGCGGGATAGTGTGATTCTGAATCATCACTCATCACACTCGAGCCTAGCAGTACTGTGTGTGTTGTGGAAGGATCTTCAGTAATGAGTGTCACAGACATTGTAAAGCATTTCGCCGCATTTGAGTGCATTAGTACAGACTAACAAAGAAATGTGGTATTTGTCCAAAATTTTCTAATGCAGCACCAGAGACAAGTCAGCAAATAGATAACAAACATGAGATGTGAGCATGAGCTGTGACAAGATCATCTGTGTAATCAATACACCTAGTAAAAATGAGTTTCTAATCTATGCTATTAATTTACCATTGAATTAATGCTTAAATACTCTGTTTTCTGTGAATGGAACATAGTCTTCAGTGGTCATGAACAGCGTCTCGGTTATTAACGCTTTAGTTTATGGCACTTCCGCTTGTGTCCGCGCTGTCGTCAGTTGTGTTGACTCACATCTCTGTATCGGTCGGTTTCCCTCTGTTTGCGTGATGCAGGCACTCATCTTGACGTCACCTAACGCAGCTCTATGTGAGCGCTCTCGCTCTGAGAGGAAGTGTGCGGTTCCTGAGTTCATACTGAAATAGAAATTGGTTCAAAGACGAACGTCACCCATGATGCACTAAATGCAAGAGCTTGCTCATGAGCTGCGTAATGTCCTAGCTACCTTAAAGATCAATGGATCTGTACTACTACTAATTACCACATTCTTTAGTTTTAGTATTGCTACTGTTACAGCTGTACATCTGACTCTTAACTAAATGTAATTGTGTTCATTTGGCTTGCACATTAGATTGCTGGGAAGCTAGCTGATTAGCTGAATCATCAGGGTGTTTTTTCCCTGGTGTATGTAGATTTTTGGTATTTTCCACTATTGAAGCCCCTGTGGGGTTTTTTTTTTTTAAATTAAGTGTGTATGTGGTTGACTGACTCGACGGGGGCTTCACCACTGGATAACACAAAAAAATCTGACTGACTGACTGTGAGTGGGTTACAGTGACAGTGAGTGACTGAGTAACTGGGTTTGTGTTTAAAACAAACCCAAAAAAGCCCTTATCCCCTGCTGACCAAAAGTGTATGTGTGTGTTTGTGTGGAGAGCCCATCTCTAGTGGAAATGTTCAGCAGATGATTGTGTAAACGCCATATGTGTGTTTCCATTGAGAGTACAACTTACACAGAATTTCCAAGTGTCTCACATGTCAGGCTACTCTATCTCTCTCTTTTTCTGCACACACACACACACACACACACACACACACATACACGCTCATACACTTTTTCCTTTATGCCCACTCAGAGTAAAGCACTTGTTCTTCTCATTACCCAATGGTGGGTTTTTTTCACACAATGGAAACACACTCAGCCAGTACATCACATTATCTGTTTGTTTGTGTGTGTGTGTGTGTGTGTGTGTGTGTGTGTGTGTGTGTGTGTGTGTCTGCGTGCACATTTCCATCTGAGCATCTGCAACACCGGCTATTATCTCTTAAGCCTGCTCAGGTGCTCGGGACAAGCGGTTTTTGTGTATTCATTCTTTTGTGTCTTTGTGTTGGGTTTGTGTACATCTGTCCAGGATAATTCTACTTCTTTTCCCTCATCAATGCATTATTACTTCCTTAGTAAATAGCTTATCATATGTTATATTATTTTAGCTATCACTTTTTAGGCTAGTTAGTAAGGTGACTGGGCAGCACAGTAAAGAGCTTCTGTTGCTATTCCACACTAGCTGCGATGGACTTTTTTCCCCACTTCCACAGAGGAAGGTCATCTGTTTACTGGGTATTTTTGATCAGAATGTAATACGAATTGTTTAACACAAAAAATGCTCCTGATTAAATCCCACCCATCTTATTCAGAAAGTGAAAGTGCATCCGTGTGAGTTAAGGATTTCCTTTCAGCCTGTCGTCAAATCTGTGTGTACATTTTTGGAATGTGTGTGTGTGTGTGTCTCATTACCTCATGCAGTACTGATGCAGCCTTCCATATCCTCCTACGTGCTGTCGACTTGCACCACAATGAACATGAAGGGCTTTATGACCTCATTCACAAAGGTCATGCTCGGTTTGTCAGCATGAGAAACAGACAGTATATGTAGAATCTCTGTATAATGTGTATAATATCTCAAGGTCTAATCTTTTATCTCCTGTATCTGTTTTTGTGACTACATTTATTCATGTGTTATTTGTGTTGAATTTGATTTATTTTATTAAGGGTCCATGACTACGATTAAACAAAATGAGAGAATTTGACAACTAAATAACAGAAGTATTCAAATGATAGTTTACATGGAGGCATTGGTGGCTCAGTGGTAGGGTTCTCGCCTATCATGCGGAAGGCTCGGGTTCGATTCCCAGCCAGTGCCTCAACCCCAGCCACTGGATGCAGTGCCGGTCCCAAGCCCGGAAAAATGGGAGGGTTGCGCCAGGAAGGGCATCCGGCGTAAAACATTTGCCAAGTTGTTGTGCGGACCAGTTGGTCCGCTGTGGCGACCCCAAAGAGGGAGCAGCCGAAAGCAATAACTATTCAAATGATAGTTTACATGAATTTGCTGCTCCACATTGATGTAAATTTCCAACTCAGGTTTCTTTCAGTGTTAAGTTGCGTTTCTGCACCATCTAGTGGCACAGATAATAAAATGTGAAAAAAAAAAAGAATGTAAAAAGGAGTTTTTAAAAAAGTAGGAAACCTTAATCCTATTCATCCGGCAGAAATTATTAACTTTATGAGCATTATCAAATCAAACGAACAGTACTTAAACGAACCGAAAATGTGAGTGGTGTCATTAAGTAAGAAGTTTAGTGGGATGTGAAAGTATAGGCCAGAAAATCTGGTAACGAATTATTTTTCTTATTTCATATTGCAGGACTATCTGCCGAGTCAGCAGGACATCTTGCTGGCACGCAGACCCACCAAAGGCATCCATGAGTACGACTTTGAGATCAAGAATGTCCCATTCAAGATGGTGGACGTGGGAGGCCAGCGCTCCGAGCGCCGCCGCTGGTTCGAGTGCTTCGACAGCGTCACCTCCATCCTGTTCCTGGTATCGTCGAGCGAGTTTGACCAGGTACTGATGGAGGACCGTCACACCAACCGGCTCACGGAGTCGCTCAACATCTTCGGCACCATCGTCAACAACCGCGTGTTCAGCAATGTCTCCATCATCCTGTTCCTGAATAAGACCGACCTGCTGGAGGAGAAAGTCAAGACCGTGGCCATCAAGGACTTCTTCCCCGACTACGAGGGCGATCCGCACAGCTTGGATGACGTGCAGAAGTTCCTTGTGACATGCTTCCGCAACCAGCGCCGCGAGCAGCAGAACAAGCCGCTCTACCACCACTTCACCACGGCCATCAACACTGAGAACATTCGCCTCGTCTTCCGGGATGTCAAGGACACCATCTTACACGACAATCTCAAGCAGCTCATGCTGCAGTGATCTGAACTCGTCCCTCAGCTTCCACTGCTCGCGTCCAAGCCTGAACCACTAAACCTGACTTTGGGGTGGGGGGGGGGGGTGGGGGGGGGGGGGGGGTCACAGAGCAAGTCTTAATTTGTGTTGTTTGTGTGTGTGTGTGTGTGTGTGTGTGTGCGCGCGCGCGCGTGTGTGTGTGCGAGCATACAGACAGGTTCAGCATCACTCAATCTCTCTGAGGACAGAGTGAGAGCTCCTGTGCTTCTAACTGCCTTTAAAGTGACTCAACTGTATAGCAACTCTCTCTCTCTCTCTCTCTTTTGTGTGTGTGAGCTGCCCCCCAAACTTTCTTATAACCTGTATGCCTGAATTTGACTCTGAAGCAGGTCCTGATTTTGAGTAAGCTCAGCTGGAGCACTCCACTCAGCATCACATCCTGAATTTTAGTTCCACAGTCTGATACTTTAGCAACATTTGCTAAGCTAACCTATGCTATGCATCTACACAGCACTGAGATAAAATCAGTTGCCTCTCCACTGTTGGCTGTCTGACTGTAAAGTAGCAACCTGACTGTAGATTAGCTAGTGAGTTGCGTTTGACTGGCAGATCTAGCTTAACATTAGCTCTGCCCTTGTGAACTAAGGGATGAGCGAAGCTATGTGCTGTGTGTGTGTGTGTGTGTGTGGTCATACACTGCCTTATTTCAGCCCACCATTTAGGAGCTGTTTGAGCTTCTTTCTTAAGAGTGAGTGTGTGTGTGTGTGTGTGTGGTCATACACTGCCTTATTTCAGCCCACCATTTAGGAGCTGTTTGAGCTTCTTTCTTGTGTGTGTGTGTGTGTGCTCTGATTGGCCTTTCTTTTACCTGTTGCCTAACTGAAAAAACCTCCCTGCATCTAATGTGTGTGAGATGTGAACATGCTCTTGCGCTGTTATCCACCTTCAGTCACTTGGTCAAGCGTCTCTCGTCTCAAGAGCGTTTGTGTGACGTCCAGCTGCCACAGAAAGCTGTTACAAAACAAATCGACAGGGTGAGAGCAGCGCAGAGCCATGTGTGTAACCGTCACGAGTGGAGAGAGAGAGAGTGTGTGTGTGTGTGTGTGTGTGTGTGTGTGTGTGTGTGTGTGTGTGTGTGTGCGTGCGCGCGCGCGCGCGCGTGTGTGTGCGTGCGCGCGTGTGTGGGTGGAAGACTTCCCCAGCCTTTTCGTACTAAACCCATGCAATTGTACTAACGTTTTAATAGGAAGCCGTGTTTCTGAGCCTCTTCCTTTAATTCGCTGTAGTTCCTAATCAGTGGCGTTTTTCTTTTTAACTTTTTTTTATGCGGCTGTTTTTACATATGGATATTTGTGTTCTATTTAGCTGTAAGTTATATTTCAAAGGTTTACACTCTTCACCGCCATTGATGGAGTTCACTTAATAGGCATGTGCTGTTATCATTTACAATATTACAATATTCAGTGTTTTTTTTTTTTTCTTTTTTCCCACAGCGATGATTCTCTTCTGTATGTTTTCAAACCTTTTATTTTTTTTTTCTTACTGAGCAACAAGCTCCACACTGTGACTGTTCCCAGTTCAACTTAACTTGTATGACACCATGATAAGAGGTTTCTTAACATTAGCTAACATTAGATCTTGTTTGGTTTTAATGACCTGAAATAATAGCTAGCCGAAATTCCGCCGATGGCAAACTTCCCAAAATCATCACCATAATGTTCACCATAACAATACTGATTCTAGCGCGTGCTACATATCGCGGTATATCGTGTATAACTGATTTTCGGTGTGTGTCTGTGTGTTTAACTGTCGGTTACATTTGAAATTGGAGTGAGAAGCTCGGTTACCCGCATGAATGTGTGTTTAGACCACTCTGACTGTAGAAAGTGATGCAGTGTGTGAGACACAAAACTCAGGGTTGAATAATGTTAACCACTTGTGTGCATGGAGACAAAATGTGGTGTGTGTGGGTGTGTGTGTGTGTGTGTGTGTATGCTTCAGTAACAAATGCATTCAAATCAAAAATTCAAATACATCTATCAGTGGATTTTTTTTTTTTATTTAATGTTTTTCTTTTTGACACTATGGCTGGGCGCTATCATAAAATTTGCAATTAGATCAACTGGTAAAATGATATTTGACTATCTAATCCATTCTTTGTTATTATAATTACATCGGAGATGGTCATCGTTGCTAACAGCACCGATATTTAGCATACTCTGCATAATGTGAAGTGTTGCGATATCATCACCATCATCATCATACTGTCAAATCATCCACCAGTAACGTTAACATTCTTCTCTCATTACACATCAGTGTGATTCCCAGGTTGTTTTGTATTTAGATGTAATTAATTTAATAGTTTTAATAATCAAACTATTGATTTTTTTCCCCCAAGTGCCATGAATGAAAGCTACCACTTATTAAAGCGTTATTGTACAAAATGATTGCTTTTAGAGAAACTCCTGCCTTCTGAAGCCAACATAGCTCCAGCTCATAGCCAAGACGTTCACTTAGGGCATGTCCCAATATTACATTTCATATCCTCATCATGATAACTGCCTTTAACCTGATGTCAAATCCTGACTGTAACACATGTGACACATTTGTGGCCTCAGAGTGTGTATGTGTGGGTGGGTGTGTTATATGTATCTATGTGCACAGAGGTGACATGGCTTCATTTCGATATCATTCTGAGTAAGCAAAGTGAAATCTGTCCAGTTAGTCACACACAACTGCTGATTTCACATCCTGTTGGAGATTTCGAACTAGTTTCTGTCATGTTTGTGATTTCATGTAAGCCTTGTTCTGCTGTCTCCCCAGAACCTGATGTAGATGTCATCTAGGTGTGTGTTTGACTCCTCACTCTTCCTCACTCAATGCCAGTGTGTCTCTTACTGTCTCATTTGTTGCTGTTTTTCTCCTTGATTCTCTTGGTGAACAATGAACACGTTGCTTTCCCTAGAGAGATGAGGATGATTGATGTCCGTGTCCTTCAGTGCACCGCTGCCCTTTAATGGCTAAAATGGCATCATAATTTGAAATGGCGCTAAACCCAGCTCAGGAATGTGACATGATTACATTCCAAAAAAAAAACCTGTGTTATACAAAGCATTTAGTGCCACTGTATTAATCTTTCTTTCATTGCTCTTAATCTCAGAGCACAAAAGCAGTCTCCTGCCAAACAGGGAAAAAGAAAAAAAAACACAGCAATGATATTTAGACTAGTTCACCAGATAATAGATTCATCTTCCTAAATCAGGTTGATCTCCAGCTTGTGTAGGGGTGGATGATGTCATTTCAGTGCTGCTGCTGTTCCCCAGTGATCCTCTCAGGTGTAAGATCACCAGACCCTGAAAGACAGGTTTTACCTTCCCGACAAGGTCTTCCTTCCTCTGAGCTGTCCACAAAAAGGCAGCAAAAGCCTGTAAAGTTTCCTTCTTCTGAAGCGTCTGTACTGCTCAGCTCAGCGGTTCCTTCATTCAGTAACACATGCTTGTGAATGTGGAGGACGAGCGGAGACTGTGTCTCAAGAAAAAAATAAATAAAACATTGCTTTCTACTGAAATGGCAATTTCATACGAGCCTAAAGCAGCTGCCTTCCGTGATAAAGCCTCAGAACATGGCTGAAATGCCTGGATGGATTTTTTTCCTCAGCTCTGCATGTGCACTATGCAGCCTGCAGATGTCTTGCCTCTCCTGTGGATGACTTACTCATATCTCGGTCTTGCTCAGTGTTTCACTAGATGTTTATATCACTCTCTGAAACTGTTCCTGTTACTAGCGTGAGGGTTACACCTCTTTACATCTCTGACCTTTTACAGCATAATTAAAACTTGATTAAGAGAAATGAAGCTGGCAGAACTCCAGCTCAGCGTCAGTATGCTCCTGTTCCCGATATCGTGGTGGTGTGTTGTTCCCTTTTTTTTTTTTTTTTTGTATGGAGGCTCAAACAAAGGCTCCCTAAAAATCTAGAAGCTTTATGCGTAATGCATCATTAGTGGTGTAAGATTTAAGATCAGTGAAGGATGTCGTGAATAGATGAATGAAATATCAAGAGCAAGCATGTGCCACCAGTGTTCACGGTGCAATAATCCACCACCACTTACTGTCACAGTTTAT
This sequence comes from Hemibagrus guttatus, assembly GCA_033459395.1. Lineage (NCBI taxonomy): Eukaryota > Metazoa > Chordata > Actinopteri > Siluriformes > Bagridae > Hemibagrus > Hemibagrus guttatus. Next base: position 17,999,309 of record JAUCMX010000016.1, on the reverse strand, counting down.
TTCATTACAGCACGTAAGACAAAGACGTGTGTGGGTCATGTCTTCCACGCCGCAGCAATAACAAAGAAAGTTTCTCAGCGTTTAAGGTGTTAAACATCCTTCTTTGTTTTTGTGAGCATGTGCCAATAATACGTTTTCGTATTATACGTTTTGTCACGTTTTACAGCGTCTGACAGTTCTGTTAGAGAAACAAATGGCTTAAGGATAAGGCCTTCGTTATGAAATGAAAGATTGTGACATTGACAAAAAATAAAATAGTGATTGTTGGCACGTGTAGTAGAGCGCCTCGGGTTTAAATTCGTTTTGGGAAGTAAGTTTGCTGCTAACTGAGCACGCTTCTGCTGTTTTTGTGTTGGTCATCTGTGAAACACCTTTATGGTCTCATAATTCTGAAGCATGTGAATGTGTGAAATTTCAGGTTCTTGAGGAACCGATAATGATGTACCCATCATAATGTGTTCTGTGCATGCATAAGCCTTGGCTAGTGGCTGTGTTGATATTATGTTGGGCATGGCAGTGGGTCTAGAGGCTAACGCTGTATTCAACACACAGACGCACTACTGTAATTCGCTTGTATCTCTGTGCCTGAGTGTTTGCGTGTGTGTTTAGGTGTTAAAATTTTCCACTGAGGTCTTAACATCACGGTTATTATGCAAATGTGCTGCAGCGTGCGAATATCTTATCAACAAGATGGGTTTTTGTTTTGGTATGGAGGGGGAAAAAAAAAAAGAAAGGACTAATCAGAAATGTTTCCTGGAAAAGTCCAGGATGTTGCTTATGTAGAATTTATGCAACCTGCACAAAAGACTAAATCTAATTTAGTGCCTTTTTTTTGTAATTTTGTATGTAAATGTTTTCAACTTTCCATTTGTTGCTGTAATCCTACTAAACAAGGAACAGTGCAGAACAGTGACCCTGCGCTCAATGTACAGTTTAATAATCTTTGCTTCCTCACTCCTTTTTCTGTCTGTCAATAAACTACATCCCAACATCAGTCACTTGTTCGCATGATTTGTTTTACTTTGAGGTAGGAATGATTTCCTCTACTTTTATGCCACCATGTGTCATTTTGATACTGACCTTTTCCTTTGACCTTTGACCTTTTCTTATCTTTTTTTAACTGGACAGTGAGGGATCATGAAGATTATGATCTCTTGTTCATAATTAAAGCATCCCCACATTTCTAGCCTGTAAATAATTCATAACACAAAATGGGTTTTAATATGGATGCACAATGTCTTCCACTCCTTTGAACCTTTCATCATTTGAGTGAATATGATAAACCTCCAGTTGAAATGGACTTCAAGTGGGCTCTACCTCACAGGAATGTTACTGTGACATGAAAGTGAACTACGCAAAAAGTACTACAGCTACAAGTCTTCTTTCATATTTAGATCTGGTTATTTTTTACCCATTCTTGCCACTGATTGTCAGTCGGATTTATGTGGCTGCTTCAAAACATCGAGGTTCTTCGTTTTGAAAAGATCCAGTGTAGCACTGAAAGTCTCTTAACTCCCTCACAGACTGGACAGGTTTTCTTGTAACGTTGCTCTGTATTAAGCTCTGTCCAAAACCCTGACCAGATTCCCCACTCTCTGCTGTCGAAATGCATCCTCCTTAACATGATACTGCCACCACCATGCTTCAGTGTGAAGATAGTGTTCTCACGGTCAAGAGCAGTTTTGGGATTCTGCCAAATGTAGTGCTTTATGCCAAAAGTTAAAATGCTCATCTTACTAGAGAATACATTTCCACACTTTCCAAGTCTCTAACATTCCTTCTGACAAACTGAAAGCATGATTTCAAGACTCTCCAGTCTTGCATAACACCAAGCGTGGTAGAATATCCTGGCTCATGTGAGCAGCTTCTCCTATCTGAGCTGTAGTTCTTTCCATTTCCCCATGCTTAGTTGTTTTAATATTTCCTTCCTTACTTGGCTACTGGTGTTTGTTGGAGGACATCAACTACTCTAATTCATGAACTATCTGTGGTCTAACATCCTTTTAGGTTTTGCAGTGTCTGGGAGCATGTATACTCTTGTCTCATGTTGTATACAGGTGCATCTCAATAAATTAGAATGTCATGGAAAAGTCCATTTATTTCAGTAATTCAACTCAAATGGTGAAGCTCGTGTATTAAATAAATTCAATGCACACAGACTGAAGTAGTTTAAGTCTTTGGTTCTTGTAATTGTGATGATTTTGGCTCACATTTTACAGAAACCCACCAATTCACTATCTCAACAAACTAGAATACTTCATAAGACCAATAAAAAAAACCCCCACATTTTTAGTGAATTGTTGGCCTTCTGGAAAGTGTGTTCATTTACTATACATGTACTCAGTACTTGGTAGGGGCTCCTTTTGCTTTAATTACTGCCTCAATTCGGCGTGGCATGGAGGTGATCAGTTTATGGCACTGCTGAGGTGGTATGGAAGCCCAGGTTTCTTTGACAGTGGCCTTCAGCTCATCTGCATTTTTTGGTCTCTTGTTTCTCATTTTCCTCTTGACAATACCCCATAGATTCTCTATGGGGCTCAGGTCTCGGGAGTTTGCTGGTCAGTCAAGCACACCATGGTCATTTAACCAACTTTTGGCAGTGTGGGCAGTGCCAAATCCTGCTGGAAAATGAAATCAGCATCTTCAAAAAGCTGGTCAGCAGAAGGAAGCATGAAGTGCTCCAAAATTTCTTGGTAAACAGGTGCAGTGACTTTGGTTTTCAAAAAACACAATGGACCAACACCAGCAGATGACATTGCACCCCAAATCATCACAAACTGTGGAAACTTAACACTGGACTTCAACAACGTGGGCTATGAGCTTCTCCACCCTTCCTCCAGACTCTAGAACCTTGGTTTCCAAATGAAATACAAAACTTGCTCTCATCTGAAAAGAGGACTTTGGACCACTGGGCAACAGTCCAGTTCTTCTTCTCCTTAGCCCAGGTAAGACGCCTCTGATGTTGTCTGTGGTTCAGGAGTGGCTTAACAAGAGGAATACGACAACCGTAGCCAAATTCCTTGACACGTCTGTGTGTGGTGGCTCTTGATGCCTTGACCTCAGCCTCAGTCCATTCCTTGTGAAGTTCACTCAAATTCTTGAATGGATTTTGCTTGACAATCCTCATAAGGCTGCGGTTCTCTCAGTTGGTTGTGCATCTTTTTCTTCCACACTTTTTTCTTCCTCTCAACTTTCTGTTAACATGCTTGGATACAGCACTCTGTGAACAGCCAGCTTCTTTGGCAATGAATGTTTGTGGCTTACCCTCCTTGTGAAGGGTATCAATGATTGTCTTCTGGACAACTGTCAGATCAGCAGTGTTCCCCATGATTGTGTAGCCTAGTGAACCAAACTGAGAGACCATTTTGAAGGCTCAGGAAACCTTTGCAGGTGTTTTGAGTTGATTAGCTGATTGGCATGTCACCATATTCTAATTTGTAGAGATTAGATTGATGATGAATTGATGGGTTTTTGTTAAATGTGAGCAAAAATCACCACAATTAAAAGAACCAAAGACTTAAACTACTTCAGTCTGTGTGCATTGAATTTATTTAATACACGAGCTTCACAGTTTGAGTCGAATTACTGAAATAAATGAACTTTTCCACGACACTCTAATGTATTGAGATGCACGTGTACTGTTACAAAAGTATCTCAGATCTGCAGGGCCATGCATCAAGCCATGCACGTCACACATCAGCATCAAACATCAGAATGGGGGGGAATTTTCAGAAAGTGCTGTTTTTCACACACATGTTAAAAATTTATTTTTTTTTTTTTTTTTTAAACAGGTCAATTGTTTAATTGATAAAAGAGGCAAAACATGCGCGAAGTGATGTGGGAAGTACAGTTTGAAGTTATCTCTCTCAGTATTGGGGGGATGAAACTGAACCTCACAACTCTGCCAAAAAAAAAAACAACTAAATCCAGAAACAGTGTTTAACTAGGCATTTGAAAGCTTTCTGAATGCTACTACATAGAGTCGACATCATATTTAGCTGCTAAATAAATAAAATATTTCCGGTTTAGTGTGACGAATCTGCACCTGCTCTCGGTAACACACTGCCTGCTGTTTGGAAGAGCAGCATGTTTTCTCTGTGCGTGTGTGTGCATGTTTATGGGTCAGAGGACATGACAGGTTTTACGTGAATTTGTGTGCTCACTTCCTTAGACTCCAGTATTCTGTAGTAGGATGACAAACTTGATCCTTTTTTTTTTTGTCTTCTGCACTTACACCCGGAAACACCTCGAGTCTGAAACCGGCGGTTTAACAGCGACTGAGCACTGATTTCACGAAGCTTCATTAAGTAGACTTGGTAAGGTTTTAGATTAAACGGCACAGAGTAAGTACGAATAGGTTTTTTTTTCATTTTCTAGGGCTTGCTTTTTAATCGTTACTTAACATGAAACCTTAATTGACACGACTTATTTGCGTGAAGCATAGCTTCACGCTATATCTCACGTTTATTTGGAGCTGGTAGAAGAGCGTTTTATGTGAAACAGTTACTAATGGACAATGGCGTTAATTGTCATCGGCGAGCTTTGATATGTGCCTCTGTGGCTAGGTTTTCATAATGTTTATTTAATAAAAATGGGGGAAACATTAGAGCAACTGTGTTTGTGAAAGCTTTCATGGAGCCATACTGTGAACATGACTTATTTGTAACAGCTTTTGTAAAAACATCACTCGCTTGTGGCTGTCTAACTCCCATATGCTAACAAACATTTCAACATGTTAGCACACAATAGTGCAGCCATAATAGGGTTATGCTTGACCAGGTGACTTTTTTTTTTATTTTTTATTTTTATTTTTTAAATTAATTACAAATAGTGTCTGAATTCATGTTTTGAGTTAACTATCCGAGAAAGGTCTGAGTATATGTGGCCAAACAGGTTTTGCAGTGTATCTGAGCGGATGTGAGGTGATCCATGGTTATTCAGCATCACTGTTGTTTGTCAGATTGTAGATACATACATATGTGTACATAGACATCTCAAATCAATTCCCCCCAAGAGTGTCCTTTAGCTTTAAAATGTTCCTTCATTGTGATTAAGGAGCCTAGCCCAAGCATGTTCCAGCATGTATTGATAATGCCCCATGCACTAATAAACATTGCATAGTTTGCTGAGACCCCAGTCCTCCTCACTGAACATCAATATCAAACCTCGCTCCAAAATCTAATAGAGAGACCTCCCGGAGGAGTGGAGGAGGTTATTATTTTCAGTTCTATTCAGTTAATTTGTATAGTGCAAAGTGTTATAAAATTTCTTATATGAGGATTTATGCCAAAAGTCATCATTTGGTAGTCAAGCGACAACATTCATGGAGGGAGGTCACTGGAGTCTGTATTAAATTCATTGCCTTTTTAAGGCTTGAGGAGGACAGTACTCTAGGTCCTTGAGACAGAAGAATGCAGTCTTGTTGGGTATTGCATATATATAAATATATGGGACAAAAATCACCTCTGTGTTAAGAGTAATATCAATGAAAGACACCAGAGTTGATTTGGACCTCTGTTTCCATTCTCCCTTCTGCCACAATCGCTCTCCCTCTAATCAAATTGTGAATTAGGGATACATCAATCTAATCAAAGCTGAAGTGTCGGGGTGTAGCAGTAAGTCCTCGGTGTTATGTAGAGAAGATTTGTTCATGTATTAGTATATTACATGTCAAAATTATGTCACTGTCTCACTGTTTTGGAGACATCCTGTTGGAAACGTAGCATTCACATTTCACAGATTCCAAGATCGCGTCATAACACAAGATTGCTTTGTCTGCCACTGTTTTTTTTTTTTTCTTTCCAAGGTGTGCTCGAAATGGAAGGTCAGAAGCAGGTGATTGAGAGACTTAGGGCTGCGTTCAGGTCCAGAATGACCGTTCCCCTGCATTTCCGCCGCACTCAGCTGGAGGCTCTGCTGTCTTTACTAGAAGATAACGAGGCACAGATCTTAGAGGCACTGCATAAAGACCTCAACAAGGTACCTGAACATTCAAGCTTGCGTGTCATAACTACACTTTCTAGGGGCTGCCCCGGTCCACCATAACCACCTCTGATGTTTCTGCAGCCCAAGTTTGAGGCAGTGATTTCAGAAATTGACTTGGTGGCCAATGACCTTCGTTATACCATCTGTAACTTGGAATCCTGGGTGCAGCTGACTTATGTGGGGAAAAACCTGGTAAGTAATGTGCATGGTGTAACTGATGGATTTTGCTTCTCCTTATGTCTTGTTTCCATTCAAACAAGTGCCAAAACTACAGCAGCAAGCACATTGTGAAACAATTCCCTATGACCAAATTGGACAGATTCCAAGTGCTGTTATACTCCATTGAGTACATGAGTGACACCTTTGGGTTTCTCTTCCTTGTTTTCATTTTTTGTATTTTAGGCAACAAAACTAGATGACTGCTTTATACGCAGAGAACCTTTAGGGGTTGTGTTGATTATCGGCGCATGGAACTATCCTCTCCAGCTTATTATAGCACCACTGATAGGTGCTATTGCTGCAGGTAGACCTACACTCCTAACTCCTTTCTCAAGATAAAAAATGACAGTATGGTCTCTTTCCTAGTTATTGTACAGATTATAAAGCAAAAATGTATTTATTTTGTTACATTTATTATTAACTTGGCAGATGCTTGAATAGGAAGTGACTTACAGATTTTACAGAAACTAGCTCAGAACCTGTAACCACTTTCTTTTGCATTAAAAAAAATGCATGTTGTAGGAAATTGTGCAGTTCTGAAGCCCTCAGAAATCAGTCAAGCAACTGAGCGACTCCTCTCAGAGCTAATACCAAAATACCTGTCTCAGGTAATGCTGTATTTTTTTAACTAATAATCAAAATTTACTGAGACAATGCAACAGACCCACTTTATACACAGATACAGACTTTGTATTCTGTTTTCATTGTAAACCTTGCAATAACTCAGTGACTTTTTAAATATCGCACAGGAGTGCTTCGCTGTTATTTGTGGAGGAGCAGAGGAAACCAAATTATTGTTGCAGAACCGATTTGATCATATTTTCTACACAGGTAGGTCACTGTAAGACTTTTTCAATTAATTAATTTATTTATTTATTTATTTATTTTACATTTACTTAGTTGTTACAGACTGCTTTCTCATACCCTTGACCGTTAATCAGGCTCTCAGGTGGTGGCACGGAGCATCCTGCAGGCAGCCGCAGTGCATCTCACCCCCGTCACTCTGGAGCTGGGTGGAAAATGCCCGTGCCTCATTTATGGCCATATAGACGTCAAGGCTGCTGCTAAGAGGCTTGTATGGGCCAAGTTTTTCAACGCAGGGCAGAGCTGTGTGGCACCAGATTATGTCCTGTGCACAGTAGAGTTGCGAGATGCACTCATTCCCATGATCAGAGAAGCATTGGAGAGCTTCTATGGGCAGCGGATTGAAGAGAGCCCAGATTATGGCCGAATCGTCACAGATAGACACTGGAACAGACTCATGGAGCTCCTGAGAAAATCTCAAGGAAAGGTGGTTATGGGAGGAGAAAGCGTGAAAGAGGACAAATACATTGGTGAGAAATTAAGATGAGGAGTGTGGAAATAGTTTTTTCTTTTTACCTTTGTTTCATCATGGTGTGTTTTCATTTATATGAATCTCATATAATTGATTGAGGAGGCCCTTATTTGCAAATTGAGGCCGTTTATAAAATAGACAATTTTAATAATGCTCTGTCCTACACATGCTCTTGTATCCTTGTCTCCAGCTCCCACAGTGCTGGTGGATGTGACAGAATCAGACGTTCTAATGCAAGAGGAAATTTTTGGCCCCATTCTTCCCATCCTCACTGTGGAGTCTCTAGAGCAAGGCATCCGTTTCATGAACGAGAGAGAGAAGCCACTGGCGCTCTATGTGTTTTCTGATCAATCTCAGGTAGGAAGCCAGGAAACCTCAATATTCACTGGATATTGAATTACACAATTATACACCCAGTTGCTGGATTATTGGAGATAGGGGTCTTATACCTATCGTTATTAGCTACCATACGGGTTCACTTTGTAAGTATAGAAAGAGGCAGAGGGAGGATGATAAATTGTGCGGTGTACCTAAAGAGTACCTACAAAAAATAGCCAATGAGCATATAGGCCACATGTATATACTGGAAACTGTGTACACTAGAGGCCAAACATTTACATACACCTAGGCTATGGATATTCAATCTGTTTTTCACAGCTCCATACATTATAATGCATTTCTTTTAGCAAAGAAATTACTTTGTTCACATCGGAGGTCATTTTAAAACACTTGATTAGACAGATTAATTTGAGCTTTAATTCACTATTTAAAAATTCCAGCAGATCCAATCACACACACCAAGTCGACCGTCTCTTCAAACAGTCTGGAACTGATGCAGTGATGTTCAGAAGCATTTGTGAGACTTGCACCTGTTGCTGAAAAACGGACTACCTTTAGAGTTTATACCCTCGATACCATGGAAAAATTTACACATTGCAGCCAAGACCTCGGAAACAAAATTATGGCTTTGCACTCCTGCTCATCCTTAGGAGTAATTTTTAAACTGAAGCACCTGGATGAACAATATAAATTTTTTTTTACATTGCATCGATCAGGAAAGAGCTGAATACTTTGGTCCAAAAGATGACAACAATGACAAGAAGAAATTGGTGCAGGCATCAGGTACCGAATTATGTACATTAAAACAGTACTACATCACCATCTCTTTAAAGACTGTTGTACAATCTTCAAAAGGAGAGAACCATCTTCAAAACAATAGGTCTTGTGTGATGTTTCTTGAGTGGTTAGTACCTATAAAGTGGTCGAAGGAAGAACAACTGGTGGACCAGCAACTAAGGCTCATTGATTCACATGGGGAGTGAAGGCTAGCCTGTCTGGTCCGATCCCACAGAAGAGCTGCTGTTGCAAAAGATGATGCTGGCTATGATAGAAAGTTGTTAGCGCACACAGTGCATCACAGCTTGCTGTGTATGAGAATGTGTAGCCACAGACTGGTGAGCATCAGAACTAGACCGTGCAATGGAAGAAGGTGTCGTGGTCTAATGAATCGTGTTTTTTAGATCAGAGGAATAAACCAATTTGGGCATGATGACTTCAATATAATCACTTTTTATTCCCAGGTGGTGAATGCAGTATTAGAGCAAACCAGCAGTGGAGGGTTTTGCTCAAATGATGGAATAGTTCACATGACACTTCCTGGTTTGCCTTTTGGAGGAGTAGGTAAGTGTGCACTGCATCACAGACCAAGATATAGCAGTATGGCTTTATTTATATTTAGTTTTAGGTTTTATGGTGATACAATTGTAAATTTGTATTCAAATATTCAGTACCACAATTAGCTGTATAAACTGAACCACGTAAAAAGTTTCATGTTGTGCTGAACATTTTAGTTATATAATAGTTAAATCGTCCAGACAGCATACTAATGTGAGGTGTACTAAAGATGTTAATGTTAATCCTAACTCGCATGTTCAGGTGCAAGCGGGATGGGCAGTTATCATGGCCGCTGGGGCTTCGAGACATTCAGCCACAGGCGGGCGTGTATGCTGCGAGGCTGGGGACTCGAGCGCATCGGCATGCTACGGTATCCTCCATACCAAGAGTCGAACCTGGGCTGGCTGCGCTGGGCCACACAGGCCAAAAAGAACAGCTGGGGAACATGCAGCATCCTGTGAATTTTGTCCTATTTGCTGAACATATGGCTTTTAACAGTTACTTATGTTCTTGCTTGGTCAGTGGATGGAAACCAAGCATGTAAAAGCACACAAGAAATAAAAAGCTATAGCTGTTTGTGTGCTACACACAGTGGAATAAATTGACACTTTTTCTGTCTTTACGTAATTACAACACTCTTACTCCAACACTATCTAGTCACCACGATGACTTTGCACACTGCATTACTGTTTTCTGAATATGGAGCCACAGTCATATGTGTCCCATTTCCTGTCCTAATTAAAGTAAATGTTACATATTACATCATGTAAATATTCAGTAAGAGTACACAAGTTTGCATTTGTGCTATTGTGTTAAATTTCAATTATCCTTAAAAAAAAAAAACACCACTGTACATGTCAGGTTTTTTTTATTGGTGATCCTGATTTTGGAAAATCTCAAGACTTCTGTATGATGAGTATGACAAAGTCTCATATTGTTATATAATTGTCCATGATGTGTTTAACTTGTCAGTCTTTACTGTCTCAGGATGAGGCTTGATCAGTACAGTGTGATACACACAACACAGGCTCGTGTTTGGATATCAGAGAGGAACAACTACTCTTAGATATCTCATACCATTGTAAAAGACCGTATCAGTGGTTAAGCCCAATCACTGACTGGTCCTGCATGTCATGGTTCCGGTTTGTAAGAAGAAGCTGGACTGGCTCCAGACTGTGCCAATCCTGAGACTGAGGCTTCAGAGGAGGCAGAGGGGCTGGTTGAGATGGTTGGTTCTTTCTGAACCAGCTCTGGCTCATCCTTCCCAGCCTGGGGAGGGTGGACCAGGACTTTGTCAATGATCCCAAAGTCTTGTGCTTCTATGGGACTCATGTATCGGTCTCTCTCCATCACGCTCTCTGTAGGGGAAGAACAAAAGGCAAGGCAAACCTGTCAGATAAATGTGCCTGACTGTTCTCAAATATTCAGGACCTTATTAAATGACTGTCATGGCATCAAAACATTTTAGCAGAACTGATCAGCTCTTCAATTTGGCTACTCAATGTTACTATGTCTACTCAACATACTATTAAATAAAAGAGAAACACAGTGTCTTGCATCAGTATTCACCCCCTTGAACTTTTCCACTTGTAGAAGAAAAGTACCTGGATGTGTATCTACCTGGACCTGAAAGGGACTTGTATGTAAACTATGGTAGCGTGGTGAGAAGAAAGCCATTAATGGGGGAGTTTTCCTCTTGGAGAGCATTGGCCTTGGCACAAATTGCTACATTTGGTGGAATGCTAATTATAATGCTCATCATCCTGAGCGATGCTTTTTAATCAGAAGGCACTGTAAAACTGGTCAGGATTGAGAGGAAAGTGGATGGAGCAAAATACGAGGAATTCTCAAAAAAAACCTGTTCCTGTTTGTAAGTGTTGCGACCGAGGCAATGGCTCACCTTACAACACAACAGCAGCACATACTGCCAAAGTGGCCAGTTACAGCCCAGACCTCTATACGGTTGGGAAAGTCTGGGGTTCAATATTGCTGTCCACCAACTATCTCCACCTAATCTGCAGAGCCTGAACAATTTGGTCAAAAATTTCAGGATGGAGATCAAAGCAAAGCTGATTGAGACATGCTCCATAAAAACTGTGCAACCAACAAACGTCTTCTTTTTGTTTAGTTGACCTCTGTGTTGCAGTAAAAATATTTTTGCACCATTATGGAAATATAAATTAAATGGCAAAAAAATGTATACAGTACATAATATATATGCATGCTAGTATATAGAATGATAAGCCTTCTCAACAAAAACAGTACCTATCGTTTCCAGAGGTTGTCCTGTATGTTTACAGTAGATGTTGTTAATCTGTCTCTTAAGCTTGAGAATCTCCTCGGCCTGGATGGCGATGTCCGTTGCTTGACCCTGAAATCATTAAGAAGAGATGTTTAAAATGCTCCCAAAAAACTATCAACAAAAACACAGTCCAAATCCTGCTGTTTTTCTTACACTGGCCCCTCCAGAAAGCTGGTGCACCATTATGCGGGCGTTGGGCAGCGAGTGCCTCATCCCTGCAGTACCTGCAGCCAGCAGTAAGCTGCCCATGCTAGCAGCCTGGCCTACACACCACGTAGAAATGGGGTTGAGGATGTACTGCATAGTGTCATAGATTGCCAGCCCCGCTGTAACCACACCACCTACATGTAATTCAGAGAAACGAGATCAAGAAGTAGAAGACAAAAACAAGAAGTCTTCACCCTTCAAATGGGAAGAAAGATGGTGGTGAAAAACTATTACGGACATTTGACCGTTTTGTGACCTCGATGTGGTTCAATTCCATAATCAGTTCATCTGCTGGTTGTAACGCCTCCCCTACTTTAAAGGATGTAAGAATTACTTCTTGGAAAACCATTATTTGAGCAGAATTAAATATTCAGTGAGGGGCTGGGGAAGAAAATATATTTCTAATTTGGAGCCAGTGTAAACATTTTTAGATGGCAGCAGACAAACTTATCAAAACTTGCTGAATTAATCACTGATTATTTAATGTAACAGTGAATAGGGATCTGCCGAGTGAAGAGCAAAGATGAGGCTCATGACGTTACTGAGATCTGATTTGAAGAGCAATTAGAAAAAGAAAAAAAAAAAAAAAATTATATATATATATATATATATAGACACACCCCAATCAGGCATTATGAGCACTGATAGGTGAAGTCAGTAGCACTGATTATCTCCTCATCATGGCACCTGTTAGTGGGTGGGATATATTAGGCAGCAAATCAACATTTTTTAACATTTTGTCCTCAAAGTTGATGTGTTAAAAGCAGGAAAAATGAACAAGAGTAAGGATTTGAGCGAGTTTGACAAAGACCAAATTGTGAGGGCTAGACGACTGGATCAGAGCATCTCCAAAACTGCAGCTCTTGTGGGGTGTTCCCGGTCTGCAGTGGTCAGTATCAAAAGTGGTCCAAGGAAGGAACAGTGGTGAACCTGCGACAGGGTCATGGGCTGCCAAGGCTCATTGATGCACGTGGGGAGCGAAGGCTCAAGCTCAGATGAGCTACTGTTGCTCAAATTGCTGAAGAAGTTAATGCTAGTTCTGACAGAAAGGTGAGAAATTAAGTGTGTTGGTGTTTTGTTTTTGTTTTTTTTAACGTCTGGAGATAACCAGACTGAATAAAGCTTGAACTTTTCTTCCAAAAGAGAAACACAATTTAGTCCAGGAAAGCATGTAGTTTTTAAAACTTTATATAGTAGACAATGTCCAAATTTCACAATCAGTAAGTTTACATGTAACCAATTAATCAGTGAACATCTCAAACGATCGAATTGAGCTTGATCCCAAATGAAATTTTGATCGGATGGAAAACAGTGGTGTAGGTCTGTAATAATGCTATGTAAACGCTTGAATCTGACTATTTTCTCAACTGGATTCAAAAATGCCTTGCACACATGCAGTGCAGTGGTGTGAACAACAACAAAAAAAAAAAAAACAGGCGCTCTACACTGACACAGAGGTTTATTTAGGAAATATATGTAATGCACATGTAAATGAATATTTGAATCAGATTGCAATGTTTAGACTACATAAACAGTGCTTTCAGAATTGCTACACGTTTAACTTTCATAACAAAAAATGTACAATATTTGCACAATTTTGTTTTTTTCCCCACTATTAATATTTTTCCATGCCCTATTTGGCCATTATGTTACATACAATGAAAGAATGTCTGTGAAACATAACACGGTAAATGTTGTATAAATGTATAATTTATTATCTTTGTTTTTGTCATGAAGCAAAGTGTCTCTCACCAGGACTGTTGATGTACATGTGAATAGGCTTGTTGTTGCTCTCTGACTGAAGGAAAAGCAGCTGTGCGATCACCAGACTTGCCACAGTGTCATCGATCTAAAAGCAGAGACAGAAAGGAGAGTGGACAAATGGGATTAGAAAAGATTTGATTTCAACAAGAATCCTCCTAAGACTCACGTTATATTTTTTAGGAGAGACTTACTGGACCCATTACGCAGATTATTCTCTCTCTCAAAAGGCGCGAGTAGATATCGTAGGCACGTTCTCCTCGTCCCTGAAAAAAAATGGTGGCCATAACAAGAGCGGAAGCTTGAGCTTAAATGAATCTGAAAGATCTAAAAAAAAATATTTGTATATATAGCAAGACTCATTTAAGAGTAGAATTCAGAGGAACTCTGTTTCACGGGTTCAGCCCCATGATCCCTAAGTTCCCTCAGGAATAACAAAACAGACAGCACCGACCAACCAATCAAAACCAGAATCAGCATGAATATACTTAATGTGTTTCAGTATGAACTTTTTTGTTCAGGTGAGAAACGTGTTCGGAAAACTGAGTACATTTGAAGAGTCTAGTACGAGTAACAAGAATGGCTTGATTTGTGGGGAAAAACGTCCTGTTTCCTGATGTGATGCCAGATCCTCCCACAGTCACATCCCACTGCTGCGACTCTTCTTCATGTGGATAAGCTGTGAATACTATACACGTGTACCTAAGAACTACTGCTGTAATCATTAGTACTTAGTACTGGTGTCACCTAGAAGAGGAAGTCTTCCTCATGTCCCCTCAGGGAGTTTTTCCTTGTCACTGTAGCTTACTTATTGAGGAATCTTCATTTACATCCGGAATCCTGTAAAACTGCTTCGTGTCAATGACAAACTGCTAAATAAATAAATAAATAAATCTCGTACGACATTTAAGCAGACATGTCAGCCCAGGTGAGTCGTGTTAACAGACTTACTGTCTGCTCTACAACGATGGGGATGAGAGGATTCCTCCACGGCGCACTCTGATGAAATGACCGCTTGCTCTTCAGTGCAGATACACTGCAGTGTAACAATTTCTGTAAAAGACACACAGCACTGATGGATCAGAAAGAGAGACACGGTTTTGATTATGATACCTGTATACATTTATTTGTTTAGAGTTACAGCTTTAACGATTTCTAACTTCTGTTCGTCATTCAGACGCACGTTCATGTTATCTGTTACAGCATTGCAGCTTGAGGACAGGACAAACGCATCAGGTTGCGCTTTAAACAAATCGAATATTTAAATATACGATTGTTTGAACAGTGACATATGAAATACATATACATTCAGAATGAATTTGTAACTTTACTTACTCGTAATAACATAATGTTTATAAAACGCAAAACCACTCCGTTTGACCCAACCACCTGCACCGGATGTAATTCCTATGACCTGTCATGTGACGATGCAAAAAGTGAAATACTGGCCGCTAGATGGTGCTACATACAGCGTGCTGTTAATAACGCGTACGCGTACGCATGATGGCCGCCGCGCGTATCCTGCGTCACTCTGAACGTTCTCGCGAATAAACGCGTCCACGTGGTGCAAATGCCAGCGAAGGTGATATACGACCACGTGACACTGTGTCCTCAACGGGTTTGCGGTGTGATGCGCTGTTCTACACCGTTATTGAGTAACAACACTGACTGAGCAAAACGTGTTGATTCATTTTCCTTAACAGCCTCTGACAAACAAACAAACAAAGGCTTATATTAATGCTCTCTGTCTAATACATTATCATTATAATATTAAAACAGAAAATGGGGACTGGTTGGCCTCGCGTAATCTAAAGCTAATTCTAACTATTCACCAAAAAATGCTTCAATCAATTTGATTAACATTTCTATAAGAAGACATTTATTTAACATTTATAAAAGGAGCCTCAGGGGGGTTGGGGGTTCAATGCCTGCCTCCACCATGTGTGTGTGGAGTTTGCATGTTCTCCTCGTGGCTCAGGGGTTTCCTCCGGGTACTCCGGTTTCCTCCCCCAGTCCAAAGACATGCATTGTAGGTTGATTGGCATCTCTAAATTGTCTGTAGTGTGTGATTGCGTGATTGAATGAGAGTGTGTGTGTGCCCTGCGATGGGTTGGCACTCCGTCCAGGGTGTATCCTGCCTTGATGCCCGATGACGCCTCCCACAGTCCAAAGACATGCTTCTAGGCTGATTGGAGTCTCTAAATTGCCCGTAGTGTGTGTATGTGCCCTGTGATGGGTTGGCACTCCATCCAGGGTGTATCCTGCCTTGATGCCCGATGACACCTGAGATAGGCACAGGCTCCCCGTGACCCGATGATAGATCGGATAAGCGGTACCGACAATGGAAAAGGAGCCCCTGTTGACAACAGATGAAGAAATGAAGCTGTATTTTTTTTTTTTTTTTACATTATCAGACCCTAGAAAATTTTCTGCACAGAAGAGTCTGTGGTTTCTCAATAACATGAAACACTGTTTTGTTTGTTTGTTTTTGTTTTGTTTTGGCTCACGCCATCACAGAGAGGAAAATCGAGACTACTGAGGAAAAAAACTGTTAAACACTATATGGCCAAAAGGGTGTGGACGCCTGACCATCACCTGACCCATCTGTGTTCCTTCCCCAAACTTACTGCCACAAAGCCAAAAGCACACAATTGTATATGATGTCTTTTGTAAGCTCTTGATCACAAATGGCTCAATGATCACAAATCCCTACAGCCATAAAATAAATGTTTTGTACAGTTCACGAGGAGAGGACATGCAGTTATGGCATACATGGTGATTCTGGCAACTGTATGTCTTCATGCTGGAGAGAATGAACTGTTTAAAACAACAACAACAACAACAACAACAACAACAGACCCATCACATGCTGTTTGATTCGTGTTTCTTCATGCAAACTGTCGAAGTAAAAGAGAAGTTGTGTTGTTCAGAGGGGCGCTGTGGAGTCTCTCAGTACCAGAGTCCGTCTCTTTCTTTCCAGTCACTGTTTATTCGGAACATTTGAATGAAATGTCGAACAACAGCGCCAACAGCAGTAATCTGGTTCTTGCCCAGAAAGCTGTGAAACAGCTGCGGCTTGAAGCAAGCGTCCGGAGAATCAAGGTAGGTCCGAAAAACAAACCTGTACACTAGCTCGATAAAAGTGAGGAAATGAGCCGGCTGTGAGGGTGTGACTGGACAAACTTGTTTCACGATTAAGAGCCTGAAACTAATGTAAAAGTTCTTCTGAATTATTCTGAAAATACCATTTTGTTTTCTTTAGCCAGACCCTGGAGCTGATAGACCCAACGCGGTCATATCTGTCTTGTTGAAATTATAAACAAATGTTATAAGCGAATTATTTCATGCTACAGTCACATACACCTGTTTTGCTCCATTTCCCTTTACAGTGTACACACTTGCCTTTTTATCAAACCGCAACTTTTATCATTTTTTTAACATCGTGTTAACTACTTATTTGGCGTTTTTACACAGGGTTAAAATACAAGCTTTCTCATAATCTCGATTTAAAAAAAAAAAGAATCAAATTTGTTATATGTTTTCATTAAACCGATCCTCTACAAATGAAACCTTTTTATTAGTAGTAAGTAGGGAAAGTGAACATCCGGGTATTTCCTCACTGGGAACAGAGAAGCCCTTTGTCGATTGTAAGCTTGTGACCATGAGAAGCCTGGGGGCTTCCACTAGCCACAAGCATCCACATCTCAGGCGTCCTAAAAAAAATAAAATAAAAAAAAAGATAGAAAAGTGATACAGTTTGGTGTGTCCTCAGAACAACATGAAGGAAACCAGGACAACACACATTAGTGTGTTCACAGATTCATGTTAACATTCCTGTATGTATGTGTGTGTGTGTGTGTGTGTATGGGAGGGGGGTTGTTGACATGAACATCTGTTAACACACTATACATTTTTAATGTGATATATTCACTTTCTACATTTTCTAATACGTTATATGCAAAAATAGGATAACAAAACCTTGTGTCCCACAGCTAACAGTACTGCGATTAGCTGACAAGTAGTTGTGTTTTACAAACCACCAACTGCCCTCATAAAAACTCACATTTATACCTTCTCATACAAATATCTAACTCATTGCTATGTCAGATGGGCTATAATATGTCTTGCGCGTCTTTCAACAAGAGTTAAAGTCTGGAAGTGTTGCGTCTTGTGAGATCTAAAACTGCTAAAATGCGCACAGCTTCTCTGAGGTCTTGGAATAATAGTATTTAATCAGGATTTCTTTGTGTCCATGTTGAATTTGACAACTGGACATTGGTACCAAAAAAGTTTGACAAACATAGCAATTTATTTTTATTTTTTTTTACTTATTTATGAGTGACACATCATTTTTTTATGCTTTATTTACATCTGTTGAGAGAAGTTACTTCCTGTTCACACCTGCATTATATCAGCTATAAAACAGTCTCTTTTTTCCCCTTTCTTTAGAGGTTAATAAGCTGATTTACCATGCTGGAAAACCTTGGGTTAGCAATTTAAAATTCTATTTAATTTCAACCTTTAAAGTTCAATCTCCTTTAGCAAATGTTAAAGAAATATCTCCTTTAAAGAAACCATCTAAACAATTGTGTATTCTTTGTCAAATAACATGTATTTAATTCTTAGATTATGTGCAGTGTCCAGTATATGACTTTCTGTAAATAAGAGATATAGAAATGAAATAATACCACAGTAGAATGAACATCTTAATATAAACTTGCCATATTTATTTAGAATTTGTCATTTTGAGCCAGCACTATAGTCAAAGTTGCTGTTATATAAAGTTAATCAATGCCTTTTGACCAAAGTTGCTGGTCATATTGCAGGATGCACATGTGTTGAATTTTCTTGAACATTTCTTTTCAGATAATTAGTAAAATAAAAGTATATTTAGTTTTTCCACTCAGAAACAGCGAGGGTGTAAACGCATATCCTGTTGCTTTCTGATTACATCAGGTTTCACAAGCTGCGGCTGAGCTGAAGACATTCTGCTTGCAAAATGCCCATAAGGACCCGTTGCTTGTGGGGGTTCCATCCAGTGATAATCCATTCCGACCTCCCAAATCCTGCTCACTCTTCTGAGGTACATTCATTCTGTGGTTTTTATTTTATTTTATTTTATTTTATTTAATACCCTTTTTATATTATAATATTTAATCCTGGGGGCATGGTGGCTTGGTGGTTAGCACGTTTGCCTCACATCTCCAGGGTTGGGGGTTCGATTCCCGCCTCCGCCGTGTGTGTGGAGTTTGCATGTTCTCCCCGTGCCTCGGGGGTTTCCTCCGGGTACTCCAGTTTCCTCCCCCAATCCAAACACATGCATTTCAGGTTGATTGGCATCTCTAAATTGTCCGTAGTGTGTGATTGCATGAGCGAATGAGAGTGTGTGTGTGCCCTGCGATGGGTTGGCACTCCGTCCAGGGTGTATCCTGCCTTGATGCCCGATGATGCCTGAGATAGGCACAGGCTCCCCGTGACCTGAGAATAGATTGGATAAGCGGTAGACAATGAATGAATGAATATTTAATCCTCCTTTTTAAATCACTAATATATTTGAATGTGCATTCATCTGTTCCTGGTTAATAATCTGTAACTTATTTATATTTTGACTTTCTGTCTCTCTCTCTCTCTCTCTCTCTCTCTCTCTCTCTCTCTCTTTTTCTCTCTCTCCCTCAACAGATGAAAGGATGAGGCCCTAAAAACATGTCTTTGGAGTCGCTCTTCATTCACTTCATAAGTGAACTCTGCAGCTGGACCAACACTGCTTTTACATTTTCACCATCGTCTTTATTTTTTGTGAAGCTCTATAGTTTAAACCTGTTGTTCATATATTGTATCCTGTAATTTGACCTTAAAAGAGAGGATTTTATGTATTGTCTAATTACAGTAAAAAATAAATTTGTGTACAGACATGGAAGTTCAAATAAATCTCAGGCCCATGGTTTTAAAACACTAAATTACTTGCCTTTCTTTTGCTTCTTGCGTGGCTGCATGCCATTTACTTTTTGATTGAATTTAGCAATGAGGTTTATTTGATTGTCGCTTATACAAGCATGAAACACATGAGACTTCCACATCATAAGAAAGCCAGCTAAAGTATTTTAGAGTTTGTGTGTATTAGGTTTTTTTAATGTCTTATATCTAAAACAAACATTTTTGGACATTAGTAGAGTAAATGGGTGCCATTACTTTTACACCTATAGTTTTAAACTGCGACAAAAAACCTGTAACCGATATATAAATGTGCTCATGAGCAACAGCAGACATATTTTGTGTGGTAGATGTATGTAAACTCAAAACTGTTGAAATGATGAATACCACTTCTTTTGTTTAGATTACGTTATTAGTGATTGTAAGGCTCAAGACCTTTTGTCAAATGTTCCTTTGTCAAAAAAAAAAAAATCTAACTGTAATCTCTCTCTCTTTTCTGTGACTCTCAATATGCCAAAATATAACTCAGTAAATGTAATATGATCACAACCTCTTTAAATTCTTATGTGTACTACAATGCATAGCAATACCAAGCAGCTTGATTTCAGAAGTTTTTACCTACTGATTCAAATTGCAGTAGTGTATTATATAAAGATAGGAACTTTATTAATCCCAAAATAAATTCTTTATTGCTCCAGACTACACAAGAGCAATAAATATAAATAAAATGCTATTATTTACAAAATGTACAACAAATAAAGAACTGCTAACATCTCGAACATTTCTAATGACTGGTGTGGGTATTCATATGGCATGACATATAACATATTGTGTCTATATTGTACAAGCATATGCAAAGTATATACGGTCTCACATCTCACGAAAAGATGTCAAGATAAAATGAAAGTGAGCAGTTCTTTGGTAACAAAAGTGTGTTTTTCTTTTCTTCCTGAATATGTTTTATATAAGAAGTGAGCATTTTTGTCAGACAAACAACTTCTGTCAGCCCATTGGAACCTTAAAATATACTTGGATTCTGTGTAATGTTAAAGCATGTGTCCAAGAAAGTTCATGATGATGATATACTGATATATATTTAGTCATAATGTCTTTAAAATGAAACATAAGAGGATGTGATTGTGTGATTTGTTCTCTCTCTCTCTCTCTCTCTCTCTCTCTCTCTAGTTAGTAAGCTAAAAATTAAAAATGTATGTAATAATAAAACAATAACATGCAACTTATCATATTCCTAAGAATCTGCAGTACAAAAAGTCACACATGCACACATCTGGAAATGCAGTGATGCTAAAATCTGTTATGATTCCTAAAATCTGTAAGGATTAATAAACTGAAAGTCAATAGACAGACTACTGCTGGTTTGAAGTGGCATGATGGAGCAGCTTGATGGGTTGCTGTATCCTGAGCTCATGTTACTGTCCATCTGGAGTTTCGCATGTTCTCCGTGTGTTCACATGGGTTTCCATTAGGTTCTCCGGTTTCCTTCCATCCCCCAAAACATTACTGCAGGGCGGATTGCTCCAGATGTGAATGAACATGTGGTGCCCTGCCTACAATAGACTGGCATCTCGTGCAGGGATTATTCCAGCCTCGCACAGTGATCATTTCCTTATAACACTTCTCACTACAATGGTAAAATACACTACACGTTACGGACATAATAAAACAATGTAGAGGTTTTTGTTTGTTTGTTCTACATGTACAGTGGTCAAGGCTTTATGTTGCAGAAAATGAATGCATCATTCATTGTCTACCGCTTATCCGATCTACTCTCAGGTCATGGGGAACCTGTGCCTATCTCAGGCGTCATTGGGCATCAAGGCAGGATACACCCTGGACGGAGTGCCAACCCATCACAGGACACACACACATTCACTCACTACGGACAATTTAGAGATGCCAATCAACCATGTGTTTGGACTGGGGGAGGAAACCAGAGTACCCGGAGGAAACCCCGAGGCACAGGGAGAACATTGCAAACTCCACACACACACGGCGGAGGCGGGAATCGAACCCCCAATCCTGGAGGTGTGAGGCAAACATGCTAACCACCATGCCACCATGCCGCCTGAAGATATCATCATACCCAAAAAGTATTTTTTAAAAAAAAAAAAAAACCAAAAAAAAACGAAGCATGTCATCGTTTAAGCCACTGATGTTTTGCTTAAGTTGGCGAATGAAGCTTGTATGAAGTTGTCCTACTTAGAATAAGTGAGGATGACAGGAGGAAAACTGGAGAAGCGCTCTCCAGATAAACATTACGCCATACACGCAGTTGTCCCCGGCGCTGTGGCGTGGCGCCGCCGTTAGGGGGCAGCAGTGAGTCATAGCCGTTTCTCCGCGCGGTTGGATGTGGTGCGCTGCTGCGAGCTGCTGTCTCTCTGCGCGAGCTCGAAGATGGCGGTGTCCGTGTTTCCCGGCGTGCGGCTCCTCTCTATCGGGGACGTCAACGGAGACATCCAGCGGCATTCCGAGCAGCAGCCCCTGCGGCTGGAGGTGAAGACCACGCCGGACGCGGCGCTTCTAAACCTCTCGAACAGTGAGTTACACTGCTGCTTTTTCTTTTTAGCCTTTGTGTCCGGACTGGCCTTAGCTTAGCCACGTTAGCCTAGCGTGCTAGCAGCTCCAGGCGAGTGGCAACGCCGCGCTGCGACTATTCTTTCACTGGTTAGCTGGGCTACATGTGAAACTGTCTAACTACCTGCTAAAGATCACCTCCAAGCTTATAACACGGGTTCTTGTACTGTTTCTGGGTCTGCATTGTGTGTACGGGGTTATTAGACACGCTCGTGTTTATTTACCACGTTGATGCTTTAGCGCACCTTCGGGTGATTCGCATTGTAATAAATCAGGCTATCAGGATACGCTGCTTATAGTTAGCGAACTAATGTTTACTCTCAAAGTCTCAAAAGTTCAGTTTACATACAAATTAAAGCTAACATAATGTATTTTGAGTAACACTGATTAAAACCACAACTTAGTCTTAACTTTGTCATGGACAATAACACTGCAAGTTGTAGGCTGGCTAAGTAGCGGTAGCTATACACTTATTTTCCTTCCACTCGCTTTCCGACAAATCACGCCTTTTGCTCTGCGATTGGCGGAAATGTGCGAATGCTTCGGATTAAGCTGTACAAGCCAATCTGTGGGCAGGAACCGGGGTTCCAGCAGCAATGCCCTCCCCTAGTAGGCGGGGCTTGTGGGGAAATACGGGTATGGAAAAAAAAAATGCAGCTAGTTAGCTTTTGATGTAGATTCGCGCCTAGTCAGAAAGTTAACTGGACGTGCTTTCTTTGCCGTTGTTTGTAGGCAAAGCACGTAAACAAATAAAAGACTTTGAAAGAATTGCTGGGGTTTTCGCGTTTCGTTGCGGCTTTGTGCTTATGCTCGTTGACAGCGCTCCAGCTAATCACGCGCCTGCCGCCTGCTCCACGCGCGTTGTTTTGTTTTGAAGCTTGATTGATGGCGCTCGTCCCGTCACGCGCGGCACACCGGCGTTTATTAGTGGGAAACATCTGATATGAAAACAGTGTAGCGTTACTTGTGCTGATTGTGTAGACCACGCTGGTTCTTCATGTTGTTCCTCGCAGTGTTTAGGCATTCATCTTTGTTCTGTGTGGAACAATAGCGGCTCTCCGCCTGCCTCCGGCCGCCTGTTCATTCAGAAGTGCCGCTTTTGTTCACACCAACCGAGATGCCTTGAGAAGAAGAGAGTGAAAAATGGTGCCGTGACCATGGTCTAAAGCTTAACTGCTGCATCCACACCACATTGTCACAGCTACACTCTTTGTTTTTCATTTCCAAAACACACTGGCGAGTTAAAAGCATCAAAAGCCTTTTTTTTTTTTTGGGGTTCAGATAAGTTTATTAGGATGTTTAATTTCCTCAGTGATGAACTCTCACACTCAGAGAGCAATAAAATGACCACAGGAGTTGTTTCTATTGAGTTTATAACGCTATCTAGACCAGATTACATTTCACAAACACCCACCTGTGATTTTATCATGATGTCTATTGGCCAGGCTTGCGTTTTTCTCCATTCTCATCTGAGGCTGGACTGGTTTTTGACAAACATGGCGATCATTTTAGTCCCGTCTGGATGCACATGCCTCTGCTTCTCCAGTACGTGAAAATAAAGCTTTAAAATTATCATCACAATTGTTTGTTGAAACCTTGACCTAAAATAAAACAAGCGTCAGCATCTCTTTTATTTACTTCGGTGTGTGCGTTGCGGATGGAGCTCATATGATGCACGTGACGCAACCTGCTGGAAACTCACTTCTCCTGTGGTTGTTTTATGGCTGTGAGAGTTTTATCACTGAGGAGACATAAAAATGTATTTGCTACTAATAGGACTCATTTTCTAAGAACTGCAATGTTTGCATCACGCTTCATTCGCAACATGATAAATTGATCCCTGAGTTTGAAGGAAAACAGTAGGCAATTTGTCCTGCAGTTTTCTTAGTAGCGGATGGAGAAAAACACAGACATGGTCTATCCAGGTGAAAATAATAATTTCTTATTTCACAGTTGTGCCCGTGAGATAAGAAGTTACCCGAGAACCTCGCAAAAATGTAATCCTGTTAGGCTTATGAGGGAATTTCAGAAGAGTAACCAGCTTCTGCATCCTTGTTTTTATGGGAAGTTAGTCTGTACCATAAGTGCTTGTGAGGTAGTGTTCATGTCCTGAAGTATTTTTTTCTCTCCTTCAAATAACCGCATGTCATAAACCACAGCAATTTGTTGGTGACAGCAGTTGTTCATTTATTTAAGAACAAAACCGCATGACTAACCATTTATAGTTGCAATTAATCTTACGAAACATGTGTTAGACTGACGTTTCATTACGTGCCTCTGGCTTTTCCTCACTCTCTCTCTTGAACATCATCTTTGTAGCTGAAATAACATACTGACTGTTGCAAAGTGTGGAAACTGGCTATAGATTATGTTTCAGCTCATCTGACGTACAGGCTTCTGTGAATGAGCTGTTGCTATAGAGCTGTTAACATCATAAAGAGCACATTAATATAATCCCATGATGTTGAATTGGAGCAAAATGAGCTGTTTTTATAGAACGTTAATCGACAGCCTCTGACCAACCAGAGTCAGTGTGGGGGATTTTCTTGTAGTTCACTGATAATTTCTGAAACGTTTTCATGAACACAAACTGATTTGATGCGTCCAACAGCTCTGATGTTTGTTTTTTTGACAAAGTGAAAGTTCTTGTTCCGTTGAGTGAACACACAGTTTCAGTTCGCCGTTGTGTCTGAGAAAGTGTCTTTTTCGTGACTGGTGCTGTGTTTCTAAAGCAGCTAGACACATGGACTAATGATAAATTCATTAGCCTGACCACCCAGCAAGTGCTGGCTTTTGTTTGCTCTGAAACTAACTCTGCTAAAAAGTTGTAGCTTGTAATGTAGCAGCATACAGGGAGCTGGTTTGCTAGTTAAAGGTGTGTTGGATGACTAAGCTCAGACAAGCAGCCAGTTTTCCAGGTTTTCTCAGCAACTTGAAAGACGTCTGTGAAGGCCACAGTTTAATGCATTGTTGTTGTTTTTTTAATCATGTTCTGTACATCTGACATGGCTATTTGTGCAAGTAAGTAACAAAAACTGACTACTGCATGTTTGTGTGTTAATAAGGACAAAGGGAAATTATTGTGGTTAACATCTGCTTCGAGCAGAGTTGCTAATATAGCACATCATGTTTGCCCTCATCACAAAGCTAGTTGTTGCCAACATAGTGGCCAGTGTTCTGCTCTCGCATCACACATAAAACGTGATATTCTGTCTGCCTGGTGACTTATTTATAGTATTAAATCTTTATGAACAATAGAACTGTGAATCAAAAACCCAGACCCAGTTTCTGTTTGTTCTGAGTGTCTGCGCTAGTGATCTGTCCATGTCGATGCATGCTTCTGCGCAATACACCAACATCAAATAACGCAACTCTGGAGGCTTTTATTAGATGTAGTTTTGCTTTGGGCTGCAAACTAGAAGACTGTTGGGTTTGAAATAGAGAAATGGGTACATGCACTGGGGTTTACACGCTGCTGATTGCAGAAGTGGAAATCTCTGGGACAGAAATAAAGCTGTTGACTTTAAAAGTTTTGTGTGTGTTTTAGTAGTTTAAACCTTTACAGTAACTGTATTTTCTAATTGTTTCCAATTATTCACATATTACTACAAAAAATAACCTGATTAAAATAATTACTGTTCTGAGTTTTTTGTTTTTATCACATGTCGAAAAAACAGCTTTGAAACCTCAACCTGAACGTCCCCCTTCAGATGTGCAGTGGTTTCCGATGGAGCACACGGAGTAACACCCCCCCCACTGGTGCCTTTTAAAGTACAGGACTTGGACCAGTATGTTCATGTGGGCTATCAATAGCATAGGGTAATCTTGTTTGGTATTAGGTTTAATCCTGGATCAGCTGAGGAGCTGTCTTAAATGCTTGTGCTTTTTCTTTTTTTTCTTCTTTCTTTTTTTTTTTTAGAAAAAAAAAACAACCCAAAACAAACATTCATTAAAGTTGAATTTTCTTGAAGTGCAGAGCTACACATTTGGAAACTGGTACGAATTGAGTGAGTGACTGGAGTAGATTGTGTAAGGAAAAAACGAATGATTTCTCATATGAATAAGTGTATTTTCTAAAGTGTGTGTTAGTTTGCTAAGTTGGCTGACCTGGTTAGTTACTCAAACACGGTCTGGTCTGGAAGTTTGGCCTCTGAAATAATATAATGGCTATGTTTTGACCTTCTAACATATGTTCTTTCTGCAGATGAGGAGGCAAGCATGTTTAAGTGTACAGTGTCACGAGAGACAGAGTGCAGTCGTGTAGGGAAGCAGTCCTTCATCATAACACTTGGCTGTAACAGCGTGCTTCTGCAGTTCGCCTCCCCCACAGGTAACCCTCTCTCAGTCCGCTAGCCTACACACTGCAAAAAAAAAGTGTGTTCCTGAAGCTTTCTGTGGAAATAATCAACCCACTAGAAGTGTGGCATTAGGTTGCGTACCTGTGAGCACACAACAATGCACTTAGCTATTTTTAGTTGAAGTTATAAGCATGCTTGATAAGCTGAAACCACAAAAAGTTTGTGGACACCTAACTATCACACCCACATGTGTGTCTTCCCCAAGCTGTTCATCATTTGAAACAGACAGTTGTCTAGAATGTCTTTGTTTTCTGTAGCATTACACTTTCATACGTGTGTTTGATGGGCCACATAGTGTAATTGCAGTTGTTGTCGCCTCTTAACCTGCTGTTGTTTTGGTCACATGCAGATTTCTCCTCTTTCTAC
The DNA here is from genome assembly GCA_033459395.1 of Hemibagrus guttatus. Taxonomy (NCBI): domain Eukaryota; kingdom Metazoa; phylum Chordata; class Actinopteri; order Siluriformes; family Bagridae; genus Hemibagrus; species Hemibagrus guttatus. The sequence continues at coordinate 17,972,575 of JAUCMX010000016.1, read as the reverse complement.
AATTTGCTGAAGAACTGCCGCGGCCATGTGAACGAGCGCTCGGTGTTCAGTGACAGGACAGAAGAGTCATCGGCTGTACAGTACTTTCAGGTATGTAAACAAAACAAAGCTTAATCAAAAAGATATTTTTGTTTGCACCCTTGCATTTAGTACTTTGTGCAGTCTCCTTTACAACATAACAGCACTGAGTCTTTATATATAATGCATAACGAGTGGAATCTGAGCTCACTCCTTAATACAGAATCTTTCCATAACCTCCAGGGTTTCGGTGTTTTTCAGCTCACCCTATGGTCTATCAGTGAAGTTTAGATATAGAGGATGGGATGGTCATCTGAAAAGCTCGACTCTTTGCTGAAATAAATTTTCTGTGCATGTGCTCATGTTTCGGCTCACTGTCCAGCTTCAAGTTTCAACCTTGACCCAAATGATGCTTTGGTAAAGGCAGAAAGATTTGCTCCTGGTTCTTTACTGAGTTTATGATATGTATCTTATCAAATGTTGGCAGAAAAACTGCAACACTCCCGGGGGAAAAAAAACATTTATAAGAATTTGGTTCTGCTATGTTTTGTATAACCAAACATCTATGGGGGAAATACCTGTGACCTATGGAGTGTGGCTGGTTTTTATTTGATGAGCCCCTTCACATTATGGTTCAAGTAGAGGTGTATTATTTTCCATGTGCCTTTGTGACTGTGTGGGTCAATATTTAAAAATATACCAATATTTAAATTTTCTTTATTTCCTATTGTCCTTCAGTTCTATGGCTACCTATCTCAGCAGCAGAACATGATGCAGGATTATGTTCGAACTGGAACTTATCAGCGGGCCATTCTCCAGAACCATACTGACTTCAAGGACAAGGTATTTTTCCACAGTATCCATTGTTATTCCTTGTGCACATGTGGACACTCACCACCCACTTTGTTAGGAGCATCTCTACACTTGCACATTAAGGTAGTTATTTAACCAGCTAATGTATCATGCAGATATACAGGTCAAGAGCATCAGGTAATGTTCACATCAATCATCACAACGGGTACAAAATGTGATCTCTGAGACTTTGACTGTTGCTAAACTGTGGTCGATGGTAGCAGATACTCTCTGCTTTGAGTGTTTCGGAAGCTGTTGATCTCCTAGGATTTTCACACACACAGCAGTCAGTAGAGTTTACACAGAATGGTGCAAAAAAATCCTTTGTGCAGAGAGTCTGTTGGCCTGTCACTTACTCACTCATCCCACTCATTTTGTTGATGACTGAGATCAGAGGAGATTGACCAGACTGGTCTGAGCTGACGAAGTCTGAAGAAACTCAGATAGCACTCAACAAATTGTGGTGAGCAGAAAAACATTTCAGAGCGCACAACACATCAAAACTAGAGGTGGGTGTGCTACAACAGCAGAAGACCACATCAGTTTCCACTCCTGTCAGATGTCTGAGACTGTGGTGTGTAATATTTCCAGTAGATCAGCAGCTTATCAAATACTCAAAAATCAGCCCATCTGGTACCTTCATCCATGCCACAATCAAAGCCACTCCTTTCTGATGTTTGATGTGAACATTAACTGAAGCTTTTGATTTTTTTGGTTTGCGCTGCTGCCACGTGATTGGCTGATTGGATAACCGCTTGAATGTGTAGATGTACAGGTTCCTGTTCACAAGTGGATGGTGAGTGGATATTATATTGTATATGCACATTATAACCATTTTCTTTGTTTAGAAAAAGTGAATCACATCCACTGACCATAACACTACTTGATTGAGTTTTGTCTGATTGTACAGGCATACCAGCTAGAAAAAGCACCTATTCTACCTATTATTTACCTATTAATAGGTATTTTGCATTTGACAGATGCACCTGTCCAGGTCGACTTACAGAGCTGCCTTTGAAGTCAATAACTAAGATTAAATATTACAGGTGTAAATTAGTTTTGTGTGTAAATTTAAAACATTTTGATGGGAGACAGAATTCAAAAGGAGGAGACGCATCTACTGGAAAACAGTTTATTTCACTGAATACAGAAAGTTACATTTGCAGCACTGAAAATTTGGCATTGAAATATCTGATTCGATGTCATAATGCTCCTTATACACACTCAAAAACTTAAATACCGCTCAAGTTTGGAATCGCTCAAAAATTTTATTGTTTAAACACACACGAAATTAGTCTGAATAGAAACATAGCAAAAGAACAGGACATGCTGACATGTCAGAGTTAGAAATAATGATTTTGATGGAAATGATGAATGCCTTCTTCGAACTTTGCCTTCATCACAAAAACCACCTTTTGCAGCAGTTACAGCCTGGGCATTCTAGCTGTCAATTTTTCAAGACAATCTGATGAGATTTCACCCCATGCTTCCTGGAGCATCTCCCACAAGATGGATTGCCTGATGGAGTCTTCCACCATAGCTGAAATCAAGCTGAAATATGCAAGTGATCCCAAACTTTTGAGCGGTAGTGTACACTTATCAATAAGACTAGATTTTCTACTGGCGCTCTGCTGCTTGGTCAGGCATTTAAAAAGAGACAATTAACAGTTCTGTTCTGCTTAATAAACCCAGTGAGCACCTATTATCTCAGTCACAAACAGTATAGATAACATTTGTGATAAATGTTTGCAATTACTAGATCACATTTAGCGATGAACGTGAAATAACATGAATCTAGAAAAAATTGAAATGGAACAATGTTTCAATTAATGTTTATTATTTTGAACTGATTTGTCAAATAAAGGTGAACGACAACAGAAGCACGAGAAACAACACATTATTGCGGTCACTTGCTACGAAATACAGCTCTCAAAATGCATCTGCAAATATGGATGATTTACAACAAATGCAAAAAACACTTTTAGTAAAAATAAAAAACTGGTCAATTTGACCCGAACACCACACAAGGGTTAAATTAGTTGATCTTGTTACTCCCAGAACTGGTTTCGGTATTAGAGGTAGTTTTTTTTAAAAAAAGTTTTTCCCCTTTTGGGGGAAAAATTGCATCTTACCACAGCCTGATTCTAACTGCTTAATATATTGACTCTGTTCTAAGCATGTTTTATAGATAATCTTAGAAACCTTAACTACTTCTTTTCCCCTCATTCCTTTCTTTCTTTTTCTTTCTTCTGAAATTGAGGTTTAAGATTATTTCCTTCTGGAAATGCACATCCTGTTTTCCTTGTTGAGCAGCACTGTCACTGATTATTGGTTTGCTGAATGAGGTGTGGTGGCCAGATGACTTCGGGGTTTTTTTCTTTCATAGCTCAGCTGATGTTTGGTTACTCAGCCCTAACTTACACTGAAGCCTCTCCTATAAATTGTGACCACTGTAGTACATTTGTTCTGCATTGCTGTTGAACTGGTGTCCATACTGAAAAATTACAATAGACTTGCAGTTACTGTTCTCTTTAAAATGCTATTTTTCTGTTATAAACGTGACGAAGTTGTCTGTAGTGTGTGTTGACAAAAGACCTGGTGTTTTGAAATCCCTGCTTAATTGTGCAGGAAGAATTAAAGATTAGTGCTGGATTAATCTTGTGGTTTGTATGCAGCTGTTTTATCCTTCTGCCCCTGTTCCTCTCATCCTTTGTCTTGTAGGTGGTGTTGGATGTGGGATGTGGCTCAGGGATTCTGTCGTTTTTTGCAGCTCAGGCTGGTGCACGTAAGGTGTATGCTGTGGAGGCCAGCACTATGTCTCAGCATGCAGAGGTGCAGCTACTTACACACTTTTGTTCAGACTATGTCATAAATACAATAACTCATTATCTTCAGGCCTGCATATATATGGTTGTTTGGGTGTGTGTGTGTGTGTGTGTTGTGTAGGTTTTGGTGAACAGTAACAGGTTGACGGAGCGTGTGGTAGTAATCCCAGGAAAGGTGGAGGAGATCACCCTGCCTGAGCAAGTGGACATCATCATCTCTGAGCCTATGGGCTATATGCTGTTTAACGAGAGGATGCTGGAGAGCTACTTGCATGCCAAGAAATTCCTCAAACCGAATGGTTAGTAGTGAGTGTGTGTTTTCAGGCTCAGGGTATTTCTTATAAATTGCTCATTTTTGTTTTTGATTTGCGTTTTTAGGTAAAATGTTCCCCACCATTGGAGATGTCCACCTTGCTCCTTTTACAGACGAGCAGCTCTACATGGAGCAGTTCACCAAAGCCAATTTCTGGTGAGCACCTTTTAGTAAGAGCCAGTTGTTTCTCCTTTAAACTGTGTACATGAAACTGTGTACATAAATCTGAATCATGGTGCAGTGTGATTTCCCAAAGAGGGCACTTGCCTTAACTTTAAAGAAGAGGCAGTAATGAAGAGAAGGAAACACTTCTGAACTTGGGCAGCTTTTAGTATGTCCCAACACTAGCAAAGATTTGCGCTCACTAACAGTCTGATGTTTCCACTGCCACTCAACTTTCCATTGTGGTACTTTTTGCTTGCTGCCTGATTGTTCAGGTGATAAGTGCTTGACGGCACTTGGTGCTTTCCTGGAAAGTTGTCCATTTTAATTGAAGCCTGGTGGATTTTACACCTTGACTTATTAAAGCAAGTGAGAATACAGCCATCACACTAAGATGCAGAAGGAAATATCTAATCTAGTAGCACCTGAATGAGGTAGTCAGTCCTGTTTTCTGGAAGTGAACCAGACATGCTGTAGATTATGGTTGTGAGCTGTTAAACTGAGCCGTGACGCACAAACGGCTAAAAATCAGAGCTTTAGTGGTACTGAAATTCTGTATGTTCTGTTGTTTATATAGGTATGCTTATATATTAATAGCAAACAAACAGAAATATGGACTATGGGCTTATAGGTGTGAAGCAGCCACACTATTCACTTTCAACAGTTATATATCCTAAATTGGTTTAGACTGTTTTCCAGAACTTCTTTTGCCCAGTAATCAGCTCTACATACACCACCTGTCTGATAATCCTTTGTTTTTGCATGTGGATAATTATCTATTGCTTAAGAAAGCTTCTTTCTGAGCAAGCTGAAAAGACGTTATTAATATATGCAATTAGCACATATGAAAGCCAGCATTCAGTGACCTCGGATCAGGATAGGAATGTCAATGTTATATGTTGCTGATAATAATATATTAAAATGTAGCATTACTACCTCAGTATTAACTGAGTTAGTGTAGTGATTTGTAACAACACTGAGGGAAAGAAATTTGACTAATGCAGACAGTGTCCTGACAATCAGTGTACTGAAGTGTTTTTTGTTTTTTTTGCCCCCAGATTTTTTTAAAAGATTATTTTTGTCTAAGTGAGTGCACTCATGAACAAGCCTCTAAACATATAATAGATCTGACAGATTAAAGACAAGAGAGTGGGCTTGATGTTTTCTAGTCAGGAAAATGGAGCAAAAACAGTGGTTAAATGTGGCCCTAATGGTCAGGATTCAATTAATGGATACAATTTCCAAATTCTAAAATCTCACCTTGTGTGGTTTTCAAGGTACCAGCCATCGTTCCATGGAGTGGATCTGTCTGCACTGAGGGGAGCTGCCGTTGACGAGTACTTCAGACAACCAATTGTGGTAAGCAGAGTGTTATAAACTATGTAGATTGGGTGTGCACGTACATTATACATGTTTTAGATGGTAGGTGGAGGTAGAGTTGGAACAGGGAGTGTGTGGGTGTGTGCCTGTGCAAGCATATGCTCGCTCTCAGTAGTGTGGCTGTAGGAGCGGCTGCTGCGTTGTCCAGGAACTAGAGCTGGGCAATGGGATGATTTCTGGGAGCCTGATATTTTGAAGAATTGCATGGTTAATTTAATATAAAAGAGTTTAACAAATAAAGAAAAAAAAATGCAATGTTAAAACTTCCAAAAAAAGACAATTGAGAGCAGTTAGTTCACATTTTGTACAATGAGCATATGATTGTGCTGCAAAGCAGACAATTGATTCAATGTTTTTTATGGAGAAAAATCCATGACATCAGGACAAAAGTATTATGTTGCTGAGAAAACCACATTTGGGCTTGGATGAGGAGGGGCCATTTTATAGACACTCTACAGGTCACTGTAGACCCTAGGGATGATTTTCTTTTTATTTTTTTTATTTAATATTGAAGAGAGCTGTGAGTGTCACCACTGTGTGCTTGTTTCTCATTGCTCCATATATTCTATGCTTAGTGTATACATCATACTCAGTGTTTTTCTTCTCATGTGTTTTCTTCTCAGGACACATTTGACATCCGAATCTTGATGGCCAAGTCTGTGAAATACACAGTTAACTTTTTAGAAGCTAAAGAGGAGGACCTTTATAAGTAAGTTGTTTATTATGTTGATTTGTACTGGTTTATCATTCAGTGATATTTCTTTTCACATTCTAAAGGAATAAACGGATTCTTGAATGATCTGTTTTGTTTTTCCCCCATCCAGGATAGAGATCCCCTTTAAGTTCCACATGATGCACTCAGGGTTGGTGCACGGCCTGGCTTTCTGGTTTGACGTTGCATTTATGGGATCTGTGTAAGTTTTTTGCGCCAGCATATTTCTTGGAGGCTTATTTGAGCAAAGTGAGTGCATGAATAACTGTGATTTGGAATGAGCCTGAAATAAATTTTTTATATATTTTCTCTCCATGCAGGATGACGGTGTGGCTCTCCACAGCACCCACTGAACCCCTGACACATTGGTATCAGGTGCGCTGTCTGCTGCAGTCGCCACTCTTCGCCAAAGCAGGAGACACAATGTCAGGCACGGCCCTGCTCATCGCCAACAAGAGGTTACACTTTATTAATGTTGACTCAAGTTTAAGTTCACTTTTTCGCAGGAAAGTAGTTTTATTCAATAAACAACATTTCCTTGGTCTAGGCAAAGCTATGACATCAGTATTGTTGCTCAAGTGGATCAGACTGGCTCCAAGTCCAGCAACCTCCTGGATCTGAAGAACCCCTTTTTCAGGTGAGGTAGTGAATTTGAACTGGAGGTTTATTACAGTGTTTGGTATATTCATTACTCATGTTTGTTTATAAGCCTGTTTAAACAGACTGCTTGAAGCAGGAAACACCATCTCAGCTTTGTTCATTATGTTTGTGCAGATACACAGGCACCACCCCTAACCCTCCTCCAGGCTCACACTACACCTCCCCCTCTGAGAACATGTGGAACACTGGGGGGGCCTATAGCATGAGTCAAGGCATGGCTGTTTCAGGTAATACACACAGTACACACACCTCTTGAACAGTGAATATGGAACTGGACTCATTAAATGTGTAAAAGCCTTCAAAAACGATCGAATGCTATTTGTTGTTATATTGTTATGTTTATACCCCAGATGATGACTTTGCAAGTGGCTTTTGGTATTATTTGGTTTCTCATGCATTTCTCTTCCCCTGTTTTTCTGTCTGTCTTTATCAGGAATGCAAACAGCTTATGACCTTAGCTCTGTCATTGGTGGCAGTGGCTCAACAGTTTCCCACAACAACCTCATCCCCCTTGGTACAGACATGCATGCACGTACGGATATGCACGCACACCACACACACACCCACATACACACCAAAAAACCACACAGATAGGCATATTCAGACATCTGTTATGAACTGCGGAGGTGCCTGACATCTATGCCTTTTTGACACCTTGGGGGTATGGGAGTCATTTGTAAACCACACAGATTTTTCAGAAAAAGCAGCAATCACACCAAGTACAACTCAAATTTGTCTGGCAGAAAAACGACTGGAAAAAAAAACTGACAGGAAAAGGTTCAATGACTGTAAATTTGCGTGCCTCTTGTAAGCCAGCAGAAACCTAGTGGGCAGGACAGGTCTCTTTAGGTCATAAAAGAAAATGGATGAAATGCTAATTAAAGTAGCAGTGATGTTAGTTCTGTTTGCCTCCACAAAATTCAAGTCATGCAATGACACATACTGTGGATTTTGTGGCAAAATCTTTTTAGGGCAAAATTAGGGCCTTTTAGTTTTATGAAAAATATAGATAAACGTGTCATGAACCACTGCTTATGTTTATGCTGTTATTATTACAGATATATGAAAACGGGGCCTAGATCACTATCCATGCACTATTTATAAAAATGTTTTCCGAAGGTTAATGGAGGCCCTAAATGTGTTTCTCTTTTCACAGTAAACACGGGGATTGTGAACCACACTCACTCCAGAATGGGCTCGATCATGAGCACGGGAATTGTCCAGGGTATGTTTGTTCTTTTTCTGAACTGTCTGACCAGATCTGCTGCATACAGTATTCTCACACAGCACCATACTATTTTAAAGGTTCCTGTTTAGCCGTATGTTTCCACTGATCATAATGTTTCTGAAGGTGTACATGTCTAATTGCTGAGGTAATGGTGAGATTATTATTGCAATATTTTTTTTCCCTTTTCCCCCAGGAGCTACAACTCAGCAGGGTCCGACCAGCAGCAGCACCCATTATCCCGTCACTAACCAGTTCACCATGGGCGGTCCTGCCATCTCCATGGCCTCACCCATGGTCATCCCAAGCAACACGATGCATTATGGGAGCTAAGGCCCCTCCCTGCTTGCTTTCCCCTTTGCATGTCCAGCCTCCCAAACTGACCACAGCCTAAACCAGATTACCAAATCCTGTTCTGCAGCATCTGTCACCTTATCCCACCGTCTCTCTCTCTCTCTCTCTCTCTCTCTCTCTCTCTCTCTCTCTCTCTCCCCTCTCTCTCTCTCGCTCTCGTCTTGATGTATACTCGTATATAAATATAAATAAAACCTCTTTTGCTGTCTCTTTCAGTACCCCCCTGTCCTACAATGCCAGCCTTTGCTCTGTCTTGGACAGTTGGAGGTGTGATTCCATCGCTCTCCTCCTCCTTCACAGTAGTGCAGTTCCAGGATTAGCCACAAGGAGGCAGCGGACTGTTGAGCTTTGGGATTTGATGGAATGTTCTTTGCAGAACAGTTTTTTAAAAAAAAAAAGTAAATACTTATCATATGTACATTCATACAAGAGACACTCAAAGAAATGTCAGTGATGGACCGTTTGTAATGAACCTGAGATTTATGGCAGGGCTGTCTTGCTGTTCCTGGGTTGTATTTTTTTTCTAGTTTGTTGGCTTTCTCTGCATCATGTCAAGCTGTCCAACAATATCAGCTATTAGCATAAATATAGTCTCAGCCACCTTGACCTAACATCTGCAGTGCGACTGGATTTCTTCTCTGGCTTCCAGGAACATTCAGGAACTGTCATTTCCTGTAGGATAAGTAGTGTAGATAGCTCATTCCATTCCAGAGCGACACTTTTATTTATTTTTTTTAAATAAATAGTGCAGCCTGAGATGTGCGCAGCTAGCTGTTCCCCCTGTTTGCAGCAAGGTTAGCAAAAACTAACCACGTATTGAGCTAATGAGCGTTTGAGGAATCTCCTGTTGCCGAAGTCTGCATCCACACGCTCTCCGGCCTTCCAGGCACAATGCTGGAATTCTGGAATGGATTCCATGAAGCATTAGTCAAGGAAGGGGGACGTATGAACCGGATGTCGACCACACCCGTCGGCCATCGCAGCAGGACAATTGTTTGGATCGGCAGGATCCTAGTTTACATTCCCCCAAACCCTACTGTTTCACTTGTGTGTGTGTGTGTGTGTGTGTGTCATTACCTTGTGAGGTTTTTTGGTTTGGTTTGTTTTTTTTTGTGAATGTAATCACAGGTCACATGTCAAACCTCTCTGATGCTTCCCCTTTTTCCCTGTCCCCACATCCTACCTCCCCATGCTGGGTATTGCCTAGAAAAAGACTCTTGAGAAGGAATGCATTGCTTCCGGTCACATGTTTATATATTTTGTCCCTTTCTGTTCAGCCATTGATTGGATTTAGAAACTTTCACTGAAGAGAAGTCATGTTAGATTGTAGAATTTAACCCTTTTCCTTTTTTTTCATTTCACAAGAAAAGCGACAGACACAAAAAAAAAAGACAAACATGCAAATTAAATGTTGGAGACTTCCCTATAATGTCTGGCTTCTTGTGTAAAAGAGGCCAAACTCTTTACAGTGGCATATTTACATGTGTAACCAGAACAGTTTCACACAGATTAAAGTGTCGTTGCTTTGTCCAATTTTAATTGTTTCCACAGAAGACATTTGGATAGATTTAATTTTTATTATGCTTGTCGTGAAAGTTAGGGTCGGAATTGGCGTAATTCGTAGTAGCGTTTTCTACCCTGCACATTTTGGTAACTGTTAAACCCCTATTCAAAATCTCTCTAAATTTTACTTCATTTTCCTCCATGGATTAATTCCATCAGAAATACTAAGCTGTTTATTTGGCTGTTCTTTTGTCCAGCCCTGACCTGCCACATGGAATCATGTGGTTTATTTGAGCCAAAGCATGTTTTATTATTTTTTTTTACAAAAATAAATAAAGTATGAATTTTAAAGGCATCCATTCCCAGATTTGGACAAGTTTGAAAATGTTTAGAGGAAAAAAATTATCTCAGTAAACCCCATATAATAGGGTTCCCAATCTTTTCCCTTACCTTCAGGGTCACTTATTTTCTGCACAGCTGCAGCCACCCTAATGCTTTTTTTTTTTACTTCCTGGTTTACCTTGTCATAAAAAGTTAAATGAGCAAGGAACTAGAACAGAGCATTTGGAAATGTACATATAACACAAACACTGACCAATGCAATGAGCAAAATGTTTTACTTAGGGTTTTTTTTTTTTCTTGGTTAAATTTGACCCAAATACCAGTTTAATCATTATCTGCCTTCCATCACATTTTTTTTTTTATTTCAGCACGTTATAGGCGGTTGAAGAATTGTTTAGGTCAGTTATCAAGATGTAATACATTTATTCATGTTTGATCCTTCATTCAAATCAAATGTTTACACAAACCTGGATTTTTTTTTTGTTTGTTTTTAGAAACAGCAACAAATTTCAACATGGTTCACAAAGAATAGCAGATTCACTCCAGAATTTCATACTGTACTGAATATTAACAGGAGATATATCATGTTGAGTAGCAGTTTCTTCATCATCCAAGCACAGAGCCGTCCAAATCCCCCACATCTATATGAGTAACACGTTACAATCCGAGTAAAGATTTTCCTTCCGGTTACCCAAACAAATTCTAGTCCATGGCAGCTGAAGTTATCTCCGTCTGCATATTGATTATGAGCTGTTCAATCAGTAGTGCGTTAACAAATAAAGGGGGATTTCCTCCCCTAACCGGAGCTCACATGGCTGGTTATTTGGGTTTGCTCAGAGTAGTCATTGCTGTGAGATTCAGGTTCAAGGGAGTCAATGAAGTGTTGAGCGAAGGGTTTTCTGCTGCCACTTGGAAGAAGTACAACTGAAACAGAGAAGATCAAATACATTACAATGAAGATGGGCGCCTGTGAGCGTTTATACAAGATCTGGAACTTGAACCAGAATGCAGGTTTCCAAATGCAAGTGAAATTTAGTCTAAAAATCACTTGCAGACTGACTTCTAATGTATAATCTATTATGCATATGACCAGGCTGCATTTTACATTAGCACTACACCATTCAGTTTTAATGAGAAACAGATTACTCGACACAGACAGTATGTAAGTCCCGGAATTTTTCTGTCGTCACTCTCCAGTCTAATATTCATCACCACTGGGAATTGTTAGAATTCATAACTTAGTGATCATGTAATATTCATGTAGGTTTTTATTTATATATATATATATATATATATATATATATATATATATATATATATATATATGTGAATAGTTTCATATAGACACACATAAATCACCTTGCAACCAATGGCTAGCAGAGCATGGAGCAACACGATGGCCACTATAACCGCGAAAGCTGTTGTTTTGGTGTCGTCACGAACCGCTGGCCAAAAGGTGATGACCAAGACAGAGCCAGAGACTGACATGGCAATCAGAATCAAGAGCCACTGCAGCCAACCATATGGAATGCTCCATAATATCTTAGAACAGGGGAAAAGGTTCCAATTTAGTTAAAAAAAAAAAAAAAAAAAGCAATCATACATGTGTGGAGGTCTGAGAAAACCTGCTGAATTCATGAAAAATGTTTTGGCCAAAAGTGAGCTTTTCAGCCAAGAGTACGCTCTCACATTACAACTTTCTGAATATTTCATCATACTTTTTTTAAATCAAAATGATGAAATGAATTTTTTTTTCAGGCTAGTTTGCTCTGTAAGCATCAAGGTTTAACTAATGTGACTCAAGATGTCGAACAACCTTACTAATTAAACGTGCTTTCCTGATGGTCAGTTTTTTTGGATAGCTACGGCCATGGCAAAATGGACATAACCCTCATCAATTTAGTTTATTCTATTTGTGAGACAAAGGTTGTTTGTTTTAAAAATGTTCAAATGACCTGATGAGACATTAACAATGAGAAACTTGATGGTTTTTCACACTCTGCACTTTGGCTGCGGTCCTAATCCGAGTGCGATTGTTTCTCCTATCATCACAAACACACATGGGGAACATAAAACAACTTTTTTTTTCTATTTCAGTGCTGCGTTCTTGTTTATTTGCTCCTATACGTTTTCTAGGCGCCTTATCCGAATAACAAGAAACTAATGACATCATTGGCTAAAACACACGTACAGGGCATTTTACTTCCTGAACAAGTGCAGAGCCGAGTACTTCTTGCGTTCACATTCACAGGAAGCACAACCGAACTCGCACCACCTCCTACAGGTAGTCTCGAGTTCATTACTAGGGTGCACTTCCTGGTCCACATGAAAGCTTTCACATTTTTCAACTAAAAAATTTCATATGAGCTGTACTTTGTTTCAGAATAAAGTGCCAGTGTGAAAAGCCTCCTTAGTCAGCCTAACAGAACCGACTGAATTCATCGGCAATTATTTCCATCACATCAAGATGTTAGGATGAGCAGAAATCAGTGGAGTGATTTTATTTATTTATTTTTTTTTATTTGTGACTTTTACCTGCTGACAGAGTGCCATGGATGAAAACGAGAATCAAAGTGATTAATTTCCCTTACATTTCCTTTATAATTCTTTTAAATTTAGAAATAAACTTTAGCTGACACATCTATATATTTATAAATATCAAATTAGGTCCAAACGCGAAGGGTTTTCTCAGGCCACCACACATGAAGCCACAGTTTCCAAGTGATGTAGAGGCTCTAATGGGATTGGCGATGGTCAGACTTACCGAAGTAGGAATGTAAATGAAGAGAGAGTAGCCATAGACACAGACCGTCTCCAGAAAAGAGTAAGCACTCATCTGTCGTGCAGTGCTCTGTCGCCAAGTCATGAAGCCCCACACAGCCAGCGGTACGAGCCATGCATACAGGAACACAGCGAGTGCTGCGATCGTCACTGTTATACATTTTAAAAAGGCAGATTCAGTAGCTTACAGCGTAACACTGGATCATCTTCAATCTGTTCTTAATGTGAGTGATGGAGAGAGAAAAAAAAAAAAAAAAAAAAAAACACAACGAGGCCACAGGCAATATCTAATAGCCTCTAAATTGAAGTGGATAGGTTAATAGGATAGCTTAAAGCACTTTTGTGCTGTGTAAATTATTTTATAGGTTTCACCAAGAGAATGCCTTTACTATAGCCACTGATTATCGACTAATTAAAGAGACACTCTTTAATTTGTAATTTAGTTATAAATTACACATTTAATTTACACTCTAGTATTAATCTTATTGTTTTGAAGAGAGAAATAACTGTCAGTAATGGCCAACTTCCATTTTATTTGTGAAACACATCTCGCTTCAAAAATAGTGCTGAACTGCAGCTGGGACTTCCACAGATCCATCATCATTATGCAGAAATGAATGTTAACAATAATTATACCACAGCATGGCTGAATGCACAAATTGAATGTAATGAATCCAATTCGATCTTGAACAGGTTCTGATGGAGTTGTTAGATCTCGTGTGAAAGCTATTCCAGCTGTAAGGCAAATCACGGCTTTATATTAACATGCACGTTCTAATACGGCGTATGGACGTGTGTGGTGGATATGCCGAACAGTCTAAGGCTCATAATAAATGCATTCATTCATTGTCTACCGCTCATCCGATCTATTCTCGGGTCACAGGGGGGCCTGTGCCTATCTCAGGCGTCATCGGGCATCAAGGCAGGATACAGCCTGGACAGAGTGCCAACCCATCACAGGGCACACACACACATGCTACGGACAATTTAGAGATGCCAATCAACCTACAATGCATGTCTTTGGACCAGGGAAGGAAACTGGAGTACCCGGAGGAAACCCCCAAGGCACGGGGAGAACATACAAACTCCACACACACATGGTGGATACGGGAATCGAACCCCCAACTCAACGTCATGGGGCATCAAGGCAGTATACACCCTGTATGGAGTGCCTACCCATTGCAGGGCACACACACCCATTCACACACACACTCATTCACTCATGCAATCACACACTATGGGCAATTTAGAGACTCCAATCAGCCTAGAAGCATGTGTTTGGACTGTGGGAGGAAACCGGAGTACCCGGAGGAAACCCACCAAGCACAGGGAGAACATCCAAACTCCACACACAGTGAGAGGGAGCTAAGCTCGAACCCAGGACGCTGGAGGTGTGAGGCAAATCTCTAAAATGCCCGTAGTGTGTGATTGCGTGAGTTGATGAGAGTGTGTGTGCCCTGCGATGGATTGGCACTCCGTCCAGGGTGTATCCTGCCTTGATGCCCGATGATGTCTGAGATAGGCACAGGCTCCCCGTGACCCGAGAATAGAACGGATAAGCGGTACAGACAATGGAAAAAGATAAAGCTGTCGATTATGTTGGTTATATTTTCTGTAGGACGTTTAAGCATTTTTTTAAGAAGTCTTCAGTGTAAGCATGTCTCCAGTAACAAACACTGAGCAGTTGCTTTATTAACTATGAGAGAAAGGACATAATTGCTAGGACAAATAACAAAACATTAGGTCTTAGGAAAATAATCAATGAGGGTGTAGTGCTACCACAACACATCCCAAAGTATTATTCCGAGAAAAAAAACGTGTGGAATATTCTTCCATCTGATGTGTCTTACCTCTGTGGAATTGTGGTCTATAGTGATATTGTGGGTCACCAATATTAGTCAGAAAGGTAGAGAGGTTCCCACTAATGGCCACAGAAAAGACAAGAGTCACACATATCCAAAATGGCCCTGTGAGAGAAGAAAGCATTACATGTACAATGAATAATTCATGAAAGTCTGCATTTTAGGCCGCAAATGATTAGAACTGCTTGAATAAGTAACAGAAGAAAACAAGCACTGTTCCTTACCATATAAATCTGGGTGACTGCGAATGTGATGTTTGATGAAATTACGTCCTGGTAAAGGTAGAAGTGACCCTCTGATCCTGTCCAACACCTAAGGAATGAACTGTTTGTTTAATTCAAGTTTTAAATAAATAAATAGATTAAATTATCCCAATGTTCCATACCTGCATTGTATCCACATTGAAAAGCGACTGATAGTATTCAAATGTCCAGAAGCCACTGGTTTGCTTCTCACCACTGAGTAACTGCAATCAAAACAATACAATAAGCAATCACCATGTAGCAGTTTAATGGTGTGTGAATTGTGATGATAAAAACACACCCCAGAGCTCTCCTGCTGGTTCTCCTCATCATCTGACAGGTTCAGTCTGACATCTGAGGAAGACGGGGCGGCTGCACCGACAGTGGCAGAAGCAGGGACACTGATTGTGGAGGCACCCGGGTCAGCAGACAGGAGATCTGCAGCCTCCTCGAACTCTACACAGGTAAAGAACATACAGCAAAGAAGGTTTATAGCGACACTACCAGTCATACCTGATCATACAAAGGGTTTCTTTATTTTTTACTCTTTTTCAATTCTTTAAAAATTATAATGAAGAACTGAGTCTATGACACACAGAATTCCATCTATCCATCCATCCATCCATCCATCCATCCATTTTCTATACCTGCTTATCCTACTACTGGGTCACAGGGAACCTAGAGCCTATCCCAGGAGACTATGGGCACAAGGCAGGGAACACCCTGGACAGGATGCCGGTCTATCGTGGGGCCCAATCACATACACACGCTATGGACAATATAGAGATCCCAATCAACCTACAATGCATGTCTTTGGACATAACTGCCCTATAATTGCCTCTAGGTGTCAATGTAAATGTACAGTGAAGTCCAATGGTTTGAGAGCACTAGTGAAAATGCTTCTACATTTTCATTACAAATGACGTTATTGACTATGACTTGAGTGAATCTTTGAATTATTGACATGAATCTCAGATTTTCTTAGTATTTGGTTCGTGCCCTTGTTTTAATGACTGCACAGTGAACCTGCCATGGACTTATGGTCCATTTTAGATCAAATTCATCAGAGTGTCGTCTGAACACATGCTTCAACAGAACATCGTCAATATAACATATATGCTTATACTTAAATAAGGGTGTAGAATAGTGTGTAATGCAGAATGTTGAATATTAAATATTCAAAGTCTAACAACTAGAATGTACACTATAATGGCCAAACGTTTGTGTTCATTAAGCCACAATGGCATTAGTGAGATCAGACACAGAGATGTCAGTGAGGAGATCTGGGGTTCAGTACGGTGAGGTGGGGTTGAGTCAGAGTCAGGGCTCGAGTCCTTCCACCCCAACCTCGGTGCACCATGTCCTCATAGACCTTGATTTGTTCACAGCTGGAACAGGTTTGTTCCAGTGAAGGGAAATTGTTATGCTACAGCATACAAACACTTTCTATATCGGTGTGAACTTCCAGCTTGGTAGCAACAGTTTAGGGATAGCTAACATATGGATGTGATGGCCAGGTGTCCACAAACCTTTAGGCATATAGTATTAAGAGCAAGCCTCAGCCGCTGTAACTAATCCACCACCCACCTTGAAACTTCAGTTCATCAGCCATGGTGTGAGATCAGGACAGAGTCTTGGGTAGTGACTGTAAAGAAAACACGGTACTGTCACTGCAGTGATGATTCAACATGATTCAATAGACTGTACATGACACTATTAGATTAGAGCGAAATAGCAGTTATCTTCTACAGAGAGTCCAATACTGTTCTTCCAACAGAACAGCTTTGATTAATCGATGCAAATTGACCTGAAAATGACTTCCCTTGTACATAAACAGTCACCAACCTGACAAGAGGGAGCAGTCAGTCCTCTCAGCCGACCTTTAATAGCAGCTCGTTAGTGAGTGTCAAGCCTCTCGGTCACAACAGCAACAATGACAGCTAAGCATTCATAACTTCAGAAACTGAACCTAACGTACAGAACTAACCTTAGGGGTAAATAGTGCCACATTCAAACAATGTGGGGTTTAAGCCCGATGTTGCGTATGTTCCACGTCATCTACTCGCTGATACGGTTCCTGCAGTTCCTGGGTATCAACATATGGTCACGTGACTGAGCTCAGCTCATGAGTTTCACGGAGGGACGCACTTTTTAAACACTGCACTTTTTATACACTGGACAACAGAACATAATTTAGGTCAATAATAAAGTTTTATACACATTATATATTTATATATAGATATTTAAATATTAATATAACAACTAGATTTGTTAAATGGTGCTGAATTCTAGGAAATAAATTACGTTTATCTGAATATAATCCTCTTACTCACAAATAACTGACATTTTATATTTTTTAAAAATAAATGTTAAAATAATTATATTTATCTTTGTCAAAATTATATTTCTCTTTGTTAAGCAATAAATTTATTTTTATTTTTTTTATTATTATTTTTTTTTAAATACCACTTGGTGCGTTTTTACCAACGAACATGTAGTAGTTCTTCCGGTTCAATGTAAATCATGACCCTAAAATTGGTTGAACCTCAAACGCTTTTCCGTACTCCCTTTGTATGTGCACTATATGTCCTGTAAAATAAATAGCACGTGTACCCTACATAGCGCCCTTTATGTCCACCAGATGGCAATTTGGGTCTTATCGCGCATGCGCGTTGTGGTTGAGACGGTAACATGGCTGCTTTGAGGAGATGGTGCTCTACCGCAGTTGCTGCCACCAGCAAGGGTACAAGATGGGAGAGACTGCGAAACAGTCGTGCAGGTGAGCTGATTAACTAGTAGCATAGCGAGGTTTATTTTAGTATGTTTTAATATATTAAAAAAACATTTGTGTATCTGTTTTCGACTGTCTCTCTGTCTGTGTCGCTATCATGCACAATTATTTACTGTATTCTCATCTTAAATTGTTGCTTAACACAATTAACCTAATTCTGTTGTGACTAAATGTGACTCTTTTCAGTATGGTCCAAAGTGGCACTTAACTGCTATAACAGATAATCTTTTAGTGTTTACAATCCTGTTAAAGTCCCCCTGAAATCAGAATTGGTATTTCAGAGCTTTTGTTATTCCTGTCTTATATTGTTTTGATAGATCGAAAAAAAAATACAGAAAGGTTTTAATTTCATTTTGTATTGCTTTTTTTTTTTTTTTTTGGTGATTTTGTACTTATCTTGTTTTCATCCAATCATATGCTCATTAGAAAGTTTATGTCCCTCCCCCGAGGGCAGGTCTTGCTCTACAGTAGCAGCTCGGCAGCAGTAAACACGGCTCATCAATGTGTTTTTAGCTGTGTTTTTAGTGTCGTTTAGAGCACTGTTGCCTACTTCAGCTATCTCTTCATTTAAAATAAATGGTTAGACTTTATTTATTTGGAAGAGCAAAAAAAAAGTGTGTAAGTTGTGGTTATATGACAAGAGAGCTGATTTGCTAACTTGGGGTGTGACATCTTGAACACTTGTGAAAACTTGTGTAAAGCACTTCATCACTCTGACTCCCTGTTTCAAATGACACCTCTGTTAGTGGGGGCTGTAAGCTAGTCAACTGCAATGTGTGTAAATGACACTTAAAATCTGCTGAATCTGACAAATCTGTTCGGCAGGTGTGTGGTGCCACAGCCTTCTGAGTGACTATAAGGAAGCGTGCCGTGAAATATTTGTTGGAGCATATGAACGTCCTTTCAAAGCCAGCTTTTATGTGGCCTTGCTTGGAGGTACCTATGCCTGTTACTACACCAATCCAGACAGCACGTCTTTCCAGTCCAGAATACTAGAGACCTCCAACCAGCTTGCCCTCATCTCTCCGTGGATCCGTAGCGGCACGTCGGACGGGCATGTGCAGAGCTTGGCCAAGCTGCGCAACGAGGGCCGTTTACGATACGTCAGCCTGGGCATTTTCTCACTGTCTTATGTGGCAGACTACGACCCTGAGTCCAGCCTGTATGAGGCACGATGCTCTGCGCTTTCTGTGCCCTGGTCACAGTTGCATGAACGTGTGCTGGATGTAGGTTTTGCAGGGCGCTGGTGGGTGTTGGAAAAAAAATTGGAGAACTATGATATAAATGAGGAGGAGTTCAAGCATCTCTCGCCTGCCTTGCTGGCCACAGCACCCCCTACAGCACAGGAGACAGAGAGATATGAGAGACTGCACCAGGAGTCCTGGAAGGCTCTGGTGATGGAGGGAGAAGAAGAGATGGACAGTATGAAGAAAGGTGAGGAGGTAACAGGGGAAGGAGACAAGAACGGTTCAAAACAGGACATTTAATATGTTTTATGTGTTGTGATGAAGAACAATTTCTTATCAACATGTCACACAGGATCAGTGAATTTGTGTGCATCTGCCTGGACAGACATTCCTGAAATCTCCTATTTATTGTGATTCTGGAGCAAAATGTAAAGCTGCCTATCACATATTACCTTATGAGAAAATGAAAATCATTGACACCTTGCTTTCTGTTTGCTTGTTTTAACTGGCAGAATGATGAGTAACTACATTCAGTTTATTACATACACCTACTTTCTGTCTTCACTCATTGAATACATTTTTTTGTAATACACTGACTGTGTTAAGTCTGTTGCTCCTCCCACTTTGACAGCTCCTCCTTTACCCCATCCATCAATGCTACTTAGCAGAAATTATTTGCCTGGTTGGACTTTTCTCAGCATAGTGTGACTCTGACATTATGGTGCCGAGGCGTTTAAGTAAAATCTGGAAAGGTCCAGTTCCAACCACGATGAAAACGAGTCACTCATTTGTAAAATCTGTTCATCAATTCTGCAACATTAATTTTAATTTCACATACTTGCCTTGATTTGCCGAGATATTTACGTAACCTGGACCAGGATCTGCCAGTTGTGTGTGTGTGTGTGTGTGTGTGTGTGTGTGTGTGTGTGTGTGTGTGTGTGTGTGTGTGTGTGTGCGCGTGCGCGCGTGTGTGTGTGCTTGTGTGTCTGCTTGTCTGTCTGTAGGTGTATGTGTGTCTGGGTATCTGTAGGTTAGGAGTATGTGTATGTTTGTAGGTAGGTGTGTGTGTTTGTAGGTAGGTGTGTGTCTGTAGGTTAGTGGTGTGTGTGTGTAGGTACATGTACACAGTACACAGCTAGTGAAGTCCTCGATAAAGATGAACACAAATAGTGAACAGAAAGTTATAATTGCTAACTGCACAAACTAGATGGACCAATTAAGTGTGTCTAATAAAATGACCATTAATTTGAAATGTTGTGTAAAAACCACAAATATGCCCCAACCTCTCTCTCTTTCTCTTTAAGCCACTTCCATGTCATTGCCATTTATTTACTGGACACTTCCATGTCATTACTTGTACAGGTGAGGCCTTTTCGTACACCCAGGATAACAATATTTGGTAATGTTTTTTTACAGCTCTGCTTATTTCATGTTATGCATTTCTATTTGCCAGTCAGATATTTACATGGTTCACATCAGAGGTCATGTTAAAACAATTGATTATAGACAGCTTTATGTAAGCTTTATGTCCCCCGATTGGGGATTTGTAATAGGTACCGGTTGAATGAGAGTATTCCAGTGGCTGACGGTGCCTTCTTGCCTTTGACATCATGAGAAAGTTTAAGCAACTCAGTCACAGAACCACAGATAACATTATGGACCTCTATAAGTCTGGTTCCTCCTTAGGAGTCAGCAGCTTTCAGGCACCATGAACATCTCTGCAAACATTCAGGACAGAGGTACAAATGAACTCTCGGGGACTGTTCCAAAAGGTTGAACTGAATCCCAAGACAATGGCACAAGAAGCTGGTGATGTTGCAGGAATCAGGTACCAAATGATGTACATCCAAGATGAGTGGTCTGAAAGGCTGTCATTTAAGGAAGACCCATCTCTCTGCTCAGATGAAACAAAATATAACCGTTTCGGTTTATAACATGGGAGTGGCATCATCACTGATTTTAAGCACAGCTGTAACAAAATAACTTTAAGACAACAAAATGCAGCTATTGCTGTGGCCTTCACAAAGCCCTGACCTGAATCCTATAGAAAACTTTGTAAAATAAATAAAAATAAATAAAGCATGTTTGAACAAAGAGGCTCTGCTGTGACAGAGTTACACCAATGAGCAAAAACTCCAGCACACTGATTCAAGTTCAAGCAAGTAAGGTAATGCTACAAAATACTAACAAAGCATATGTTTTTTTCTGACACACTAAGAACCTGATAAATGGCTGTAATGTTTGTTCCCTACAGCAGTTCTGCAGTAAAGCAGACATTTTTCTTATCCTTAAAAAGAAAAAGCTATTTCCTTTGTATTAAAGCAGGTACTCCTTTTGTTGTTTACTCCTTTCACTAAAAAATCACAAGTTTATTATGCTTTAGATCTGATAACTTTTGATCGGAATTTCAGGAGAAATCCACTGGCTGTAAATTAGTCTTTGTGTAGCTTAAATCATTTATGCTCACACACACACACACACAGTGTTTTCAAATGGTGGGTATTGATCCTGTGGCCCCTTGTACTGCGTTGACTCTTATTTCTGATCACTATCCGATCTCCCGGAATGGATTGTATATCCTGATCCTGCGGTGAACAACGCAAACTGAGATTGAGGAAAGGGTGTAATATGCACTATTTTATCAGAAAGCTTGAGTATAAATAGGCCTTCACATCTCAGCTGAGACAAATAAACGTTAAGAGCCAGTGCTTTTAATAGAGGCATAGATTACGTCTCTGTTCGTGACTAACCAGAATATTTGTGAGGCTTGCTGGAACATCCATAGTGCCTTGTGCATTTTTTCCCCTCCCAGTGGAATACACATTGTCTGGCTATAGCACAAGGGTAAAGTCTTCCCTAACTCCTTGTAACCGTATCCCACTTAGGCATGGCAAGAAACCCGCTATAATGTGTCCAGTGATGTCATTAATGCACTTTTACAAAGTGTCTTTGCTCAGTGAACATCATGAGCTGAAATCTGTTCTTTCAATAATCATAACACCCTTCCTAATTAGTCCTGTTTTTAGTTAAATTAAAGCCTTCTACTGTTCTTGCCAATGATAAAGCTATGATCCGATAATGAAACATTTTACGTAGCTGGTCAAAGGAAACTGCAGACCTCCAGTGCTTGAATCCGTCTTTTCTCATAATTTGGAAATGGACAATAGACAAAACCTCTGAGGCAGCCATCACTCTGTAAAACAAGCAGCTCAATCACAGCCCTTTTAAATGCTGTCCCTAACCTTCTTCATTTCCGTCAGTCAGACTGATCTGAGATAACACTGCAGCAAAGAGCACTGGGAAACAGAAACAAGGGGTGTTGATAAACTCTCGGGGTATAATGCACAAGAATTTTTTATTTATTTATCAGTAATCATTCAGGGCTTAGGGTTTCCAATAATAATTTTCCGGTATTTAATTATAAATAAAAGCTGCTTACTTTAGTCCACGTCAACATTCCCCCATGCTGTCTTTCATCCTGCACTGAGCTTCTCTCCCCCACATCATGCTGCCTTTGCCCTATTGACTATTGACCACCACTCTGTCAAATATGTCTCAGTAGCCAGCACTTAGATGGATGTGGCTGCGACTGCAGCAGAGGTGGAGGCTAATGAGTGGTCAGTATGGCCCAGACGTTGCAGGAGAAGGTGGGTCAGAGGTCACTGGGGATAATATTGGGATTAGAGAAAAGGCTAGGGGGGTGGCGGTGGTTTGCCCATGGGTTTGACCTCATTGATTCTATACATTATGCCACAGCATAAATATGGAAAGAATGAGATGAAAAGAAAACACTGCTTATTAAAATATGTGTGAAAAAGCAGTGTAGGTCCAGCATTGTTACTGTGAAGATATTTGAAATGCTTTGCTTAACTTAATAAAAAAAATTAAAAAAAGACTTGCAAATTGTTTTTTGACAAGAGAAGCAAACCAGTGTGCATTCTTTTTTTTTTACTAGGAGGTGTTACACTAGGCGGTTTAAAATAGTTAAGGTTTTGGCTCAGAACTGAAAGGGTTAAATGTCTACTGCACAGTGGGAGGAAAGTGTGTGTGTGTGTGATTGAGAGCACAGAGGATAGTTAGTGAGAAACAGGGAGGTATAAATATAAATGTCTGTGTGGTGTGTGAAAAATTGACGATGGGAGAGAAGGCAGACTGAGCATGCATACAGACAGAGAATGAGAGAGAGAGTAGGGTGGGGAGAAGGAGAGGGTGTCTGAGAAGGGGGAGGGAAGGAACCAGAGAGAGAGAGAGGGGAGGGAGAAGCAGAGCTTTCACAATTTTCATTCAAACTGACACAGCCTGCGTGTCCTGGTTTGCACTTCCCTCCCTCCCCCTTCTTTCTCTGCCTTACCCTCTCTCTCCCTCTCTCTCTCCCTCCCTCCCTCTCTCTCTCTCTCTCTCTCTCTCTCGCTCTCGCTCTCGCTCTTTCTTTCACTCACACACACATGGAATCACCAGACAGTCGTACAGTTAAGTTTGCTATGGGAGGACAGACGAGACCACATAGGTCAAAAGCCTCGCTTGGAGCGGAAAGAAGAGTAAGAAACATGGGATCAGAAAAATATGGTGATATTTTAAAAGTGGGAAGGGAAGCAAAGAGGGGACAGAGTTTTAAAATAGTAGAAAGAGGGATCCAGCAAGAGGAGGGGGGGGGGGAAAGGGAGGGATATGCTGAGATGGAGGAATGCAGGGTTGGAACGACAGAACTCGACATACAGAGAGAGAGAACAAGAGAGCAGGAGTCAGACTGGGTGTATACATCTGAGCTGTCTCACAGGGGCTGGAAGAGGGTAAGTACATTTTACCTCATACATTTCTTCTTGTGCTTTTTTTGTTTCTTGCTCTTTGTATAGGATTGAAACTCTTGTCATTTATTAAGAATAGAAAACCAGTGTTGGGAGCTCCAGGAGATTTTACATCAGGATGCATTGTCATGCCTGGAGGCGGCTTCTTCTGAAACCGGACACAAATTTGATGTGACGTTGATGACAAGTGTTGCTTATGTGTTCAGACAATACTGCGAACAGAGGCTAATTTGATGTTATCCGCAAAGGCATGCATGAGCCTTGTATCTGCATGTGTTTCTATGCTACTTAGCAGCTTGTGGACATATCTGGGATTCATCTGTTCTCAGCAACATTCTCCATGACTTGCAGTGTTCAGTGCACTTTTCACATTTTTCAGTGAATTATAAAGACTCACTCCTTAGCTTACACAATATTTTGTACGTGTGTGTGTGTGTGCATGTACACATGCCAGGCCGAGGAGGTGGTATCAGTCCCTGCATAAGTGAACAGCAATTTGATTAAAGTATTGATCTTGTCTGGGGCAGGTAGACATAACCCAGACGATGAGGGTGGGTGGGTTGGGAGGGAAGGTTTCTTGGTGGATGGGGGCATCACCGGTCACCGATCACATAAGCACAGACATGTTTGTCAATAGCTGTCGTTCGAGTCAAACTACTCTCCAAGGTCTGGTCTGACATTTCAACTACACTCAACTTTTCTTTGCTTCAAGCTTTGTCCAGAATAGGATTAGCCAGTTCATTCATATTATGTGAATTTGTCTAGTGCGTGTACAATTCTGGGAAACTCTCTGAGTGCGGCCATTCTGAAAAATGGCTGTGCCTTCCTTGAACTTATTCACCACGGGGTCATGAGTTCAAGTCCCAGGTGGAGGGGGGCAGTTTGGTCTGTTTCGGTAGGCTTATTCTTCCTCTGTGACCCTTCCCCCATGTATTTCTGCACCTTGTATGCTCAGCAACGGCTGAACAAATACCATAGTGTAGCTGCTCACGCTACTTAATTCACTAGCTAGCTAACCATCTTTCTTTAACATGCAGATAGTATATTATACATGATTTTACAAATGTGATTTCTTTTAATCCTTCTGTATGTGTGTGTGTGTGTGTGTGTGTGTGTGTGTGTGTATTTTGACCATGCTGAACCTGCAGAAAGAAAAACGGATGGTCACTACCAGACAGACCTTCTTTCATAGGAAATGAGACCCTTTGACCTTTGCCAATCATTGTGTCTGGAAATGCAAAGCCTGGAATCGATCAATGCCCCCCTTCCTTGCCCAGACAGACATGCACTCTCCACCTCTGCTCCTTCAGCTCCCCATTCCTTCCCTCCACCCCTTTCCATTTTTGTCCTCTCTAGCTAACAGAGTGCCCCCTTCCCGTTTTCCCGCTCAACCCCTGGCCCCTGCACTGCTCCCTTCCCCCATAATCAGATAATAGATGCCAGAGTGCTTATGTTCAGTTTCTTGCTGCACTTGGTCACTCTACATATGACCATGCCTCAAAAGATAGCGTTCTCAATGTTTCAGCATCATGCTCTGAACCCTGTTGGTGGGCCTGACATTTTTGTGAAGATTAGGTGCACCCTGGTAACATGCTTTAAATATCAATAAGGCTGTTGCATGTGTAAATTTTGCATCATCATAATTTCTTTGGCAAAAGTAAAAGTTAGCAGAGTTGTGGTGAACATTCAACGCTGTCGGTGAGTTTTCAAATGAGAGAAACCATCGAGTGTTGAGTGTACCCTGCTTCTCGAGCTCACACCTACCACGCAGGCCTTATGTGCATCACACGTTATATGTGCAGGAGGCTCTTTGCTGCCTACCCAGCCAAGAAAACTGCCCTGAGAAAGCATCTCTGACGGTATCCTAGATGAAGTGAATGACACTATCCTTGCTCTCTGCTTATGGACCCGATTCACATTCATTGCTGTCGGTGGGTTTTATTTTTTTCAGGATGACTCGCCGAACAATGAATGAGAACTGTGGACTTTTGTTCCAGCTCATCACGCTATCATACATTTTTTAATGCTTATGAGACCTTCAACTGATCATATTTTGTTTCATTGTATATGGGTGAAAAAAGTAGGACAATAATAAAGTCAAGAGGAAATCTAAACTAGATGTTTGAATTGTCTTTTTTATTGTTGAGTTGGGAAAATGTACAAATAAGTACAAACAGTTTGTCCATAATGCAGTGCATTGGTGCAGTATTTTCATTTCATTATCATATAACAATCAGTCACTCTGATCTGCCAGAAGCATGATGAACCCAAAAAAGTGTCAACATCACTGACACGCTATTGAGGATGGTGGAAAACCCAAAAGGCGCTTAATTTTTTTCTTCACAAATGCTGAATAAAAGGAATCACAAACCTTCTCTACTGTCGCTAACATCGTGTGCAAATGATGCGACTATTCCACGACCTCCAAACAGCTCCTACATACAGGATTAGCATCAGGACACACATACTCAGCTCTACATGCTCACAAGAAAAGGACCCACGCTGCAGCTTTTCCTTATTGCTGTAGTGATCAACCATTAGTCTAACTTTAGTATGTGAATGGAAAATGATTTAAGGACCACTCTAATAAGCTAATTCACTGTACACCTCATGCATACAGGCAACCCCACCCCAGTGTTAAAGAAAAGGGCAATTTGTTACCTTTAGTTCTGAACCTGAGACTGTAGGCTCAGTGCTACATGGTAAACAAAGTAATACAAGTGTTACATATAAAAATGTCATGTATTTAGTATCACTGTCACTGAAGACAGGACATTAGTAAGAACAGCAGTGATGAATGCAACTAATTTAAAAAAATGCTCAAGAAACCCTCAGAGTGGAGAGGGTGAGCCGCAAGCGGGCCATCAGGCACGGAGTACACAAAGTGCAGGTGTTTAACAAATGAAGCTTTAAAACTCTGTGTTTTGCTGTGTTCGAGTGTGAGAACAGAAGTGAGCTAAAATAATAATCACATCCACATTGTGCATGTGAAGGTCTTGCGAGACAAACGTACTGTCTGTCCAGTTTTGAATGATGCAAGATGTTCCAGTATTTGACACACTCAATTATACTCCATTGGGCATGGCAGTATGTGCATGGCTTATTACACAATTACAGGGAGATTTCATGGACTGATCTGACTCGAGCTAAGCCAGGGGGTATTCCTATTTTAGGGAGGATATCATCTCCTGTAATTATTAGGGAGAAAGAGAGACAGAGCTTATTCCTTACTACAATCTGACAGTAGAATTTGCTGTACTGACTTGACAGACTCTATGTAGCTGTTATAGCTGAAAGGTACAGCCTTAATTATACATTTGACCACCCAAAAATACAGTATATTAGCATTCCTGCCTTGTACTCTGTGTTCCCTGGGAGATAGACTCTACAACCCTGACCAAGCAGTTAGTCAAGATAAATGAATGAATGAATGAATGAATAATCCACTGCATTTTAATTGCATTAAATTCATCTCAAATCAGTTTTTTACTCTCTCTTTTTCTCACTGCTTTTCTATTCACAGCAAGTCTACGAATATATTCTTCTATTTGTCTTTACCTTGTCAGAGCCTCAATCCTAAGAGCAAAGCCTCTTTAGACACCATTATATGCATCTATAATAAAGGTTAAAAACTCAATACCCCATCTCTGTCTTTAAAGAATTACAAGCTGCTGTCTCTTTTACTGTCTTCCTTATTTTTTTCTCTCTGTGCTCCAAACCCATATCTTGCCTATAGCTTAAAGCTTAGAGTAGAATAATCTTTACAAAATACACATATCATCATTTCTAAGAAGAGCTTTCACAAAAAAGTACAACAACCATCCAAAGCAAGCAGCAAGACCGCACCTTTGGAATCACCTTCTGCAAATTCTAACCACTAATCATCTCTGCCACCCCATATGGTTACATATGTCAGTGACTAACCAAAATTAGCACCATTCCTAAAACTCCACCAACAGCACAAGCGCTCCACAAAATAAACAAAATATGAAATCGTTTCAGAGTGACTGATTTGTGCATGAGCTGGCAGACTTGTGAACAGGTGAATAATGTAGAGAAACACTTGGATTCCCTATAATAATATATAGATTTTTTTTTTGTTTTGGAGATTTTTTGAAAGCTCTTTGACTGCTCTGTTTCTATAAATAGGGGTTTAATACCAGAAAATATTTTTTCAATACACAATATGTATCATGAAATATATGTAGGTTCAGTAACACACCTTCATTTAATATGAAAAATGGAGAAAAAAATTTGAACAATTTAAAAACTCATTTATTAAATATTACAGTATACAAAAATTAAGAAGGCATTCAATGCAATCAATATCCAAAAAAAAGAACAAAAAAATTAAAACGCCATAAAAATATCTCAAAAATATTTTAATATTAAATAATTTGATTATCCAGCCCTAGTTCCAAGGTCTATTTCTATATAGTGATATGGATAGCAGTGTTATAGTGTAGTGAACGATTGGCAGCTTGTTATGCCAATGAGATGGTTGTGGGAAGAGGGATTTGCACAGACACACACGCTATACATAGACACACACTACACTTGTGGAGCATTACCCTGCCCGCAGCCAGTCTGCTACGGGTCAATTGAACATAAAACATTGCTGACTGATAGCACCCAATGTAAAAAACCACATAGTGGCTAGAAAACACACATCAGCAACATCAATCTGCATTTCTTTGTCACAAATCTGATGAATATTCCATTATATACAAACAAAATATATGATCAAATGACAAATAAGGACCTCACTTAACATTTATAAAATAGTACATATGATGTAACTTTAATGGTGTTAAAAAATGAGCCTGGTGTTTTTTTTCTTTGCTTTTATAGATGCCAATAAGATAAGTAGAAGTAGTTCTCTATCAGACATGCAGTATTTCATTGACATACCTGCCCATATCCAGCAAGATATAATCTATACAATATAATTGTAAAATCAGTGCCATATTGTGAGTGGTACATCAACAGGATTCAGGACTGAATAGGAAAGAAAAACATGATTTAATTACAACAGGATGAACAGGAGAAAAACCTTCCTCAAACAACATATAATAACTTGCCAAGGAATGTTCCAAGCAGTACTATACCAGGTTCAGGATAATAAACACTAACACAACAAAAATGATTAGAACAGGAAAGATCTACATTTAACTTTTATTAAGACAGAGTATTCCAATAGGGTTGTGTTTGAATATAAACACCTATATTTATTTATTTGTTTACTTACAATAATGCAAGTAAATGAATAAAATAATTTATTATTTTTTATACGGTGGCTTGGTGGTTAGCACGTTTGCCTCACACCTCCAGGTTTGGGGGTTCAATTCCCGCCTCCGCCGTGTGTGGAGTTTGCATGTTCTCCCTGTGCCTTGGGGGTTTCCTCCGGGTACTCCGGTTTCCTCCCCTGGTCCAAAGACATGCATTGTAGGTTGATTGGTGTCTCTAAATTGTCTGTTGTGTGTGTGTGCCCTGTGATGGGTTGGCACTCCGTCCAGGGTGTATCCTGCCTTGATGCCCAATGACACCTGAGATAGGCACAGGCTCCCCGTGACCCGAGAATAGATCGGATAAGCGGTAGACAATGAATGAATGAATCATATTATGCTTCATGTTCATATATCATGTTATTATTTCTATATTTTGTACTATTTTATATTTTTATGTATAGGTTTTCTCTAATGTGAGGATGGCCCCACAAGACTACCTGGAAATATATGGGACATATATGGGATAGAACCACTTGGAGACTATGGTGGTGGCTTTGGACTGCTGTTGCGGTGGTTTTGTGCTCGGGTCTCCATCATTAAACATTTGATGGCTTCAGTAGGAAGAATTTTATGTTAAATCTGTAATAAATTCAGAAATCCCACTAATGCTCATACTTACAAGCTGCTCAAAAGCTCCTGGTTCCACTTGACTGTATACAGTAGAATGAAAATTATTTAATCACACTATCCGGTGTCACCCAGATGAGGATGAGCTCGCTTTTGAGTTCATTTCCTCTCAAGGTTTCTTCCTCATATTGTCTCAGGGAGTTTTTCCTTGCTGAGGTTGCCTTGCTCATTAGGGATAAATATAAATATATTTATATTTCTGTAAATCTGCTTTGAAACAATGTCTGTTGTTAAAAGTGGTATACAAATAATTTCATTAAAATGATGTTACTCCTCTTGTGATGCTGTGTCAACTTGGATTTCCTGTATGGAAGCTTAATAAAAGTTTGTCTCGTCTCATCTCGTCTCGTCTCGTCTCATCTCATAAACCACCTAACTATGCATAGATTTATTTAGTTTTATTATGATTTGATCATATACATTTCAGTGGTAATTCTAGTCATTAACTTCATTCAGGTTTGTGACAAATCCCTGCCCACAAAGCAGAAGACCTCACCCTGGATGGCACACCAGACCTTCACAGGGCACTATGTACACACACAAATTTATACCTACGTTCAATTTAGTGTAATCAATCCAACATCTGGCATGTGTTTCAGACAGTGAGAGAAAACTGGTGGAAATCCATGGAAACACAAGCATAACATGCAAAACTCCATACAGAGAGTAACTCGAGCTCAGGATTGGACTCAGGATCCTGGAACTGCAAAAGCTGCAAAAACAGCCTGCTGCTGCTAATGATTTTCAGTAACGTTATAAAGAAATATGTTATTAGACTACTTTTTAGAATGAACAAACAGCTAAACTCGATATAAGTTCTTGCTCATTAATAACCATCAGCAGAAGAATTTAAAAAAGGTCGTCATCTAGTCATTATTTTACTATCAGTGTAACACTCAGCTGTTACAGTCAAATGTAACATACCACAAAGCAAAGAGGAGAGATTTTCAGCATAAACATTTCCTCTCATCCAAAAGGATTTACATTTGTAATGTAGGATGTGACTTTTTCTGAAAACCTAACATATAAGCTAGTTATTGATCAGTTACAGGCTGAAAAGGCACAGCTAAAAGATAAACTACAAGAGACTTCATGCCATATAATACTTGCTAATATTCATTAAGCGCCTTGCATAATGAGAAAGAAGTCTTGCATAGGTTGAATTACGCCCTGGTGCAGCATTGCCAGGTCTGTTGTTTTGGGGCTACTTTGACAGCTGAATTTTTTTTCCATGTGTGAATAAATCTATGCAGCTGAATTACATACAACAGAATAATTATAGCAGTAGTAAAAACTGGAGTTTTGTGTATCACAAACTGTAAACTTACACACAGTTTATGGTCTAAGTTTATGATGTTCTTAAAATTCAATTCAGTTCAATTTTACTTGTGTATCACTTTTGACAATGGATATTATCTCAAAACAGCTTTACAGAAATATAAAAATTCAGAATAAAAGTTACAAACTTTAAAATTAAATTTCAATTTAACGCTAGGAGAAAGTCTGAGGCAATGGTGGCAAGGAAAAAAACTCCCTGAGACGATATGAAGAAGAAACCCTGAGAGGAACCAGACTCAAAAGGAAACCCATCCTCATCTGGGGAACACTGGAGAATGTGATTTTAAAAAATGTCCTTTCTACAACTGTATAAAGTCAAATGGGATTGTGTAACCTGGAGCTTTTGATAAATCAGCATAATTTCTGAATTCATTAGAGATTTAACATTAATTACTTCCTGCCATCAAATGTTTAATGATGGAGACCCGAGTGCAAAACTGACCACCGCAGTCTCCAAGTGATTCTATCCACCGCAGTGCCATATATCTCCAAGTAGTGGGGCCATCCTCAGCAGGAGTGAGCACCACCAAGTTATGAGACTCCAACCAGAAGTAAGACATCATGATAGATCAGGTAGGTTCGGAGAGAAGAAGAATGTCAGGAACATTAGGAGCTCGGGAAGCAGCTTGTGTAGTAGTAGAAATGTAGTGAATTAAGTGAAATTGTGTATCTGTTAAAAAGAAATTCATACTGTAAGTGCATATGTAATAAAAATATTACACTGCTTTTATTTTATGTTCTATTGACCATTTAGAAGCTCAAAACTTTAAAGCATGACATCTTAAAATTATAGAATTACAGTTCCAATAATCCAACAGTGTATGCGTTATAGGAAAATAACCCACACTGTGGTGGCGTGATACTTTGTCATAACAGAAGTGGTGTGATACTTTCCTATGACAGCACATACTAAAGTGTTTTATTCCTTTTTTAAAAATTTTTTTTTAACCATATCTATTTGCCAACAATCACAATGTTAATGTGTAGCAGATATAAATAGTTGTTCCAGCCTCTGTTTTTTTTTTTTTTTTGCAACCTTGAAGTTAAGCACAAACTCCTCTGTCCTGAAGACTCACTGGTATTAGAGACTCCTTCTGTAAATGTTAATTTTTTTTCTTTGTGAAATAACAATGCAATTTTATTAATTATTTGATTATTATGTAGAGAATCTGCCATATAAATCTGTGTGAAATTTGTTATCATAGAACCAATAATGTATTAAAAGCACCTTAATATAAAACTTAAATCAGCCATAGCGTTCCACTTACTGACCAATTAGATTTAAGAATAGAAGCAGTGCTTTGACATAAAACAGTTTTCATCAACCGTATCAATAACTAGGCAGGTGAAGCAGAGGAGAAGCTAGCTTTTGTTAAAAAAAAAAAGTAAAGCAATATTGTTTGTGGTTTGTAAACTCCTTCCCCTCTGCATGTGATTGGTCCAAAGATCAAATGCTTGCTTGCATCAGCACTATTTTTGATGTCATAACATCAGCTTAGCTCCTTTTCAGTATATTATGACTGCATGTTTCCTGATGGCTCCTTTTCATTTAGTCCTTTCATCTTTTCAAGTATACTTCTTTTATGGTCTCCATACTGGCAGTATGATGTTTATCCAGATAAAGCCTACCTCTAGTTACTTGTTTTTCTATGCATAAATATCTTCTTGTTATAATCTTCCCCTTCCTTCTTTGAAGTTTCGTAGTCTCTGGCAAGATTAAATGCTGTCGTAAACAGTGCAGGTGTTTACCTGCGGCTATCTCGTACAGATCTCGTACAGTTGCCATAAAGTCTCTCAGTGCCATAAATCCTGCAGTCTGTGTCACCTTCCCCTATCATTATCATGAAAATTACACTTTCTATGTCTTTCATAGAAGGAAAGTGAGACCTAACATATAGGAAGAAATACATTTAAAGTGGATGCAAAATGTCTATACACCCCTGTTAAAATTGTAGGTTTGTGTGATGTAAAAAAACACTTACAATAACCTGGCTGCATAAGTATGCACACCCTTTTATAATCTGGCTCAGAATTAATGAATCACATTCAAACTGTTGATCATACATCTGTCATCAATGAAGTGGGTCTGACTAAACCCAAATAAAGATCAGCTGTATCTGTTCGATTTTACTGACATCTCCTTGGTTTCATCTGACTGCTGAAGCCAGGGTCTGCATGGAGCTTATAAAATATGTCCAGGATCTTATTGTTGAAAAGAATAAGTATTTCTTGGGATCAATGAAGACGTTAACTAAGAACAGGAAAAACTGAGGAAAATTGATCAGGGAGGCTGCCAATATACCAATGGCAACATAAAAATTTCTGCTGGCAAAAATACATCACTCCCTGCATGTAAAAAATAAAAAACATATGTCTGAGTTATGGAGTAGGCTGTCAAGGTGAAAGCCCTTACCCATGGTGAAGAATAGTGGTGATGGCAGCATCATACCACCAGGCTGCTTCTCTTGAGCTGGGACTGGGGCTGTAGGCAAAATAGAGGGAATCATGAATAGCTCCAAATACTAATCTGTTTTGCCACAAAATCTGTTAGACAGCTGAAGATGAAGAAAGTTTTCCCTTTCAAGCAGGGTAATGATTCAAAGCACAAATCAAAGTCAACAAAGGAATGGCTTCAGAAGAAGATTAAAAATCTGGAATGGCCCAGTCACAGCCGAAAACCTGTGGAATGATTTGAGACGGCTGTGCACAGGAGAACCTCACAATTTGATAGATCTGAAGCATTATTTCAAGAATAGAGTGGCATATATTTACTGAATAAAGATGTGCTGAATCTTTTTGTCAATCAAAAAAGTTGGCAAATGCTTAGCCGAATTTTTTGTTTGTTTGCTAGTCGTTGTAAGAAAAATAAAACGAAGAGCGTCGAAGATCTTAATGAAGAAGAAGTTTATTCCAGCATCGCAGTGACAAAATACATAAAGTACTCTGGGTTCATCGGAGTCAAAAGAACCCCGAACAAATCCTGCTCAGACATTTTATACAGTGTTTCACATGTGTAATTGAAATGAGTTTTACTTTAAATGTAAATTACTGAGTATCCCCCAAATTGCTGGGTGATACTATCATCTAGCAGGATGTCCTTAAATGGTAATCACAGTCACATACACTTTGGCTTGGTATTGTTACAGGTGTGATCACCCAAATGGTTGGGCAATACTGAATGATAATCATGGTCACGTATACCCTTTGTTCAGTGATGGTCCTTGATGTCTTGCTGCCGCTCCCATACTAATAATTGATTGGATTAAGTATTCTAAATGTTTGGTAAGGCTGCTTTAAGCCAATGTAAAAATATCATACAGATAATTAAACATATTTCCATATGATATGTAAGCCTTTTTGGGAATGAGCTCCTTCAGATGTGTACTGTGGAGTGGAATCTGGGTTGGGGCAGTCTGTAGTTTCTTACAGTCCCCCCTTTGATGCTTTTTGGCCCGAAAGCATCACATCACTTCCTTTACACAGATTACACCTCCCATCTTGGGCAGGTGCCCAGTGGCGGTGAAACCCTGCAGTAGGTTGTCCTCCTTCGGCCCTCAGAGAATCTTACCCGTCATCGAGACATCACCTCATGCACACTGGTTATGGCTCCATTCCCCTAGGCAAACTTATCACAATGTTTCTTCTTAAAATTTGGTTCTATGTACAAATATTTCCTGGGTTTGGAGTAGAGGCATGCAGGAACCATCACAGCCAATGGGAACGTCCTACATTAATTATTGGAGTATCTGCAATCTGACGTCTCAATATGGAACACATACAACATAACATCACGCATTGGCAAATGATGAGAAAACTGCATACACAAACGGCAGTTTTGAAAGTTACATCGAAATCAAATCAGAGTAAGCAATAACTACATCACCATTATGCATTTTTTAGTCAAAACTTTGTCCTTTTCCACAAGACCTTGTTGCACCTTGACAATGTGGTTATTTTTCCTCTGCATTAATGACATTAACATAGTGTCCAGTTTTGGTAATTCAAAATCAAATTCTGGGATGTCTTTCACAAAACCTAGCTGTTCCTCTGGATTCAATGACATTGTCTGTAAAGTGACATTTACATATGGAAAGTAATAATTTCCTATGGATCAATCAGTCTCTGGGATTATGCAAGAGGTATCATTGATACGAGAGGGCAGATGCAATAGTGTGAACATCCTGGACGGTTCCCTTTTCTTCACTTAGTCCCTCTTGCTGATAGGCATCTGTTTGCAGAACCTGTTGTCCAACAAATCCTAGCAACTTCCATCTAGAAGAGACACCCTCTATGCAATCCCCTGGATAGCCTTCCAGCGTCTGCTCTGTGGATGAGCTGGCAGCTACGGCTCCATGGTATTTCAAGAATGCTGTTGTCAGTAGATCCTTGTACTGGAACATGGACCCACTGGAGGTTGTTGATCAGCACCCCTGGATATGGTCTCGTCATTATGCCAGAAGGGTTAGGAGTGGGGTCTGCCATCCTAGTCCATCACCACATCTTCATTTCTTTTTTTTTGTTAGGAAATCTGAAAAACACTAGTAAACATAATGAATGTATGCCCCCCCCTTACACAAAAGACAGAAAACATTACAAACACTTACAATATACATTTGACTATTTACATTGCCCTTCAGATACATGCTTACATGCTATCAGATTTTTATGGTTTTTAATTGATCATTGTGGGACCATCTCTTAACAGGTTGTTGGTATTTAGTTTTGTGGCAGAGCTTGTAAACTAAATCTCTGCATGGTCTCACCCAGTTAGCGGACCATGGGCCCTCAGGTTAGTAGTTCTTTACCATTACCTCATCACTAGTTTCAAATTTGTGAGGATGCTCTTCCTGAACAAAAGACGTCTTGTTTGTCTGACCATGCCAGATTTGCTGAGTGGCTTGACGATAAATAACAGGCAAGCAGTTACACAGATTCTTGAGCTCCTTACTTAATCTGTTTACAGTGGCCTGTAACTGATTTAAATCCGTTTTTGGGATTGTTCTCTTAAGAGAAAATTTGCATTCTCTGGAAATATGTCCCTCCTTGCCACACGAATAACACACTGGGAGGTTATCAGGGTTATAAGGGAGTGGTCTTTCCTTTTTATCTCCTGTAGCATGGCCCTTGTTTCTACAGGAAGCCTTGCAGCCTCTATTCCTATAGAACTTTTTAACACCTACAGCTGACACAGGATTGGATCTCTTTAAGTTAGCATTGCTATTGTAAAACTGTGTCATTTTAGAAATTATGTCATTATATTCAGAGAGATGGTTCACAAACATTGTTACAGTAGAACGAGTGAGTGGATCGCATTTGTTAATCAAAGCAGATTTAAAACTGACATCATTCTGAGTAATGTTAGGATTACCACTGAAAGTTTTGAATACCTCCAACAATCGCTCTGAAAATGCCATTGGGTGCTCACCTTTCCTCATGTGTACATCAGATATTTTATCCCAATTAACTGACATCACACCTAGGACTTCAAGTAGTGCCTGTTTCCTTTCTAACTTATTGGCAGTTCTGGTCTTCACTTTCTGATTTAAGGCTCCAGACAGAGTCTCGGGCAAACACATAGTTAACACTATGCATGCATCACCATCTGTAAATTTGTAAATGTCAGCATATTGCTCCAAGTTTTTTAGGAAATCTAAAGGATCTTGTTGGGCAGGATCAAATTTCCCAATATTACTGAGCACAGCATCTAGCTCACTGGGATTAAATCCTCTGACCATTGTAGAGGTCATTGGTTCATCCCCTCCTTCATTAGCACGCACAGTTACAGAAGAGTGAATTGGTGCCATGGGAAATCTAACTGTATAGTCAGAGTACTGACTACTGACTGACCGAGAATCTCTTTCCGAATTCTCACTGTCTTCATGCAAACCTGTCATTTCTGGAACTCGGTTACACAACATACCACCTATAGATACCTTATTGGTATTTTGCACATTTGTGCCATTTTTTATCAGAAATTGACAAGCAGCCTTTGCTTCCTCCAAATCATTGGTCAGTGTTTCCACAGATGACTTAAGCATGCTGTTGTTAATTCTAAGAAGTGCAATCTCATTCAGAATTCTGACCTTTTCTTCTTTCCAGATCGTTTCAGTAGCCTGGAAATTTCTTTTACAGATTAGCCCGTCGTCAAGTTTAGATTGAAGTTGTTCATTTTCAGACTTTAACGCGTCTAGAGTCTTCCTAGTCACTTTGTATGAGGCAAGAACTGCTTGTAGTGCATTGGCGATTTTTCCTTTTTTATTCTTAGGCATTTTGGGATAACTTTCAAACTTGGCAATAGCCCACTCATACGGCTTATCAACAATGTTCTCCATTCCATCAAACATTCCCTGAGAGCCGTGCTTAGCGATGTACTTAACCATCAGCTCTTCCATTGTCACAATCTTTCTGAATTAATTAGAGTTACTATACACAACTTTAGTGACTAAACGTTATCTAGTTACTTTAAGATACCCGTTAGTCTATTTATTCACAGCTCCAGTACTTTGGACACAAAATGAATAATACACGTCGGGCCTCAAGTCCAACTACAGTAACACTCACAACTCACGAACAACAACACTCACAAACACTTTAAAATATAACGCTGTCACAGTACATCGGACAAAACCACACTACGTCGGGTTTTCCTGTGTTATATTTAAAAACAGTCTACTTAGCCACACTACTTCGGGCTTAAAAAACAGTCTACTTAGCCACACTACTTCGGGCTTAAAACTAAAGTTTAAAACACTGTCACAGTCCGTCGGACAAAACCACACTACTTCGGGTTATTGTGTTAAACTTCCCAGAGCCGCGGTGCGTCGGGCTCACTACAGCTTCAGTTACTTTAGAAACTATGTAGTTATAATTCTGCTTCACTTACTTTAGAATTTTAACAGAATTACAACAACTATACAACAAGTTTCACTTACTTTAAACAGTTTAAAACGTAACACTGTCACAGTACATCGGACAAAACCACACTACTTCTGGTTTTTGTGTTAAACTTCCCAGAGCCGCGGTGCGTCGGGCTCACTACACGATCACCGGTTTCAGTTTCTAGTTATAATTCGGCCGCCACACTGCGTCGGGCTGATTCACTTACTTTAGAACCTTTTAACAGAATTATAACAACACAACAAGTTTCAGTTACTTTAGAAACCTGTACACTTAAGCACTTTGCTTCAGTTACTTTAGAAACAACGATTCTCATACACCTCTGTACCACAGTGCGTCGGGTTAATTCAGTTCCGTTAGAATCTCTAACAGAAATGTACAGAATAGGCTTAATAACTCCTCCTGCTTATGCTCAATAACTCTATTTCTATTCTGCCCTTAACTTTTCTTTTCTAGTTTTTTTTAAACGAGGGAGTGACCTAAATAAAACAGTGTAAAAGAAGAAAGATCCGTTTTTCTTACCTTTCCCCGCTTTTTTTTTGGAAATCCCTCGCTGGGTGGCTCGCCAATGTAAGAAAAATAAAACGAAGAGCGTCGAAGATCTTAATGAAGAAGAAGTTTATTCCAGCATCGCAGTGACAAAATACATAAAGTACTCTGGGTTCATCGGAGTCAAAAGAACCCCGAACAAATCCTGCTCAGACATTTTATACAGTGTTTCACATGTGTAATTGAAATGAGTTTTACTTTAAATGTAAATTACTGAGTATCCCCCAAATGGCTGGGTGATACTATCATCTAGCAGGATGTCCTTAAATGGTAATCACAGTCACATACACTTTGGCTTGGTATTGTTACAGGTGTGATCACCCAAATGGTTGGGCAATACTGAATGATAATCATGGTCACGTATACCCTTTGTTCAGTGATGGTCCTTGATGTCTTGCTGCCGCTCACATACTAATAATTGATTGGATTAAGTATTCTAAATGTTTGGTAAGGCTGCTTTAAGCCAATGTAAAAATACCATACAGATAATTAAACATATTTCCATATGATATGTAAGCCTTTTTGGGAATGAGCTCCTTCAGATGTGTACTGTGGAGTGGAATCTGGGTTGGGGCAGTCTGTAGTTTCTTACATCGTTTAGTTGCAATAAAGGTGGATAAACATCCGTCATGATTTATTTTGGCTGCATCATAAAAACCTATAATTTTAACAGCAGTGTGAAGACTTTTTATATCCACTGTAATCCTCTAGAGAAAATTATATGGTGTGTAGTTCTCCTGCTGATTATAAAAAACATGCATCCTGGATGTAAGTGTTAAGTGTGTAAGTTTTTTTTTTTTTCATTTGCAGGAATGTTTAAACACTGCATGCTACAGGAATGTTTTACACACTAGATGTGTAAGATTCCCAGTGTCTATTTTAGTTTAGATTTAGTTAGCTATTGGCATTGCAAAGCATTGGTTTATTTTGATCAGTTGTGCCTCAGTCAGGGATAATTGAAAATAATGCAGAAAGACTGCCAGGTTGCTGTATATTGATATTTTGTGATGCAGTAATAAAATTTGGTGTGACAGGTACTGAAGGGCTGCATGGTGGTGCAGTGGGCAGCACTGCCATCTCACAGCTCCCTGGTTTGATCCAGAGCTTTGGTTACTGTTCTGTGAGTTTCTGAGTTTCTGTGCATGTTCTCACCATGTCTGTATAGTTTTTCTGGTTTCTCCCCTCACAGGAACATGCCAGTAGGTGTAATGGTTTCCCCTAGGTGTTAATGTGTGTGCATGGTGCTCTGTGATGGACTGGCCTGTCATTAAGGGTGTATTGCTGCCTTGTGCCCAGTGTTCCTGTGATCACTCGAGTCCATCACAACCCTGACAAGGATAAAAACAGTTTCCTGAGAATGAGTGAGTAAGATATGCTGGAATTCCAACATCATTAACATATTTTAAATTAAATTAAATTACTTAATCAATTGTGTGTAATTGTGAAACACACAGGTCACATAAGATGGGATGATCTATCTGTTTTCATTAGCTTGTTTATTATTCCATTCATCCATCTGCAATAGCTACATTATAGATTTTGTCCTGGTCAGGGCTGCATGTATCCAGTACTGGGATAAGGTAAAAATACACCCTGAAATGAATGCCAGTCCATCGGTACTCTCCATGTACACAGACATTCATACACTCATTCACACCTTAGGGCAATTTAGAGTAGCCAGTCAACAAGTTTTTGGGTTGGATGAAACCAGGAAACCCAGAAGAAGACCACATGGTCTATTGCAAGAAAATTCTAATCTCTTTACAATTAATGTCCAAAGATAACCTGCAGGCTTGTGTATACTATGGATGTATTTGCAGTTATGAATGTATAATGGTGGAGATTCATACAAATTAGGATCAAAAAACCTAAACCTCCATGCTGTATATTTTCTGCTTTGTAACAGTCAATCACAATAAGATTTACACGATCTTACAAAACAGCTTCTATTGCTCAAAGCAAACACAATTGTTCTTAAAAAATGTATTAAAACATGTAATTTTAAACACAACTAAGCTCTAAATAAGTTAATAAGGAATAACGTTGTAATGAGCAGTGCTGCCAGATGTTGTATTTTGATTTGGTCACTTTAAGTAATTTCAAAAAAGAGACTATCAAATTTTTGAGCATACATTAGCAATCGTGCTGCACTCAGTACAGCTGTTGTAATATGAGTTGAAAGAGAGGATTGCTTGACTTGACACTTGTTTGTAAAGCCAGTGTTGAACGTGTGAACTCGTGCAAGCCAATGTTCCCAATGACCAATTACTGATCACCATTGTCCCACCCTCACACTTCTTTGCTCTTTGCTTTAAACTCTCTTGTTGGCAATATTTAAGTACTAAAAGTGAGTTATTTCATCTGCTCATCTGAGTCATTTTCTTCATGACTACCTCACCTTTCATGATTACTCACTATCTGTGTCCTTAATAGAAGTTATCATATTTTGTAAAATGGATAAATTACCTTGTGGTGCCATGACCAATGAAGGCTTCTTTCCATAAGAAAAAAATTATAATTTATTACTGTATTGATTGCCAATGAGCATATCTAATCCTGGAAATATCAGTGAACGGCTACCGAAATGTATTCATTTGCTAATGTAATAACAATACAACAGAAATAGAAACTGTGCATTGGAGGCCACCATTAACATCACCATCAAGAAAAGCTTGACAGCCCATTTGGTTTGGCCTCTGTAGATAATTTGTGTAGGGAAAACTCTAGTCAGAAATCCTAAGATAGTGGAAAGCTGTCAGTAGCAATTTTGTGTTTGGTAATTTGGCAGTGATGATTCACATCAATAATAATATAATGATTTATATTATATAAATATGCAAACATTAGGGTTGCTAGTCAATTTTGATTAATAGCTAACTATGGATTATACATTTCTAAGGACTAGAAGTGAATTAGCTATTGATCTTGAGACTGGTGTCTACAAAGTGTACATAAATACAGACACATAGACTAGAGAGGAAATGAAAGCTTGCTCTCATCACAGGAAACATGGATCGAGCCAAATATAAGAAACATTTTGGGGAGAACCTGTTCCAGTAAGCCAGACATCTGCATTTAGTGTGAAGATATGTGTTCCAAGATGACAAGCACAGGGCAAAACTATGAAGAAAAGACTTTTTGGAATGACTGAGTCAAAACCTATACATAAATCCATCTGAAAATCTGTAGCATGACCTGAAAATTATTGTCCACCATCATTCTCCACCTAATTTGACAGAAATTTGCATTGAGGAATGGAAGAAAATATTAAAATCAAAAGGTACAAAGCTCATATCGACACATCCAAGACAACTTAAATTTGTAATTGCTGTAAAAACCAGTTCAACCTGAAAGTGTGAACACTTATTAATTAAGCAGTTTTTAGAATTTATATTTTAAAATAATTTATTAAAGTACATTATTAACTTTTATTTCAGTCACTTT
Organism: Hemibagrus guttatus; assembly: GCA_033459395.1. Taxonomy (NCBI): domain Eukaryota; kingdom Metazoa; phylum Chordata; class Actinopteri; order Siluriformes; family Bagridae; genus Hemibagrus; species Hemibagrus guttatus. The sequence continues at coordinate 17,930,418 of JAUCMX010000016.1, read as the reverse complement.
AAAATGAGCAAAAATATGCTTATTTGCTTAAATTTGATGTGTACAGCAAAAAGAAAAATAATCACTGGGGTGTAAATACTATCTTGAGGCACTGTATACTTTTTAGGGCACAACACGTTTCAATAGCAGTTCTGACTGGTCAGAAGGTATGGATTAATACTGTGTAACAGCACAGTTCTGGCTTCAGAATGTTTATATGAATGTGTTCATTAATACATTATCATTTCTACATTAACAACTTACCAAGGACTTGTATAGCAAACAAACCACACAGACTGATTTTGAAAAACCTGTGTAACTGTTCATATGGTAAAGCTTTCTGTGAGAAACTGTTTATGTAGCATTTTTGGAAGGAGTCTCCAGTGTCAGCACTTTGACCTGAAGGTTTTTTACCATGGGAAAATTTTTCAAGATGGCTTTTGCGGTTTTTCTGTAACATGACAATCTGCATTTTTTTTTGCCTTATTAACATCAAGAAAGAGGCTGGTGAGGGGAGGACCGTTATTGTTATTATAGCATGAGTAACAGGAAGTAACTCATGTTACAGATGTTCCACAACATTAAATGTTCAACAGGAATGTTTTGAAGACATAGTCCTAATGGAGCTAGAGCAGTTTGTTGCCAGGCTACTGGAAGAGCAGGTCACTGGACCCATTCCACATGATGGAGGTCGATCCGGGTCCCTGACATGCTACAAATCTCCCCTAATCAATCTGGGATTGACTGTTGAGTATTCTAGAGTGTACATACTACACATTAGAGGATTCAGTCTGTATCCAAAACCTCAGTAGACAAATGCCTGGTTTGAGGTGTGGCACAGGGTACAGCAAAATGGGTGAAGGTTTCATGTGTGGCCATCAATATTCAATTTCGACGACAAAACCATAAAGTAGAGGCGGTTATTCCTCACTTTACCCATCCACTAATTTTGTCAATGTCTTGGCCTGTGTTTTAGACATCATTGAGGGGAATGACTGTGGAATCATCCTGCAACAGTGTATGAATTGTCATTAAGACATGGAGGGTGAAGAGAGGGTGAAGAAGGTAGGGGGGCCCTACTCCTTAGCCTTTTGGGGGAACTACCCTCAGGGATTTCCCCTTGTAGCAGACATGAGACAAAACCCTCAGGCACTCCCTCAACCAAGTGAAAGTATTTGATGCTCAGTGGGTTCAGCATAATGTTGTGCTCTTCTTCCTGTATTTCACCATTATTAAAGATTAAAGCAGGACACTCAAAGAAAACAATAAACGACCCAGTTATTGGTCCCAAAGAGCCCTGGGGAAATGGTCCAGGCACTCATCATAATCCTATGGCAGACCATTTAGGCCAGGACAAAATAGTAAACTGTGTAAAGGCCTGTTTCTATTGGCCGGGCATTTGTGGCAATGTTCCCCAGTGATGTGGGGCATGTTGTCATGTCATGTTGGAACAAACTGCACAAAGGCACTGCTTTGTGTTAGTTCTTTCTTTATCTCAGCACAGTGTTCCAGAAACATACTGTAACACATTGACCTTTGTTTTGGGTTTATTTGCTTAGTGTTAAATCCGTATAAGTACCCCCATTCCTTCCATTTCTGGAGTATCATTACACATGCTTTAACATTATTTTTATTGGTTTGGTACCCTGAAAGAGATTCTGAATGAGCAGGGCATCATGTTTGTCATGAATTTTTTGCGAGCTATATGAACTCTGATTTAATTGATCTGTACCAAGGTTTAACATTTTTAGATCAATGGCATGGTCAAGCAGCTTAATCAGACCCTTTAAAAATATGATTTGGATGTTCCTGCACAAGGACGCTTGGAGTTAGGATTCAATATGTTTGTGACCTAAGAGCAAAACTGTGGGCAATTAACATTTGCTACAGGCACAAGAACATCAATCCTGGCTGTATAATAGGGGCTATGCGACATTTTACGTCATATATCTTTATATATACTACCCACATCAATCTGGGACATCAACTATGAGGTAAAGCAAATGTAGAAGGCATGATAGATATACCACCCTATAATCTCCTTAAATCATGGAGAGAGCTGGACACTGTGGCTTTGGTGGTGGGTGTTCTGAAGAGAGAGGAACTTGGACCAGTGGTGAATCTAAAATGTGCAGTCCATTCCACCCTGCACCCTTATGGAGACTACTTCACACTGTCCAAATTTACAGAGGTTGCCAAGTTGCAAAAGGAATTTTCTCTTCACTTCTGCTAGCACTAATCTCATAGATCACACTGAAACACCCACAAGGGTAGTTATATGCAGCCACCCCATCGTTTGCCCAAACAAGTGGTGTGAGAGAACAGTCACTGCCATGCTTTATATGGGGGTAATCAAGGAGTCCCAAAGTGACTAGTCCACTCCAATAGTCATGGTTCCCAAGGCAGATTATGATCATCAGAGTAATTTCTGAATTCATTATCGTTTTTATTTGAAATCTATTTTGTTGATGTCATCAGCTGATGGAGACCTGAAGAAAAAACTGCTTGTAGCAATTGCAGTCCTAAGGCTAAGCAGTGGAAAACATTCAGACCCATCTTTATGGTTTCCATAAGGTACCATCTAGAGTAATCTCACTTTTCTTTAGGCTGTCAAGTTCAAATTTGTCCTCTGTAGAGGACATTTGTCAACCTTAATATCTTCTACACCCTGCATACTACTGAGCCAACCACTTGTGTGCTCTAAAGAGGACGTTTAGCACTTTCAAATGAGACCAAATATATAGGGGTGGGGTTTTGAGAATTTCCTCTTCCTCTTCAAGTTTAAAAAACAAGTATTGGGACATTTATTTTTTCCTGGTAGTCAGGAGGCTATGGGCGAGAGATAGAGAGAAACATAGATTATTAAGCATACTTGTAGCAAAATGTTCAGCATTTGAGGGCTGTCCTAAAATCCTTGTAATGAATGGGTGGTATTTCAGTACCCGAGGATACACTTGGGCCATAGGCAGGTAAATTTCCAAATTAATTTTCCAAATTTTCCAAATTCAAGACAGCAATGATTGCAGCTTGCCTGAGACCCAAGACCAAGAAGGAAGAAAGACAGTTTCTGGAGCTGGCTGTCTAGTATAGTAGATTTGTGCCTAATTATTCGGATGTCACAAGCTCAATGACTGATCTCACTAAAAAGGGTCCAGAGGATGGAGCCATGCCAACAGACATCTATTCAGGTAAAAGCTGCACTCTTTGGCAGACTAATTTTACATTTTCCTAACTTCTCTCCTGTTTACTGGTGTCATTGGACAGGGTGCTGGGGGCCATGTTGTCCCAGATGGTGTATGGGGAGAAACACCCATGCTGTACATCTGGACTACACCATACTGCATTGGACCATACCACACTGCAGTGGCTCCAGTATCTGGAAATTAAGCCATTTAAGTATGGCTAGACACCTCCCTGTCGTCAAGTGGTTGAGGTATGTGATGGTAGGGGTATGGTTGAGCACTAGCTTGTGAATGGAGTATGAAGCTGCTAAATGAGTATGAAGGAAAACAAAAAGGAAAAATAAAGAGACCCTTTATGAGTTGTCTCAAACCTGGCTCCTATCTAATTTCTGGTCAAACCTGAAAGATTGTTTTACATATAAGCCAATTACACCTGCAAAACTGTCACTGGTTGGATGTTTTTTTCTTTTTCCCACCATTCTGTGTAAACTCTACACGCTGTTGTGTTTCAAGTGGTGGTGACTGTCAGTTTCTGAAATACTCAAACCAACGATGCAACAATCAATGATATCACATTTAACCCCTATTCTGATGTTTAATTTTAATTTAACTGAAGCTCTTGACTTATGAATACTTATCTGTTCTGTTGCCACATGACTGGTTGGCTGGATAATTGTAGGGTATTTTATAAAATACTGTACACACTATATAAAATACATATACACAACAGCTCACTTTTAGCCCCTTTTGTTTGTGTGTAATATGCATGTTTGGGTGTGTGGGTGGGTACACTGCCTTATCAAGAAACCACAATGCTGCTGAGCTGATAGGAGGAACATAAATTGGCTGATGTTCAAGGCAAACAGACCGAAGACACAAAGCAGGTCAACCATTACTACATGACAAGCAAAGAGCCACCTGTATGTCACTGTCATCACATCTTATTCTAGTTCTCTCTCTCTCTCTCTCTCTCTCTCTCTCTCTCCACACACACACACACACACACACACACACACACACACACACACACACACACACACACACACACACACACACACACACACACACACACACACACACTTTATCTTTCCCCCATTCTCTTTCCCACATGTACACACATCCAAACTCCCAACCCCTTAGCGTGAGAACAGGATGGGCATCTTGGTGCATTTGTGCTTGCCTAAGGCAGTGGGACAGAGATCTGGGTCAGAGCACTGAATCCTGTGTGGTCTATAAAGCCAAGCAATGATTGTTATTTTGTCAGTCAAGGCAAAGCCAGATATGTCTAGTTTGATTGATTACTAAAGCAGCATGCAAAATATTAACATTAATAATGGTCATAAGTCAAGTTAATGGTTTGTCTGGTCTTGAGTTCATTCACTGAGAATGCCTGGATGTCAGTTCATTTCTGCCACCTCCTGGAAAGACTTAGTAATTACTTGTAGAAAGACATTATTTGAAGAAAAGGGTCTCTGTAGTGCGGTTAGAAGAGCATTGAGGTGCTGACAAAGGCAATAAAGAGAGTGATTAAATGACGAAAAAGGCTGGCAATCAACACACCATATTTTCCTCCCAGATGCTTCTGAATAGTCCTGTCTGTCTATCTCCTTTAGGCTTTTTAAAACCTTTTCCCTTCAGGAAGCATGCTGATTGACAAGCAGAATGGCCTTTTTTAAGGATAAGAATATTTCTCCACACATGTTTAATTATTGGCTGAATTTAATTCATTTATTCTTTTACAGTAAATGCTTTATCTTTTCACGTTTGTGGTGAATCTGGGAAAAATGGGTGTGAGGCAGGAATACACCCTGGATGGAACGTCAGTCCATTGCAGTGCCCTTGCATACACATTCATACCTCATTCACAACTACAGGCAATTTATAAATCATTTGTATCCAAATTAAGAGTAGGATATCATAAATGTGTAGGAAATATATTACACATGCAGTAAAATGTCTTTATCTCTGTTGTCTTTATGGCCTTGCCTTATTCTCAGAGGTATATTGATTTGGATGCAGATGACGTATTTTCATCACTCCCCCTACAAAGCTCTTCTTTTTTCTCTGACATACCCCATACATCAGTACACCCAGCTGACCCAGCTTCTTCACCAATAACAAGAGGTCCTTTCTTCTGTACACCAAAATGCATCAGGCCCAAATCACATTGCATGGCCTTTAAGGTTTAGCTTGCAAGTGTTACCAAATATTTGTGTAGAATATTCATTTCATTACAAAACCTTAAAAAGATGACAAAGTATGCCATAATGACATAAATGTTAAATATAAAGCATATCTATGGTAATTGTGATGATTAGACACAATGTGGAACACTGCAGGATTAGGTAGGCCCTTGACAATTTGAGCACACGTAGATTGTATGTGAGATGGAAAACCAGAGAGTCATTTAAAGTTCACACCATCTAGTGGCCATATCAGTAAATACAGCACCAGCAAAATATAAACGTATATAGTATATACCGTATTGTTGTAAATATCTAGCTGTACTAAGCTTTCCTTTTACATTCCCTTTATTTGTCCTGATGTTTTCCTTTTTTCCCCAGCAAACCACTTGGAACAAACAAATAAATAAACATAGTAATGTCATTTACTCCTTTTTTGGGTCTAATTTTAATTTTGGTCAGTTTTCATCCAGTTATTGCTCTCTCCTCTCATACAACAGCTACCAATGGGAGAAGGTAAAGGCTAACATTTGCTTCCTTTGAGTTGTGAGATGTGAATCCAGCCAAATTCATCTTTTTGAACTGCTTCTAATGCTGCATCAGCAGGCTGTGTAACACCCACATAGAAAAACTAGCATCCACCCCTTATGCATGCGTGAGCTCACAGACACCCATAATTGCCTACTGTTGCTGTGATTGATAGGGGAAGTGGTAACTCAGCGGTTAAGATGTCAGAGCTCTAATCAGAAGGTTTGTAAGCTCAAATCCCACCACTGCCAAGTTGTTGCTGCTGGGCCCTTGAGCAAAGCCCTAAACCCTCAATTGCTCAGTTATATAAATGAGCTAAATTTAAGTTGCTCTGGATATGGGTATCTGATAAATGCTATATATGAAAGCACAGCCAATAGGAAATATGATTTTCTTTTGCTCCACATGCAATGTGCCATTAATTTAGCTTATTTATTCTTATTATTTATGGTTTAATCAGCAATCCATGTTGGAAGCTAAGTTAGTGCTTTGCTGACACTACTGGGAGAGATGTTTTTCTCCATCCGAATGAAAAACTATGTTAAGTTGTTTTATAGACACAAGCACGTCCTTTAAAAGATCTGTGGACATCAGGAAGCAAATACTGTCCCCATATTGTCTCTACTGAACAGAATCTAGATCAAACTTTTATCAACTACACAGCAAATGAATTAATACAGAGAGTGTTGACGTATAAACACTGTAGGGTGGTTTGTTTGCTACCAGAGGAAAGTGGGAAAGGGGGACTTCTGGGCCCTTCGACCTCCAGTTATAAATGAGATATGTGTAAGTTACTCTGGATCAGAGCATCTGCCAAATGCTGTAAATAGAAATGGATGAAGTTTGTTTTTGCTGTGTACACTATTGTGAGCACGATGGTTCTCAACTATTTTTGGCATAAAACCATGCAATGGGAAATAGTTGTGCCATTTTTGTCCATTTTATCCACAGGTTATGGAATCTTTTTCTACATAGAGGATGAGTTTGAAAATATCTGCATCTTAGGCCAAAACACTGGGGACCTCTAAGATTGTCCTTGGATTGTTATTTTTTAAATATTTTGAGACCACAACTGAGGACCAAAGATAAACTTGGATTAAGTCTTCTTAACAGATTGTATTAACAAACAACATGTGCAACTGAGGTATAACATACCAGTGTATTATCCTAATCCTTAACCTCTTAATCTGAATAAAATCATGGATAAAACAAAACAACGAGTAGGCCTATCCTTTCTGCCAAGTTTGTTACCTAAATATTTCAAAAACAGATTTGAAATCACTGGTAAATCTGATTTAAAGTGGTATAAATTGTTATTTTTTAAATAATTTCTTTTATTAAAGGTCTGGGAGACCTGTAACACAGCATCTGTGTTGAATGTTACAGACACGATTTCGAGCATCCTCATCCACCTGGCACTGAGGTGGGTAAAAGCTTACAGGGCATCCTCTGAGACACATGAAGCCAGAAAAACACATATTTTCATACTGCTGCTCATGCTGTATCACATGGCAGCTTAACACTCTGAAAAAAACCCACTATCTTCCCTCTTCAGCATAGCAAATAACAAATGTCAGGAGCTCCTGCAGGCACAGACTGTAAAATGCCACCGTTGTGAGTGAATGAACATGAAATGCAGGAGGAATATTAAGAAGAATGTGGAAGTGTCCCTTGACCATAAATAGATATATTTTTTGGGGGATTTGTAATCTTCCATGTGATCTGGAAAAGTGATGTGGAAAGAAGTTTTCTGCTGCACCACATGGCAGACTTAAACTAATCTGCATTTCTATGCAACATTTTTAGAAAAAAATGGACATTTTGGGTCACTTACTATATTATCTACTGACAAACTACACTTTACTTTCAGCAAATCACTGCCCAGTAGGATATATAGTGTAGAGAATTTATGGATGTATAAGTGATAATTAAGTGCTAAGTGGGGAGGTAGAACTATTTTTTTTTCACAGCCAGTAAAGTAGTCGTTTTGATAGCCAAGGGAAGGTTAATTCAACCCCCTGGGTACCAGTACAGAGAGGAGTCTTTCTTGTATATTGGAGGTTGGTGGGTGAAGTCAAGCTGTGCTAAAGGCTTGAAGGGACATTGGTGCAGAGCATGGTGTGATATGTGCCTTAATGTAGGTAGGTGCTGGTCTGTTTTTGGCTTTGTAGGTGAGCATCAGTGTTTCAAATTTGATGTGGGCTGCTACAGGAAGGAACAGTGATGAGAACACAATAATGGGATGATGTGGGAGAAGCTTTAGAGAAACAGGTATTTTCAAGTAGACTGAAAGCAGACACATTCTAGATCAGATTCAAATGACGGATGGCACACAGTGGCAGTCCTGTCTGCAGTGAGTTGCAATAGTCTGGTTTTGAGATGACACCAGACTGAACAAATGCCTGAGTGGCCTCTGTGGATAAAATGTTTCGATCCTCCTGATGTTGTAAAAGAGTTTTGGGTAGCAGTCATGGGCGGGGGCCCTGACGACCCAAACCCTGGACAAAGAATCTGGCTTTTGGGACATGGAATGTCACCTCACTGGGGGGAAGGAGCCTGAGCTGGTGAGGGAGGTTGAGCGGTACCAGCTAGAGATAGTCGGGCTTGCCTCCACGCACAGCCTGGGCTCCGGGAGCCCAACTCCTCGAGAGAGGTTGGACCCTCTTCTTCTCTAGAGTGCCCCATGGTGAGAAATGTCGGGCTGGGGTGGGCTTGCTTATAGCCCCCCAGTTCAGCCACCATGTGCTGGAGTTTTCCCTGGTAAACGAGAGGGTTGTTTCCCTGCGCCTTCAGGCATAGGTGTCTAAGTGTTTTTTCGACTTATGGGCTGAACGGCAGTGTGGAGTACCCAACCTTCTTGGAGACCCTGCGAGGGGTGCTGGAAGGTGCTCCGACTGGGGACTCCATAGTTTTGCTGGGGGACTTCAACGCCCATGTGGGCAATGACAGTGATACCTAGAGGGGCGCGATTGGGCGGAACGGCCCCCCTGATCTGAACTCGAGTGGTGTCCTGTTGCTGGACTTCTGTGCTAGTCACAGCCTGTCCATAACGAACACCATGTTCAAGCATAAGGGTGCCCATCAGTACATGTGGTACCAGGACACCCTAGGCCGGAGATCAATGATCGACCTTGTGGTCGTGTCATCTGACCTTCGGCCGCATGTCTTGTACACTCGGGTGAAGAGAGGGGCGGAGCTGTCAACCAATCACCACCTGGTGGTGAGTTGGATCCACTTACGGAGGAGGATACCGGACAGACTTGGCAGGCCCAAACGTATTGTGAGGGTCTGTTGGGAACATCTGATCCCTCTGTTAGGGGGGTCTTCAACTCCCACCTCCAGGAGAGTTTCAACCAGATCCCGAGGGAGGTTGGGGACATTGAGTCTGAGTGGACCATGTTCTCCTCCTCCATTGTTGATGCAGCCATCCAGAGCTGTGGCCGTAAGGTCTCTGGTGCCGGTCGCGGCGACAATCCCCCAACACAGTGGTGGACACTGGAAGTAAGGGATGCCGTCAAGCTGAAGAAGGAGCCCTATTGAGCCTGGTTGGCTCAGGGGACTCTGGAGGCAGCTGAGGCATACCGGCAGACCAAGCAAACTGCTGCCGGGGTGGTCTCGGAAACAAAAACTCGGGTCTGGGAGGAGTTCGGTGAGGCCATGGAGAAGGACTATCGGACGGCCTCGGGGAAATTCTGGCAGACCGTTCGGCACCTCAGAAGGGGTAAGCAGCTCTCTGCCAACACTGTTTACAGTGGAGGTGGAGAGTTGCTGGCCTCGACTGGGGATATTGTCGGACGGTGGAAGGAATACTTCAAGGATCTCCTCAATCCCACTGACACACCTTCCGTAGAGGAACCAGAGGCCGAGGACTCAGAGGTAGATTCATTCATCACCCAAGCTTAGGTCACTGAGGTAGTTCCAGCTCCTTGGTGGCAAGGCACCGGGGGTGGATGAGATTCGCCCTGAGTACCTTAAGTCTCTGGATGTTGTTGGGCTGTCTTGGCTGACATGTCTCTGCAACATATCATGGCAGTCAGGGACAGTGTCTCTGGACTGGGCGACCGGGGTGGTGATCCCTCTTTTTAAGAAGGGGGACTGGAGGGTGTGTTCCAACTATAGGGGGATCACATTCCTCAGCCTCCCAGGGAAAGTCTATTCCAGAGTACTGGAGAGGAGAGTCCGACCGTTAGTCGAAACTCGGATACAGGAGGAGCAATGCGGTTTTCGTCCTAGTCGTGGAACACTGGACCAGCTCTATACCCTCCACAGGGTGCTCAAGGGTTCGTGGGAGTTTGCCCAACCAGTCCACATGTGTTTTGTGGACTTGGAGAAGGCATTCGACCATGTCCCTCGTGGCATTCTGTGGGAAGTGCTCTGGGAGTACGGGGTCCGTGGCCCTCTGTTAAAGGCTGTTCGGTCTCTATATAACCGGACCAGGAGCTTGGTTCGCATTGTCAGCTGTAAGTCAGATCTGTTCCCAGTACATGTTGGACTCCGACAGGGCTGTCCTTTGTCACCGGTTCTGTTCATTGTTTTTATGGACAGAATTTCTAGGCGCAGCCAGAGGCTGGAGGGTGTCCGGTTTGGGGACCACAGGATTTCATTACTGATTTTTGCAGATGATGTTGTCCTGTTGGCTCCTTCAAGCCTGTACTTACAGCATGCACTGGGGCATTTTGCAGCTGAGTGTGAAGCAGTTGGGATGAGGGTCAGCACCTCCAAATCTGAGGCCATGGTTCTCGACCGGAAAAAGTTGGCTTGCACCCTCCAGGTTGGAGAGGAGCTCCTTTCTCAAGTGGAGGAGTTTAAGTATCTCGGGGTCTTGTTTACAAGTGAGGGAAGGATGGATCGTGAGACTGACAGATGGATTGGTGCACCGGCAGCAGTAATCCGGTCTATGTACCGGTCTGTTGTGGTGAAGGAGCTGAGCCAGAAGGCGAAGCTCTCGATTTACCAGTCAATCTATGTTCCTACTCTCACCTATGGTCATGAGCTCTGGGTAAAGAAGGGAAAGGGTAAGATCCCTGATACAAGCGGCCGAAATGAACTTCCTCTGTAGGGTGGCGGGGCGCTCCCTTAGAGATAGGGTAAGGAGCTCTGTCACCCGGGAGGAGCTCGGAGTAGAGCCGATGCTCCTCCACATTGAAAGGGGGCAGTTGAGGTGGCTCGGGCATCTGTTTCGGATGCCCCCGGGACGTCTCCCTGGGGAGGTGTTCCGGGCATGCCCCACCGGGAAGAGGCCCTGGGGAAGACCCAGGACACGCTGGAGAGACTATGTCTCTCAGCTGGCCTGGGAACGCCTCGTGGTCCCTCCGGAAGAGCTGGAGGAAGTGTCTGGGGAGAGGGAGGTCTGGGCATCCCTGCTTAGACTACTGCCCCCGCGACCGGGCTCCGGATAAGCGGAATACAATGAATGAACGAATGGATGAATGAACATGATATGACTAATCCTGGTCTAAGCCTTACACAAAAACAACAAAGGCTATCTTTAAAGTTCAGTTCAAACAGTGTATTGAAATGTGCTTTATGTCTCTGCAATCAAAATCTTTGATTTTCAATCTCAAAAACTTTTCTTGATGGGTGGTCTCAGATTACCTTATTCCTGGCTACAGATTCAAGCTCCTTCTGGGAGATCACCAGAGGTTCTCGAGCGAACTGTGAGATATAATGTCTTCATTATTATTCAAGTTCTTGGGGGTCACCATATAGTGGGACTTTTCATCCTAGCCACTTACCACTCATCAAAGGTGTATCAAGAACAAGAGAACAATATTTGCAAATATCCAGGATGCTACCTCTAGCCCCCTCTTCAATCTTGGCAAGTTGAAATCCATGAAAACCATAAACAGGAGTGGAGACAAAATACACCACTGACAGGACACCAGTCCAGCACCCACATTAAAAGATTTCAGTCCAACACAGGAAATGTGGACACATCTCTCACTGTGCTCATACAGAGACTAGATTGCAAGTAGAAACCCAGAGATACCCTCCTGCAGTACCTTCCTTGACAAATGTTGAGACACACACTTTTAGGGGGCAGTGGTGGCTCAAACAGTTAAGGCTCTGGGTTGTTGCCCAGAAGGTTAGGGTTCAAGCACCTGCACCTCTGAACTGCCACTGTTGTTGCAAGGTCCTCAATTCTCTCTGCATTAGGTGTGCACTTGTGTTCTAATCTACTCTAACTGAGTAGTTCTAATGTATATATGACAAAAATAAAGGCTTCTTCTTCTACATAGTTCTGTCCCTCTCTTTTACCTAGTATCCACAACAAATGCTTTCATGACTGACTAGTGCTCTAGTACAGTTCAGTTAAAAGCAAACCATTTCCATTGCTTAGTTTTACATCTGAAAGGCTGTTCCTTCCAGACATGCCCATTCATGTATCTCAATCATTACCATGATTAATGAATTTCCAGAATAGCTTCATGAAATCAGTTGGAGGTACCCCCTAAAACACCTGCTCCTTCTTCTCCAAGAAGTCTGAATACTCAAAAGACTGTGAAATTGGCTCTGTGCACCAGGGCTGCTCATTGGGCCTGTCATAAGATCAGTGTGTCCTGCTGACAGTGGCACAGGGTGAGAAGCATTAGTTCCACCATAGGCCCTTATCTTCTTGGACCTCTGGGTTTTTTAATCACCTTAACAAATTTAAAAGAATTTGCCTTCCTTTCCACCCAAAGAGCACAGCCAAATATGTTCTCCAATTATATTATGTAGATGGCTGCAAAGTCATCAGTATTCAAATTTTTGAGCCCCTGACCATTTGGAAGCCGCTTTAATTTGTGGAGAAGTACTAAAACAGTATTCTTATAAAAAGTATTCTGTATACTTCATTTTGAAAATGCATCAAAGACTGAATACAGATAATTAATTTTCCTATTCTGAGTACATAACACTATACATTACTTGCACCAATTAACCAATTAACCAATTAACAATTAGCCTCATTCTTTCACTGTACCTCTTTCCTCCTCTACCACTGAGTTGAGTTAGGTTTCACAGAATTCAACAACTAGACCAACAAATCCTTCTTGTGTGCTCAAAAAAGCCCGGCGTTTCATTGCTAAGCACTGTAATATTCATACCAAAAGCCACCAACCTTTGATTTCATGGGGAAATCATATACTGATACTGAATTCTTATTTTTTTCTAGAGATAATTCAGAAAAATTAATTCAGAAAAGTTCTTCCAACGTGCACTGGTGTTGTAATCATGACAACACAAATGGTTGAGAAATGGAGACAACATAACATCTGAAATATTATTGATAAATACATGATGTTTCTTTAAGAATTTATAATGCAAACAAATTCATCTTTATTACAGAAAGTAATTTGTCTAGGCATATCTATAGGACTCAAAAATTACATGTATTTTACTTTACATTGTTTTTTAAGGCTTTTTCTAAATGCTAGTTATGTTAAACAAAAAAACACTTCAAAAAACCGAAGTATTAGAAAATTCCAAAGGATTATATCATTATTGTGAATGTTTTCCAACCCTAGGTAAAATCCACCACAAAACCACAATAGTTCTTGAAGGGCTCTTTTGAAAGGTTTTGCTTTTCTTTCTGTTGTCAACTTCAGGTGGTTTAATCAATCATACAACAATGTAACACTAACATAATATGCACACAGTCTTCTGCAACATGCCAAAAACTCAGTACAATAGTCTGAACATACTTGGCACCCTCTTGATGCCTATTCGTTTGGGCTTTTATTAGACCTTTGAGTGATTGAAAGTACACTTAGAAACCTAGCCAAGACCATAAAGTAAAATTCTATGACCATTGGATATTGGAATGGAGTGGCTATATTTTAGAGTGGTGTATTGCTGTGCGTTGCCCGAGTGATAAATTAACAGAGCTGCAGGAGCAGCAGTGCTATTGATGCACTGCCATTCACATTGCTCTATCACCCTTTTAGACACAACATCAGCTTTTAAACATGCTGTTTTAACATTCTTTGTATATCCAAAATATCCAAAGGTTTCTTCTAGGTAGCCTAATAAAATCGTACTCATAAAATTGCTTATATAAGGTTTAGACACATAAGTAAGGATACAGGATAGCAGAATATCCAAAATACCAAAATCCAGGAGATAAATCAGATATCTAGTTATAAATGAATGTTTTCATTTTGCCTCCAAAATTTGTTATTTTGAATATCTAGGAGTCAAGGGCAAAATCATGGGGTAACAAGTACATTTGGAACAAAGAAGGCTCAGCCTAATCAACATCAAATCTAAACTTTAACCTGCAAGCTTGAAGCTTAAATACAGAAGAGAGGAAATTAGGAAAGGTATGTGAAACAACTAACTAAATAAATGTATAGTATAAATAAATAAAACCTAAATGCCACCCAGATGAGGATGGTTTCCCTTTTGGATCAGGTTCCTTTCAAGGTTTCTTCCTCATATTGTCTCATGGAGTTTCTCTTTGCCATGCTGAATTTATATATTGCTGTAAAGCTGCTTTGTGACAAAATCTATACTAAACTGACTGGAGTGTGTTATGTCAGGTCTATGGAGTTCAGAGTAGTGGTATATGTACTGCATTCATTGCTTACCAACTACAGTCTCTGAATCAACAGGTATTACTTGAATAATAAGAGAAAGATATTATTCACTGTTAATCCAACTGCTGTTGTGTGGATAATACAGTTAGGTACATGCTCAAAAGGTTATATGCCATGCCCTGTATCTACCTGCCATACTGTAACATACTAATTCAGTGGAGTGTCATATACTCCTTCTAATCACTGTCTCCCCTTCTAATCTTGTTCAATGTCACAAACGCTGATTCATTTCTTTCCAATCAGCTGTACTTCATCGCCACACAGTAGATCTACGTCACATCTACTAATCTATGTGTAGTCTAATAATAACAACTAGCGCATTGGACTATTCTACTATTTTGTTTATTTATACACCTAAACAGCTTTTACGCTTAGCTTACACTCTCTGAAAAAAAAAGAGTACCATGTACCATAAATGTACCTTTCCATGTGACTAATATGATATCCTCAAGTGTATCTTTTGCATGGGTACAGTTTTACTCTTTAATGCAACTATTTTACCTACCTTTTTATAGGTAAACTATAACAATCCAGTTCAACATTCAATTCAATTTTATTTGTATAGCTCTCTTAACAATAGACATTGGCACAAAGTAGCTTTGCAGAAATGTTTGATCTCTAATGGCCAAGCTAGAGACGACAATATGAGGAAGAAACCCTGAGAGGAACTAAACATAAAAGGGAACCCATCCACTTCTGGGTGAATAATGGTTTAAGATTATAAATCATTACTCTTTCACAGCTTTATAGGGGATATATATAACACATTCTGATTTGTGTTACATTATTCAAAGATGATTTAAATTCCAGACTTTCTACTTCCCTCACAATATTATGCATTTGTTGCTTTTTTTTTTTAATCATGTACCAGTTTACTGATATCATCAGTGAGTACTGCAGACTTTCAATGAAAACAAAAGGAGTCCTATGTTCCATTTGTGCTGTTCTTGGAGATAGGTAAATATTAAAAAAGACAGAAAACGGTACAGTAGTATTATTTTTTCTCTGAGTGTAGGAGGGCCAAATAGTGGCTTTTTGGTATTTGCAATCACAATGGCACTGAATCATAATTAGCTGAAACACTTAATAAATTGAGTTTAACCACAAATATAAAGTAGGAGACACACGTAAAAATAACGTTCATATATGTGTCCTAAAATTCCCGGGGTACTTCATATTAGGATTAAAGGATAGGAATATATCCTTTATGTTCTTGGAAATACTGCAACCAAAATCTTTTGGCCTAAGTTTGTCTTTAGGTTTTTTAGCCCGACTAAAAAACCTAAGATTTTAAAGTAATAAAATGTCATTGTGCCTTTAGAAATAAGGAAATCTCATTTGAAAATAATTTTTTGTCCTGACTCTCATCCACGACTGCTCCGAGCTAGTGTGAAATTCACTGCGCGAAACAGAGGATGCAGATTGGAAGGAGATGAGACACAATGAGATTAAACAGATACAACAACGTCGATTTCGCTTAATGGTCTCAGCTGCATAATAAAAACGAGAACAGTTGAACAGTCACCGATGGCTGAGTAATCCACTCTTCAGACTCGTGCAAAAATGATGCAGCAATCAGACATGGTTATATAGGCTATGCGGTGAACTGCGAGAGGATCTCACGATGCACTGCAACACGGCAGGAGAATATCCTTGGACAGATCATGGATTTACGCATCGCTGCATAGAATCAGTGCAACTGATAGGGGGATTAATATTACAGAGAGATATGAAGTGTATACTGCAGTAACCACAGGATTAAAGGGCTTGTAATCGGAGCAGGGTTAAGGGAGCTGTGCTGCGGATTTGTTCAGTCGCTTTCTCTTGGAGCTTGGAGTTATCGCACTTCCGAGGAATACAGGTGCATCAGGCGATTGTTGGTGAATTAATTTTGTCATCTGTGAGTAGGGGTGGGACAACGGAGACCCTGCCAGTTAAATAAAGTGCGCCAGTAGGGATTAGTGCAATCAAAATTTCCTTGGATCGTGATAAAACTTATCACTTGGGAAAACTCAGTGTTTCACATGGGAGAAGCGAGGGTTCGGCTGCCTTTTGGTTGGACCCAGGCTCGCTGTCAAGATAACAACGCTTCAGAAGCTGAGCGGGAGAAACGATGGGCTGAACTGTTCGAGCAGCTCGATGTGAATAAAGACGGGAGGATAGACATTAACGAACTTCGGAACGGTCTCTCGGCTTGGGGGGTCGTCCGTAGTGACGTGGACGAGGTGAGCCATGCCTAGACTTTAACACAGAGAATTAAAGGCAGCAATTAACCTGTTAGTTTCACATTTACTACTAGTTTTTGACAGAACTGTGCTACATTATTGACTCGATTGGCTCGGTGGTGGTGGTGGTTGTGTGTGTGTGTGTACGTGTGTGTATATGTCTGTTAGTGTATGCTGGGGGGGGGGGGGGGGGTATTATTGCAGCGACGTCTAGTTCTATTTAAATGAATTAATTAATCCACTAAAATAGTCATTTAAAAACTGGGTCGAGGGGAGGTGCAACAGATGATCTGTTTAAGGATATGTAAGTGATTGTACTAAAGACCTGAGACGCTGTTTTGGACAGAAGGATGAGAGCACCTGTAACTTCTAAAGTTGCAACCCAAACACCCAGGTAGATTTCTGAATAATTCAAAGATCTGCTGTCTAATGTTTTAGTGATGTGAATCTGTTGAGGTTTCAGGTTATATCCTTTGCAGTTTCACCTATTACTAAAACTACCATGGTGCCAACTTTCCTTGAAGATTTTCTCCAACTTCTTAAGATTTTCTCTCTGTTTATTTTCATATACCAACCTCAAACACATCATTAGAGGAGAACAGGGATAATTGTAAAAGTTTTTGCTTTGTGTTTAGTTTCTCACCAAACACGGGCCAACCACAACATGATCTTCCTATCTTCCTATAAACTGATGCAATTCATCTAATTTTACAATTAGCTGTAAATTAGGTGGAAATAATCATCAAACACAAGAAGAGCATTGTTGCAATTTACCACAGAACTGAGGTAACATTGAGTGAAAGAAGAAGAAGCTTTCAGCTGCTCCCTGTTCGGGGTCGCCACAGCGGACCAACTGGTCCACACAACAACTTGGCAAATGTTTTACGCCGGATGCCCTTCCTGACGCAACCCTCCCATTTTTCCAGGCTTGGGATCGGCACTGCATACAGTGGCTGGGGATGAGGCATTGGCTGGGAATCAAACCCGGGCCTTCCACATGATCGGCTAGAAACCTACCACTGAGCCACCAATGCCCCTAATGTTGAGTGAAAGATAACATGGAAAATATGCAGTTTAGACATGCATGCAGCTGATTAATTCAAATAAGGTTACATTTCTCCAGACAAAAACATTGATGTTTTGTAATAGTATTGGGAGCAGCACTGTTCAAGTTCTTGCACACATTTGCAATTCAGCATTTCTGATTAGTTTTAAACAAGGATAGCTTTAATGTGGATTTCACATGCTGTTCTTCGAAATCCGAGGCCCATTTTAAATTTTAAAGAGTGTGTGATTGATTCATCTGTTAGAATCACAGTTATGATATATGCCCTTGATAATGTCCAAATATTACAAATAGCAAAGTTGTCATTTCATGACCATGACCCCATGTGGATAGCCTATAAAAGGTCTCCTCTGCATCATGCTTGTCCGCTTTACCATGCTCGTTTTATGAGGTGAGGAAGTGGATTTAATGATGCTGAGTATAGCATCTTAATCCTGTTTGTTGCTAATAAGTCTAATCCTTTTATTGTTAAATCTGCACCATCAGCTGAGGGTGTGCTGATGTACCCTAGGTAATGATGCTCTAGTATTTGATTTTTATTTTTCCACAGTTGACTGTGTAATTATTGTTTGATTTGGTTTGTAGAAGTGTGGGCTCTTTAACTCTAAGTTAAGTGATAACTTATCATGAACTGTTAAACTTCCCCAATTTCCAAAACTGCTCCAACTTTCCTGTATTTGAGGTCAGGTTGGCAAACTGTTTCTTCTACCTAACCAAAATGATGGACATGATTGATGGACATGATTAATGGCCAAACTGTTTGGGATCAGATTATACTTGACAAGCACTTACAGGAGCATAACAATGCTGATAACAGTATGCAAAGTGCACTTAATACTGCTGAAAATACTGCTTGCTATTCATTACATTCCTCTGATGCTGCAGAATGAAATGAGGAACAGGTATGTCTGAAGATCCCACTAGGCAGAAAAAGCTCCTTCAAAATACTACTGTTGCAGGAGCAATGCTATTATGTGCAGAGCTCAGGGGAGCTTGGTACACCTGCTTCATGTACATGTAAACATTATGTATGTTTAAGAGTGCATTTAAGCTGTGATCTGATAAAACAACATGCAGAAGCCCTAGTCTTGGGACCTGGGTCAATATTATGAAAGCTAGCTGCCTCATTAGTGATGTCTGTTGAAGCCTTCATGCTATGTGCACATCTTAAATGTAAGCAAGCTGACATGTTAACTAGCAAAAGTTTAATATTTGTTCACTATCTTAGGAACATCACAATTACAAAATACACAAATGGATTTATATAGTATAAATTCAATAATTATCTGAGATATACAGTATGTAGATACTTTCTCCTTTAAAAAAGCATGAATACAACAGTGTGCTTTTCTGGGATGATTTTTTCAATAATAATTGCCATATTAACTTTTAAGAGCACAATGGATCTGTGACCTGATAAAAAGAACATGGATACTGGCTGCAATACCAGATGCAGGAGCACTAGGCTTGAGATTAATGCCTTGTTTAGAAAGACTAGTCTAATACAGTGGTACAGTTGTTGCAAACACATAAAAGGACATAAAACTAACATGAAGAGATGCAATGGGCACAATAATCATAGAAACAGCACTTCAGGCTATGTGAGTCCTAGAAACAGGGTGCTACAAATCACTGGGGTTGATAAACACAGATGAAAAGACACGTTTGAGTGGTTCAAATGGCACTGGTGAAAACTCTCTGCACCATCTGCTGCTGGTATCTGGAGAGGCCACTCTTGCTTGATGATTCTCTCCTTCTGTGTGAGACACAAGCTAAATATGTGAGGCGACAGATTGCATTTAAACATCATTTTTCACCTTTATATTTTTCCCAGTATCAGGGCCTGGAGTGAGTCTTATTTTCGATGGTGAACTATATCAGAAATTATATCAGAAATTAAACACTTTGAGTGATTTTCATATTAAATAAATGTATGTGTGACCCTACACAGCTCAAGGACACAGTGGGCTCAAACAAAATTTCAAACATTCTGGAAGCTTTTAGCAGCTCAGTTCAGTTCAGCTCAGTTAAATTTTATTCTCACTCAGACAAAATCAACTACTTTGTGGTGGCATTCTCAAACACATACACACAAGCAGGTTCAACTACTGTGTGGCTTATAAGTGATGTGTGTTGCTGTCCATGATGGCTAGCAACTTTCTAGCCTCCAGCTAGACTCCAATATCAAAGCTGGCCCTGCAATTCAGTTTGTTGTGTTTCTTTGCAGCCTCTGAACCAATATCATTTCCCTAGCACACAACAGCATAGAAAAGTGCACTGTCTGCAATGGACTGATAGAACACCCACAGGAGTGATTTGCACTCCTCAAAGGGCCACAAGCTCCTCAGAAAGTAGAGATGACCTTTGTCGTTCTTTTACACAGCATCTGCAATTTTTGTCCAATCCAGTCTGCCATCCAAATGCACACCCAGGTACTTATAAGTGCATTTGGTAAGTACTCACAACCTCCGTATCTCCTCTGTCAATGGTGACAGGTGATAAGTAGGACCTGGAGCTCTTGAAGACCATCACAATCTCTTTTGACCTACTGATGTTCAGTTGCAGTTAGTTTCTACTGCACAGTTTACACCAAGCAAAGTCTACACCAAGCCCTTGTACTCATTCTCCTGCCCAGCTCTGATACACCCACTATAGCCCTGTCAGCAGAGAGCTTCTGAACATATGAGTTGTACAGATTAAACAGGAAGGGAGCCAGTACAATCCCTTTAGGAGCCACAGTGCTGCACATAGCTTTATCTGACACACACAGCCATGGAATCTTACAGACTGTGGTCTGCCATTTATGTAGTCAATCTATGAGAGGATGGCTTGATCCACCTGCATGACTGTATACTGTTGAAAGCACTGAAGAAATCGAAGTCAGTACCCCTCACAGTGCTGGATGATGTATCCAGTTAGGTGTATACCTTGTTCAGCAGATAGATAAATGCATCATCCAAACCAGTGCCATCCTAGAAGGGAAACTGTAGTTGGTCTTGTACAGTTCTCACCAGTGGTAGAAGCTGAACTAATATCAGTCTTTCCAGGGTCTTCATTGTGTGAAGTTAAAGCCATAGGTTAAAAGTCAGTTAAGGCCTTTTGTTTGCCCATTTTTGGGCACCTGGATCTCACATATTTTTTTTATTGGACAGCAACCCTTTCCAGACTGCAGCTCAGATTTAAAATTCTCTGTAGAATTTCATTCAGTTGCTCAGTACACAATTTCAGTAGCATAGTTTCAATGCTATCAGGTCCTGCAGCTTTGCTCAGTTTGAAATTTCCCAGCTCCAATGCAGCAATTTTCCAATACTATGTAGTGGGGAGGGGGGAGGTGTGTGTGGGTCTTTGTCCAAGGTGTGTGAAGTAATGGCAGTTGGAGAGTGGAGGTCTGGGTTGTAGGAGTAGGGGGAAGAGAACTGATTGAATGAGCTGCTGTTATCCAGAGATGAGAGACACTAAAGGCAAGGCAGATGTAGAGTTTTCTGTTCTCTGCTGATCCATGGTTTATTATTGGGGAAGCAGTATACAGTTTTAGAGGGCATGACAGTGTCTACACAGAAGTTCCTATAGTCTGTCACTAGTCCTCACCATTTGGAAATAGAGCATATCCCAATTTGTCAACCTCAAAGCATGCCTTCAGTGATGCAGTGGCCTCAGGAGACCACTTTTTCACTGTCCTGTTTTCACTGGTTGCTGCTGTTTCATGGGCTTATACAGGGGTGTGACATGAGCCAGGTTATGATGCATTTATATTTACCTCTATGGCATTTGGCAGATACTGTTATCCAGATCGAAGTGCTTTGAAATCTCCACCAATGAATACATCAATATTGGTTCGCTAGGACACAGACTGAAGGAAACCATCAGTCTAAAAATTGTTGGGAGGAAATATAGGATTTCTTATAATAAACAAAAAGAAAAAAAATAAGTAAGCATATTAAACGTAAGTTTAAGTATTTCAGGAAGAGGTAGGTCTTCACCCATTGTTTGAAGACAGTCAGTGAGTACAGAGAAGAATCAGAGAAGAATCTTGATGAATACGTACCTTGTACTCTGAGTAATGGTGGGACCACTTGAGCATCTGAGGAAAATTTGATGTAAGAGGGTGCTTGTCCATTCTTAAGTTTTTAGGCAAGCATCAGTGTTTTGATTCTGATGCGTGCAGCTACTGGAAGCCAGTGGAGGGAGTGCAGCAATGGGGTGGTGTGCATAATTTGCAGAGGTCAAAGTTCAAAGTTGCCTTAGTCCAGTCACAAAATAACAAGATACTTAACAAGCACCTGAGCAGCCTGTTTGGATAAAAATGCAAGATCCATCTGATGTTGTAAAGAAACCAACATGAGCATGCCAAATTAGCAACATGCAAGGAAAAGGACAATTGATTGACTTCACCAAGAGAGTGTGTATAGAGGGAGAAAAGAAGAGGACCAAGTACTGAACCTTGTGGTACACCAGTGCAGAGTCTGCAAGGAGCAAATGTCCTCCATGTTACCTGATATAATTTTATCAAGAAGAGAAGTGATACTGGTCTGTAGTTGGAGTCTGTAGTACAATGGATGTGTGGTTAAAGTGTGTCTGCATTTGTGGTAGGTAGAACATAAACAATTTATACAATGGCGTTGAAGAACTCCCTCTACAAATAATATGGATGCATTACCACAATTAACAGTTCATATCCAGATAACAGATGAATTTTTGTTTCATTTATTTCAATACGTCTATTGCAAAAAGTGTGAGGGCTACCCATTTTATGGCTAAGCACTTTTTCTGTATAATGCTACACTTTAGCTTCTCCACTGAAAGGTTCCAGCAAATGTACAGCAGATTGGGATGGCCACCAGATAACATCTGCGACAAGATGGACATCACCAAAGCGCTAGTGTTTTCTCTATCCCAAGGTGCCCTGCTTTCCTAGTGGCTTTTTTCTACCAACAGCTGGTTCATAGATTCTCATAGTTGTGTGTCATACCTGGAATTGTATCATCCACCAACATAGCATAGATATCACACCATTGGTTTTTGAAAGATTTGATAAATTGTGAAAGGTACCATAGGATAAGCGGGTACATCCCTGTGAATACACCTGATTTTCATCCCCCTGCACCTTTCCAAAGAGTCAGGCTTTGGTGAATAAAGGTCTGAACACTGCATGAATCCAATTGTTACGGCCGGTGGTGTCCGGCTGGATATAACAGACCCAACACAAAGGTTAACGTGAAAACGGGGTTTATTAACATAAAACATGAACATGAACATGAACCAGGACACGAGAAACATGAACCAGGACACGAGAAACATGAACCAGGACACGAGAAACAGGAACCAGGACACGAGAAACAGGAACCAGGACACGAGAAACAGGAACCAGGACACGAGAAACAGGAACCAGGACACGAGAAACAGGAACCAGGACACGAGAAACAGGAACCAGGACACGAGAAACAGGAACCAGGACACGAGAAACAGGAACCAGGACACTACATCAGCCTACACACAAACAAGGACTAGCAACTAAAGCAGACAAAGACAGGACTATAAATAGGAAACATAATCATTGAAACATTAGGTGCAGGTGAACATTAATTAAGACACAATAGGACAGGGCGGGGCTTAACTAACACATGGCCGAGGTAAACAAAAACAGACATGACATAACCAACCCCATGCTGAGAGCCCCCTAGTGGTCCAACCTCAGCCCTGCTACCCGTAACACCAATAAGGCTTGATATATATCCCTCTGAGTACTATCTGGCACTCTGTATGTTGGCTTCAGACTCTAGCCATCACAGACCCTGTCAATGTTCTCCAGCTCCGCTGCCTCACCCGGATCCAGCACTCCGGGTCCTGGACTTCACCTGCATTCTCTCTCCCCCTCCCTCACCTGTCTACTCACTCTGCTGCACTAATTGCCTGATGACATTCACCTGTGTCCTCTCTCCCATATAAGCAGCTACTCTAGACCTGTTTCTCTGCCAGATTGTGTTTTGTGCCGTCGAGCCACCACCGTCGAGCCACCACCGTCGAGCCACCACCGTCGAGCCACCACCGTCGAGCCACCACCGTCGAGCCACCAGAACCTGTAAACCCAAACCTGAACTTAAATCTGAAACCTGGACCTGACCTGTAGTCCTGTGTGCTTCTGACCCCCGCTATGTTTTCTGACCTGTCGTCTGCCTGATCTCTGTCAGCCGTGAGTACCTGAAAGACCCTGGAACTGTTTATGGACTGAGGCTTGGAGCCTGATTTAAACCTGAAAGCTTGTTCTGACTTATAACCTGGTCCTGTCCCCTGCCTGGATTATCAGACCTGAATTCTGCCTGCCTCTCTGTTTATACTCTTCGCCATCAAAATATAATACTGTCCTGTCCACCATCTTGGATCTCCTCATAACCCACTCACCTGAGCTCAGCTCTAGTGCGACTTCACTACTGTTTTCTGGATTCATTCACCAAGATACTGACAAGTGAGTACCATAGTTAGAGAGAATCTGCCACATTCTGATAACCTTCACTATCTCTGTCTCCTGTGTTTAGACCACTGCTGTTACCACCTGCACAGAACCCTCATCTTGAAAACAGTACATTGTATAATTTGTTGTACAATAAACCTTTTGTCTTCACTCCTGGTGTTATCTGGAGTTTTCAGAGTCCTCAAAAACCCAGCTATAAGCATTACAGTACGATCTGGCCAGCATGGACTCCTCAGAGAACCCAGGGTGGAAAACAATAGTTGAGGGTACCTTCCAAGAACACTAGGTTTGGTTTGACATGTTTGGTCATCAAATCCAGTCATTAGTGGATCGATTCAATATACTCTCTCTATTTCCTCGCAGCCATCCTCTCTTGTATTGCCGTCAGTACACTTGTCACATCACCATGAACCGCCACTTCATTCACCTGAATGTTTCTTGGGAGATCCTCAGAAAATCATTCCGTTCCTCACCCAGTGCCGCATCCAGTTTAGGCTACAACCATCAGCCTTTCTGTCTGGTCCAGCTCATGAATGGGGAATAGAGTGGAACAGTGATTCTGCAGCCTGCTCCTCTTTCAATAATTTTGCTGTGGAGTTCCAAAGAACTTTTGATCCCACCAAGCCTCGTTCAGAAGCCACTCACAAACTGGCAAAATTACAGCAAGGTAACCAGTCTGTCCTGAACTACTCAATTGAGTTTTGAACCCTGGCCTCCTCCAGTAAGTGGGACTCACAGGCACTAACATGTGTTATTGTGGTCTTTCTGAGAAGGTGAAGGACGAAATGGCTGCCAGAGATCTTCCACCTGATTTAAATGGGCTAATAGAGATGGCAGTGAGAATCGACCACAGGATCCAGGAGAGAAATCGAGAGAGAGCCAGCAGAACCATGAGTACTCCCAGACCTCCTCCTGACACCCAGTCAATCATTATTCCTGTCCCTGGGACTTCACGATCTTTGTCTCCAAGTGTGAAAGATCAGGTGTAGCCTATGCAGATTGGCAGGACAAGGTTAACCCCAGAGGAGAGAAATAGTTGGTTTAAAGATAACCTCTGTTTATATTGTGGACTGTCAGATCATAATGTGAAGAAATGTTCAGTAAAAACCAGGGCTCAGCAGTAGACTGGGGTTCTCTGCTGAGCCAAACATTGGAAAATTCCAATCAACCCCAGCCCCTCACATCTATTCACCTACATCTCTCCAACCAAGTTCATTTCTGTGCATTCATCGACTCTGGGGCTGACTCTAACTTCATCGATTACAATTTCGCTACAAGACTGGGCATCCAATTCCAGGATCTGCAGGCACCCATTCAGGTACACGCATTAGATAACCACATTATTCACCCCTGTTCACAGTTAACCAAACCCATCACAATGTTGCTTGAAAACCACAAGGGAACCATACAGTTTTTTGTAATCAACTCTCCCCAGCTTCCTGTAGTGCTTGGAATCACCTGGCTCAAACAGCATAACCCTCACTTAGACTGTCAAACTGTCAAAATACTTGCATGGGGCGTAACCTGTTCTAATACTTGTCTCTCTGCAGCCCCACCAGTCTCTGAACAGGAGGAGGAGGTGTTTTTGGACATCTCCAAGGTACCAGAGGTCTATTTAGCCCTCAAGGAGGTCTTTAATAAGGCAAGGGCAACATCTATGAATGTGCAATCGAGCTGATACCAGTTATGACTGCCCCTCACTGATGTCTCTACTCTTTGTCAGCACCTGAAAGGGTGGTCATGCAGAAGTACCTGAACGAAGCTCTGGCAGATGGATTAATTAGATCATCATCTCCAGCGGGTGCCAGTTTCTTTTGTGGGCAAGAAGGATGGAGGTCTCAGACCTTGTATTGATTACAGGGGACTAAATCAGATCACTATTAAGAACTGGTACCCACTTCCATTAATATCCTCTGCTTTTGAGCTTTTACAGGATACAGTGATCTTCACTAAGCTGGACCTACGCAATGCATACCGTCTGGTCAGAATACACAAGGGGGACGAGTGGAAGACTGCTTTCAACACCTCTTCTGGCCACTATGAATATCTATTGATGCCATTCGGCCTGACCAATGCCCCAGCCGTGTTCCAAAATTTGGTCAATGATGTGCTCGGCGACATGCTGAATCAGTTTGTCTTTGTGTACTATATACTATATACTGATATTCTCAAAGTCTGAGACCGAACATGTGCGGCAGGTGTTGGAAAGGCTTTTGCAAAATCAGTTATTTGTGAAAGCAGAGAAATGTCCCTTCCATACTGACAGTGTCTTTTATGGGCTTCATAGTGTCCATGGGCAGTATTCAAATGGATCCAGCCAAAGTGGAGGCGGTAAAGGACTGGCTGGTACCTGAAACTTGAAAGGCTTTTCAGCAGTTCCTGGGCTTCCTGAACTTCTATCGACGATTCATGCAAGGTTACAACTCTATCGCTAGCCCACTACATAAGCTCACCTCTTGAAAGAAGAGGTTTGTCTGGAACCCAGAGGCACAAGCCGCTTTCTCCAAACTGAAGGACCAGTTCAGTTCCACCCTGATTCTGACCTAATCCCTGCAAATAGTTTATTGTGGAGCTGTTTTCCAGCTGTTGGGCCCTGTTTTGACTTCCAGCTTTCCATCCGGCCAGGATCCAAGGATATCAAATCCGACGCTACATCCAGACGCTTTGACCCTCCTGAACGTGAACCTGAACCCGAGTATATTCTTCCTCGCTCAGTCTGTTTGTCCTCAATGCCCACGGTCCCGCTCCCTCAGCCTGTCCTAGGGATAAACTGTACATTCTAGCCCATCTCTGTGCTACAGTGGTGCCATTCCTCCCGGCTCACGTCATCCTGGGACAGCCTGCATTGTGCAACAGAGGTTCTGGTGGCCCACTCTACTTCAAGACATCAGAGAGTTTGTTGCTGCATGCCTGACCTGCAACCTAAGTCACTACACCTGCATTCTCTCCCCCCCTCCCTCACCTGTCTACTAACTCTGCTGCACTAATTGCCTGATTCACCTGTATGTCCTCTCTCCCATATAAGCAGCTACTCTAGACCTGTTACTCTGCCAGATCGTGCTTTGCGCCAAAGAGCCAACACCTTTGAGCCACCTGAACCTGTAAACCCAAACTTGAATCTGAAACCTGGACCTGACCTGTAATCTTGTGTGCTTCTGACCCCCACTACGTTTTCTGTCGTCTGCCTGATCTCTGCTAGCTGTGAGTACCTGAAAGACCCTGTAACTATTTATGGACTAAGGCTTGGATCCTGATTTAAACCTGAAAGCTTGTTCTTACTGATAACCTGGTTCCTGACAGCCTCTTTGTTTATACCCTTTGCCATTAGAATATAATACTCTCCTGTCCACCATCTTGGATCTCCTCAGAACCCTCTCACCTGACCTCAGCTCTAGCATGATGTCACTACTGTTTTCTGGATTCACTCACCAAGATACTGATGAGTGAGTACCATAGTTGGAGAGAGAATCTGCCATGTTCTGATAACCTCCACTATCCCTTGTCTCCTGTGTTTAGACCACTGCTGTTAAAACCTGCACAGTCTGGGACTCTGAAGAGCCCTCACTCTGAAGACAGTACATTTTTATAACTTGTTGTACAATAAACCTTTTTGTCTTCTTCACTCCTGGTGTTATCTCTGAGTTTTCAAAGAATCCTCAAACCCAGCTATAAGCATTACAGACCCACACCTTGGCCCTGCTCACTGAAAGCATTTACAAACAAATTCTAAAAAGGATTTACAAGAGCTTCCACCAGAGCTTCTGCAAAACCACAACTCAACTTGCCACAGTATGGTATCTAAATTCTTTACAAGGTGCATCCCATCAGGACATGTTGCAAACCCTTGAAACAACTCAAGTATATGGCCTTTACTAGTTCCAAAGAAAATCACTAATAATCAAGAAAGAACACTGGTAGGTTACTGTGGTTATACAACTGCTCAATGTGAATAGTTACCCTAAACACACACACACACACACACACAGATGGGGAAAACAACATAATAGGTCATCATAGCTAACATATTATGTATATATATTCCTTCATCTCCAAGAACTACTTTTATCTTGGGTAGGATAATGGGGCATTAGAAGCCTGTCCTATAAACACTGAGTACAGGGTAGGATGTCAGTTCATTGCATGGCATCATATGGAGACAATTTGTTGGTGTGTGTTTGCCAGCATTGTGGCCATGCTCTTAGGTTGTGACTGTGTGTTAATCTTGTGCTGTAATGCAAGAGGAGGGATTAACACTAGTCCACAATGTATTTGGGTTACTACTGCCAGACCCCAGTACATAGCTGCTTATCATAGCCCAGAGTGTGTCACTTTTACAAACATTTCCTCTTTCATACATACAATTGTGAATCAACCTTATATTAAATGTCACGACAGCTGTTGATATCTGGATTTAATGCACATTATTCTGGATTTGATGCACATTAACCAGTTTGTTTCTTGAAATAATGGATAAATTATAAGTTATGGTATCTTAAATTATAAGTTATGGAAAAATACATATTTTAATTGGGATACATTGGTGGCTTGGTGGTTAGCATGTTTGCCCCACACCTCCAGGGTTGGGGGTTTGATTCCCGCCTCCGCCATGTGTGTGTGGAGTTTGCATGTTCTCCCCGTGCCTCGGGGGTTTTCTCCGGGTACTCCGGTTTCCTCCCCCGGTCCAAAGACATGCATTGTAGGTTGATTGGCATCTCTAAATTGTCCGTAGTGAGTGAATGAGAGTGTGTGTGCCCTGTGATGGGTTGGCACTCCGTCCAGGGTGTATCCTGCCTTGATGCCCAATGACGCCTGAGATAGGCACAGGCTCCCCATGACCCGAGAATAGATCGGATAAGCGGTAGACAATGAATGAATGAATTGGGATACATATTAAAATGTACAAATTAATGGAGCTTGTAAACCAAAAAATTAAATGTGTAATATAAATATGCCGATATTTTCAAACAACTGATGTCAAACTATTTCACTATGATCTACCTCACCCTGTACCTGTACTTTACAAAACACCATTCCTGTATCACTTATGCATTTTAATCCAGCTTCTTCCTCTTTCACCCCAGTTTCTTTCTCCTTCCTCACCCTAACATCTCACTTCTGCCTGACCGATGGCTCTCTTTCTTGCAGATAGTGCGTGTCAGTGATACCAATCATGATGGACAGCTAGACTTTGAGGAATTCACCCAGTATTTGCGCACCCATGAGAAAGAGCTCAGGCTCATGTTCCACAGTTTGGACAACAACAATGATGGTTTGTATGCTGTTCACACAAAAGAAAACCAACAAAAAAAACACCAGGCACTAATTACATTTACTGTCTGTGTGTAGTTTCCATGAGTAATGTAAAGCTGATTTGTGACATTGTCCAAATCTAAAAGCTCTGAATTGAATGAAAAGGCACATAGGTGTCAGTAATCAAAAGCTATTTTGTACAGTATTCTGATAGAAGAAGTCACTTTTGGCTGCTCCCTGTTCGGGGTTGCCACAGTGGACCAACTGGTCCGCACAACAACTTGGCAGATGTTTTACGCCGGATGCCCTTCCTGACGCAACCCTCCCATTTTTCCGGGCTTGGGACCGGCACTGCATCCAGTGGCTGGGGTTGAGGCATTGGCTGGGAATCGAACCCAGGCCTTCCACATGATAGGCGAGAAACCTACCACTGAGTCACCAATGCCCTTGTACAGTATTCTGATAATGATACTTTATCTGACCCTTTTGATATTAGAATTAATTTTCAAAAGTAGACTCAATGCTCCTGGAGGAGAAGTACTATATGATCAACAAATGAGTGAATCTTGTATATTTTTTGTTAATTTGCATTCAGGAACAGTTTAGTCATTGATACATTGTGCTATTCTTCATATAATATTTGATGTGTTACAACATTGATGTGCTTTACTGTTGTATAGGTCATATAGATGTAGGGGAAATCCAGCAGACTTTGCGAAGTCTGGGTGTTAAAGTGTCGATTGAGCAGGCCTCCAGGATACTGCAAAGGTTTGTGATTTGGGAAACGCCCATAAATCCTGTCTTTTTGGTAATTAATAATCTCTAATCCTGGATCTAAATCTTAGTGATTTGTTTTAAATGATCACTGTCAAGTCTGATTTCTCTCTTTATTTTGTTTGCTTGATTTTCAGCATGGACAGAGATGGCACAATGACCATCAACTGGAATGAATGGCGAGATCATTTCCTGTTCAATCCATTTCACAACATGGAGGAAATTGCCCATTTTTGGAAGCACTCTTTGGTTAGTTTCTCAAAAGTGCAAGCTCCTTTGTTGTTTTAAACCTTTTGGCAAAGAAAAATACTTTGTATCTGTTGCTGTAGATGCTTGATATAGGAGAACACCTGACAGTGCCGGATGAATTTTCTGAACATGAGCGGAGGGCAGGGTTGGTCTGGAGGCAGCTTGTTGCAGGCGCGATTGCAGGAGCTGTGTCCAGAACTGGAACTGCTCCGCTAGACAGACTAAAAGTGTTTTTACAGGTAAAGGCAGAACATTTGGTCAAAGCTTATTTCTTTGTTATTTGCTATTTGGTTGGTTATTTTTTCCTACTGATTTGGAAAGTTTACCAATAGCAAAATGTGATGAACACGCTCCACTATACAGGCTCTAATCTTTGAAGTGATTATGTTCATGTGAATAATGTTCATTGGATATTTTGCCAATAATAATAATAATTTGTCAGATGATGAACAAGAACTATTCCATTATACAGGCACAATGTTTTTGTAAAGTAAATATTATTTTGTTAAAAATCCTTTCAACACTTTCTCCTTCTGTTTTGTGAAGGATTTTTGTTAATCACATTTGTTTGTTGCTGCAGGTTCATGGGCCAGCAGGTTTCAGTTTGTGGTGTGGACTACAGCGAATGGTACAGGAGGGGGGTGTCATGTCCTTATGGAGGGGCAATGGCATAAATGTTTTCAAAATTGCTCCTGAGTCTGCAATCAAGTTTATGGCATATGAACAAGTAGGACACTTTGCAGTCAATATGTTTTTTTTATTTTGTGTGTGCATATACAACTTTGTCTCTTACTCTTTTGCAAGCTTCCCCGGCTAGCTATGTTAGATAGTTATTTCCTCTGTAACTGGAGCTTGGTAACAGACCAGTTGCTGCCTACCATGTAATCCACAGTGTACTAAACTGTCGATTGTAGTTGCATTTTGCATCATCAATGAATGTCAAACAGAGGTGCCCAAGCAAAAAATGAGAAGTTCAGTTGAGTGATCAAGATCTGGAAATGGGCAGATCGATACCAAATTTAAAAAAGTCACACTGTGGTCAAACCCAGCATTCTTACAATGTTGATGCTGCAGTATATTGAAAAAAAAATTATTAACCTGCCTAGGTTTTTGAAAAAAATAAAAGGCCTGGGCAGGTCATTGACCAACCGTTTGTGCAGGCATACTTAAAGGCAAATCAAGAAGGTTTTACTGGTTCTGAAGAAAACTACACAGATGGTCTAGAATGTAAGGAAGCAACATGGAAGGTTACCTATAATGAGTTCAGAAAGTGCAAAAAATAAATGTAATCAATTAAAGTTGAATCTATAATACAATAAATTGAGCCAAAAGTGAAGAGGTCAGAATGCTTTCTAAACCCACTGTATGTATCAGTGGTTCTACAAATAAATGGACAACACCAGGGTCACATGGGGCTCTCATGTTGAGCAGAATGGACAAGAGGGCAAGCATGAAATAGCAGGCAGTTTTTACAGGCCTTGAATTTGAGGTGCTATTAGTTACTCAGCAGGGAAATGAGCAAACAGGCAAACAACCCAACTATTAAAGGAAACTGCCCTGGCAGATTCCACTCAATCACAGAATGATTGTTTGACTGTAACATATAGCATTAATTTAGTAATATCTTTCTCTACCATATGATAATTAATGATACAAGAACCGAACAAGCAAATGTATTGTCTGTCAAACAGATGCAAAACAAGTTGTTTTATTTTCTGAGCAATTTAAATTGCTCAACTCTCTCCAAGGCTGAAAAAAACACTAATGTGTTGCCATCCATCTTGCTTGGCCTCAATTTATATTTGACAAATCAAGTGAAACCCCATTGTTGTTTGTTGTAAGCAACCAATTAATTGCTAGATACAGTGTGTCTTTTTTAATATAGGTTTGCTTTGCATCTAACTAGCCACAACCTGCCTCTATTTTCCTGTGCTCACACTGTTGAGTGTTTTTTTAAAATATAAATTTAAATGAAAGTGAATTTCAACTTCAAATTTTTTTTCAGCTCTTGTCATTACTTAAAAGACCTGCATTGTTAAAATAGTATTCATTGATGTCTTGCAGTCTTACAAAATTACACATTGACAAAATTATAATTTGTAAAACAAATTTATGAACTCCTATTATGTCTGTAGATAAAGTGGCTAATTCGAGGTTCTAAGGAAGGGGATACACTAAGGGTTCAGGAGAGGTTTGTTGCTGGCTCATTGGCTGGAGCCACTGCTCAAACTATCATCTACCCAATGGAGGTAAGCATGAGCATAAATTTGGGGGGAGTGTGAATGGGCATTCTTCCCAACATTTTTTAAAATTGAAATAAAAAATAAATAAATAAATAAACTGAAACAGCTACATGTCAAAAGCCTATGCATTAAAAATGTACACTTATGACAGTAGTGAAAAAGGTGGACACTAAGTAAAAGAATGAAAGCCTAGGGAGTCACCTAGCATTGATTTCAGGATGTTCACATTGGTTGTGCTGATTCTGTCAAAGCTTTACATCATGTCAGAATGTTCAGATACCCGACAACAGAGCTCTCTAAAACACTTTATGACCGTAAACCCTCCAGATTTGCTCCTTTACTTAAGAAAAAAAAATTCACAAAAGGCTTGACTGAACAAATGTGTTTTCGGCCAAGAATTAAACACTGAGGCTTTGAGACTTCACTTTGTAAGAGAAATCTCTGGCCCTTGAATATCCTTCACTATTCAAGGTGCCAACAAACAGTCTGCACCTTTTGATCAAGGTAGATAATGCAGATTATTTAAAAAAAAAAGTTTGCTCAGGTACTGTGCCACAAGACTATTCAATATTTTCTAGGCCAGAGAGAGGTAGAGAGAAAGAAACACTGATATAGCAGCACTAAGATATGTCTGTCTCTTAGGAAGCTCTCCTTCCATGCTACCTGACATAAATGTTGTACTCCACTGATAAACCTCTCTGCAGTAATAGACATGAATGTATGTTTGACATGGTAATATGACATAGTACATATATTATGTCTACGACACATTTTAAATGTAATTAGATAATGGCTGGACTATGTAAATGTAAATATATTTTGTATATTGAATCTGATTGCTAGTATAAGGCAAAGTATATGCATATGACCATCACTATAAGTGGGTGCTGTTCTGAATCTAGGACAGACACATCTGCTGTTCTCAGAGGTTCTTCTGGGTTGTCAAAATGAATTTTTTTGATTGCTTAGTTTTAAATGAACAACAAGGTTTAATATGAAATTCGCAATTTCACAGAAGAATTCAGAATGTGAGGGTCTATAAATAATAATTATCATAATTGACTAAGTAGACTTTTTTGTGACTACCTATGTTATGTTAGTATAAAGAACTTTACACCCATTGAATATATGTCTAGGCTTTTGTATTACACCAACATTATCATTATAATGTGACGGGAGGCTGATGTATATATGATGTATCCAGGCAGACTAACTCCGTTTAATACTACATACTCATTTGGTTTAATCCATGATTCTGATGAACACAGACCGTTCAATTTAATGTTTTCAATTTCATTAACAGGAGGGCACGGTGGCTTAGTGGTTAGCATGTTTGCTTCACACCTCCAGGGTTGGGGGTTTGATTCCCACCTCCGCCATGTGTGTGTGGAGTTTGCATGTTCTCCCCGTGCCTCGGGGGTTTCCTCCGGGTACCCTGGTTTCCTCCCCCAGTCCAAAGACATGCATTGTAGGTTGATTAGCATCTCTAAATTGTCCGGTGTGTGTGTGTGTGTGTGTGTGTGTGTGTGTGTGTGTGTGTGTGTGTGTGTGTGTGTGTGTGTGTGTGTATCCTGCCTTGATGCCCAATGACGCCTGAGATAGGCACAGGCTCCCTGTGACCCGAGTATAGATCGGATAAGCGGTAGTGAATGAATGAATGAATTTCATTAACAATAAGTACTTTGGATGTAAGAGGTCTAATGATTAACAGCTTAACTATCTTTAAATTGGCAGTGCTTGCAGTGCATTCACAATGATCTAATTTTATGCTAATCAGGTTACTAAAAAAACCTTTTTGAGTGTTTATACATATTTGTTTAGCTCAGGGAACAGATTCAGAGTCAATATTGTGGAACCTGGGTGATGACCGGCTTGTCTGCTCCCTGGCCTTGGCTCTGGATTGTCACAAATTAACTAGGTCTGTTCTGAGACTATGTGCTATGCTGCAAGAAATGAGAGCAGCACCTTCCTGAGTGGGTGGAGCATCAACTTAGGGGCAGACCCTGTCCCACCCTAATCTGCTATAGTACTTGGATATACTTGGAATAAGTAGATATTATCTTCATCATAATCTTTAATTGCACTTTTTGAGATGAATAACCTGAACAATTAGAATGGATGTACAGCCTAACAAGACAACAGTGGGTATAAGGTGGGAGAATTCACCATTATTTCCCGGGTGGGATGGCAGTCCATCACATAGCACAGTCTATCAATTGGAATAATGAAAAAAAAAAAGAATTTTCTTTTGCTGCTTCCTTTGTCTGGAAACAAAACATGTCGCAGTAGTAGGTTCATTTGCTGTATAATTATCATCCAATCTTTTCTCACTTACTCAGCATCAGTGTTAATACACATTCTCTACTTTCTATCTTTTTCATTATACACTGTTTGTACAATCCTCCCCTAGGTGTTGAAGACGCGTCTTACTTTACGGAAGACAGGACAATACTCTGGGATGATAGACTGCGCCAAGCAGATTCTGCATAAGGAAGGGGTGCGAGCCTTCTACAGGGGCTATGTACCAAACACAATTGGCATCATTCCTTATGCTGGCATTGATCTGGCTGTCTATGAGGTATGTTCATGTAAGTGCATGTTGCATGCCATTGATACATTCCATAAAAACCCTAGCTCATTATGTCATTTGTATACAAGTCCATGCCTTTTTTTTGTCTTCCCTCAATATTTCATGGTCTGCTTCAATTATCTCTCTTTCTCTCACTCACTCTCTCTTCCCCTTTCTCCATAGACTTTGAAAAATGCCTGGCTGCAGAGGTACTGTATGGGTTCAGCTGATCCCGGTGTTTTGGTTTTGCTTGGCTGTGGCACCGTGTCAAGCACCTGTGGCCAGCTAGCCAGTTACCCATTAGCCCTTATCCGTACTCGCATGCAGGCACAGGGTGAGTGAAGTCCTCAATCGTTGATGATCATTGCCTGCACATTTCTTTACATTTCTCTAATGGCATCCTGTGCTTTTTTCTCTTCAGCTTCCACAGAGGGTGCTCCAAAACTATCCATGGTGGGCCAGTTCAAGCACATAGTGACCCAAGAGGGTGTCCCAGGTCTATACCGTGGCATTGCCCCCAACTTCCTGAAAGTCATTCCTGCCGTTAGTATCTCTTATGTGGTCTATGAGCACATGAAGAAAGTCCTGGGAGTGAATTCATAGAAACTCCTACCACAGAACAATAAACAACAAATAAATATTAGAAACTCTGGGCATGCCTTAGAAGACTCAAATGAAGAATAAACCAAAATAACTAAAAGAACCATAAGGAGAAGCAGGCAGATGCTTCAGTGTTGATACAGAGAAGTAATGCGCAAAACCTAATCTACATTATATACAGTTATCTGCAGTGTATATATATTTATAAGAGATGGGAAGAACGGCACTTCATTTTAATGGGTCTATGATGTGTTACAAACACATTCTTCATTCCATTTTTATTGTAATTACTAATTGCTACAGCTGCATATTAAAAAACTGCTCATGCCTGAAAATGTTTTATTAATAGAAGTTTATTAAAGTAAGCTAGGTTTAATAGATAACACTCAAATGGTAAAATACAGTGTTTAAACTGATATTGCCTTGATCAACAAACTAATGCATCTTAAGCGTTGGAATTTTGATGGAAGGATTTCATTTTTTAATTTGCAGTGGTTGCTTTATATGTTTGTGTTTTTGATGAATAATAAAAAAAAAATGCTAGCACTGCAAAAATGTTTTAAACTTATGTTTTAAACTAACATTTTTACTTATTTTAAGCATTCAATGTAATTATAATAATTTTAAATGCTTGAAGTTAGTTACATTTCCAGGTATATTTGTAAATTTTTAGATAAATTTGTAGTCATAAATTTGACTATATTAAAGATATTTTTATTTTCTAAGATGTAGCTTTATGCAGCGAGGCTACACAGAATTTAAAAGTTTCCATATGTAACCTTGGTTTTCTGATTGAGTTTAGGGCTGTCTGGGCTGTTTCCTTTGGAAAACTTTGGACTACTGGAGGCCATATGTCAAGGTTGTCACAAGGGTTTGTAACATGTCCTCCACTGACTCTGACTCATTAATAGTGGAAAGACCATAATTTATTAAAGATTACAGTAACTCAAATTGTCAATATTGCTCCCTGTTGAGAATCAAATGGTGATACTGTACTTTATTGAGGATAAGAATTATTCAAGTGTTAATCCTGATTTTTATTGAGGAAGGAAATGAATTGGTGAAAATCATAATGGTGTGAAAAAAAAACACTCTCTAATAGGCTAATAGGTATACCTCTAGTTAATTCATTGGCTGTGGTAGCAATGTTCAGTCTGTCCACAAGTGATGCTCTTCTCAGTGTCACCAGGAGGTTGCCACACATATGTGTGAAATGACACATGGATGGCTTAATGGATGATACCTCTTCACTTTCCTCAAGTATACGTGCACATTGACTTTTACTTATCATTGGAGCCCCTTTACAGCTTTCCTTAAGGCATACAATTAGCCAGTCAGTGACCCACCAGCAGTCATGTCCACATAATACTTGAGAGCACTCATTGGACTGGGTGTCATCTTTAAGAGTATTCTGATATTAAACGCAGAAACTGCATGATAGCCATTAACACATACAATTCAATAATTCATCTGTAGAAATGGACAGAGAACTGCTGCTTTAAGTGATGACCACGTTGCAGCTTCTGTTGGATCAGCTAGCATGGACTAAGTCCAAGTTTCACTTCTGGACAAACATTCTGTATGGACATTCGAGACATTCTGAACCCTTGCTCTTAGGTCATGCTTTCGCAGTAGTAAACCACCAGACAGTTCCGGATGAATGAACAATGCTGAAAATGACCTTTAAACACAATAATGATGCAGTTAATGCAGGGCTCTTGAAGATGATCTTGTACATAATTCAACTGAAGATAGAACCTGATAGGAACAGCTAGCTTGATATGCTGCCATGATACACAAGAGGTTGAGAAAGTTTGTCAAAGTAAAAATATAATGAATTCATACAATTATGAATACTAGAATTACTGTCATGCAAAGTGCACACTCTTTTGCAGTTTAAAATGAACAATAACAGAATTAGACACTAAGCATCTTAAGTCAAACTTTGTCAACTCTACATGACAAGAATGCCACATGGGGTCGTGGGGTCAAAGTGACAAATTAAATAAGCAAAAACTCCTTTAGTTCCAGAGGACTACTCTGGTAGTCTTTAACAAAAGCAAGTAGAAATATCAACTGTCCTGCTGAATACCTGCTTTTGGCCAATATATTTGTGTTTGTTCATACATTTTGTAGAAAATGCTTTTTTTTCTTTTCTGATTTAAATTGTTTTTAACCGAAATTAACTGACCTTTCTCGAAATGATCACTTTTAAGAAGGTCAGTGTTCAATATTTGATGTTCTCCTGCATGTCTGAGAATCAGTATATACTTACCGTATAAATCTCTATTAATAAGAGATGAAAGACTTTTGTAAGGTTTCCCATATTGGGTAATTTCTGCAATGTCTGAAACTAATTTGAAATACTTAAAAATATGTGAATTTTTGTGCACAGAATTATATGCTCCCCCAAAATCCTCAATAGCTCCAGTGGAAAATGTGATCATTTACAATGGTATTGTTCATACCATTAATACAGGAACTATTCTTTAAGACCTAATAATCTGTATTTTTTTTGATGATTGTGTTTTCAAAAATTCATGCAAAATATAGAGTTGTGAAGGACATGTATAAATATATTGACAATGAATCTAATTTTCATGAAAATAATAACTCATCTTATCTGATATCTAACTTATATGATCTTGGTTCTACTAGATATTCTCCATTTTCCCTTCCCTAATTAAAGCAACAAAAACTTTGAATTATGTAATTTTGAATGTCATAACATACTTTATATACATGTATTTTAAATACTTGTCATGCACAGAGTAAAATTTTACTTTTACTAAATTAGATAAAACTTGAAATTAAAAAAAGGGAAAAGTTTCTTTCCTGAATGTGTTGAACTGAGAATGCTTGTATGAGTAGAATAATTATTATATTATTATATATAACAATATTATTATTTGAATCAAATGCATGCTATCAGTATTAAATGTATTTCTATTGGCTTTCACCAATAATTCCTTGCATTGTCTTTCATTTTCCATTATACTAAAATGTCTAGCATAAATGAAGCTTTTGCTATTATTATTCATTCATTCATGGTCTACCGCTTATCCGATCTACACTTGGGTCACGGGGAGCCTGTGCCTATCTCAGGCGTCATTGGGCATCAAGGCAGGATACACCCTGGACGGAGTGCCAACGCACGCAGGGCCAACGCACACACACACACACACACAGGACAATTTAGAGATGCTAATCAACCTACAATGCATGTCTTTGGACTGGGGGAGGAAACCAGAGTACCCGGAGGAAACCCCCGAGGCACGGGGAGAACATGCAAACTCCACACACACGGCGGAGGCGGGAATTGAACCCCCAACCCTGGATGTGTGAGGCAAACATGCTAACCACTAAGCCACCGTGCCCCCCGTATTATTATTATTATTATTATTATTATTATTATGATGATGATGATGATGATGATGATGATGATGATGATGATGATGATGATTATTGTGATTATTATTATTATTATTATTATTATTATTATTATTATTATTATTATTATTATTATTATTATTATTATTATTATTATTTGGATCAGAGAATTCACTTTTATCTCAGTGGTTAAGGTCGAATTCCAGCACTGTCAATGTGCCACTGCTGGGCCTGAGAGCAATGCCCTTAACACTCAACTGCTCAGGTGTTTTTAAAAAATTAAATGAAGTAGCTTTGGATAAGGGCATCTGCCAAATGCTGTAAATGTCATTCTCTGCTAATTTTGGAGACTCCCAGATGCTCTGTACGTATTAAAAATCTCTATGAAACAGTGAAGAAAGAAGTGATATATAAATATATATTGAAATCATTTATTGGCAAAATACAAACCCGATTCCAAAAAAGTTGGGACACTACAAATTGTGAATAAAAAAGGAATGCAATAATTTACAAATCTCATAAACTTATATTTTATTCACAATAGAATATAGATAACATATCAAATGTTGAAAGTGAGACATTTTGAAATGTCATGCCAAATATTGGCTCATTTTGGATTTCATGAGAGCTACACATTCCAAAAAAGTTGGGACAGGTAGCAATAAGAGGACGGAAAAGTTAAAGGTACATATAAGGAACAGCTGAAGGACCAATTTGCAACTTATTAGGTCAATTGGCAACATGATTGGGTATAAAAAGAGCCTCTCAGAGTGGCAGTGTCTCTCAGAAGTCAAGATGGGCAGAGGATCACCAATTCCCCCAATGCTGCGGCGAAAAATAGTGGAGCAATATCAGAAAGGAGTTTCTCAGAGAAAAATTGCAAAGAGATTGAAGTTATCATCATTTACAGTGCGGAATATCATCCAAAGATTCAGAGAATCTGGAACAATCTCTGTGCGTAAGGGTCAAGGCCAGAAAACCATACTGGATGCCCGTGATCTTCGGGCCCTTAGACGGCACTGCCTCACATACAGGAATGCTACTGTAATGGAAATCACAACATGGGCTCAGGAATACTTCCAGAAAACATTGTCAGTGAACACAATCCACCGTGCCATTCGCCGTTGCCGGTTAAAACTCTATAGGTCAAAAAAGAAGCCATATCTAAACATGATCCAGAAGCGCAGGCGTTTTCTCTGGGCCAAGACTCATTTAAAATGGACTGTGGCAAAGTGGAAAACTGTTCTGTGGTCAGATGAATCAAAATTTGAAGTTCTTTTTGGAAAACTGGGACGCCATGCCATCCGGACTAAAGAGGACAAGGACAACCCAAGTTGTTATCAGCGCTCAGTTCAGAAGCCTGCATCTCTGATGGTATGGGGTTGCATGAGTGCGTGTGGCATCGGCAGCTTACACATCTGGAAAGGCACCATCAATGCTGAAAGGTATATCCAAGTTCTAGAACAACATATGCTCCCATCCAGACGTCGTCTCTTTCAGGGAAGACCTTGCATTTTCCAACATGACAATGCCAGACCAAATACTGCATCAATTACAACATCATGGCTGCGTAGAAGAAGGATCCGGGTACTGAAATGGCCAGCCTGCAGTCCAGATCTTTCACCCATAGAAAACATTTGGCGCATCATAAAGAGGAAGATGCGACAAAGAAGACCTAAGACAGTTGAACAACTAGAAGCCTGTATTAGACAAGAATGGGACAACATTCCTATTCCTAAACTTGAGCAACTTGTCTCCTCAGTCCCCAGACGTTTGCAGACTGTTATAAAAAGAAGAGGGGATGCCACACAGTGGTAAACATGGCCTTGTCCCAACTTTTTTGAGATGTGTTGATGCCATGAAATTTAAAATCAACTTATTTTTCCCTTAAAATGATACATTTTCTCAGTTTAAACATTTGATATGTCATCTATGTTGTATTCTGAATAAAATATTGAAATTTGAAACTTCCACATCATTGCATTCTGTTTTTATTCACAATTTGTACAGTGTCCCAACTTTTTTGGAATCGGGTTTGCATAATAAAGAAGAATCTGAATGAAAGAAGATGCTTATATTGCTGTAAAAAAAATTGAAAATAAATTTGAAATGTAATTTTTCTGGTTCCTTATTGTATTTTTTAAACGTCAAATGAGAATATGAAATATACAGACCCCATATACAACAAAAGAATGTGAGAAATGCAAAGATAGGAAATTGAAAAAAAGAAATCCATATTAAACAACATAGACTGGTAACATTTATATTTACTGTTCGGTGTGACCCAAATGAGGATGGGTTCCCTTCTGAGCCTGGTTCCTCTCAAGGCTTCTTCCTTATATCATCACAGGGAGTTTTTCCTTGCCACCGTCACTGCAGGCTTGCTCATTAGCGAAAAAATAGGGATAAAGATAGTTAAGCTGTTAATCATTAGACCTCTTACATCCAAAGTACTTATTGTTAATGAAATTCATTCATTCATTCATTGTCTACCGCTTATCCGAACTATTCTCGGGTCACGGGGAGCCTGTGCCTATCTCAGGTGTCATTGGGCATCAAGGCAGGATACACCCTGGACGGAGTGCCAACCCATCGCAGGGCACACACACACTCACACAATTTAGAGATGCCAATCAACCTACCATGCATGTCTTTGGAGTGGGGGAGGAAACCAGAGTACCCGGAGGAAACCCCCGAGGCACGGGGAGAACATGCAAACTCCACACACACATGGCGGAGGCGGGAATCGAACCCCAACCCTGGAGGTGTGAGGCAAATGTGCTAACCACTAAGCCACCGTGCCCCCCCCCCAAT
This sequence comes from Hemibagrus guttatus, assembly GCA_033459395.1. NCBI lineage: Eukaryota > Metazoa > Chordata > Actinopteri > Siluriformes > Bagridae > Hemibagrus > Hemibagrus guttatus. The sequence goes on along the minus strand of JAUCMX010000016.1, from coordinate 17,888,318 downwards.
AATTTAATTTAATTTAATTTAATTTAATTTAATTTAATTTAATTTAATTTAATTTAATTTAATTTAATTTAATTTAATTTAATTTAATTTAATTTAATAATTCTTTTTTCTCCTATCTCTGTTTCTCTACTTTTGTAAAGCTGCTTTGAGACAATGTACATTGTAAAAGGCGCTATACAAATAAATTGAATTGAAAATTGAATAGTTATGGTTAAAAAAATAAAATAGATTTTGGGACCTAGTGCTCCCATATCTCACTGAATTGAGGTGCACTGAGTAGATTGTACTGGAAATGAATCTGCTACTTGGCAGAATGTATTTACTACTCATGGTTTGGAAAATTGCTTGGAGTTCAAACTTAAAATAAGTCATGATCAGCAATTAGTCCTGGGATTAAAGTTATTCCATGGCTAAACATCGCCAAGGTTGCATGAAGAAAGAGCCTGAATCTTGGCTGCAGTATATCTAATGTGGTGTAGACGTTACAATTCACCTCATACTCCTCTCCAGTAGGGGGCGATATCGTAGCGCTAGAGTTTCACACTTCCACTTTCACCCACTTCCGCCTGCGCCATTTTCTTCTGCCAAATGTTCGTTCTGTGCTCCGCGTCTTGGTGATTTATAAACAAATTGTATACTACTCTGCAAAAACATGGGAAGGAAAAAGAAGAAGCAGATGAAGCCATGGTGTTGGTATCCTTTCTGAGAATAGCTGTTGGTTTCGAGATTTGAAGAGAAAAATTCTGTTTTGTTATTTTAGTCAGGTAACAAACAAACGTAGCCAAGCTAGCAAAACATGATGTCCTACGCCGGCTTATTCTGTTAGTCAGCCTATTATATATGTGGAAGTAATCTCTGTGTTTGTCATTTATCTGATATTTCAACAGCTCATAATTTCCTCTGTCTTTGTAGTATTATAGACACGGGGCTCTCATAACGTTTTTAGCTAAGGGCCCCTTTAAGTGTAAAATAAATTCTTTAGACATCTTCGGTACATAGTGGAGGTTTATCTTATCTTGCGCATTTGTTGAAGGTCCAAAGAAAAGGAGAACCCGCTGCTCCCAAGACTGCGCATAGCAATATTTAATTCACGAACATTTTTAATATTGGTAATATGTTGTATATTTATTATGGCCAATCAAATAACTGTAAGAGCTCAATACTGACTGTAATGACCTTTATAATGACTATGATTTTCAGTACTGTAAATGACAATTCTGTGCCTCACGGACCCAATGGAGAACTATGCCCCATGCCGAACCACAGGCTTTTGCTACAGTCTGTGTGAGGTTACAGTTTGTAATTTCTTGCCTCCAACCAGTAAAGGCCACAAAAACTACTTTCACTTACTTGAAATTTTAATGTAGTTTTAGCAGCTTTAGTTGCCACATGGCCACGCACACTATGGACAGTGTAAAGTTCCCCTTTTCTACTTGGCTCAAGTTGTTAAGGCTCTGTGTTGATCATAAGGTCCAGGTTCAAGCCCCAGCACCATCAAGATGTCACTATTGGGCTGTTGAGCATGCTCAGGAGATGCTGTATCATGGCTGACTGCAACTTCCTAAGTTAGGATATGTGGAGAACAGAATTTCACTGTGCTGTATGTGTGTGACAATAAAATCAGCTGCTTCTTCTTCAATTAATATTCAGACACTCTGCTTAGGGAAATCTCTAATATTGACTATACTTTATAGATGATTTGTAAGTTGTAATGACTATTGACCACATATGCATGTAAAAAGTGTGTAAAGCTCATAAAAAGCTAATTTAACTGCACTTTTAAAATGACGTTTTGGATTGAAAATGTAGTACAGGAACAACAGCGGACAAATGGTAGTTATATGTTAGATGGTTCAGTTGTAAAGATGTAACCAAGTACTCTGTATTAACTGCTCTAAAGCCAATACTGCTATAAACTAATTTAAAAGTAGAGAAGCAGTACTTTACACTGTTCATTTGCTGTCACTTTGTAAATGGGGAGAGACCTGGTACTTGAAGACCACCTCAAGTTGAAGATTTGGAATTTAAAGCTTATGGTAGGAAAGTAAAAGTGCTTTGAACACAGCATTAGACCAACCAAAAGCAATCCATATGGCTGCACTCAGGACAACATAATAGCTAGGTACTAGTTAGTGCCCTTTTATTTCCCATGTTCTTCCATGTTTCAATCTCGTTCCCATATGACCTTAACCATCAATGCAGGTATTGTAATAGGGATTTTGATGACGAAAAGATTCTTATTCAGCACCAAAAGGCCAAACACTTTAAGTGTCACATATGTCATAAAAAGCTATACACTGGTCCGGGCCTGGCCATCCACTGTATGCAGGTGAGTGTGTGTTCATACTTCCATGATCTATAATCTCCTTGGTACTCGAGTTAAAATGAAATGCTCTTTTATGCTGTGCTGAAGGTTCACAAAGAAACAATTGATGGTGTTCCCAATGCCATACCTGGAAGAACAGACATTGAATTGGAAATTTATGGGATGGAGGGAATTCCAGAGAAAGATATGGAAGAAAGGAGACGGGTACTCGAGCAGAAAACACAGGGTAATTTACTTTAATTTACTAATTCATTCTTTCTTGCATGTATTTTCTCTGACCCTTTTTCTGTCCTATATGTACCCCTAATTATGCTTACATTGTTTGCTCACTCAGAAAACCAGAAAAAGAAACAGAACCAAGATGACTCGGATGAGGATGATGATGAAGATGAAGCAGGACCTTCATTCCAGCAGGCAGCAACACAGCCTCAGGCTGCTTATGCTCCTATGGCACAGCCTGGAATGGCACCTGTACCCACACCAGGGATGCCACCTGGGAGCTACTCAGGTGAGCCAAATAGTTTCTAACTATTTTAAATTGGCTTTAATGATAAAGATAGACTAGAAAAATGCGTCTTTTATTTAACATGATTATTTCTGAGTAACTTGGTGGGTTTCCTCCGGGTGCTCCGGTGTCCTCCCACAGTCCAAAGACATGCTTCTAGGCTGATTGGTGTCTCTAAATACCCGTAGTGTGTGATTGCATGAGTGAATGAGTGTGTGTAGCTTTCTCAAATTCACCATTCCTTCTTTTTTTTTTTTTTTTTTTTTTTAATAAAAGAAAAGCAAAATCATTTTATTGACTTCCACAATTATTTTACTTAGTATTTAACTTTGTATAAACTTAATGCACTTCATGAATTTGATGCTATAAGTTTTTGAATTTTGTGAACTCTGAAGCCTGCTATACTACACCCACAATTCTGCAATTTGGCTGATGGTAGAGGGATTGTTGTACTTGCTGAATTAATCAGAGGCACAACTGAGGAGAGAGCTCCAAATCCTTTAGCTGAAATGTTGGCCAGTGACTTGCAGAATTATTCAGGGCACAAACACAGCGTGCTACATTACGGGCTTTGTTATAAGAAGCTAATGATTACATTGCATTGTTTCCCCTGGTCTCTGTAATTTTTTTTGCCCAGTAAGGTTTAGCCTCGTGAGTTTCCAGGCAACCAAGTCATGGGACTGAGAAGCACATGTTAGTGCTCATTTGTGCAGTGGGTTATCTAATGAATCTATCATTCATCCAGCCCTAATACAGGCTTAAAATATATCTTGTGCTTTATGGACTATGTGCAACACAATAAGTGTGAATTTTGCATTTTGTAATGTTTTTAGGGATAAATACACTTGCAGCAAATGGTAGAGATTTTTTTAATTTGTTTTTTTTTTTATATATACAGGAATGCCACCAATGATGCCTGCAGTCCCTCCCATGATGCCAGGGATGCCCCCAGTTATGCCAGGGATGCCACCTGGGTAAGAATTCACCAATAACAACGATGTTAAAGCAGATATAGTCCACTTTTTTGTTTTTGCTATACACTGAAGACATATGGGCTTCACAAGATGAATGAGAATATAGATCAGAATTTCACCTTTCATTTCCTAATATTTACATCATGTTTTGTTAAACAGCTTGGTATTTTTTGTATGAGGTTATTTATTCAAGTGAGCAAAAATATTGTAATATGTGACTGACAGGTTGTCATTACATTTGATTTTTTTAAACAATTAATAGCTCTGAATGTTTACTCTTGGTATGAACCCTGGTTTGTACCTTTGAAGACTGCATCTGTTGTTAAAAAATATAAGGTCTGCAGAAACATTTTCTTTGCCAGTTTACTGAGAATTGCATTAAATTTAATTGGACCAACCTCATCATCTGCCAAGACAATAACCAAAAACACATCTGTTCTGTTCATTTACTTTTGCTCACCTAAAAATGGGGTGGATTTACCAACCAAAGGTTGTTTAACACATCTAGATGAATATAGCCAAAATGTTGATGTATTGTCTCATATTCATCTTTTAATCTCAGACTAATATTTTCCCCCCATAGCATGATGCCCATGGGTGGGATGATGCCACCCGGACCAGGAATGCCTCCGATGATGCCAGGCATGCCACCAGGTTCAGTACTTTAATTACTGATTTTACAATAACAGAATAATTTTTTAATCACGATTGTCTTATGATGGGGTAAAAACTTAATTTTAACAAGCATTTAGACTGATTCTACCCTTGCGCTCATTGAATGCTAGCATATGTTAGTTGCAAACATGTTTGCAGTTTACTGTTCAGCTCAGAGGAGTCAGATGATTGGTATGGTTAGTCATTTAGTGAATGATGAATCAGAATCTGACTAAAGTGGTTTCTGTGTCATTCACCACAATGTAAATTGAGCTGCAGCCTCGTGAATTTGTTCGACACATCATTTCCCACTCTGCGATGCACAATTTGAAAACCCCTGCCATATGAATTACAACTTAGTGATTTACATATGCTTAAAAGAAATTGACATACCTCTATTATTTGTTTTTCCTAAAAGGCATGCCTCCTCCTATGGGCCATCGTCCAGGTATGAGCCACATGCCCCAGGCTCCTGCCTCCACTACGTCAGGCATGATCCCAAGAGCAGCCACACCTGCAGTCACAGTTGCTGCTCCACAGCCTGCTGTCACCAAGCCATTGTTCCCTAGTGCAGGACAGGTGTGGCCACATTTCTCTTTCTGTATATTTTGAATAATCCTTAATAACTGCAGATACAGTCACCTTGCTTTGATTATTATAATTGTAGAATTCACATGCAGACCAATAGTGATACACAGTATTCCGGTCTGGGTGTTTTTATTAGCTAAAGCTATTACAATCTTAGTTTTGAATTTTTTATTTTTATTTTTAAAGCAGAGATTAGTAGCTCATGCATCATTTGCCACTTTTCACACACCTTTCAAAGGGTGCATGAAAGTACATTGTAAATATACACTGGTTTGTGAAAATATGAAAAACACTAAAGTTGTTAACGCAGCTGTGTTGAGGGATTTTGCTCTTTGCTTTTTCTCCATGCTGCAGATGGGGACTCGAGCTCCCAGCACAAGCTCAGCCTCCTCCAGTATGGACACTTTGTCAGCACCCTCTAAGCCGCTGTCGCAAGTACGCAGCAGCCTGCTGACCTAGTGAAACTAGGCTTTTACAAAACTGTTTATGGCTAGCAGCAGCTACACTGGTGCACTTGTATGCACAATGCTTATCTATATAATCGTCATTCCCCAGTCTCTTATTGTCTTTTTCCACTGATAGGGTGCCAGTGCCTGATCTCAAATTAATTGAACAACAAAACAAAACAAAAACTGTTTCCTGCACCAAAATTCTGGTCTGAAACTTAGCACCATATCAGTAGAAAACCAGTCGCAAGTGCAGCCTTGGAGGACCACAGCACTGTGCAGTTTGTTATTCCTGCTCTATAATAAAAAAAAACCAAATAAACAAATTGTAGATGCTTCTCTTCAAATAAGCTGTTTAGTGTCATGGCCCTCCAGGGCCAGACATGGGTTACTGGAATGTTCATCATGGATACTATTAGATGTTTTAATGGTTATAGCTCATTTAAATTCTTCTTTATCTCCAGGCTGTACCTGGGACAGCAGCAGCCACTTCTGCTGCTGCTCCCAAAGCCACATTCCCAGCCTACAGTCAGCCTGCGCCCTCTGCTGCCAGTGCAGGCAGCACTGTGGCCAAACCTGCCACCCCCATTACAAGTAAGCCTGCCACCCTCACCACTACCAGTGCAACCAGTAAGTTGATCCACCCTGATGAGGATATCTCTCTGGTAAGTGTCCAAATATGGCTCCACCCTTGTAAAGTAAGTAATAATAACAGAATTAACTTATTATTAGTAATTTGTGGGTTACCATTTTAAGGTACCGTTAATGTTATAAAATTTTAGGCTGGCTAGATATTTCTAGAAGATTTATCTTACTTATACTCCTGTAGCTTGAACATCAGGCAATTGCAGTCTTGTCTAATTGCACTTTGTGTCCTTGTGCGTGTGTCAGGAGGAGCTGCGTGCCCAACTACCACGCTACCAGTGTAAGATCCCTAACACAGGGCAGGCACACATCAGCACTCCTCCTGTTGGACCGATGGGAGGGGTGTTGCCTGCTCAGCAGGGTGCTTCTTCACAGCCAGCCAGGCATCCCATGCATGGTAAAGTCCCTTTTTTGGTTAATTTTCTTACGATGTAAAAGGTGTGTGTGTGTGTATACACACACACACGCACGCATCTTTTACATCATAAGAAAATATGATATGATTTTATATATATATATATATGTATATATATATATATATATATATATATTATATATATATATATATATATATATATACACACACACATATTACTGCTACAGGTGTCATTTGTTGAATTTTGTCTTTTTTTTAAATTTTTTATCAGGGCCATATGGCACCCCGTCTCAGGCAGTGCCTGGCTATGTGCCAGGGGCAATGTCACCATTCGGACAAGGCCCCCCAATGGTTCCACCTTACCAGGGAGCTCCCCCAAGGCCGCCCATGGCCATGAGACCTCCTGTAATGTCCCAGGGAGGCCGCTATTGAAGTTCAAACACCAGTCTCCGATAGGTTTGGTGATTCAACCATTTTCTCATGTAATGGTGTTCTTAAGAAGCCAAATCATTAAAGCATAATTGTAATTCACTTTAATAAGGGAAATGGAAGAACAGCACTGGTTTACGCATGTAACTTTGAATTTTGCTTAGTTTTTATTTGGACCTCTAATATGTTGCCGATTCTATAGTGTGGCTTTTTTCCTCCCCCTATGTTCCGTTTAGGTTTTTAGAAGTGAAGTTTAGTAAATATGGTTCGTAATAATTTGAAGCGGCTGGAGTAACGTGAACAGTACTGCACCTTTTATCAAGGCAAGTCTTTGTAAACATACTACTGTATTAAACAATTTAAGCCTTCACAGCACCTTTAGGTGCTGTTGGACTTCATGTCCCCAGCTTTGCTTGGTGAGGGCTTCAGTTAGCTATACATGTTTTTGTATGCCTGCTTATCCTTATCTACACAGGAAATCATACAAATAATAGCTGATGTGAAAAGTGTCTGTATTATTATGAAAACTGTAATAAACGGTGTTGAAAACTTAAGACTGTTTCTTCATGACAGAGGGAAGGATCTGTACAAAGGTTTGTACTGGCTGCATGATTGTGATATGTCAAAGCAATGGAGTTGTCATCTGTTCATGATATCAACCCAGTCATCCACATTCATTTTAAATAACCCATGCAATAGTGTCCCTATAACACCTGGTTTAATGAAGATAACACAAAAAAGAATATGGATGGCTTGTGTGTCTTGTCAAAGTCAGTGTGTCATATTCATTGAAGTAAGTCACACTTTAAGACCTTTAAGAGAATAACATTCGTTTAGGGGATGGGGGTAATTCTAGTGTGTGGTCACAAAGAGATTCAGTCTAATGTGGTTTTGGGTGTCTAGCCTTCAGTGCGGTGGGGGGATTGGGGGGAGACTAAGTTGAAACAGAAGTACTTTGGACCCAGGTGACTGTGTTGCTAAACTGAGGATCTTTCTTCTCCCTGTAGCGATGCCATGGGACCGGCTGAGGTTGAGTCTCACTGGTGCCCTGTTCAGGCTGAGGCAAGTCACATGTTTTTCTCTTTAATTTCTTACGAGCGGGGGGCCCTCACAGCCTCATGGCTGTTGGATTCCAATGTCCCCAAACTTGTAGCAAGTTTGGTGATGGCCCCTGTTATTATTCACATTAGAGAAAACCTATAACTAACATCTCCTGCTTTTGTTTCCAAAGTGCAGAGGTGGGAACAAGTAACAAGTAAGTTTTAAGTCTTAATACTCAAGTCCCAAGTAAAGTCAGAGGAGTCCCAAATCCTGAACAATTCAAAATGTGTTCCTTACCAAATTGATTCCCACTTTGATATCAAACTTTAGCAAAATATGGTGAATTAAAGCCATGGTAATATATTTACAACTGTTGTTAACAACAGTATAAACAAAAATGTATGTTTAACCGCATCTAAAATGACCCATAAAATGACATGCACCACTGAACTCTAAAAAGTAGTGTAGTGTCAGAAGATTTGGATTTAAATGTACATATTCATATGCATTGGCTTCACAAAATCCAGAGATTAAGGGTTGTCAGTTGTGTTTTCCACAAACCAATAATGTACATCAGGTATACATAAAATAATATTGTGCAGGGATGTCAACCTCCAGTCCTGGTGGGATACCTTAATATTTGTTTGGCACACCAAATATAGCCTATGAAGTTGCTCTGTAATTACCTAATGAGTTTGTTTAAATATAGATGAAATGCTAACAGGTTTTTCTGGAGTCTGACAAAACTGATAATAAATAGTATTTATTAACACTGCTCAGTTGATAAATAGCTTAACTTTAAAGTAATGGTACTGTAAACATGGTTAAAATAATAGCTGTTCTACTATCCAGCACAAATTATTTATGATTTATCTTTGGGGTTGATGAGCAGAACCTTCTTACCTCATATTGATCAACCTGTAATGCTCAACCCTTCTTAGGCTCAATTATCAGATAAATCTGGTACTTAAATAACTGCTTATAGATTCCTAATTATTTATGTAGGTCAAGATATAACATTCTTTGTGCCATGTGACTTGAGTCGACTCTTCTGTGATGGTATCCAGTTCTCTAGTTGGTGTTAGTGATTATCAAATGTAAAGTATTAATGTTTTTCTTAGAATGTATTAGAGTAACATTTGCACAAGCTATAAATAAAAAAAAAAAAAAAAGCTAAAGTTAATTTCTGATCTCCACTGTTACAGCAAGCATTCAGATTTTTTTCCTGTTCTTTTCTGAAATTGCACTTTTCTAAAATGGCACTGAATGAATACTCACTAATACAGTATGCAATAGCAGTTTCTTTGAGATTATACAGATGTGACTTTTGCAGTGCTGTTTGTTGGTCTTGCTCTTCCTGTTTGTTTCACTTCAGATACTGATCATAATACCTGTTGTGGGTAAGTGCCATTGTCTCAGGCTAGTCTTTTAAATGGTAATCTTTCTACCCAGATTTTTTCCCATTTTTTTTTTTTTTTAATCAAAATCCTTTATTAATGGTTTGACTTGTTTTATAGCTGTGTTCCAGCTGGTTTTCATTAGACTTACTGTGGACAAGAGCAAATCATATAATATAGCTGTAGAAAAATATAATTTACCTCTGTAAACCAGCACAATGGATTTGAAATGAAAAAATCAAGATGTGATTATAGTGTAGACTTTCAGCTTTATTTCAAGGGGTTTAACAAAAATATTGCATTAGCTGTTTAGGAATTATTTAGTCCATCCATTTTCACAGGCTCTAAAGTCATTTGATGGTTGCCTGATGGGTCACAGCTAGTCATGAAACTGCTTGTGTCCTCATTATTTCATGACAAATTAAGGAGACAAAAATCTCGAGTTGATTCCAAGTGTTGCATTTTCATTTGGCAACTGTTCATGAAAACTCTTAATATGCAGTCCCAAGAAGTGAAGGAAACCATCATTAGGCTGATAAAACAAAACAAACCTATAGCAAAAATGAGGTGGCCAAATCAATAATAAGAAAGAATGCACTAGTGAGCTCAGCAACACCAAAAGGCCTGGAAGCCCACAGAAAATAACTGAAGTGGATGATCGCACAATTCTTTACTCTGTGAAGAAAAAACCCTTCACAACATCTAGGCATGTCAAGAACACTCTCAAGGAGGTAGGCATGTCATTGTCAGTGTACAGTCATTCATGAATGTAAGTAAACAGTGCTCTAAAACTGTGCCCAGTTCTGGAGCAAGGTTCTTTGGACAGATGACACCAAGAGAAGAAGAATAATGGGAAGAGAAGAATATGTAGAAGGAAAGGATAGGCTTGTGTTCCATGAACTCCTGTAACATCGTCTGTTAAACATGGTGGAGGCAGTGTTATGGAACTGGGTCACTGATGTTTATTGCATTGTGACTGCTGATTGAAGCAGCAGGATGAATTCTGAAGTGCCTAGAGCTATACTTTCTGTCCAGATTCAGTCAAATGCTGTATAAGACAGTGCTTCACAGTTCAGATGGATCATGCCCCAAAACACTGCGAAATGAATCCAAGAGCTTCTTAAGGCAAATAAATGAAATGTTCTTAAATGTCAGTCAGTCAACTTACTCAAGACATAACTGACGACAAAAAGCTTCATAAACAGCTGAAGGCAAGCCCTTGCAAAGCATCACCTGAGAGAGAACTCAGCATTTGATGAAGTCTATGAGTTGCAGACTTTATGAAGTCATTGACTGTAAAGGATTTGGCTTCAAGTAACAAAAATAATCCTTATATTTATAATTGTTGGTTTGTCCAATATTGAGCCTGTGAAAATTAAAGTACTACGTAAAGAAAAAAAAATGGCTCTAAGGCTGTAAACAGTGAATGGAATATTTTTGTTAAACTACTTGAATGAAATGTTAAAGTTCACACTTTATTCACAGCTTGATTGCTTAATTTCAAGTTCATTGTGGTGGTGTAGAGAGGCACAATTATCTCATCCTGAGTGTTTGGACTAAAAGGTCAACCTTTTCTTGAATAAATATTTATTAAAAAATAAAATTGTGTACCACTTAAATTGAAATACATCTTGAATTAATTTTATTTCACAATTTGGTGTACACTTAGCTTAGTGGAATCGTTTCAGCAGCATTTTTTTTTTTTTACATTTAGAAATTACCATTTCGTTGTTGCTTTATGCCCGAGATGCTAAGCCTGAATCTGAATTTAACACAAATTTATATTTTCTCCAATTAGATGCTTTTAGTGTGGTGTGAAGTTGCTATGTAATATGCTATGAGTTAATAAAACGCCAGCAGACTATCATTAGAAAACGTTTGTTTTCCTCCCTTAGAGAAATAAAGTATACATGAACACTACATTGTATGTGTGTGGTTTTTTTAAACACTTCATTATATTGCATATGAATAATTGAATAATCACTGATTCGATTAAACTTAGAGGGCTGTGACCTGATGTCATAACCACCTTATTGATGATGTGGTGCTCTGAAGACAGCATGGGCTTTGTAAATATTTGGACTCTGGTGTCCATGCCACTCAGGATGATGCTACTCTCATTTCTCATCATATAGCTCATAGTTAATTAGTAAAACTGCTATACTGTCTTTGACACAAGTTCGAGTGCCAAATCGAAACATGCGGACCAAATGATCTGCTGTGGAGACCCCAAATAGTTGATTGGAGCGGGGAAGACGCATAAAAAAGTGCAGCAAATTATAGGATGTTCAGCTAAAATGATCTCAAATACTTTAAAAAGGCAACAAAAACCCGAAATGTGGTAAAAAAAAACGAGCAACTACTGTTAAAACAGATCGAAGGATAGTCAGACTCAGCCAATTACACCCAGGAAGATGATATAAAATTACCTGTAAGTACAGTTATAGTAAAAAGATGTTTGTTTGATGCTAAGCCTATCAGTAAGAAGCCCCTGTAAAGCACCATCGTTGAGAAAACGGCGTACAGAATCGGTTAAGATTTGCCAGGGAACACATCATTTGGCCCAAAGAGAAACGGCCTAATATTCTGTGGTCTGATGAAAGCAAAATTGTTCTTTTCGGGTCTAGTGGTCATCAACAGTATGTCAGGCTACCTCCAGGTACTGAATTCAAGCCACAGTACACTATGAAGACATTAAAGCATAGTGGCACAAAATCATAATATCGGGCTGTTTTTCATACTACGGCATTAGGCCTATTTATCGTATGCCAGGAATCATGGATCAGTTTCAATACATCATAATACTTGAGATTATGTTGCCCTATGCTGAAGAGGAAATGCCCTTGAAATGGGTGTTTCAACAAGACGACTCCAAACACACAAGTGAGCAACATCTTGGTTCCAGAGAAAAAGGACTGAGGCAATGGCATGGCCAGCTCAATCGCCTGACCTAAACCCCATTGGAAAACTTGTGGGGTGACATTAAAAATGCAGTTTCTGAAGGAAAACCTAAAAAATTAACAAGAATGTAGTTCATTCATCCTGGACTGAAATATGTTTCTAGGTGCCAGAAATTGGTTGACCGAATGCATCGCAGATCAGTGAAGCAGTTATTAAAACGAATGGTTATGCAACTAAAGTTAAATCTTTAACTGTTTGAAGAGAAAAGTAACATTGCTATTTTTTAATTGAACACATTAGAAGTTGCTTTCTTCTCCTGTTTGGGGTCACCACAGCGAACCGACTGGTCCGCACAACAACTTGGCACAGGTTTTACCCCGGATGTCCTTCCTGACGCAACCCTCGCATTTTTTCCTTACTTTGATGAAAGGGTTATCTGTGAGTGCCCAGTGAGACTCTCTAGCACTGCCTTCAAAATCTGTTACACTACTGATCAGTGGCACAAACAAACTTAAAATGAAACTGTTAGTAATGCAGGACTATAAATAACCATTGATCAGGTGATTATGTATCATTACTGCTAAGATAAAATATTACTGTTAAAGTCAACTGTTAAAGCATGCAATAAATGTACTATAGATCAGTGGATTTGAATACATTGTGGGTTTATTATCAGTAATGATATAATGAAGGTAATCATAAAAAAAAACAACACACACACACTGGAAAGTTGCCTAATCACAGATTTCCTTTCTTTCTGGCTTGCCAATTTTTCAATGAGCTTCTGGTTAAAGTCAGTCATCTCAGTCACCAGTCTCTTTTTTATTGACAGCATGACCAATGCATTCAATAAGAAGTGCTGGAAAAGCACCGAGTGGAAGCTCGACCGCCATCACTTGACTGCTGCTGAATTTGCAAATTGGGTCAATCTCGTCCAAGCTCCTTGATTCTTTTCTTTTCTTCAATGCCTTGTGAAAGGGTATTTTTGATTTTCTTTTATCTCGAGGTATTTCGCTTGCTTCCACATGAATCAGTACCTCTCCGTTAACTGACAATCTGCTGAGCGGTAATGAGACTCGTTGAGGTCTTTATATGAGGTCCAAACTCATGAGACCACATATAAAAACAATATTGATTCGCTAACAACAAAAGTGGGCGGGTCCGGGGAGCAGAGTGCTGCACCCCAATCAGAGCCAATCAACAAGCCAATCAGAGCTCAGCCTCAAGTCACACGCTTTTCAAAAGTTTAAGGACCTCATTTGCCCGGTGCCCCGCACACACACACACACAAATGAACGAAATACAGTTTATTATTCATTCATTCATTGTCTGCCGCTTATCCGAACTACACTCGGGTCACGGGGAGCCTGTGCCTATCTCAGGCGTCATTGGGCATCAAGGCAGGATACACCCTGGACGGAGTCAGTTTATTATTTTTGTATTTTATTTTAAATAAATGATAATATGACTAACAGTGGAATGGTACCACTAAATGATTTTATTTAGTTATTAAAATATATAATTATTGTTAACGTGTTAAAGTAGCATTCTTCTCTGGCTAATATTAAGGGGGCGGCGCCCTCTATTGACCAGCTGCCACTGCTACTGACACTACCCAGGATCACATGGGCATCTAGCTGTGTGGCATCTTGGCCCAAGTGCATTACCACCATAGTCCATGGACCCAGGCCACATTTCTCACTAATTGGTACCACCCAAGGTGGCAAATTCTAGTTTGATATGAAGTCCATATCTCTAGATCATATTACAACATGATAACCTTTTGTTAGTGGTAGCTTTGTCACAGAAATCAGCCTTCAATGACACCAACCGTTGAGCCAAAGAATGAAAATATCTTGTAACTTTATTTGAACAGAACATGTCATACAAAGAAAAACAACATAATTCTACCTTGTTCATGAACTTATTTGGTCATTGCAAACTGTTTCTGTTTATTCATCATCACCATCATCATCGTCATCATCATCATATTCAACTAGTTTCATGACATCAGTGTCCTCCTCCTCCTCCTCCCTCTGATTGCTGCAGGTTTGCAGCTTGCACATTTCTGTGCACTTTAATTTGTTGGCAAGACAGGAACAGTCGGGAAGCTTGCAGGTCCATGAACACTTGCAGGCCATAATCTCCAGAACAGCCATTGGTGCTGGAGGTTCCCGTATCCAGTCTAACATCAGCATACCTGTAAGATATTTCTCATCCATTTCAGTGAGGTATCCAAATGTCTAGAAATTACCTATACGTATTTATAATATTTTATTATTAGTTATTAGAAAATGTAATTATTGTATATATTATAAGCATACCTTTGTCATCAGTTGTCCATCCATGTCCTTTTGGTTCGGGTATATCTGGCTGTCCTTCCAGACAGTGCCTCCAGACAGCTGCCTGGTAATGTGCACACTGTATATACAGCTTTAAGCAGGACACTTGGAATGTCCTGTTTCCTTTCACAAGTTTGAGAGTGGTAAGTTTTCCTCGTCCTGCAAAAGCACTTACACTATCACACAACCCGTAAAGGCATGTACCCCTATAAGAGCATCACATAGGTCATCTCCAAGGAGCTGACCAAGGTTGCTGATGTTGATATACCTTGTTCGATTCTGGGTGCCAGATTTCTAATGAAGGGGGCAGTTTATCTTCTTACATCAGCCGAGACAAAGGATCATGACATCCGTATCCTCACTCACAATAACTGTGGTTTTATAGCCATTCTGGTTTGAAAAGCTATCCTTTGACATTTGGTATGATGTATAAAGATTCACCAAATTCAGCTTCAACCTTGCGACGTAGATGTTTCTTTGTAGAAGGTGCCATTTGTGTTACACCACATTCAGCCATTTTTGTCACCAGTTTAGAAGTCAGGTCTGTGAATGGTACCACTGTAGGATGTTCAATCAGTCCTTCCCTAATGTATGCAGAAACTTTATAGAGCGCCATTCTTTCTGCTGCTTCATAATGCCGGTGGACCTTGTCTAGTGGATTTTCTTTAATCTTCTGTGAGAGATCTTTCTGCAGAACTTTCTTTTGCAAGGATGCTGTCAAGCAGTTTCTTCATATTGAAGATGCTACGACATTTCCTGTGATACAATACTGATGGTATGCTACCTTCAGGTAGGTCTTTAGCAAGATCAAGGATGGGGCTAAATATGTGGTGCTAAAAATAGCATCAGGACTAGCCGTTTCCAATGATGCTAGTCTGTGCAAAAAAGTATTGTGAAGTAATCTGGTTTTGAAATCACATGAAATTTCAGCAGTCTTGCACTACTTCCATCTCTGCATCTCCACACACTCATCAATATTTTTTAAATTACTCGCGAAGTTGTTATTGTATAAAACAGGTATCAAATGAAAGAGTGGACCTTCTGCTTCACAGTGACACTAGAAACTTGCTTGTAGAACAAAGATGGTCGGAGTAATAGCTGAATAAGTCGTGAAGTGCTTGTAGCCTCCAAGGGTAACACATATCAAAATAAACAGCAGGACTCACCTTTTCAGTTGATGCTTATGGCTTATCTGTACAACGAAGTATGTTGGAGTAATCTGGTTTTGAATCTAGCACCAGTCGTTGTTGTTGCATAATGTAATATTTCATATACAGTTCTTACATATTTTTTCAAATTGCTAGGTCATGGATTGTCCCACCATCATGGTTCTGATATCACCAGATTACATACAGTCTTGTGTATCCATATCCGAATAGATATCCCCCCTAACATCAATATCTATTTGAGATAGATATAAGAACTTAATAGATGCAAAAAATAGTTTTCTTTAATATGAAGGCTAATATAAAACGTATACAACAAATATGTCAAATTATGGCAGATCTGGATAGCCCTGACTGTCCTGAAAAAATCAACATATAGCATGTATGGCTACCTCTTACAACTGACTTCATACAAACCTGCTGTGCAGATACCATAGGACGATAATGGCAAAAATAATGATTGTCCCAAAAGATTAGTAAAGCTACTCATTTGAAACAGCTACCATGTTTCAAAGTACTTATATGGACTCTGCAAACAAACTGGTACCAAAGAGATTTTGCCACCTGAGGTGGTACCAAATTCTGGCTTGGCCCATGGACTACCAGGAGTGTTGTCTAAATCAACATTATAACGTAGGTAGCCTTACGAATTGACAGGATCAAGACCTGGCAGGCCACCAGGTAGCGCCAGCTTTTATGACAGGAAGACTACTGTAACCCAAATAAAGAGACTATTTAGTACATGATGTAGGACTGAAACAGGACCTGTTGAAGACTGGAAAAACTTCCTGTATTTATTCGTCTTCCTATGTACAGTTTTTGCTTGTGACTAATGTAGGCTGATATTCCAGTTCTTGTCATAGAATGGGACCCAGTAGGGTCTCATCTACCTCATGGTTAGACATGTTGTGTTATAAAATACTTTTTGATTGTTAAGCATTTGTGTGTTGACTTACCTTCCTGTCAGCTCAAACAAATCTGGCCATTCTCGTTAAAGAATGGTGAGATGGTTATCAGACAGTATGCATCCTGCATGGGGTCATAAGGGCGTCTGAATTCAGTGATTTGATCAGTAAAGCCACCACTCACACTGTGAGTCTCAACAGCATTCATTCATTCATTCATTCATTGTCTACCGCTTATCTGATCTGTTCTCGGGTCACGGGGAGCCTGTGCCTATCTCAGGCGTCATTGGGCATCAAGGCAGGATACACCCTGGACGGAGTGCCAACCCATCGCAGGGCACACACACACACACACTCTCATTCACTCACGCCATCGCAGGGCACACACACACACACTCTCATTCACTCACGCCATCGCAGGGCACACACACAATCACACACTACAGACAATTTAGAGATGCCAAATCAACCTACAATGCATGTCTTTGGACCGGGGGAGGAAGCCTGAGTACCCGGAGGAAACCCCCGAGGCACGGGGAGAACATGCAAACTCCACACACACACGGCGGAGGCTGGAATCGAACCCCCAACCCTGGAGGTGTGAGGCAAACGTGCTAAGCACCACCCCCCAGCATATATTATTTGGTGTAATTCTAATATATAGCTTAAATATATAAAATAATCATGTTATCTCATTTAAAATGAGTCTTAGTTGTAAATGCATGTACATTGCCACACTTCTAGATCAACCCTTTTATTTCCCCTGGATAATAGATGATAACCGTAACCCTGGAGTCTTATTTAATGTTGTCTTTTGGCTGCTCCCTGTTTGGTGGAGCCACAGTGGATCATCCTCATATTTAAATTGGGCACAGGTTTTACTCTGGATGTCCTCCCTGACACATTTTATCCAGGCACTGAGTTAACCCCTCAGTGACCAGGTTGGTTCCCTGCTCAGGGATGGAGTCCATGATCCTGCTGCTGGACCACCATTTAATACTGTGGCAAAATTAACTAGCACTAAGACCACCACAGAAACATGCACGCTATCAGTATGTAGCACTGATAACTTCATGAATTGTTTCAATGGCAGAAGTTTGGATGTTTTATCCAAGGCTAAAGTAATTTCACTAATTTCCTCATCCATATTTTGTGTACTCGATCTCTTGCCTACGTTTCAAGCAGATAATACCAAAAGCAATGTAACCTTCTCGAAAAATAAAAAATTCTTCACTTATGCAGTCAGGTTTAGGACACATTAACCTTCTCCTTCTCTATATCAAATAAAGGTTGAGGAGTTCATTCCCTCACGGTGTCTTAACTTACACTTCAAACTGGTATCTCAGTGTGAACAAGACAAATTAAATCTCTATAATAGTGTGTTTTGATGGTTGTGTCACAATGCTCAAACAGCAGGTGGGGCCACAGGAAACCTCAGAATGAAACCTGGAAATGATCCAGCACATGCTGCTTCACCCACACAATTCTTAATCAGACTGAATGCAATGAAATCATGGAGTAATTCTAGTCAGCTGAAGGCTGCACTAACTTAGAATATTACTTTTACATGTGTAAGAGCAATTCTGGTTATTGAAAGATTTAAGGAAATAAAATCTTACAGCCAAAAAATGCAATTTATTAATAGGTTGAAAGAAGCTCCATTGTTCATGAAACATTTCGGTGCATGTCATCAACAATCACATTCTATGAGGAGAGAGAGAGAGAGAGAGAGAGAGAGAGAGAGAGAGAGAGAGAGAGAGAGAGAGGGGGGGGGGGGGAGGGAGAGAGAGAGGGGGGGGGGGGGGGAGAGAGAGGGGGGGGGAGGGAGAGAGAGAGAGAGGGGGGGGGGAGGGAGAGAGAGAGAGAGGGGGGGAGAGGGAGAGAGAGAGCGAGAGAGAGACATTAAAAGCCACTGTCATTTTAAAATCTCAGTACAGGCATTTTCCTTAATATTTTAAAAGGCAAAAGCAACCCTCTGCCCACCCCCAACCCTAGATAACATAGGAACAAAGATAACACACAAGACACACCCTTATCACAGGCTACAAAAAAACCCCACAGTGCTTTAGAGTGAGATGCTCATTGGTTTAGGAATAAACAGCATGGTAAAGTACTGGTACTGTAGTACACGATTAATAAAAGATGCTGACAGGAATAAAGAGGCAACATAATGAGTACAATGGAAGGAAAAGCCCAAAAGTAATTCCCCGAATCCCATGAGATGGGTCACAGAGGTCTTTAACGCCTCTACACCCCACTTGTGCATAGATCATGATCCTTAAAAACCAGCTTGCTTTCAATCCTTCAAATTGATGCAGAAGAAATGCTTTTATACATTGTTTTTTTTCCCCCGTACATAATACCCGCCACGTGAGAGAATGGCAGAAAGGAAAGAAATAGTAATGCACAAATGTTCCTGATTTCGACAGGAAGGGACCTCATGTTAAGAAAATACAATAAAGATTACTACATACAGTACTTGTATGCTCTTTTACTGTCTTTTGAACAATCAAAATTCATTGATCACTTTGTCTAAAATGTAAAGCAATTTTAATATATAGACTTTTTTTTTTTTTTTTTTTAATATAAAGCACTCCATTGTTTAAAGTTCATTTAGAGTCCATTATTTGGTAAATATGTAACTGCTACGGATTTAGAAACAAAAAGGTATTTTTCTTCTGAAATCCATAACCTTCAGTGCTTCATTTTCTTAATCGATTTTTTTTTTTTTTTACTTATAAAAATGAACATTAAAATGGTGTGGAGTTGGTACTCTGGAACCCTTGCCTTCCTGAGACATGATCCACTTTTTATGTATGTGCAAGATAGTGAGCAATTATTTGCACAAAGGAAAAACAAATCCAAAAACATACAGACTTCAAATAGTCCATGAAATCAACAATGACAACACAGAAAAAAAGTGAATCACAACATGACAACACTGATCAATCCCAGAGTTCTGCAAGTAGCACAATAATCTTCATTCAGTAAAGTGTTTTTTGTTATTCATGATGGAAGCATGTCCTTTTTTTGGACATTCCCACAGTAATTTCCTTTTTCTTTGAACAACATGAAATGCTTGTAAACGGTTGGTGGCCTTGGAGGAAAAAAAAAATTAATAATGATTTAAAAAAAAAAAAAGAAAGAAAGAAAGAAAGAAAGAAAAAAAAAGTAGGCACCACTGAATTAAGCCTTGTAACAAACTCATCTTTTCATCATTTTCCATTTAGCATGGAGCCGACACTGGAGTTACAAGTCCATCTGCACCAACCTATGGCCACAATATTTATTTATTTATATTTTTTCCCCTCCTTTTTTTTATTTTTATAATCTGGAAAAAATGGTGCAATACTCAATTATTTTTCATGAAAGCAATAAAAGCCACTATAAAGTAGATAAAAACGCACTCTTTTTTCCCCCTAAGTCCTTGAGTAAACCTTAACACATGAATTGTCACCTTATCCCTCAGTACTTTATTTCATGTTGTACAATTAGCTGAAAGAGGGGAGGCAGACACTCAGTGCAACGCTAGAAGCTAATAACAATACACGCTAGAAGCTAATAACAATACAATAAGAATAGGTTTCTGACTACAGACTAGCGAAAAAAAAAAGGACAAATAACCTTTAAAGATACTGAATTAAACCATAAGGTGGGAAACTAACTCACTAGAAACATACACTATATTTTGAACCTTTGCCCACTTGTACAGACAGAATAACAAATCACAGTCATTCACCCATCAGAACACAGAGTTTTGTGCAAACACACATACAATAGATGTCATTTTGCTTTTTTTTTTCTCCTCCACACAATTTTTTTTTTTTTTTTAGTTCATTTTGAACTGATGTTATCAAAAAGCTTGGAAGTGTATGAATGACAAAAAACCATTACAAAACATTTTTCACATTACATTATTGGCGCTTCTTTTGATTCAAGTATTAATATATCTTTCATTTTCGTAGAATTTTGATATGTTTATACTTTCAATATGGGTACACAGAGAAAAAAATATAGGAGTTGGCATTTTTAAATTGGCCTGGGAGAGTAAAATTAAAGTGGAAAGAGATAACCAGCTTTATACATGCATCCGTTTTCAAATGTGCATGTATATAAACCAGTATGTGCATATTCTGCCCAAGACCTTAGAAAAGATTGGATTCTCTTTGAGCTGATCTCTTTCCTTTCCTAAACATCCCTTTATTTTGTTGCTCAAGCTGCGCTCTGATCGTTGGGGAAGTGTGTGTGCATGTGTGTGGAGGGGGGGGGGGGGGGGGGGGGGTGTGTGTGCATTAGTCCTAAATCAAATCCACAATAGTGGACTGGACATTTAGTGAGGTACAGCAAGACGAGACAGGACTGCTGCAGCGGTGACTGGTGAACTGGGGGTAATCGCTTTAACCCGCTTGTGAATGTGACAGTCTGGTAGCTTTGAGTAGAGTTAAAAGCAAGGCAGTTTGGAATAAATAGGAAACAAAGACAGGCAAAAGTGATTGTTACTAGTGTCACTCACTAAGGCCTTTCCCCTTTCCAGACTTGGTACCAACTGACATGTGCTCTTGTCATGATTGTAGGTCCATAGGCACCAGCTTATGAATATCACTGGAGTGTTGACAACCTTCTACAAATGTGTGATGCTGCACAGCACTGCGAGCCTCACGGCTGCTTCAGGAGCTGGGAATAATGAAAATATGAAACCAAATGAAGTAGATGTTTTTAAAAAGCTGCCTCTGTACCAAGACGCATACCAGCACTATGTGAACACATACACTGCCGTAGCTGACCTGCGACAGTCGGTACACTAGTTTGCATTATTTAGGACGCAGTACAGAACACAAGCTTTAAAGGGTCAGTTTTGGATGTGAACTAATTACAGCCTCTTAAGCGTCACTGATGATATGAACGACGAATACAGACGGCAGATGTGTCTGTAACAGACTGTACAATGAGAGGTGTCATCCTTAACATATTATAAACTGGGCCCAAATATACAGGAGATATTTAATTCTGATGTGTTGGGGGTGCATGAGCTCCAGAGCAGTCATGGAGCTGACATCTGGACGTGTGGAAAAATAGCCTGGTGCTCGAACTGCTTGGTCGGAACAGAAGGGAATCGCATGAACACAGTGTCCCCACAGTCAGCTGTTTGGCTTCAGGTAAGAGTCTACTAGAGGTTTTTAAGTTAAAAACAATACAAAGACCAACCTCTTATTTTTGGTTTAAAAAAATAAAAAATGATGCACCCCACATTAACATAACCTATCTACAGCATACCTAAGAATTCGACAATCCCTGTTTTACTTCGCAGCAGTCCTTCCTGGAGAATTTAATGCCTGGGACAAGGTGCTACCCGTCAGTTACCCTCGATGCCAGCCTGCATTTCTACCTTTCCATTTCCATGTAGTCAACAATCTACAAAAACTGTGATCAAAATCTGTGGAAATTTCTAAAGCCCAAGTGTCACAGATTTTTTTTAATCGAGATTCATGGGTGTCGATGAACATTTTTGGTAACGTTATGGAAAAGGTCAAGAGGGTGCATGCTGAAGAACTTGTACAGAGAAAGCAACACAAAAAGGATTTCCCGATATGCCTACCGTTATGGCCTCACTAACTCTAACCCATAACTAAAGCAATATATGAAAAAAATCACCAACCACTGAACAATATAGAAATTCCTGGCTTTGGGTAAACTGTTTGGAGTTCTCCGAGTCTGCCCTGAGATTGCATGCACGTGGTTCAGTCGTTCAGAGAGAAAGCAATAAGGGCTAAATTCAGATCTGTTTTTGGGACTGGCATTCAGAGATGCATACGTTTGAACACCGAAGGCCACAGTAACAGGAAGCTGCCTGCAAACCAGCAAACGCTCGACAAAACAATATCAGGAAATGATGGGCTGTATTGAGTGACAGTGAACACGTAGCTCTCACTCAGACTTTGCATAGAAAAAGAGGGTTTCTCTTGTCATTTGCTTTTTATTACTGCGATAATGAGACGTGGTACAGAAAGAGTTGCGCTGTGTTGTTTTTTCTTCAGCATCAGAATGAGTACAGCCTTGCAGGACAGTGCCGGGATAAACAGGAGGGAAGCGAGAGCGAGAGCGAGAGAGAGAGAGAGAGAGACGGGGTAATGGAGAGGTAGCAGGCAGGCTGAGCATGTCTAATAATAATCTCGTAACTCGAGTTCCCTAATTCCAGTAGGATGTGCCCCAAAACTCAATCAACAAGAGCAACCCGGAAAAGGAAAAACCTCCGATCTAGATCAGCATGATCTTCTGACATGGCATAGTAACATGAACTGTTGCAATTAAAAAAGCTTCAACATGCCTCTTTCTCCAAATATTCCTGCATATGTGCAGTAAAAGGGGCTGGTAAAGAGCAGCTACACTGTAAAAAGACCACTGCATGAACGCACACTCGCTCACTCACACACACACATACACACACTTAAAGAGCATAAAGTATCATCAAAGACAACAATAACAGCAATGTTGACAAAAAAATAAAAATAACAACACTTGCAATTCCAGGGAACAAAAAAAACAAAAAAAAAACAATAACAATAATTGAAAATGACGTGAAAGGATCTTGTCCACTTCCAGCTAAAGTGATCTTTGCATGAAAAGAAAGAGTTTTAAGAGAGTTGAGACGAGGTCAAAATGCTGGCGCAAGAGTACTGTCGGGCCATTTCTGAGAGAGCTGCCACTCTGCGCCAGGCCAAACAGCAGCTCCAAGTACGCTCTGGCATCGGGCGCACCGGTCTGGCACAGTGGCGTCAGAGTCAGCGTGGGCACGGAGGCTTGCCACAACAAGATAGGCACTCAGTGGCCACACTTATTATCCAAGGAAGGTGGAGCCGCCAGGCGTAAGGGCCCCGCAGGATCTATTACCACATATGGACATGCGTAGCATCCCCACACAAAAGGCTAACAATTTTGGAGTACTGTAACAGCAATATTTACTTTGATATATATCTATATATGTGTATTACACACACACATATATATATACACATATATATATATATATATATATATATATATATATATTATATATATATAATATATATATATATATATATATATATACACACACATATATATATATATATATATATATATATATTATATATATACACATATATATATATATATACACATATATATATATATATATATATATATATATATATATATATATATATATATATATATATATATATATATATATATATACATACACACACACACACCAGAATGCTTCAGAATCAGTTTTGCATGTTTTTTTTTTTTTTTTTTTTTTTTTTTTTAAACTACCCTTCATTTGCTACCATTTGACGTCCATCCAAGGGAGGGACATAAGGAAAAAAAAAAATGCACTTAGAGTTTAAAAAATAAAAAAAAAAGAGCATGGAAAAGCTATGTAGATTGCTTTTTCTTTGCTTTTTTTCAGTTCCAGCTTTCCATGTGTGATTTGTTGGCATTGAAGTTGGAGCTTGATGCTCTTGGTAAGTGCTATGATCAACCACCCAATTTTTTTTTCAAAGCAGTCTCTTTGTTCTGTTCTTTTTGTACCAAATACAACATAAAATGCACCTTGTCTACTGGGTTACAAGAAACACTTATTTGGTTTGAAGCCCGCATCCTGCTATGGTCACTTTGTGTCTTTAAGGAAGTGCTAGTGATCGTCTTCACTACAGGCTCACACACCATGAGAGTCTTCCTTGATGTCCCCGCATTTGGTGGATGAGGGAGATGTTTTTTTTTTGTTTTGTTTTTTTTGTGCCCCCCCTACCTCCAATTTAGAAAAGAAAGGAAACTTCACCAGCATAAGCTCTGTATAATGATGGACGGAAGAGTCTGTGGCATATTGCACGTCCGACAAACATGATTTTTTCCCCCATTTTTTCCACACTTGGGTCACAAATAACTGAGGTCATTCATGGAGCAGAAGAGAAGGAAATGAGCGTGTTTTGATGTGTTCGTTCTGTGTGGTGTGTTCCGAGTGTTTTGTTAAAGTTTTGAAGACAGTGGTTAATGCAGCACACAGACATACACACTGGCAACCATTTGCTCAGCCTGTCCTGCAGATGAGTAAGCACCAGCCGCACGTCTGCCCCTTTAATAGTGATGTGGACAGACGAGGGTGATGACTGAGGTCTGAAGGAGAAGCAGATGTGTGCTGTGGCCTGTGTGCTAAATCAAGCATGGACTTTTTCTTCTCTGCTGGCTCGAAAAAGTGAGGAAAAATGTGCAATTCTCGGATCCATCTCTTCTGTAAGCCCAGAGTGAGTGTGTGGGAGATGGGGCTGGTAAGCGGTTAAGGCTAGTTTAGTGCTGTTAAACGAACCCGCCAGGCTAACAGATGAACAAAAAGCAGTGAACACAGTCTAAAGGGAAGGGCTGATCAGAATGATGCGTTTCTTTGGGGAGGAAGGCTCGTACGGTGTATCTGGGGTGATGAGGGGCTTGTGCCAGGGGACGTTTAAAAATGGCAGCTTGTCTGATCAGTTGTAGTAAAATACAGTTTCACACAGTTTTCAGTTATTAAGAGAAAGTCTGTAATTAAAGGTTATATTTCCTTTTAGTTTAGTCACTTGCTCTTCTCCAAAAGTCTTAGAAAATACTGTAACCAAAGCCTCACATGAAAAAAAAGGAAGAACACAAAAATCCACTGAAATGATGCAAAATAAAAAAGGAGGAGAAGAGGAAGAAGGTCAGCAGCCTCTACAAGGGTATCTTCAGCCTCCTGTCTCTTGGTTCACAGTTCCACTTATGCTGATTATCACCACATGATTTTGCTTGGTTTTTGCTCCTGCGTAATTATATTTCTTCAAGTTTAAAAAAAAAAAACTATTTTGTTTCATGTTCATTTATTTTTTGAATATTCATAATTCTCCTCCTGAGTCGACGCCCTCACATGGACTCTCCACTCAGCAGGTCTCCGGGAAGCAGCGTGTTAATAGGGGTTGGGCTGCCTACCACTCGGCCCTCCTCTGTACTGGGTGGCCCCCAGAGGCTAGAGTACTGCTGCACACCACCCCATAGCAGCTCGTTGCCTGCCTTAGCTGCACTGCCAGCTCCACCTCCTCCCAGGCTGGCGGTGTTCCAGTGGCCGATAGGGTGCGAAGTGGCAGATGCTCCACCCCCTAGCCGCGTCTGATTGGTGCCCGGGTTGGCCTGCCAGCTGGTGGTGGGTGTGAGGGATTGACCCTGTGCAAAGAAGCGGTTCACCTCCTCCTCTCCAGCAAATTCTGCCAGGATGGTGGTGTTGCCCAGCACACACCTGCACAAACAGAATGAAATCAAGTCAACTCCTGCCCACATACACACACACAAAATCACAAAGTCATGCTGCAAAATGTCACAGGGGAACTAGACGTTACATTTAGCAAATGAAATCCGCATATACGTGCAAGTGAAGCAGAAAAAAACCCAGACTGCAAATCTCAACTCTAACTCATCAGTGGATCTACTGTATGCACATGTAGGCTGAGTGTCACTTAGCTACACAGAAGGTCTTCCCATCTCCACCATACACAATCTATGAAAGAAGAAGCATAGCAGCACATACATGTGCAGGGACTTCTGGGCTTTTCCTGCCTCGTCCTTGGAGCTGTAGCGCACCACGGCGTTGCCCTGTGTCAGGTTGAGGTGGAATGTGATTAAGGGGCCGTGCTGCATGCACAGAGTCCGCAGAGTAGAGCCGTCAATCTGGAGGACAGACCCGGTTACACACGTCCAAATCAGCATTTTAATTCCAGAAAACACTCTTTATTTAGTCTTTCTGCTGTACCTGGGGTGTAAGATTCCTTAGTACTAGCCAGCTGCTGGTCCGATTGGAACTGTCTGTACTCCATGTGGTACCTGTTTAAGAAAAACACAGGATAAACAGAATGACACTATTTTAGAAATTGCCTAATTTCTTCTACTTTACTGAACTTTCATTGCTTTCAAGTGGCTGTAATGGAAGTAAACAAAAGGGACACTATGGCTGGATTTTGACAAAAGCAGTCACAAACTGTTATTTTTACTTAACTGTTGAACCTGTAATTAAGATACACTAAAAGTTAATGGACAGAATAAATAAATTCAGCAGCTCAAGAAGATATGTTGAAATTGCTGGATTAACATCATGAACTTGGAATATTTGCACCTCTGAGCTCACTACACATCCTTACACACACTGCAGGTGAGAAATTAACCAAATCTTGATGTGTTTTGTGCCATGCAGACCAGTTTTTTGAATGTTCTTTAAGAAAAAATGCCTTGATAAATGTAAACAGTTATTTATTAAGCCAGCTACCACCATTTCTTTATGTGGTTCATTAATCAGCCAAAAAACCCAACAACAGTGTGCACCCTCTCAAAAAACAAAAACAAAAGCTACATAACAGAAACAGTAATCTTAAACAATCAGCCCGTGCACAACCTCAGGACACGAGTCATAATGATAGTTTCGTTTCACTCATTGAATTACTCTTGCCCTTTTACTTCACTCAGTTAATTCAGCTGTGTGCATCCAGTCATACATTCAAACTGTTTCATATAACAAGTACCTGAGGAGTAAGAACTGCTCCAGCCGGGCACCAAGCCTAGGCTGTTGCCCCCCCAGGTGGAGGAGGGCTTGGTGTTGGTCAGGCCAGGTGGAGGACGGGTGGGGGCTGTAGTGTTCCTTGGTCCCTGAGGCACCTTCCACAGCTCATGGGACAGCGAGGCCTGCGTGTGTGAGATAGGTCCTGGTGACCAAGTGGATTTCATATCTGACAGCTTGCCTACATGAGCAGACAGAGGTATGAAAAACAACTGATTAACAACAGAACTTCATGCTAATACAATATAATGTTATCAGATATCTTTTCTCACTAATTTAACCCAACACATAGCCGGTAATCATGCTACACACTACTGCTATCAATCACACTAACACTCAGAAAAATAAAAGTAAAACAAGGCTGTGGTCAAGCATCAGCTGTAGACTGAGACAAGCCGGCCAGTAACACGTGAGGATTCTTGTCTCATTAACAGCAGACTACAGATTGTGGTGTTGTTGTATTTTGATTTTATTGCCATAACAGCTTCATAGGCTATTTCCTGGCAGATATGAATTAACCAATTTATACAACATAAGATAATAAATACAATATAATAAAGAAAAACATTTTTACCTTAAAATTAATTACCTTAACCAAAAGAACAATATTTTACAAAATCTATAAGATTCTTCTTAAAATGCACTTTTTATACAAATTGTAAAAGATAACAACTGCTGTCTCAAGACATTAAAAATTGGGCAGATTACAAATATTGGTTTGATAGACAAGTTAGTGATACAATATTGACATCTTCATCCTTCAATAATGCCCATGGATCAATCTAGTATGGCCAATACGACACCTTGTAAATATAACATAGGTGCTTTTTCCCAACACAGAACTTATTTCAAATACTGTTATTTTTGTTATTATGTGTTCCTTTGTGCTTTCAGGTATTTCCCCTAACCCACTAGCAAGAACAGTCCTAGTAAGAAGAAACATGGAAGAAGTGGGGGCATGAAGCCTTTATTATCGCCACACATACATTACAGCATAGTGGAATTCTTTTCTTCGCATATCCCAGCTGAGGAAGTTGGGGTCAGAGCGCAGGGGCAGCTATGATACAGCGCCCCTGGAGCAGAGAGGGTTAAGGGCCTTGCTCAATTGCCCAACAGTGGAGCCTGGTGGTGCTGGGGCTTGAACCCCCGATCCTCCGATCAACGACCCAGAGCCTTAACCACTTGAGCCACCACTGCCCCAAGACAGTAGGAAAGATCATTGATGTCTCTGCTAAGTGTTTGTAGAAAATTGGAAGTTAGTTCTCAGTGGAACTATAACCACTAGGTGGATAGTACATGCCCAGAGTACAAGCAAAGACTGGATCGGCAATTCCATGACCAGTCTCACGGCCACAAGAGAGAGATAATCAAATTGTCGCTTGTTAGTGTGAACACAGGGTAAAGGAATAGGATACATCTTTGGGCCATGAGCCACACAAGAAGAAGTCATGCAGGAACCTACTGTAGATTAAGGAATTCAGGTGGGGTGGTGAGGCAAGAGGTGGATGTACTTGAGCTGCCTGTCATAGAGAAAGACAGACTAAAGGAGCTACATTAGCCATTCACTGGCCAATCGTAGGGCTGGAGACTCTGTAGCCCCACAAGAACTGGGACAAACAACCAATAAACCAAAACTGGTGGTGCTGACTGTGATTGTATTTGTCCTTGATTTACTATTAAAGGTTGCAAGATCACTGCTAAGACCATTTTTTCTTCTTTACAGTGTCTTCTTACCTCCACTCCTGTCTCTGAGCAAGTAACGGTTTACATCATGAATGTTGGTGTTGATGGTGGGGCCACTGGGAACACTTCCGGGGGTCACATTGGGGTCAGTCTCAGGGTCAATATTCTGTAGTCCTTTCCAGGGAACTCCTGGGCAGAACTCTGATGTAGTTCAAATTGGTTATTACAAGACTAACTCACATAATTAGTCTTACTTAAGCTGATATACTGCTTTTTTGTTAATTATTTGACTACAAAGGTACTGGGCAATATCAAGATCAACAGTTACTGACCTGGTGGCCAGCTGATGTTGGTCCCATTGGACATCTTGTCACTGGCATTCTTGCTCTGGCCCCAGCTGTCCGGGGTCACCAGTGGACTGGTAGGAGAGTCAGTGCCTTGCATCAGGTTATATGGGTTGTAGGAGTCATCCAGAGATGGTTTACCTGGAGCACCAAGGTTTGGACCTGCAGAGATGGCACCTGAGACAAACAGAGAAGGTAAGAGGAAGACACATAGACTGTACTCTACATAACCCATGTCTAAGGGATATTGAAAGCAAAATCAAATCTGTGGCAGTTGTACCATGCTTGCTGAGGCCAGGTTCCATAGGTGAGGAGCTGCCAGAGAGATTCTCCATGGAGTTGGGGTGCGTCCACTGTGACAGGCGTGACTGAGGCTGAGGAGAGTCCTTCATGGACAGACCTCCCACTTCCATGCAGTTTACATTCATGTTGGGGTTCAATCCAGCTAGACAAGCAAATGTGGGTTGTTTAATTCACATGATGCTATCAACACTGGCAACAAAATAACAAAAAAAATGAATAATTTCTCTCAAGAAGAATTTGTCTGTGAGATACAGAAATATAAGCCAACTCACAGAGAGGGTAAGAGGAGAAAGAGTTGGGAGACGACTGCGGCTCTTTGGTCGGCAGATCAGAGACAGATAGGCCTGATGCCTGTTGGTGTGAAGAAAATGTTTCCAGCGCTGACTTGCCTGTACTGGGATGCAGGCTGGGATGAGAGGGAGGAGGCTGCTGCTGCTGCTGCTTCACCAGCAGAACCTGGGCCAGCTGCCGCTGGTGCTGCTGGATCTGCTGCTGCATGTTATTGATTGTACGTGCAACCTAACACACACAAATGCAGAATATTGATGATCTGAAGAATGCTGAAACATTCACAATCTGATGTTCCTGTCACTGACATTCAAACACTACAAGAACATGTCATGATACAACCACTGAGTAACTGCATTCATTGTTCTCACAGTGGGATTAATGGTCAGCAGGGGTTCAGAGGCAATAGTCAGAGCTCTTGCCATTTTCTAATTTTGTTACTGTGCTGGAAACCACTAATGACCACCATCAAAACTAATATGTCTATAAATGGCTACTGTAGTCTTAAAGCTTTTTCTGAAAGGGAAAGGTAAGCTTACTTGCTGCTCCTGTTGTCTGATAGGGCCAGAAACGTTACGCTGTGCCTGCAACATCTGCTGTTGAATTTGTAAACGCTGGTATGCCTGCACAAATACAGCACGCCACACTACAATTAAGACTTTTACATAGCATTTTAAAATAACTGCACCAAAATAAACGGAAATGGAGGAAAGGACTATATTCTCATCTATAATAACCAAGTCTTTCTGATCTTGACGAGCAGTACTGCCTGATGCTGACACTCACCAGTTGCAGATGGTAGAGTTGGTTCAACAGGGTCATATGCTGAGGGTTTATTGGTGAGGTTAAAAGTGCAGGGTTGAGACCAATGTTTTTTGCTGCAAACTGTAAGAGCTGTGCTTGAACCTGTAAGACAACAAAATACTTTAAAACAATTTGGATCTCTGGTTGCTGACAGATCATGAGCTGACTTGTCCGTTTAGACCAACATGCTAGTGTGCAGATGTCTGAAATCTCAGTATTTGCTCTATAATGATGCTCATAAAAAGGTCTATGAACTGACCATTATGATTGCATATTTAATTACAGAAAGAAAGAAAGAAAGAAAGACAAAGAAAGAAAGGCGGGGTTCAAATGGTCGATGACCTGCTTTACGATCCTATTACGATCCCATATTTAATTGACTCAGACATCAAATGAACACACATTTAGTTTCTTTAAACCCATTATATCTGCCGTCAGCTGCTATTTTCAGAAACAGGATTAATTAATCAAAAGAATTCTTTTTTTTTTAATGAAGCCAGCTACTCACATTCTGAAGCTACTGAAATATTATCTAACAGCAGTAAGAGGAATGAAGGATAGATCTGCTTTTATAAGTTAAGATGAATTTCCCCTTTAGTACTAGCATGTTATTTTAATCATGCTCATTGGAATTGTCATGAAGGTAATTCATTTCCTATGCCTATTAATGTCAACATCATGATTAGATTGTACTGTAGATTGTGTCTTAATTAATTAAAGGACCGTCTGAATACCACCACTCCTTCTATTACTGTCTAGTATTGACGCACAATGGCTAAAAGAACTCGCCACATTTATCTGTTTAACTGAAGAGATTTTATATAGGACATTTGAACACCCCCCGCCCCAAAAAAAAAAAAAATGAATTACTGGCTTCACTGCCTGTGTCTCACCTGAGGGGAGAGAAACTGAGGCACTTGAGCACGTAGACTAGGCTGGGAGGAGTTGAGAGGTGGCACTGCTGGCTGAGGAGGAGGCTGTTGCAGGGCCCGGGTTTGTGCTGTTCCACTACTGCCAAACATACCACTCTGCATCTACACACCCCAAACAACAATGAGGAAAAACTTTTTAGAATGACGAAGGTAAACACAGAGGTATGTCAAACAACAACCAACATTCCTTTCCCACTCCCTGACCTGTCTGTTCAAGTTTTGCATTGTGACCCCAATACTCTGGGTAGGGAGGGCAGCACTAGCCAACGGGAGCTTCAGGCTGGGAGAAGGCATAAATGGTGAAGTTTGGGCATCTTCCACTAATCCTCCATCCTGCAGTGAAGAATGTCCCACGTTACACCGTTTAGTGTAAAAACATGCCACGTTTAACAGACATGGAAGAAAGCGATGAATACCTTGTCCAAGAAGGCAGGACGGTCTGAGGAGGAGTCTTTGGAGATGATTGAAGGCCTGCAGCTCATTGGCTTGTTGACGAGGCCATTACTGTAGTCAGAGATTCCCAACCCTCGCTTATCTAATTCAGTCTTCTTTTCTAACAGAGCACCTGCAACAGAAACGTTTTAAACACTAAATATGTTGAAATCACTCCACAGAGGTTAATCTGTCAAGGTGCAACACGTACTCATAGCCTGGTCCAGGTTCATATTGTTGCTCTTCAAAGCCTCCTCTGAAGGATCTCTCTGTAGACGAACATTAAGGAACATGCATTATTAAGCATTAAAATCCTACACAGTTTCGGCTGATTACTGTCCATTAATTAAGCATTACTTCTAAAAACTGTCTGGTGAAGCATATTTAAGACTTACAGGGAAACCCATATCTGTCAGCTGCTTAATCAGACGGGTCATAATCCAGGCATCGTCTTGTTTGTTAGGAACCTTCGTCTGTAAGACCAGATGAGAAAATTTTTCCTGTCTTAATCCACCTTATTCTTATAAGAACTGACTTAGCACACCAATTACACATATAACAGAAAAGAAGAACGTGAATGCAACTAAGTATAAAGCTTTCTTCGTCTTTTCTGACCTTCTGAGAACCTTTTTTGGGTTGGTTGCCCCATGAACTGCAGGATGAGCTGCTCTCCTGAGAGGCTGTGCTGTTCCACATGTCACCCTCATCCTGCTCCCACTGCCCTGTTGATAGGCTCACGTCCTCTCCACCTCCCCAGCCTTCTTGCATAGTTTTAGAGGCTGTAAAAACAGACAATCTACTCTTACAACTTCAAGCAAATGATCTAGCTCTCATTAAATACTGACTCGATCAAATATACAACATCCTGTAATGCATTCACTCAAAGTAGGGGTAAATGTACAGTTGCAAGAAAAAGTAAGTGAACCATTTTCAGTTTCCTGGTTTTCTGCTTAAATTGCTCATGAAATGTGATCGGATCTTCACCAAAGTCACAAATATCAACAAACAATATTTATAAGCTGATAAAACACAAACAGTTGTGATCTTTCATGTCTTTATTGAACATACTAATTAAACATACAAAGTGATGGTGGAAAAAGTAAGTGAAACACTAGGCGTCTGGTGTCACTAAATGGCAGTTGGAGTCAGGTGTTAGCAAACCCGGAGTCCAATCAATGAAACGAGAATAGAGGTGTGGTTTAGAGCTAAATTGATTCATATAAACACCCAAACAGTGTCAGTGTGCTATTCACAAACAGCATAAACTAATCTGAGCCATCTCAAAGACTTTACGTATTCATCAGTCAACAGTTAGACAAGTTATCTATAAATGCAAACGATATGGTATTGTGGCCACTCTCCATAGAAGGGAATGCCCAGTCAAGATCACTCCAAAGCCACAAAGCAGAATGCTCATTGAAGTGAAAAAGAACACCAGAGTAACAGCTAAAGAGTTAAAGGCTTCACTGAAGCTGGCTGACATCTCCGTTCATGACTCAACCATGCGCAAAACACTGAACAGGAATGGTACCCATGGAAGGACAACCATGAAGGAAGCCACTGCTCTCCAAAAAAAAAATTGCAGTAGACCTAAAGTTTGCAAAAGACCACCTGGACACTCCACAACACTACTGGGAAAATGCATTGTGGACAGACTAAACAAATATAGAATTGTTTGGGAAGAACATGCAGTGCTATGTATGGTGTAAAAAGAAAACAGCGTACCAACATGAAAACACCATCCCAACAGTGAAGTATGGTCGAGGGAGCATCATGGTTTGGGGCTGCTTTGCTGCCTCTGGGCCTGAACCGCTTGCCATTGTGGAGGGGAAAATGAATTCCCAAGTTTATCAGGATATCATCCTAAAGGAGAATCTCAAGGTGGTTGTCCGCAAGCTGAAGCTCAGAAGAAGCTGGGTGATGCAGCAGGATAATGACCCTAAAAACTAAAGTAAATCTACTACAGAATGGTTTCAGAGACAAAATCCACCTTTTGGAGTGGCCCAGTCAAAGCAAAGACCTCAACCCAATAGAGATGCTGTGGAATGACCTCAAGAGAGACATTCACACCAGATGTCCTAAGAATATGGGTGAGCTAAAGCAGTTCTGTAAAGAATGGTCCAAAATTATTCCTGGA
Source organism: Hemibagrus guttatus (assembly GCA_033459395.1). Classification (NCBI taxonomy): domain Eukaryota; kingdom Metazoa; phylum Chordata; class Actinopteri; order Siluriformes; family Bagridae; genus Hemibagrus; species Hemibagrus guttatus. The sequence goes on along the minus strand of JAUCMX010000016.1, from coordinate 17,854,109 downwards.
CGTTGTGCAGGTCTAATTCGCAGCTACAGGAAGCGCTTGCTTGAGGTTATTGCTGCCAAAAGTGGTTCAACCAGTTATTAAAGCACTGTTTCACTTACTTTTTCCACCATCACTTTGTATGTTTAATTAGTGAAAGATTAGTGTCTTTCAATAAAGACATGAAAGATCATGACTGTTTGTGTTTTATCGGCTTAGAAATATTGCGTTTGTTGATATTTGTGACTTTGGTGAAGATCAGATCACATTTCATGAGCAATTTAAGCAGAAAACCAGGAAACTGAAAATGGTTTCTTTTTCACTTACTTTTTCTTGCAACTGTAGCTCAGAAACCCTATTGTGTTAGAAATGTGTGAGCATTGTCCAAAAAAAAAAATAAAAAAATCAATACGAACCTTTTGATCAACCTAACATAGTGCTGTTGAATTCTACGGTGTGTTTAAACAGAAGTTGTTTACTATATAACAGCACAGCTTTGACAACAGGTTGCAAATCACACATGTATATAAATGTACTAAATAATCTAATACACTGTTGATTCTATATGAACAAATTGCCCAGGATCCAAATTTATTCTTTTAACAGCCAGAAGTTAAGTTTCTCGCACCATGAAAACACAGAAGAATTTGTGGTGTCCTGGTGAAAAGGCAAGCTGCACTGTTTTCTTTGTCTTAAAAACTTCAAGAGAAAGTGAGGGAATGAATGTTTATAGCTGGACTAAGATGACAAAGTGATAAAATGAACTGACTCGTTTACATTCCACAATATTAACTGTAGCTAGAAATTATTAAAGAATATGACCCAGTAACTGCATGGTCTGTTGTGGGCATCTTACATTCCCAGAATACTGTATAGACTATGCTGGTCTGATTTATGTAATTTTCATGTACATTATTGTCTAGCTACAGAGTACATGTGACAGTAGATATCCTGGTACAAATCCAACCTGGCTTGCAGGGGGCAGATCCTTGTGGGCCTCCACCTCGGCCATAGCCTTCAGGGCTACCGTCAGCCCAGCCACCAGGGGGTTTTCCCCAGGCTGATGTGCCATTGTCCACGCTTGCTGGAGAGGGCACTGGCTCTCCCCATGAAGGCTCAGGTTTGGAGTGGACATTAGGCATTTCTCCCCATCCTGTACAGAGGCACAGGTAACTTCAGGAACACTGCACTTATCAAATATTACAGAAATTCCAGAGTATTTCTTAAGGACAATATGCGTTCAATGCTGCAACCATGAAGTTGCTTCTACTATGTGCTACTTGCAGAAGAACACCTCATAATGTGTCTTGTGTTAGAACATTACAACTAGATGCTTAACAACAGACAGCCAATCAGATATTGAACAGCATGTGCCTCATATTGCCTGAAATCCTGCAAATAGCAACACTTGGCATATGGTGACAAAACACTGAACATCATGGAATTGCATGCTGCACTGAAAAAGGAGTGGAAGTTGGACATCAGCAAAATGCTTGTTCAACTACGTGACAAATTTAAAAAAGCCAAACAAGATTTGAAGCTGTGAAAGATAATACTAGCTCAGGTGCAGAACAGCACACCGTTTTACCCCACTGATGCTAAGCGTGAGACCAGATGTTATTTAAAGGATTCTTTATTTTTGTATAACTCAGGAATAAGACTAAGTGTGAAAAACCATATAGAAGCAAGTTAGCTTAGACACACATGACACTGCAAAGATGACCTAAGCATGGAATGGAAATTTTTAAAACCTTGACAGTTACGCAAACTTGAGAAGTCAAATTTGAAAAATTGGGCAACAGCATTGGGCCTGCTTAGGCCTGATTATATCTGGGGCATGTTATTCACAAATTCATTCTAAAAACCTCGCTCCTTATAGTCAGCTGACTGTAGTCAGAGTGAATGGCAGATGAAGTGTGTAATTTTTGGCACCAGCTGGAAGCTTGGAAGAGTGGCTGCATAGCAGGAAACCAGCAGTAGAGGGCATCAAACACTTTCCAACAAATTTCTGCTCAATTTTAGTGCAACTACTCCAATACTCTCAAATACACCTTTCATACTCTCTCATAGTATGCAAAAAAAAAAATGAGGTTTTAATTTAACTGACATATTATAAGCCACCTCTATGTTTACATGGCAAGCCTCATTAATCAAGTCTTTTTTATTTTCTGAGATGCAAATCTTAACTGTAAGGCATTAAAATCATTCTTTTTACAAACATTTTTGGTAATTGGCTAATCTTTTCAAGTTCAATGAAAATTTGACAAATTTAATGATTACCGTTATTTAAATTCCTGATAATCTGACAGACATTAATCACTGCAACCCTTCTTGAAAGTTTACAATTACACTTCAGTGACCCATACTGACAATGTAAACAGATGTCAGTACTGTAACAACCCATGGGCACGTACTAATAGTAGAGCGATACATTGATTGCACAAATAGCATAAACAGTCAATATAAATGTTTTGGACCACAGGTCATCGGACAACTTGCTAAATGTGAAAAGGCAAAGAAGGCCAAATGCATTGCTGTTACTGACTATGTTTATTTTTAAACACCATTTGAGACACCAGTAATAAAATACTGAAATTAGTATTTGGTGGCGAGTTATGCCATATGCCCAGAAATTGTCAGTCATATATAATACAAAGAAAATGTATTTAAATATTTTTTTTTGAGGCCACAGCAGGTTCTGAGGCTGAACTACTGAGTTTACATCCAGCAGCTGATATCCATCACAGTGTTTTTTCCTCACTATATTTACAAACAGACTACTGCTGACAAGGAAAAAAGAAATGATAATTACCACAATAATATGCTTTTTGCTGCCTGCTAAGGGGCTAACCAAATATTAAAATCAACCTATGGTACAGCCCTATTGCAAACAGGCAATTCAATTCTGGTTATTTGGGATATTCTATTTAAGCAAAAAAGAGTTTCTGGTGTCTAAAATAAGGAAAATCCTTCTGCCATTGTTTGACCAAATTAATAATAGTTAATAGACATTTACATCTTCACATAACTGTTTCTGCCCCTTTCAAATAGCATATCATAACTGAGCTATTCTCTGTGTCAAAATATCAACAGATTCCACCAGCTTTTCATTTGCAACATTTTCCTATAAGTGAAATCCTATAGACGCTGGGCATTACAAACACCTAATTACATATTTCAGTATCTGAATATTGGCATTTCAGTTAAATGTGTATCTGAAAACCTGTACAAACATCAACAATTTACTATAAGAAATAAAATACAATAAGAACTAAGAATGTAGCCAAAATGGAGGTAGAATATATATGGAGTTCTCCCTAGGGAAAAGAAGACTATATTTATTTTAAGGCAGTTAAATGTAAGGCAAATCCCTTAAAGGAACTGTACAAGCTTTTTTTAACAGAAAATAAATGACAAGGAATTTCATTTACCTGTGGTCATCATGGGTGCTCTGTTATGAGGAGCCACAGCTTGATGCGGGCTTGTATTGTCAGGAGTGATATGGCTGTTTGTTGCAGGTGGCCCTCCATGTCCATGGCCCTGCAACGGAGGTTGATTATGGTGGGTATGGTGGTGATGGTTGCTGGGGGGATTGTTGGCATTTCCAGAGCCTGTTTTACTCTGCATTCCAGGATTGTTCCTGTCCCAGAGGTTAACCGTCTTATTATAACTGCTTGGATCACCCCAAGCTGAGGTACCATCATCAATTTCCATCTTGCGTCGGATGGATGGTGGGGAGGGCTCTTCCCATCCTGTTGGCTCTGCAGCATGATTATGTTTTACTCCTCCCCCATTGCTTCCTCCCCAACCTGAACCACTCTTGAGAGAGCCTGAACCTCCCCATGAACCCATGCTTCCACCAGTACTGCTGCAATTGCCACCCTCCTGAGACTTGTTGCGCCATCCCTGTGTTGAGGCATTGGAGCGTTGTGCATCTCCCCATCCTCCACCTGGGGATGGCTTTCCCCAACCACGAGGGCTTTCTTTCCATCCTGGTCCATCTCCCTCCCAGGAAGAGCTGGATGGTCCATTCTTCTTTCCTTGTCCAGAGTCATTCCACTCATCGCCAGCTCCACCGTCCCCTCCTGGATCACTGCCCCAACCATGGGATGGCTTGGGGCCCTCGCCCCAACCCTGAGGTTTAGCCTTGGCATGGGAGTCATCCCAAGTAGGAGATTTGTCTTCAGAGCCCCAGGACTGCCCACTTTTTTGCAAGTTGCCACTGTGGCCTCCTTGTGGAGGGTTGCCCCAGCCCCCAGAACCAATAGGGGGTTTCTTGGAGTTGTCACCCCATCCAGAGCATGGCTGACTGGGGGACGATCCCCAGCCTGATGTAGTTGCTGCAGCGGGGCGATGTGCGTCAGTCTTGCCCCCAGAATCAGGTCCAGAACTTGGATTGACACTACCATGAGATGATGGTTGTGCCATATGAGGTGCATTTGAAGATGAGCCCCATGCTTCTGTACCAACATCATTCTTGTTATTTGAGTGTGCAGCTTCTTCTGTTTCCCATGCTGTGTGCTGACGCACTGGAGTCTGTCCCCATCCTGTGTTGCACAGAACTCTTGGGTCCATGTCCTGGGCAGGCAGGAGAGGTGGGGCCATATCTCTTGAGCATTCCCTCTTGTGAGAATGACCATCCATGCTGTCACTGCTTCCCTCACTAGCTGGAGCATTGGCCCCACTGCCCCAAGAACTGAGTGGCTGCTCTTGAGAGGGAGGTCCTGCAGACTCCCACCCTTTAGGTTCAGTGGAATGCTTGCCCCAGTCCCCATTGGATGTGGCTTGTCCCCAGCCTGGGGTGGCTGAAGCTACTCCTTGACCCCAACCATTTCCTGAATCCCAGCCAGAGTCCTTAGAGCTACTGGCAGACTTGGCATCTCCATTACCCCACACAGACCCCTCCTCCCCATTGACCTGTGAACTTCCTGTTGGAGACTGGACAAAAGAGCCCATGCCAACAGGGGTGACACTCCAGTTAGGCATACTATTGGCAGGGCTCATGGGCTCTTGCTTAGTGTGATTTGGTCCATCAGTGTTAAGGTTCTGAGGTTCAGAGCTAAAAGACACATTCGTGGAAGGGGAGGAGTGTGGCTCAGAGGTGTCACTAGACACCATACCACCCCAGGCGGTGCTGCCATTACCTTTACCAGAGTTTCCAGCAGAATTTCCATTGCCACCAATTAAACTGCCACTACTGCTCGGTCCAGAGGATGGAGCACACGGTGGGCTGCAGATATTAGACGGAGCTTGGTTGGATACTCCAGAGCTGCCACCCACGCCTGTCCCCTCATGTCCCAGGACTGGCCAGGCAGAGGGGTTGGCATTGGGATTTAAATTCAAGTTAAAGTTAGAGGAGCCCCAGGTCCTGGCTCCCATTGATGCACTGCTGCCATCACCCTTTCCTTCTCCAGCAATGGCAGGAGATGGACCAGTGCCCCAGCCTCTACTGGCCCCACTCTGGCTGGAGAGGATGCCTCCTGAGTGGCTGTTACTGGCTTTACTGGGATGATTAGTGGGAAAGTGTCCTTGCTGGCTGCCCCCTGTGGCCATACTCATGCTGTCTGTGTTGCTGATGTTGATAATCTCAGTATCTGATGGGCATCCTGCAGGGATGTGGCTTTCGGTGCGAGAAATAGAAGGCCACGCCTCTGTATCACTTTTGTCTATAATCAGTTGATCCCAGCCACTGTTATTGGTTGTGACTATAGTAGCACTGCTGTTGATAGGTGTATGTCCCCAGTGGGGACTTTCATACTGTGCTGAATGAGCACTCTGCAAGGGCAGGTCTACAAAGAGTAAAGAAAAACAATGAGTGAAAAGAAATTAATGAAATGGCATAACAGTGACACTGAGTGACTTCTTTCAAATGATTACATATTTCAACATAAGAGTGAATTTCCCTTATGGGATCAATAAAGTATATATATCTAAGAGTAGGCAAAGCATAAATGCAGCCTGTGAAGAACACTGTTCTGTTAAATACTCATTAATTAGCTATCAAACAAAACTTAGGCCTGCTGGCTTTTGGCTTACTACCATCATTATTCATTTTAATTCAATTCAACTGATTAGACATATATTGAACTTTATTTGTACATATCCAGAGATCTATTTCCACAATAAGTTAGCCAGTGGCAACAGTAGCAATGAAAAATGCAAGATTAAATCTGAAAGGAACTTGACTCAAAGGGAAACCCAGTGTCATGAAACAAAATGATGGGATTATAAATTATAACAATATACAGGTCCAGTGCATACACTGCATCAAGAGTAATAAAGACATACAATAAAGTGTACTGAAAGGTTTTTGCACAGGACAGTGTTTGATAACAGCAGCAGTTCTTAAAAGACAGAATTCTATAGAACTTTAATTTTTAATTAATACAGTATGACATTTATCTGTTTTTTATTACTATATAACTGTAAGGCCTGAAGAGTAGGATAGTTTAAGGAGGTTCAATCGAAGCTTTTCAAGGTTTTTAAACAAAAATACAAGGTCAAAATAGTAAAACCATGTTGTATTTAAGTATTTGCATATGTGTGGACAGAGACCTGGGTAATGCAAATGTGTGAAAGAAATTGCATAAATTTGGGAGAAAATGCATTTAAGAAAGGAAAAGCACAGACTAAATCACACAAAATTCAGAAAAAACAGTGGTCTGTTATAAGATTAATTCCTGTTCCCCAGAAACATGCCGAGACAACTGACCACATCTTTGCAAACTGCTGTTTTGTGTGTAACACACTTGGAGGAAAGCAGTATTTGCCCATCTCAGCACACATAAGCTCACAGATGTCCAAGATTGGCTAGCATTGTGGTGACTGACAGGGTCAGGAGAGTCTGGAATCTCCACTGAGAGAGAATTGCTTTTTTCCCCCAATTTAATACATTCGATTACCAGAAACTCAACATTTAGGTATGTTCAACTTGTTATACATAGCTTATAGGGTTTTTTTTTTGTTGTTGTTTTTTTTAAACCAAAAGCTTAAAAAGTAATCTTACATCATTTGCATTGCCATCACCACAAATCTTTACCTTCCGAACCAAAGCCTGACCAACTGGAATACACGCCCTTCCCTTTTAAATAAATCAGTAACATTTGAAAGCATTCGCTGAAAGATCATGAACGGTTAATTACTTGGCAAGCACTGCCCATTTTCCTGGTTCAACTCTCCTGTGTTCTGTGTGTCTTTCCATGTGCATACACTGTTCAGCATGCGTCAACTGTAGGGAAATCAGCGGCTTTCCTGCATTCCAAGCAGGCAGTTTGCAGAACACACTTTCAGCCGGAGATCAGAGAAAAACAGCGACACATTGTATGCAAGTGAAAGAACATGAGAGAGAGAGAGAGAGAGATAATAAAGGCAGTGTGCTTCTGACATAAGCACCATCCTTTTGAAGAGTCACTGCATAGCAAAGGACGCCATTTTATCAAGCCTGAAACATAGCCAAAACAACCCGGAGCTGTCGTCAACATATCAGTACAGCTCAGGAGCTTGTTCAACAAAGAACACTTATGCCGTGCGTAAAAACCGCCTTGTGGCTTTGCGCTTTATTTGTAGTCATCAGGATAGTGCGAGACCAAAATAAACAGAAGCAGTGCTGCCCTGAGAGAAGAGCGGAAGAGAGCAGAAGAGAAATGTTCTGTCGTCTAGAGGGGGTGGGGAAATGACGAAGTGGAAAAGTACCTGAAGAGAGGAGCCTCCCGACCATCGTCCCATGGGCTTTAGGTTGTGTGCAGAACGTCAGACATTCCTGCTACGATATGTCTCCTACAGTATGTCTTTCAAGGCTCACTTCTGAACCGCTGCCAAGAAACTGCGGCACAGCGTGCAAGCGACCGCCCCATTCATCCCACACTGCATAGACAGGATCCGACCCCACTCCCTCACTCCAGCCTTATTTATACATCTCTATGCTCCTGAAGTGGAGAGCAGCCTCGTGCTTTTGCTTGCATGCAGGGAGTGCACCCCGGGTGAAGGTTAAAACAGGGAGTGCTTTCCAGCGTGCACTCACATGGGAGTGGAAAACAGAGCAGAGATTTATTTTCCTGCCATTGTTCAGGGCTCATTTTACACTTGTAAATCGTGACAAAATTGTGAACTGACACCACTTGGGCTGCAATTAGCATATCCCATTTGGAGATCCCGCAATAGCAGCACAAAGACAAAATCAGTACAGCGTTCTGTCCATAGGCTGAACTGGACACACACACACTCGTTCTATTGCTCACTGTTACAATGCTTGTTTAAAATGATCTCCTTTGTGTTAAAAAGAAAAACTGTAACACTCAAGATCTGATGAAGGCTTCCTGCACCCACCCCCACCTTTAAAAGGAAAGAGAAACACTCCAACGCCAAATAGGAAACAGGCTGACACGGATGCAGGCAGGTGGCCAAGAGCTAAATGTCTTTGCAGTGTGCATGCTCTGTGAAGAAGTGGGGGAGGAAATAGTGTGTGTGCATATGAGAGAGAGAGAGAGAGAGAGAGAGAGAGAGAGAGAGAGAGAGAGAGAGAGAGAGAGAGAGAGAGAGAGAGAAAGAGGCCGAGATTGAAAGAGAGAGACAGAGAGGGAGACCGAGAGAGAGAGAGAGAGAGAGAGAGGGAGAGAGAGGCCGAGATTGAAAGAGAGAGACAGAGAGAGGGAGACCGAGACACAGAGAGAGAGAGAGAGAGAGAGAGAGAGAGAGAGAGAGAGAGAGAGAGAGAGAGAGAGAGAAAGAGACCGAGACCATAGGGGGAGCAAGATGACCAAATGATAAAAGAACACCACTTTTTGTCAAAAAGGATGGTGTTATTTACATAATGCCTGATACATTTGATTACAGTCCCTGGTCTATTGATTACATTCACAGAGACCAGACTTTTTACTTACTCCAAAAAACAGCTCTCTTTGCGCAAACCTATAATGATGTAATTAAGCATTACTAATTAAGCCAGGAGTGTTGCTAGGGTTTGATATATAGGTCAGAAATATAAAAAGGGGGGATAGGTTGTAAAGAAATAGAATAATATGTTGGAAGCAATAGGCTTATTATATTATTTTTTGCTTATACAAACTACTAGAGTAGCAAAGTCTATTCATTGGTTAGAATGATTGTTTAAATAAAGATCTTGGAACATTTACTCTTGGATTTAGGCTGAAGGTTCACCAGTGAAGACTCCATTTATTGTCAAAAAGGATAAGTCAACATGAAGATCAGAGAGCTTTCCATCTATTGGAGAAAAACAAGACATTTTGAAACTGAGCAAAGAGCAAAAATCAATCAGAGCCATTGCACAAACAGTGGGCACAGCCAATACAACAATTTGGAATTTCCTGACAAAGCAAGAAACTGGTGTACTCAGAAACAGATACTGAACGGATTGGCTTAGAAAAATAACAACTGCTTCCTATGACGAACTCTGTGAGAGCTGTGAAGAAAACCCCCAAAACAACAGTCAGTAACATCACCAACAACGTCCACGGGACAGAGGTGATGGAATCGCAATCCACCATTCAAAGCACAAATATAGAGGATATAGGTCAAGACTTAAACCACTCATCAAAAACAAAGAATCAGACTGGAATTTGCAGTGATGTACAGAGATGAGCCTCAGAAGCTTTGGAACCAAGATGAACCTCTACCAAAGTGATGGAAAGGCCAAAATGTTGAGAAAGAAAATCATCTGCTTATGATCCAAAACATACAAGCTCATCAGTGAGACATGGTGGAGGTAGTGTCATGGCTTGGGTGTGCATGGCTGCTTGTGGAACATTCTCACTGATCTTTATTGATGATGTAACTCATGACAGTAGCAACAGCAGAACGAACACAGAAGTCTACATGAGCGTTCTGCCAATTTACAGAGAAATGCATCCAAATTAATTGGAAGAACTCCAGCATGCAGCAAGTCACTGAACCAAAACCCACTACCAACACAACAAAGAACTTTATCACAGAGAAAAAGTGGAGGGTTTTAGACTGGCCAAGTCAATCAGCAGACCATAATCCAACTGAGCCGCATTACACACCATGAAGAGGAGAAACAACAGCAAGAGGCTGGTGTAAAAGCATAACAAAAAAAGAACCAAACACTTTATACGTATATACACATACATAAAAACATTTATTTAAATCTGTACAAGGGCCCTGTGTGGTTTAGCTACATTTATTGTGGGTGTTTTTCTTTTACACAAAATTATATTTTTTGCTCAAAGCATTAATCAGTATTATTAATATTGTTTTGCTAAGTCTGCAGTGGGGACAACAAAGTCTTCCTCATGTTCCTAGACCTTCGGACAGCAGACTCCATAGCAGCATTTATTGGCCAAGGACTGGCCAAGAGAGCATCTGACGGACATGTAAAGCAACCAATCACAGTTCATGTTGTTTACAGTCATGGAAATGGAAAAGAAAAGTAAAGACAGACCAAAAAAAACCCCGCAACTGTAGATCTTTCATTTAAATGAATGATTTGAAATGCACATTGCTTGAATTTCCAGCACTTAGCTGATCCTCATAAGAGCTCATTGTCACAATTCTAGACATGATGACTTCCTTCTTCTATGAGGGAAGGAAAGTCAGATTGTTTAAAAATGAGACACACATCTCCTGTAAATCCTGATGACAACTTTTAAACTCCTGAAGTGTTTCCAATTTCGTGTGGCATATACATCAGACAATGAGTCAACGGCTTGTGGGTGTGACGTCTAAAGACTACCTGCTAGCAGACTAGACCTCAGGTCACATGTCCCAGCACAGCAGAACACACTCCAAATCAGCTCTGCTAACACTCAAGTACAACTGTGCTATACAATGTTTAATATCAACATATCAAAAGCAAAAAATGTGATTTGACATTATATTAGACTGGCTTTTGTTTTTTTCATTCAATTACACATAGAATATGACTGAATAAATGCTTTTAACATCCAGGGGGTAAAATAAGATCATGGCTGAGGTGCATTAACTGTGTTAATCTGAAATGTCTAACAAGGCCTTGTGTGATGCTGGATAAGGAGGCGAAAAACCCTTGAGAGCGGTATGTTACCACCTGCTCCACTCAGAGCATGTTCGCGAGTTCACACACACAGAACAATAGAAGCACTGTGCAAATGTGTTGAGGGAGCTGTGCTGATGGCTGTGTGCGATGGTTACACAGAGGCTTGTAGGAAGGAGGCAACAAGAAGGGGGTTGGTAAGTAAGTGGGAGACTTATGCAACCACAGTTTAGTAGCACACTCGCTTCGCTTCATTCGTGACGCACATCAGCCTGCGCTCTAGCCAGATCCAACAGCTGACAGTAGGGAACGACACACACACAGACACGCACATTATTGGATAAACACAGCCCATTTGGTTTTTTGCTCAAAAACTCGTGTTAACTTTACCTTTAATTAGAATCTGGGGAAAAAAACTTAGAAATGTTGGAATAACAGACTGCCTGCCACTCAGAAATGATGGGAGAGCAGCTCCACTATGTGTGTGTGTTACTGTAGTCAGTGCACCACTGGGAGTAAATGCTGCAAACTGGCTTATAATAAGCCAACAACCCCAGCCACTACACCAGGCCATGGGGCAACAGTGCAACAGGCAGACAGAGCAGTGTGCGCTTCAAAAATTATTACTATTTTGTGCTTCAGCCACTGGAATTTTTGAGCGTAAACCAAAGGATGAAGAGGAAGTCTCAAGTTTCCCCACAAATGATAGGAATTGTAATGAAAATTTTTAAGACATTTAAAAAAAAAAAAAAAAAAAGTTTGTGAGCATAGTGACTGTGCTGAAGCATTTCACACTTTCTACACATGACAGACGAGTGATTTGTAATCATGCCACACTGGCATTTCCATGTGCTAAGGACTTGAAAGGAATGAGGCAAAGAACATAAAGACAAGAGAGAAAGTGAAAGCTTTTCTGAAAGCAGGATGGCATTGCTGACGGCTTTGGTTAGAACTGTGGCTACACTCTAGAGTTTTCCGGTGAAAATGCTTGCACATGGAAATAAAGAAGCCTCTATCATGAAGGCGGGTTTCGATTTGTTAAGTAACATGCAGCAGAGCCACAGTTTGTTGCACATGCAGATTGCAAGGAGACAGAATGAGTGATGTGGGCAGAGGAAATCAAATCAGACCTGGACTGGTTTCTCTCTGAATCACTGCTTTCCTTCGAGAGAAAACCTTTTGGGTTGTGTGGGGGTAGAAAATGCAGAGGAGGAGAAAATGAGCACAGGAATGAAAGGAGAGTGTGCTGTTGGGGTAAGGGACCACTTTAGTATCAAAGCCTCAGCTTGCCTATTTACCAGCTCACAGGTTGTCCGTTTCGCATGCAAACCACAGGAACCAATCAAAATCCAGTCCTGGGCAAGGGATCGACTCTTTCGCCTCGAAATAAGGTTTAGATGAGCCTGGGTCAATAAAAAGCGGCCCACACCTCAGTTGTGCACGCATACCGTAAGCAATGAGTCAACCGCAGCTCACTAAGCTGGGCCGCTGCCATTTTCTCTGCAGCCGAACAGTTACTCACAAACTGAAAGAACATATCCGTACACACGCCTCCCAAACACAGGAAGCAACTCTCTTCGCTCTCCTGGCTTAGCCTTAGAAACTGGAGCAAAGCAAACCAGTATTCGTAAGCAGCCACACGTACGCGTGGGCAGACTCCACACAAGTAAACAGGATGAAAGCGCCAGGATACACAATATGGAAAACATATTTTGATTGTATAAGGTAACATCAAGTGTGGATATTAGATATGGCTGAGTAATTAGTGCAAACTGGACTGCGTGGTTGCCAGAGCCATGGCTGGGATGCAGGAAGATTCAACACCATGTATGCAAGTTAACACCGTACTAAACTAGCTAAAAAGCTTGTTCAGTTACCCATCAAGAGGCTTAAATCCAGGCGCTGCAAGTTCAACGGCAACAAAACTTTAGTAAATTGAGATGATGAGTGGAGTGAGTGGAGCAGGAGGAGCAGATTAGCATCCGGCTGACTGTTCTGCATTTACAGGCAAGCAGTTGCGGTGGTCTGTCAATACAAGAGAGTCAAGAGCAACACAAGGAAAAACTTCCAACTCATTAAAGCTGGGATTCGTGCTACTCTTTTCAAATCCTACAACCTGCTGCTACTGCCATTTGGTAGGAACTAGCAATATTGATTAGCTTGAACAGATGCTAGACAATGTTTCTGGAATCAGGACTATGACAAGTGTGGAAAGTGTTGACTAAACTGCACAGATCACTTTAGCTGTAACGCTAGTACAACATTTCAGAATTTCAACTGAGGGAAAATTAAGACACTAGCCAAAAACGGTTTAATCACCAGAGGTACCAGGAAAAGATGAGGATTTTCCTTCTGCTCTGATGTTACCCCTTCCCAAGGCTCAATAATAGCTTATTTTTCTTGTATTTTTAGCATGCGTAAGCAGAACATCAAAACAGGCAGCACATGAAGGTTTGGCAAACTAATCAAATTCTGATCTATTTACCCCTGAAAGCAATTAATCCTAATCTGCCTTTCAAAATGATGGTTTATTGTACTGGACCAGTTGCTGACCTGGGTGTGACTGGCTGGGGAACGACTGCACAGTAGGGCTGCCTGAGGATGGCAGCACAACAGCGAGGCTCCCGGCAGGCAGAGGTTGTCCTCTCTTCAGTAGCTGCTTGTGCTCGTGCTGGCGGAAACGTGGTGGCACCTCTCGAGGTGGGTAGCGCTGTACTGCTGACTGCGGTTGCTGCTGGGTGCTGGAGGACGCACGCTTGCCATTGGCACCACTGCTGCTGGCCGAGGGCACAGAGGGGTTGGTAGTGCTGGGGTTAGCAGAGGGAAGAGGGGCAGGGCTGGGCTTGGCAGAGTCTGGCACTGTGAACAAAGACGAGAAAGGATAGTGATTATTCGGTTAAAATCAAAGTGCAAAGGAGTCAGTTCAAGAATCGGGGGAGACGCAGGAGACAGAAGTGGAGTTGAGACAGAAGACTGGGGTTCAAACTTTGGTTCGGCTGTTGCTTTTGGTCTTCACCTGGGGGATCCTACAGAAACCTCAGCATTCACACATTTGTATGCCAAAAGCCACAACCCAAAAGTGACATAATAAACACCCATAATAAACAGCCAGAATTAAGCTAAAGGCCTCAACGATGCTTGGTATCATGTCACAAAGCTGAAAAAGCAACAAACATCCAACTGCATCATAATAAATCAATTCGAATCTGATTTGTTTAAATCTTTACATTAATTCATTTCACCATCCACTTAAAACTTTTCCCAGTCTCAGATCTCCAAAGAACAGGATCTGTTGCTAGAAGAGTAATACTTGCACCGGAGATTAAAGCATCAGAAACAAACAAACAAACAGTAACACCAGTGGTACATCGTGCTCAATAAGACTAACACTAATTTATATTTAATACATGTCTCAGAAGCTTACTTTGTTACTGTTCTATTTTTTACTATATGATCAAGTGTACAGAACACTGACACCTACACTAAATACAGTGGCTTTGCCTAGAGAGAGCGTCTTCGATTAGGTATCAAAAGAAATGTTAAGATATCACTTGATATAAAAAGAAATAATAAGGTGTATGAAATATTATTCTCCTGCTTTAGTTATTGCTTTGTAGCTACATCTGTGTAAATAATTGGCTATCCTACGCGTGTCAATGGGACTACAGTTATGAAAGGAAACAAAACCATCGCAAATTGTGGGAACATGTGAAAAGATGTTGAAAAGGTGATCAGAAATTCAATTAGAATTAAACAGGCTTCAATGAAAAAAAATACAGCGTTTTATGCTGGTGTCAATAATTTTACACATATTTACGCATACAAGGAAATTCTGTTTTGTTTCCTGTCTGTCTGTCCAGAGACTGATTAGTGGCCATCTTTTCCATCTCAATTTCCATATTTTACGATCACCACAACACATAACAAGCCAGTTCTTTATTTATTTATTTATTTATTTTGCCAGATTCTTATAAAATTTTTTTATATATTACCGGGTTTTTTTTAAAATCATGGTTTATACCTAAACCTGAAGTTTGTGCTGTATTTCTGCCGAGTGAGGAGCAGTTTATTAACAGAAAATACAGTTCTGGTAAAGCCTGCATTCACTGCAGCCTTGTGGTGCAACATGATGTGCGTTCAGAGATGCTTTTCTGCTCACCACTGCTGGATATTCGCATTGTTCTAGCCTTCCTATCAGCTCCAAACAATCTGCTTTGTCCTTTTCTGATGTTTAGCATAAACAAGCCATTTCTGCTTGCAGATCTGACTCTCGGGATCATCAGTATCTGAAATACTCAAACCAGCCTGGCACCAAGAACCATGGCATGATCAAAGTCTATGAGAAGCTGTGCTGTCAGTATGGGAGGGCTGGCAAACTTCCTCCACAGGGCCACTATGAGTCACTGAGCAATGTGTTATCATGCCCTGTGACGCTGCATGGAGTAGCAGATAGAGAAAAGCTTCACATAATGTGTTGGAGGAGGCATGAGATCCTGCTTGGTTGGTGGACGTTACATGAGAAGGGAGAGTTAGTTAGTGGCTGAGCACTGGCCAAAGACTGGGTTGAAACTTGGTTGACGTGAACATTAACCACAAGTTTATCTGCATTATTTTATGCAGCGTTCCTAATAAAGTGGAAAGGCATAAATAGTGCTGAGAGGAATTTTGCTCCTCTGAGGTGCATCACTGGTATTTCCTGGTAATATTCCTGTACTCACACACTATAGCGGCAGCATCAGACAGATGAAGTGAGTGGGAACTTCACTGGTGTGAATGATGCTTACTTAACAGTCCAACAACATAAGCTGAGCAGACGGAAGTGTCATGGTATCAAACAAGTCCCTCAAGCCTCATTTCAACAGCAACAAAAAAAACTTACTAACTACTACACACTATCCAGAATTCATAGCAGAGCCACAGCACAGCCATCTAAAGGTAGTTAACGTAAATCACCATATTTACATGCACTCTGGTTTCTATTAAGGCTTGACAGTAGTCTGAAATGCAGGGTAGCATCAGCACCTGAGATTGAAGTACGTCACACGATCGGTGTAAACTCAAAGTTTTGAGGAAATAATGATTCTTTATCTGATTTGTACAAATAGAATGGGAAGCGGGAGGTGCAGGTGGACTCCTTTTTTTAGCTGAATCATTTGGGACACAATTTACTGTCAAAGCACCGTTTTATCTTTTATGAAAAATGTAATTAAAATTTGGTAAAAATAAATGCAAGCCACATGTGACACAAGCTAAGCTGAAGATGTATCACAATCACAAAAGCTATGTACAGCAATGACATCGGAGTCGGCTTTTTCGGTCCCGAGGCGGTGATGCTGGCCGCTGATTAATTCTAGTTCAGTCCGACTGCCACAAGCAAGAGGAAAAGCAGCAGGGGAGGAGAGTCCTCCTGCACACATCATTTATCTCTCTCTCTCTCACACACACACACACACACACCCCTCCTCCTCTCTCTCTCTCACACACCCTCCCCTCTCTCCATCTCTCTCTCCCTCACACACACACCTCTCCCCTCTCTCCATCTCTCTCTCTCACACACACACACCCCTCCTCTCTCTCTCACACACACCCCTCCCCTCTCTCCATCTCTCTCTCTCTCACACACACACACCCCTCCCCTCTCTCCATCTCTCTCTCTCACACACCCCTCCCCTCTCTTCATCTCTCTCTCACACACACACCCCTCCCCTTTCCCCCCTCTCTCTATCTGTCGCTCCCTCTCACACACACAAAGCCTTTCCACTCTACCTCTCATCATTTCCCTCCCCCCCCTCTCTCACTCTGTCCCTTACTCCCCCTTCTATCCCCCTATCCCCACCCCTCTCTTCCCTATCTCTCTCTCTCCTGCATTCTGCATGTCTGAGCTGTTCTTTTGTTACTGCTGGCTATAGATTAAGAAACAGGAATCAGAAGACATCCTCAATGACTGACTGATCGGCTGTATGTCTAATGGATCCCTCGGTTTTATACTTCAGATTCTGCGTGTCGGTCCAGTGAACTGAACGATTCAACCAAAATTGTTCTTTTTTTTTTTTTTTTTTAACTACTCTGCATGCCTTAAATTGCCCCTTGGGGATAAATAAAGTTTTTTGAATTGAACCTTCCTACTAGGAGCCTTCTAGAAGCTTGCATGTGCTCAGCCAATGATGGAGCAGTGCTAGCAAGGGGAGGTTCGAGGAGAGAAGGAGGGAATCAGAAATCTGAGGGAGAGTGTGCTAAAATAGCTGGCTACACACACACACACACACACGCAGCAAATCCCCCACCAACTCTGCTATTATTAGATCCAAGTCAATAGAAATGCTTTAATTACTCTCCACTGCTGTGGCTTATTTTTAAGCACCGTTTCTGTGATGAATAGGTTCATATCTCTAACTGCATGGAAACGTGAGAGGGAGGAGTGAGATCATGAGGTCTGCTGTGCTCCACACACTTCGAAGGGTAGACACTCACACACACAGGAACGCGCGCGCACACACACACAGCTCAAAGCACATGCACCACCAAAAAAGCACAACAAAAATGCTGAAGTCTCAAGCGAGGGTCGTCACCTGCAAGACTGCAGTCTGCATATACGGATGTAGCAAAGTATTATATTTTTTTTGTTTAGAGCAGATCCTGAGATGCTGTGAAATTGCCTGTAACATGGCGTTATTTGCATGACAGCAAGATCATTTTATTTCTCCTCTCTTGTGTGTGTTAAACTGACAACATGGCTTTGGGGGGTGGGGGGGAGTCGACAGAAACAGCTGAAGAGAAGTGTGAGTCAGTTCTGGCCAGAGACTTCGTCAAAAAGTGGTAGAAGTGATGAGTGAAGTGTGAAACAAACAAACAAACAAAATAACCACATCTTATTCATACTGTAGTCGCCGTACCGTGATGTTTTCAAGACAAAAGCAAAAAAAAAAAAAAAAGAAAAGTGCGAGAGTAAAAAAAATGCGTCCCCCAAAGGCCCAGTTCCTCAGCTTAAACGAGCACTGAATTCCCAACAAATTAAAGAGCACTTCATCTGCGCTTCACACTGAACCTGGGGCTATGCTACACTACACTAAACTCTCCTCACAGCAAGCAGAGCAGCCGAGAGCCACAATGTTTACACGACCCCTATACAGAAAATTAGTCTATACATTTAAGAGAATATTACTGTTTATATAAGAATATTAGCATTTTCAAGTAATAACTATTCCATGTCTAACTGCATTCGAACATATTAGTTATGCTAACTATTTTTACCAGTGTGAAGTGTCAGAACTCTGTGTGTGTGTGTCCTTGGGGTGCCACTTAACACGAAACCCTTCTGAAGCCTTGTGCATCCCGAGGTCCCACAACCTTCCTGTTGCTATGGAGATGCAAGCAACCTTATACTTTTTTTTCTCTTCTTCAGTGCACAGACCTCCCATAGCAGATCATCAGCCTCTTACTCCCAACACAAACACATCGCCAGCACGTTCTTTTCATCTTTGTTTCCATAACACTGAAATATTTAAGCAGCCAGAGTGCAGCTAAATGCATAATAGTGATGTTTTGCATAAAAGTGATGAAGAAAAAAAAGGAAAAAGAAACACTTGGTGAAAGAGTAATGATTTCTATCATAGTAGAGAATAAAAAGGCTAGTAAATTCATCACGTGTGTTGAGTGATCCTGCTTGATAGAAATTAACGGTTTCGGGGAAAAAAACGGTTAAATTAGCAAGTGTCATGGTAAGTTGCTTTGGAATGCCAGAAAAAAATTCCAGTGAATCCTGAGAGAGAGAGAGAGAGAGAGAGAGAGAGAGAGAGAACACTGAACTATCCCATGATGCAATGGGACTGCCATGGTGATGGAGGAATAAAATGTTTCATGTGCTTAAGCTGTAATGAGTAAATTATTGAGTTTAAACATTTAGATTTTTTTTTTTGATTATTTGGATTTTTTTTGGGGGGGGGGGGGGGGTAATGATGAGGCTATTGTAGGTCACACGACGATGGATGGAACACGATGGATGTGGCAATGTCCGAACTGTGTTCACACTACACACATTTACAGATCGGGCATAACATTCTGACCAGTGACCGGTGAATTATGATTATCTCCTCATCATGGCACCTGTTAGTGGGTGGGATATATTAGGCAGCAAGTGAACATTTTGTCCTCAAAGTTGATGTGTTAGAAGCAGGAGAAATGGGCAAGTGTAAGGATTTGAGAGAGTTTGACAAGGGCCAAATTGTGATGGCTAGACGACTGGATCAGAGCATCTCCAAAACTGCAGCTCTTGTGGAGTGTTCCCGGTCTGCAGTGGTCAGTATCTATCAAAAGTGGTCCAAGGAAGGAGCAGTGGTGAAATGCGTATGCGTATGGGGCTGCATAGCCGCATACCAGTCAGGGTGCCCATGCTGACCCCTGTGCACCGCCGAAAGAGGCAACAATGGGTACGTGAGCATCAGAACTGGACCACGGAGCAGTGGAAGAAGGTGGCCTGGTCTGATAATTTACGTTTTCTTTTACATCACGTGGATGGTCGGGTGCGTATACATCGCTTACAAGGCACCAGGATGCTCAATGGGAAGAAGGCAAGCCGGCAGAGGCGATGACATGCTTTGGCCAATGTTCTGATGGGAAACCTTGGGTTCTGCCATCCATGTGGATGTTACTTTGACACGTACCACCTACCTAAGCATTGTTGCAGACCATGTACAACATTTCATGGAAACAGTATTGCCTGATGGCTGTGGCCTCTTTCAGCAGGATAATGCACTGTGCCACAAAGCAAAAATGGTTCAGGAATGGTCTTATGAGCACAACAAGTTTGAGATGCTGACTTGGCCTCCAAATTTCCCAGAATATGCTGCTAACATCTTGGTGCCAGATACCACAGCACACCTTCAGGAATCTAGTGATGTCCATGCCTCGACGGGTCAGGGCTGTTTTGGCAGCAAAATGGGGACCAACACAATATGAGGCAGGTGGTCATAATGTTATGCCTGATCAGTGTATAGTGACCAGTGTGCAGTGTATCAGTGGCTGAGCAGTAGTTACTGTCCCAGCGTGTGAACTCGGATGCACACAGTGATGCGTTTGTCACAGACAACGAAGAAACCATATCTCTGCAGCACAACACAGTGGAAGTCAATCATTAAACAGATTCATGCACAAAAAGGAAAAATGTTTTCCTGAAACTTCGGGGTTCACGAGACTGTGACGGAAATGTCATTGACATGATAGTTTAAATTTTTAATGATACATATTTTCAGATCACTCTCACTGCCAAGGCCTGGGCTCAATTCCTGGGCAGGGAACCATACAGCCACTGAGGGTTTCACTCCCAGCCCCGAGGGTAAAACAGGAGGGTTGCGTAAGGAAGGGGGGGATCTGGGGGGTGAGGGTTAGGGCTCGAGTATCAAATATGTGGTGACCCTCAACAGGGAGCAGCTGAAAGACAAAAACAATGACCTAAAAAAAGAACTAAAATTTTATTAGAAATATCAATACTGTAGCATAAAAGTGTAAATCTACTAATCTAGTTGAATCATGCCTTTACATAATTGTTTGAAATCACTTAGCTGTAATGGGCAGACTCATTATCAGACTCACCGTCAGAGAACAACACAGGAGGAGAAACATCCAAATACAAATTACACAACAAATGCTCCAACAGTGAATAACTGTTCTAGTGAGCACAGTGGGTAATGTGTAAAAAATTTGGATTTATGTGCACGGACGGTGAAGAGACCAAACCCTTGGCCATGTGTGTGATATTTGATGCAGCTTTCTAATGAATTTTTTTTAAAAGACTTTTGGAAACAAAGCGTGAAATCCTGGCTGTAAGACCAAGCTAGGCGAGTTGGTGTAGGTTAAAACAGCAATTAAAAACTGTAAATGAGTAAAACAAACATTTTCAATCACGTCCAGGGGCAGTTAAGGCAAATCATTCAGGCTGAAGTGCTGAGGATGATGAAGGGAAAGGAAGTGGGGAAATGCACAGAAAAAGTGCACTTGGTTTTTGAGTAAATAATGGCAGTGCAAACTGGAAATCTCTGTGTGTGTGTATTTAAAAATTCACGCCAAACGCAAATCCTTTCCAAACCCTTTTTATAGCTTGTCATTATCACCATCAAGACGCGCCTGAGAGCCAGCGCTTCCATTTCTTCCCTCTTTTTATTGTTTGTCTTTAACCTCAGAGCGCTGAGCAGAAGTCTGAGGATCTTAATTAGCTGAGCTTAAATAACGCAGCTGTATTTAAAGCCTGTTTTTCTCTGAGGCATGCGAACGAGAGAGAGAGAGATAGAGAGAGAGAGAGAGAGAGAGAGAGAAGGAGATGAAAGAGGAGATGAAAAAGCTCTGAGCTCTGTTACACCGGGTAAACGAGAAGCTCGAGCGAGTGGGGATGAGCCTCGTGGGATGGCTCTAAGAGACTCTCGCTGCGGCCGTCTGCAATTAACACGACGCCGTTCCATACTCGAAACGCTCGCTGATAGGAGAGTGCAATTAGGTCAATTTTTCCCCTGTTCACTTTTTCAAAAAAAACAAAAAAAAAAAACAAGCACAACATTCGAAGTGTTAGAAAATATTGCAGTAATAAATCAGACTGCAAGAGCTTTATTATTATTAATATTGATAACACAGACTTCTATGGCAGATGGTGTTCATAAACAAATGGAAAAAAAAACACGTGCATTGGATGATATGGCGATATTTTCTCTGAGGAGAAGAGAGAGCTTGTGAGAGAAAGTGCATTCTAGCTGAAACCTAAATTCTATATTATTTATGATTAAAAAAAAGGCAAATGTTGTATATAAGAGGAATAAAACACTATCTGGATCTGCTGCTTGGAGAAAATAATCGTAGAAATGCTTGAATTTTGCACTGATTATTTTCCTGGAACTGCACACAGCCTTTTATCACATAGCAGCATTTTGCCCTACGACACATCCTTCTTATACAGAAGTGAAATCCCAGGAGTTAGGATTTAACCTGGAGACATAAACCTTCTAATCAATCCTAATCATGTGAAACCCGATGCAGAAAAGTGGACCTATGTCATTAGACCGGACCATATCTTACAACGAAGTGTGGCGTAGCTTCTAGTAAAATCCCACTCTATTAGGTAAAGATTCAGCAACTGTTTTTAACTCTGCTTATCAAAACTGCAATCACTTTATTCCAGCTTTCTGTCTGCTACTCAGAGTTAAAACTCAACTGTAGTCACTTGTTTTGTTCAGGAAATAAGTGAGGACTCTGCAGTATCTGCACTTCTACTTCAAACCGTTTGCACTCTATGGAAACTATTATTCGCACATTTGATATTATTGTGTAGCTCCAACTTTCACTGTAATGCAGAGCTACACAATAACGATTTCCTGTTCTATTGCATTGTATTCTACTCCATTGTAATCGGATTCTATTCCATGAAATTCTAATCCATTCCAATCAATTCCGTTTCTATTCCACTGTATTCCATTCAGTCCTGTTTCTATTCCATTCCTATTTCTATCCTAGTCTGTTTTTATTCCATTCTGTTTCTATTCCATTCTGTCTGTCCTAATAAAATAGCTCAAGGAATAAAATAGCTCAAGGAAGCAGCGACTTTAAATCCATCAACACATCTGACCATGTGAATCTGGAATACCAAAAAAAGAGCAGAACTCCCAAAGTCTGAGAGATCAGAATTTTTCACTTGCAGCGACTGTGTTTAAGAATACAGAATAGTTTCAGAGGAAAACAATCCCCTATGATTGTGCTGCAAATTAACAACAGTCCACAAACACACTTCAAAAGTAATTAACAGAGCAGGAAACACAATCTGCTCAGTTACTAAAATTAACTTTAAAAAAAAAAATCCCCGTCTGCTGCTGAAAATGTTGACATGTAGATCATGTGCGTAACACCATGACACCTGTGTGTCAAAGCACCTCTGTAGAGTATCTGAGAAATCTCAGTGTCATAGCAACTTATGCAGCTCTAACAATTTGTCTTCTTAGATAAAAAAAAAAATAAACTCAGACATGCAGCATGCACGTATTTGAAAACGATCGCTCCATAGCGATGTGATGCACCGTTAACACTCTGAGGCTATAGCACTCATTTTTAATTCTGACTGCTACGCTGCACAGATCGCTCGAGCTGTTTTATTAGTTGAATTCATTCTTATGCACACTCGATCTTTTAATAACCAGAAACTGATGAAGCTGAGCAAAAATGAGGTGCATCACAAAACTGCACGACCTGAACATTTATTTTTTTTTTACCTGTAAGGACAAAGCAACACATTTCTTAACTGAAACCCCGAGTGTTTGTCGTAGAGGATAATAATATTACATTAGCTACCACTTTTCTTCTGGGGCTGCACTCTGAAAGGTTAAGCTAAAACCCTGAATGGTTTGTCCCTATATTTGGCACTTTGTTAGTCATTCAGTCAAACCCCGACCGGAAGACTGGGGTTCAAGCCCCAGTGCTGCCAAGCTGCCACCGTTGAGCCCTTGTGCAAGGTCCACAACCCAATCATGGCTGACCCTGCGCTCTGACCCCAACCCCCAAGTATGGGATATGCAAAGCAATAATTTCACTGTGCAATAATGTATATGTGACAAATAAAGACAACTTAACTCATAACTTAACTTAAACACTATCTTTGAATCTTTGAGTGTGGTGCAAACCGAGCTCCATCAAGTTGCACAGAACAGTTATTTTAATTGGAACGTGGGTGTGCTGCTGATTGTAAACTGCGATAGGGTAATGCTGTGCTTTGGGTTTGGCTTAGAAATAAAGCCGGCGTTTTCCAGCAGGGAGAACCTGCATGCCATGCGATGCTTGGGTCATATCCAAAATAGAAAGGGTAAAAATGGAAGGCTGATTGGAGGAGGTTGGTAGTTATGTGGTCAATTCAGCCACTTTAGCAGCGTTCAATAGGTTCAGTAGATCCCCACTGATGCCCTCGTTACAGCCGCAACCGAGAAAGCTGAAGAGCTACAACGTGCAGCTCTTAGACAAAGCTTGAAGATGAGGAACATCTCGAGATTCTGTCTATATTATGGTTAAACACTATAATATCTTTCAATACCTGAATCAAGCCAATCTACCCAACCTAATTACAGCTTGAACCCAGTTTCGTTTTTATGAATGTTAACAAGATAACAAAAAAATATAAAGGTGACTGAGTTTAAGCGTCGAGGTGTTAGCAGGAGTAAAGGAGCTCACTTTGTCTGCTGGCGAAACATGAGGTCCTCTGAGCAGCGGACCTGCCAAAACCCTGAAGAGAATGAAGGCAGGAAAGCAGAGTGTGTTCTCACTCCTTCACACCGTTCCCTCCTTACACATCTTCACTCTGGCAGTATTCACAGGACAACAAACACCTATAGTCTCGATCTGTCAGTCGTGTCAGGGTTTTCTCGTTCTCATAACACGACCTTCACTTTCTCCTGGCTTCCTTCTGCTCACTGCTCTCCATTTTCTCTATGGCTCTGTGTGTGTGCGTGTGTATTCTTGAGACAGCCTGGAGAAGATAAGATCGTCAAAAAAATAATAATAATAATAAACTTCACATGCAGCACACCAAAAAAAACCCAAACAATAATATCTACAGCTCATAATGAAACCACTTTAAGCATGTTCATTACTACAGCAAAATATTCAGTAAGCAGCAGCAACAAGGTATTAATAGCATCTACAGTGACAACCCTTTTACTTACATTAAACCTATTAAACAAAAGCTTTAAGTTTAGAAGTCATCAATTTCTGTGCAGAATTTAAAAAAAAAGTAGAGCTCAATGCCAGTGCTGTCCCCTGAGACATCCAGTCCTTCTCGTCACTAGTTTCTGTGCTGGTTTCTATGCTGGAAAGTCTCAGAGAGGACATGCAGATGGTTGGACAGATGACCTGAAAACAAATGAATGCCTACTGGTCAATGACGGAGGTATTATGAGTTAAGAAGGGAATACGGGTTGCTGGTGCTCATGGAAATCAGTCCCCCAACAATATACTTTAACATTCTCAATTAGCAATACTGTATTTTTTATTAATCACAGTAGTTTCTTGGCCATGAGGAGATTCTATGTCAGCAGCTACTGCACTACACACACATCCACCAAGGCAAAGAACATTTTTTTTCTGAACTCCAAATGACCTACTGCACACTGTGCACTCCAGTGTCTAGTGTATAAATGAATGGAACGCTAACGTATTTTTTATTAAGCAGGCGCGTAAGCCATTTCGCAGGCTTTGGCAAATGACATCAAATGCATGTAATGCGACAGCGCTCCAGCAGAAAAAGGTGAATTTTTAAAATGGTCAAGAATCACTCACACAATGTGCCTGAGCTCATTTAAAAGACATTTGTAAGACGACTTGTCCTCCAGAATGCCATCAAAATTTTTTTGCCTGGTAGCTCCGCCCCTCTTCCGCTAAGTGCAAGTGTTGTGCACATGAAGTGTCCAACATTCCATGTTTGTTTGTTGAATAAGTGCATTGTATTTGTTGGAATTTTCAGACACAATACTCACATTATTTATACTACAAAATAACGTACAGTAGTGCATAAATATGCTATTTGGGATGCAGAGTCAGATTATTTAAGATGCACTGATGACAGGTGATGTTTTCACATACATCAGGAACACATGAAAACCCTGTTGAAACCGAGCAGAACGCGGAGAGATGCAAAGCTCACACGTGACTCTGTGGCCACTACATGCTAGGGCCACAGGACGTGGAGAGCCACAAAACAACACTAAATCAGATTAGACCTCATTAGAGGAACTGTGCCAATTCCCCAGATGTATCCTGACCGAGTCTCTGGGAATTCTCTACACTGACTCATATGCCAACAAAGACAGATGCAGGCAGAAAGAAAAGTGAGCGAGTACTCTACAAAACCCTAATTAGAAGAGTCTGAGGGCAACAGAGGTTCAGCCTTGACCACGGGCCCACACGCAACACCATTAATGGTGAACGACTCGCAGACACAAGCTTCCCCTTGTGTACAGGCTAAGTGTTGGAGGCTTCCAGCTTTAGCAGATGCTCTAATGAGATTTACGAGAGTCTACTTTTCACATGTCATAAGCCCCTCTCCCATCTGGCCACAAACAGCTCCAAGAGCGGCCTCGCTGAGGTCTTAATGCCACCCGGTGAAAAGGGCATGCTCACTACTTATGGCCTTGGTGGACCATAAGTCCGCTAGCATTGAGCCTGCTTTTACCTCGTTATTAAAGACACCGTGCCTCACTGAAGCTGACAGTTCTGGCACCTGAAATATGCTTACTTATTCGTGGCTACTCAAAATACCTTAAACGACTGACGTACTTCACCATCGCTCTTGCTATTAGAGCTGAACGCTGGCTAACACACAAGCTTCCTGGGAGGCTTTTCTATACGCACGCCTCTTCTCAGTGTCTACATGCTTTGGACACTGTTTTAGGTTGGAGCTGTGAGTTTCAGCACAAACGTTTAAGCCCTCACTCATCATTGTGTGTTGTATGCTCATGTTGGATGGACCTACATCTGTATTTAAAAGAAAAACATTTTTTAGGAAGCCTTCAGGTTTCAGGAATTTCTCTTACTTTCTGTTCCAATGGTGCGCACTGAACTGGGGAAGAAAAGGCGCTGCTCCTACTGCCTGGAATAACTTGCGAAATGAGCTGAAACTTCAGGAGCTGATCTCATTGGACACTTTGAAAGTGATTTTAAATGATTTGGAAACAGAAACCTCTGGCTGTAGAAGCTTTGCCTGATTCAGTTAGGGACCGATATTGAGATCATTCATTTTATTACATCCTCATTTGATTGAACTTATATGCTGTTTGTGTGTATGTATGTGTATTTGTTAAACCCAACACGAACCGTGCTGCTGCTCATCTTCGCCAGAATGCCCTCACGAAAGAGAGTTTTAATCTCAATGAGCTTTTTTTGTGGTTAAAGGTTAATTAAAGAAGCACATAGCATCCCAGTACATACAGAAATATAATATTTAGCTAACAACTTCTACAAAATTGCACCTTCACTATATAGAACATAGAGTTCCTCTACTGACTACATCATATCTACAATTACACAAGTGAAAATGGACTTGAGTTTCCTCTCAAGGTTTCCTCTCCTCGTCTCATGGAGTTTTGCCTTGCCACCATCATCACTGGCTTGCTCATTAGGAATACATTAAAAATTGTAAAAATTTTATCTGGAATGGATATATACGGTATTTCTATAGGAGTTATAAAGCTGTAAAGGTGATTTGCAATAACGTCCGCTGTTGAACGCGCTATACAAAAAAACAGAACAGAATTGAATATATTTCTATAAAAGGTGGACATTCTATAAATGTCCACTGCTATACAAATAAAAAAAACTGAACTCAACTCTGATTGGTCAGAAGCTCCAACTGTAATATAAATAAGAAGTTTATATTCTAAATTTTCATATTTCTGTAAAGCTGCTTTGACAATCCAGGGTTCGTTGTTAAAAAGCTCTACACAAAAAAATTGAACTGAACTGAATATATTAAAGGCACTGATGTTATGTTTATGGCTTAATACTGAAAAAACTAAACTGAATGGTGTGTTATTTAGCAAAGACAACCATATAACTGTTAATCAATCTGTGAGGAAATGTTTAATTAACGTTTATGGAAGGAGTCTAATATCAGCGCTTCTTAAGAGGCAGGATATTTTTCTGACATTTGAGAGGGAGAAAAGAAAAGCTGGTGAGGAAGTGACTGATTAACACTGTTAGCAGTGTGGTAGCTCAAGTGGTTTAGGCTCGAGGTCGTCGCCCAGAAGATTGGGGTTCAAGCCCTTGAACAAGGCCCCCAACCCACCCTGCTCCAGGGGCACTGCATCATGGACCCGGACCCTGCTCTCTGACCCCAAACCCGAAGGATGGGATATGCGAAGAAAGAATTTCATTGTGCAGTAATGTATATATGACAAATAAAGACTGCTTAACCTAGAAAATACCCAATAACAGGATCTAACCATGTTCATGCTCATCCAATAACTAAAAGAACTCTAAACAGATCACCTATATAAAGTGTTACGCTTTAATAAGAATAATACTGTGCAAGATTCTTTTAAACAAAAATTGTAATTGTACATCAATCTTTATCCATCACGTCAAGCCTCTAGCAGGACAATCCAGCCTCAGATATTAGAGAATGAAAGGATCAGCTGAAACCGTCTGGTTAGTGCACTGCTTTAAACAGTTCATCACTACAGTAGATTTTCTCGCTGACGTATTCCCTGACATTCTGATCAGTGCTTTTTTTTTTTTTTTTTTTTAAAAACTCCTCTACTGCTAACATTTCAAACTGGATGCCTCTGTTATAGAATGAAATCATCCAGGGCTGATATTCAGGCAGATGATGACGGAGTTAATGACGAGGTAAAGCTGCTGTAAAGTGAGCTCAGAAGCCAGGCAAAAACAAAACAAAACAAAAAAAAAAAACATCTTGCACATGAAGCATAATTGTGATGCAGTTACAGGAATGAGGTATACATTTGAACAATAAAACATTGTCTGAAAACCTCGAAAGAGTTTTAAAGACATAAGGTTGAGAATGAGAACTCACCTTTGGTTTCCTGTTCAGCAGCCTGGGAAGAAATATTAGAAGTGGGTTAGGAGGATGACCACCAAATTCAAATCACTGCCTAGGTTTATTACAACATTTATCATTCTGGTTCTATCTTAAAAGACGTAAGTAAATGTAGCATTAAAATAAATAAATAAATAATTTTTAAAAATAAAAATTTTACATGTTTAAAAAAAAAAAAATCTACATGAAATTACAGCATTTTTCTAACAAGTAAAAATGTTTCCCTGGCTTACAATTGAGCTCATAAGTTCACACTCCCATAAATCTGCAAAATGTGACTGATTTAAAATTATTTAATTGTTTATTAAATTATTTTGCTTAAAGCTCTGAATTTGTTCATGTAGTAGTGCCCTTCAGAAGCTACACAAGATATTTAAATGCCCCCCGAAACACAAAATAATATCAATATACACCGATCATCCTGTTCATAAGTCTACATCCCATGTAAACTTATGTAAACTTAACTCTCCTCCTTGTTTTGCGTGGTAACCTGATAGCATGGAGGAGTCAGTGTCTAACAAATTCAAAATCAGTTATAAAAAAGCTGAATTTTTTACACAGTGGCCTCGGTGCTAACAATATCTGTATGAATAATATGCAAAGACGAGACGGGGCATGTGGAGAAAAATTTGTTTAAGTACCGACAAAACATCCAGGTAACCTGGGATAAAGGTGATGATTATATATTATTTTTATTTAACATTAACATTTTTTAAATACACTACTCATGCTGGATTGTTCTCATTTTAGAAAGAATTACCTACATTTTGTTGTGAATTAACATCATTAAAATGTGCATGAAAAGGTACGTGTGCTCCTTGTATATTTTCCTTGTATATTTGCATGAATAGGGAAATTTGATTGGTTGCTGTTTTCGGTTTCTTGCAAAACAGAACACGAAAAACCCCGCCCACATCTATACACCACTACGTCTTCCACACATCAGATGGCTTGTGATAAATGTATGGGATCAATATCGGTCAATTCCTATGCTGTTTAATTATACACTGCTTATATCACAGTGCGGTGGATTGGTCCAATCTGACCGGTCAGAAGGTCTGCATTACTTTAGCATAAGAGCACAGCCGGGACAGTGGATCCAGCCGTAACATGAGCGATAGGTTAATATTAATGCTCTTGTGCTAATAGGTTATCGTTTCCATAGCAACAGCTCATACACAGTTCCTTGTTGCTCCACCTAATCTAAGACTAATAATAAATGAATTTTAAAAAATGTGGTTTTTAAATGAAGTAATACGCATAATCTGTTTTGTGGAGACATTCTGTGAAAGTGAGGGCTACACCTCCAGGGTCACACCTCCCTGGTGTCCATGGTTTCATTTTTTAAAGTCATGTGTTATTCCATATTCAATCTGACGCACAATAATCCCATGAAAAACATGACTGCAGGTGCTGATTATTTGGCACATGTGGTTTATTACGCAATCAAAAGAAACAGAATCTATACAAGTGTCAGCTAATGATCAAGATTTGTTCAGGTTAGCTAATGTCAGTTAAAGGAGCTTAATGTAACAGTAATATAATCTACAGAGTTGCCAGACTCCATCTAATAAAGGCATATGGACTCACAAAGCTACAGCGTTCAACCATTTGTGCTCTCTAATGCATCATGGACCATTTCAAAGTCGGCAAAGCTTCACCACATCGGCGAGGTTTCAGTAAAAGACAACGAAGTATCTGCGCTGTTGAAATGCGATGCTCTAAAGTACAATATTTATAAAAATAACTAAATAACACACAATAAAGAACAATATGCATATCAGTCTTAATAATAATAATAATAATAATAATAATAATAATAATAATAATAGCAGCACATGTATTAAGCATTGTTTAACAAAAGCTACTGCGTTATATAGAGTGTAATGTCTAAAACTCAAAATAAATTCATCTTTTCATTTTCCCCCATTCAGCATCATGTGCACAGTGTGCCAGGTTCATTTGGGAACAGATCTCTCAGCTACTTTGGCAGGAAGTTGAGAATATTACAATGGGAATCCCAAAAACAATACATTTTGGATCTGCTTGATACCTAGGAGCTTTGAACCCTCACCTCATTTCACACCGACCTGAAAATTAAGGGCTTGTAGGGTTCAGCTCTCCAGGGCATGTAATACGGCCCGACTGCAAAGATGGCTGGTGGAAATCCCCCTCCAGCGTAAGAAGCGAGAGGATGTAGGAGGTGCTATGTAAACATACTTTACTCAGGTCCCATGTCAAGGGGAAGAAGAAGAAGAAGAAGAAGAAGAAGAAAAAAAAAAAAAAAAACACCTCACCTTTTTCTGCACGGCTTCCTTTTTCTTCTTTTCCTCTTGCTTTTTCTTTTTCTTTTCTTCCATCAAATGGGTCTCTTCTTGTGGTTCTTGTCTCGTCTCCCGACTGCGAGAAAACACAGTGTGTGCAAATGTTAACTGCGTCTCACACACATAAGGCATTAACCTAACATGCAGAGCAGGAGAGAAATGGCAATATTTAAACAGCCATAAAAATAGCATCTGCGATGGACAAGGTGCGCTTGACATTCATTTACACGTTGCTTAATTCAATATAAGAAATGTATTTCCATTAATATGTGCTAACAGATCGAGCAAGTGCCTGCTCAGCACTAATGATTGATTAATTACACACTTTGTAACACTAACATAATTTAAGACTAATTACACCAAGGGCTGGTGTGAAAAAGTGAGTACAGGTAGGAAGCAATGCCACTGTATGAATTTTCACACTGTGAATATCACGATGAAGCGACTGAGTGGTGAAGATACCTAGTAATACAAATTTATTATTATTATTATTAATCAGCAGGTTTCATTTTGTTGACTATTTTTGTATAATAATCCTATCATTCTGACATAAACAGGAAAGTCATCAGGACAGAGACCTTTGGCTTGTGTGGTGTCTCGGGAACTGAGGCAAATGACAAGTGACTCGGTTTATAGCTGCTATAGCGTAAGTGAGAACAGGAACTAACTTTGTTCCACGGATGTTTCTACAACATTGTGTTCTTTAAGTACATGCTGTGGTAAAAGAGGAATAAAACACTTCAGGACAGGATGTTACCTACTAATAAAGGGATCTTACATGGTGGTGGTGTGCCACAGGCTACATGTCAAATGGTGATGGCTACACAGATCAATTCAATTTATTTGTATAGTGCTCTTAACAATGGACATTGTCTCAAAGCAGCTTGATAGAAATATAAAAACATCGATTTTTTTATATTAAAAGTTTAAAAATTAAGTTACTATTTATTTCTAACATTTATCCGTAATGAGCAAGCATGAGGCGACGGCGGCGAGAAAAAACTCACGGAGATGATACAAGGAAGAAACCTTGAGAGGAACAAGATTAAGTTTTAATACCGGTTTTCTAAATGTATTTAATTTATTAATATGAATCTAATGTTAAGATTTTCATTTAGAGTCACAATAGTAACAGGTTTTCTACAATGACAAAAAAAAAAACAGCCAAAAAAAACAAAAAAAAAACAACAGACAATACCAAAAAAACAAACGTGTAACAGAAACGTGTAACACATTTCACATATGAAACACATGCTTCACATTTCAGCTGTGGATATGAAGAAATCATGAGGTAACTCGAGATGATATCTCTATCAATCCTTGGGATAAAAGTCGCTGATAAAACACGTCTCGGTAAGATAAACGGATCCTATGGGGGAAATTCAGACGTTCCAATATTTTTCAATTTACGACATGACATCCTGTTACAGAGAACACTTACATTTGCCACGTCTAAGGCAACACATTCAGTGGAAGGGGATTTTCTGCAATCAGCTGATGAGCTGAATCATCCTGTGCCATAATAGCCGAGTCCGTCTGAACAGTTTAAAATGACGATTAGCTGTTTGATTTATTGATTTTATTTCAATATTTACTCTTTTATTTTACTATTGTACTGCTCCAGTACAAAATAATACGATGCATGTGTTTAACAGTGATACATCTCACTGCACAAAAATAAATAGATAAATAAATAGGACTGTGGAGAATTTAACAGAAATTCAACACTGTTTGTTTGGAATGAAAATGAAAGCAAGAAGGAATGCACAAAGTTTGATGAATGAATGTGTCTGAAATCAGTGAAAGTCTGCTGGAGTGGAAACCACGACAAGCTGAGCTACAACTTTTTCAGTCTCTATATCTCTTTAATAGAGTTTTTTTTGCCCTGGTAATTACCGTAAAATAGCATATATATACGAGCACTTTCAATTTTATATTCTCTGTACTCTACATATGAGCATATCAAATTTTTTTGTATAAGAC
Source organism: Hemibagrus guttatus (assembly GCA_033459395.1). Taxonomy (NCBI): domain Eukaryota; kingdom Metazoa; phylum Chordata; class Actinopteri; order Siluriformes; family Bagridae; genus Hemibagrus; species Hemibagrus guttatus. Next base: position 17,821,267 of record JAUCMX010000016.1, on the reverse strand, counting down.
ATTGATGCGACACAGCTAGAGGTCTCTTTAATCCATTCTGTCAAGCATACACTTAGCAAACACTAATCAAGGACAACCTTTACTTACGTGAGACAGGGGAAAGGGACAGAGCTTCCAGGGAGTCAAATGATAGTGAGAGTTTATAGCATATGAAGGTTTCATATCGATCATTCCAGATTCATACACCGACTAGTTTTGGTGCATTTCTGAGTAATAAGTTGTAGTAGGTTTGCAGGTTGACATATGGTACTTTCTTTTTTTCATAAATGCTTCCAGGTCAAGGCATAACTGAGGTGAATCAAACCTCATACCTGTGTTCATATCTGAGTGAGTCAGGTTAGGTGGATGGCCTGAACAAGCCAGAGTTAAATCTGCTCTCGGAGCCGGCTGAGGCTTTTATGCAACCGAGTCCTGAGTCGGCTGCATCGTTACAAAGATTAGACACAAGTGCGATTTCCAGGCCAGTGTTCAACACCAACTCCACTGCTTTGTAATGATACCAGTGCTTCAGCCATCGGTAGAGTCAAAAAAAAAGAAGAAAGAACGACCACTCCTGCCCTCTCAGCAAAGTCTGCCAAGCAGCAGGCTACTCTTATTCTTCTTCAGTGCAGAAAAGGAGATATCACACTGTACACCACCAACCGTATACGAGGACGAGGCAAAAACTAAAAGTGCAACAACTGAAGCGCAATCCAGGCTCTGCACCCTTACTAATACTTTTATTACTAATTTCTCAGTTATGAACATACATCTTTATTTACACACAAATGTAGATCTGTGTTCTGTTGAACTATTAATTTCAACTGAAGATGTTCTGACAAAAAGTTTCGACTGTAAACCAAGTCTCAGGTTGATGTTTTGTCCTAATACTATTGCTTGTATAGTAGCAGCTCATTCAATTAAATTTACTTGTATAGCACTTTTAATAATGGACGGTGTCTAAAAGCAGCTTTACAGAAGTACAAAAGTGGAGCATAAGAGGCAAACACTTCTCATGTGATCCAAGTTTAATAATAATAATTTTAAAAAAGCCATTTTAAAATGTGCACTTATTTATTCCTAAGAAATTGTCGAGATGGTGATGATTTCAGCAAGGAGACTGGGCCCCTGAGCAAGGCCCTTAACCGTCACTGCTCCAGGAGTGCTGCATCAATGCTGACCCTGTGGTCTGACCTCAACTTCCCAACTTCCAGGGAATTTTTCTTGAAACATTGTTTTTTTTTTTTTTGTAGTTTCTGGGCAGCATGATTATCGGATGTAGCTTATTTTTTGTCTTATTAACTTCAAGAGAGAAGAAGATAAAAAGGCTGGTTGAGGGAGCGAATATTTCTAGCTAGATAAGTGAAAAATAATAACAGGAACAACTAACTCGAGCTACGGATGTTTCTGCAATATTAAGTGCAGCTACAAACAGATAAAAATTCTCTTTTACTGTAATTAGTTGGAATAAAACTAAGAGGTTATAAGAGGAATAAAACCTTACAGGCTGTGCTGTTATTAGAAAATAATCTATTTTTGGGGTGGAAAAAGCAGCTCTGTGGAGCCATGTCACACCACCTCAGTTGATTATTTTCCCATGGCAGCAGACCCCCTTCATCCCTTCACAGTTCATTCTGACTTATTAATTGGTCCAGTAGTCTGAAAAGCTTCATAGCTACACGATGAAATCTAACTGCTTCTTTAGGGCCTTTATATTTAAGAAAAGGACCAAACCCCATTTTAGACATTTAGAGATTAAACATTTGCTGTTTAATAAAAGAGCAAATGAGCAAATGCTTCATCTTTGTTTTCTATAGCAGTTGGCAGGAAGTTGGGATGGAGCTGTTCAGGTCAGTTTAAGTTTTTTGTATTTTTCTCATTTACTTAAAGTTCTGTAACATGCAGCTTGAATGTGTTAGAGCAGGATCTCACCACACACACACACACACACACACACACACACACACACACACACACACATTAAACACACATTCAATAAAGCTAATAAACTGATTTGCATTTCAGCGCAGGAGCTCTCAATGTGTAACTCTAATGGCAAATCCTGAAGCCACAATCATTGCAAACAGATTAAAAGCAAAAGTTCTTGTACTCGACTGTAACATTAAACTCTTTATCCGAGCAGCTGGATGAAGAATCAGTGTGACTAAACTGCATCGACAGGCAAGCGGTGACGAGAAGCGAGAAGACGAGGAGCCCGGTGCAAGCGCACAAGATGGAGGAGACGGAAGGGGAGAGTGGGGTGGGGATGGAGGGTTGGGGGTGGGGGTAGCCACCCCCAAAAATGCCACTGCTAAAACACAAACAAGAGTGCAGCAAACCCTAGGGAGCTCAGTGACTAGCAACAGTGGTGGAAGAAACCTGCAGCTCCTCCGTCTGAGAGACAAAGTGCAATTATGTAGCCGTGTCATTCGTGAAGAGTAAAGCCGATCCTCCATCCAACCTCGGGGATCCCAAAATCCTCTCTCTGTGACTCGCATGTAAAAACGAACAAAGACAGAAAAAGAAAACAGGACAGAGCCAAGAGTGAAAGTAAAACAGCTGTGCGAGCAAATACGACCTGAACTGATGCTTAGAATTTCCATCCGAAATATTTTTGGTAATATGTGATGTGGTCATGTAAAGATGAACTGATCTGCTGCGACTGAGGAGTCTGCTTTATACACAAAGCAGCCAAAAACAGCACACATTGATTGATCGGCTGTTGTTGCGGCCCTGACGACTTTCATTTTCAAGTAGCTGCTAATAAAAGCGCTTTCACAAGCATTTGCCAATTTATTGCCTTCAAAGACCACACAAACATCCTTTATAAAGGCTTTACCCATTCCACTCGCGTCTCTTAGGGTGTTTAACGGCTGGAGTAATAAAAAGCATTAGAAGTAAACTTGTGGGAGGCCATTTATCTACAACTCAGCTTCTAGGCACATGTACAGAATGATGACTCTCAAACATGAACATTGCACAATACAGGCAAAAGCTGTGCAAGTCTAAGCTATCTAATGGTAAATACATTATTTTGTGGACCCCTGACCATCACACCCTTATGTGCCTGTTAACAACCCATTCCAGATGTTGGATGAAGAAGCCTGCGGTGCAACCAGTCTGCATTCAAATTCATCCTGAAGGTGTTCAGTGGGGTTGAGCTCAGAGCTCTTTGAAGGCCACTCGAGTTCTTCTACTCTGTCTTTGGGAAACCATGTCTGTCTGGAGCTTGCTTTGTGCACAGGAGCATTGTCTTGCTGGAATGTTTATGTTTACATTTAAAGCAAGAAGAGCACACAGACTAACTTTTGTCTTCCAGGAAGAAGTAGGCCTTCACCCGCCGTTTAAAGCCAGCTAGCGACTCGGCTGTTCGGACATCTAGGGGAAGTTGGTTCCACCATCTAGGTGGCAGAACATACTGACACCATGCGATACACATCTGTAGATCAGAAGGTGTGACAAAAATGTCGACCGGAAATCAAGCCTCAGGTTTTTGTGGTGGAATGGTGTAGGTAGGATGGGTTCATGTTTACAACCTCGAACAAAGTGTTGTCTCTTCACATCATAGGTTAACGTGAGCACTCAGAGTTTGTGGCTGTTCTGTAACAGACTTCATTCTGCTAAGCGTAGTCTGTGTTTTTTTTGTTTTGTTTTTTACAGAGAAGAGTAGGATGTCCGGCATCCACGCACGCAAATTAATCCACCCAGTAATCAGTTCTGTCATCAGCCAGGTCTCACTTCAACTGGTGTGTGTAGTGCAGCATGAGCTGAGATTTGGTGCTATGCTACATTTCAATATTTATACACACCAAACAAAGCCGACAGGAAGTCAGGTTTATTTTCGGTCTCTACTCGTTGAATCTGCTTGTCTAGGCTAAAATAGCAAGTGTGTATTTGAGTGAGCAAACAGCAGACCAACCTCTTCATGGGGCTGAAAAGTCGAGAGGTTAGACGGCTATGCACTAGGAATCAGGGACACGGGGCAGTAGCTAGCCGTGCTGTATGACAGAAAACAAACCTTTCAATCATGAGAGAGTGGAATTTAAATACATATACTGGTGGTTTAGGGGTTTGGGGATGCGGCATGTGCTTGACGTAGTTGCAGGTTTTGCCGCTAGTTATAAGTATATGTTAAACCTTGTGGATGTGCGTGTGTTTGTGGAGGTTGTGGATGTGTGAATTTGACGATTTTTGTTCTTTGATCTCTGTGGCAAATGCACAGCAAAAAACTTACGTAAAATTGAGATTTTTGCAGCTGAAGCAGTGACCTATGCTAGAGCAAGCTTATCGAGAACAAACAAATAAATAAATAAAGCATGCACAGAAAGTTTGTACCCTCAGGCACACAGTTTATCAGCGATTTTACATTCAAGTGCTGAAAGTGGCTAGAGGTATACAGGAAAAAACACAGTACAGAAAATGATTCTGCACGCACGCACACACAAAACATGCACGCACGCACAGAAATGCAGCAATTCTTTTCCTATTCAGATTTTTCTTTTAATTTTAGGAACAAAAAGAAGTGGCATGGAGTGCGATCTGGAGAATAGGGTGGAAATTTTCCGTTAAAAGCTTCTTGATGCAGGAGCATTGTTCGATTCTGGGTTCACTACTTCACCGTTTTTTCCTGATTCCTTCCTGAAGATGAGTCCATTAACATAAAAAAAAAAGCTTCATCCTCATCGTCATCCTGTGTGATTTGTCAAGATGTGCTTTTGCTGTTTTGGGAGAAAACAAACAGTCTTTAAAAGCTTAGCCATGCGCTGTCACTGCTTTGGCAGCAGAGTATTCACAGAAATTAAATTTTACACAAAAACTTCTTTTCTCTTTTGCATTTTTGCTCTTTCATTGATCTGCCGTGTAGACTGAACGGCAACATGCACATGACTTTAGAGGGAAAAAAAAAACCTACAAACATCACACATCCTCAAGGTATGATGTCACTCAGTGTCCTGACTTACCAGACTGCAAGCGCATACCCTCAAGCACAAAACCTGAAACCGCGTCCTTTCAGCGTGCAATGAACAAATTCCGGGAATCTCACCTTGGACTTTGTTTCTGCGAGCTAGCTAATCTGAGGAAGTTTAAAGTGCGGGTGTGAAGATTAAACACGTTCAGTTTGTCTCAGAGGAAAGTGTTGCCAGCAGGATGTTTGTGCTTGTGGCATGTTGTGGCAGTGTAGCGGGTCAGAGCGTCTGCACACACTACGTTACCGTGTCCACGTACTTCGGATGCGGATGCTCTAATGTGGTTTTGCCAACAACCGCCTCGATTGTGTTCCACGTACAAGGGTTGAGGCAACCCAAAACATTTAAAGTGCAGCACACGTTTGAGCTGAAACGAACAGTTTTCTTGAAGAGTCCAGATTCTAGCTGTGGTTTCTGCATGTATGGTCATTTTGAGACCGTGGAAGTCACACCTTCCTTCAATAAATGAATGTTGAGCATTGTGTCAGTTAAACTGCATTATATTCAGAGCGTCAGGACGTTTTGACCAATATATGAAAACATGGGTGTCCCTTTCTCGCGCTGACTGAGGGGGGAAAAAGCTCTGTGTTAAGGTCTAGACACAATCTTCTTTAACGTTGTTTCATTGACTGTCACTCTTGTTATCTATCTATCATTAATTAGGTCTTCAGCTTAATTTCAATCTATTCATTTATTCACTGTTTGTCTGGGGGTGGGGTGGGGCTTTTGGGGGGTTGAGGGATGAACTGTAGGAAGGGGTAAAAAAACCAACTTATTTATCTCTCTATAAACCTCACTGTTGATGGACGTTTTTTTTTTGTTTTTTTTAAAGAAAGAGAATATACATAAAATATAGAAACTGGTTTTGTCTGCAGTCATGGGAGTGACATGTGGACTGTGCTGAGAATCTTGTCACTACACAGAGGTGCATTAACCCTTTCAGACCAGAATTGGTCCAATGATGGGGGAAAAAAAGCTAGCTGGAAAACGCCCCCCCCAACCCCCCCAAAAAAACAAGGCTCAATATTTTTTTTTTAAAAAAGAAAAGAAAAGAAACTGAAATATCACATTTTTATTAGTAGTATTTTTTTTTAACATTTCCATTGCAGTGGACGCTGGGTCATAAAAGCTATAAAATAATGCCATAAAAAACAGAATTGCTTTTCCCCCTTTATTTCTGGAGCATAAATTTGAACCATAAGGTAAACATGCTATGCAAGATGTGTTTACCATCAACAAGCAAAACAAATCGTAAATAACAGTTGAGGAGAACGAGTGATCACTAACTGATTACTGGGTTCGATTCGCCAGCTACGGTTTTCAGTTGCTGGGATTTTTATACACGAACTTAAATAGTGGGAGTGTGGAGTCATTTCCAGTGGTCAGGTTTTTCAGCTGTTTAGCCCCACCCACAAAGATTTCCATATGCTAAACAATTCACAAAGTCAACAAGAGATACACAAAACAAGATGTCCTGAGGGGGTACATCAGAAAACAACAACAAAAATTTTTTAAAATAATTGACCAGATTTTGGTGTACGATATGATAAATTCATGTACACTGATATACTGCCACTGAAAAATGACTTCTGATCCCAGAATATCATGAGACAAAGCGACAGGCTGAACGTCATGAAAATGTCAGTGTGTCATTTTCTAACTACAGAGCTTCAATGAACGCAGAACAAACGCAACCACTGGCTCACATCATCGCTGTTTCAGTTTCGTTTCGGACATCGCCTCCTTGACGCGCGAGAAGACTGTTTACCATTTATGACTAGAGCGTATTACTGTCAAAAATATATAAGCAGAGTACGTTTTTTATATATATATATATATATATATATATATATATATATATATATATATATATATATATATATATATATATATATATATTATAATAAATCAGTAAGCTTAGCAAATATTCAGAATTAGGGGCTATGTGCAGTACTGGGCTGAACTCACTTTTCTGTACTGTAATTTTTTTTATATAATAAAGCAGTGTTTTGTATGTTTTGTTATTTGTCCCATGATAGCATTATACACATACAGTTCAAGAGGGAACATTTTAAACTACAGCCATGTTTGTTCGTTTTTTCCTTCCCTACTAGCTTGGTCCAAATGGCTATCTGCTTTTACTAGGATCAGAGGTAATACTTCGTATACACGAAGTATTGAACAGATCACATGATATGTAAGTTCGAGGCTTTTTATGCCGTATTTATTCCGTAGTCTTTCCCTGGAGTGTTCCTTCATACTAGTCCAACCTCATAGTAAAAGAACTGCACAAACTGAAGCTGTGTCCTAAATGGCATACTACTTATACTATGCCCTCTACCATCTAGTGTCTGAATTTCTATCGCCTCAAATGGAACACTAGTGTTTTTTGGTTTTTTAACCAAGTTTAAGCAGTTTCTAAGTCCATGACTAATGACGTCAAACCCTCACACAATGATTTTTTTGTTTTTTTTGCAAGACATCCTTTCCACCAATGTGTTGTCAAGTATCTTTAATTTTTTCCTCATCCAGTATGAGCACCTGGTAGCTCCACTCCTCTTCCACTATGTAAGCAGTGCTGCGAGTGCATGAAGTGTTCTTTTTCAGTTAAATAAGTGAACTGCTATTTGAAGTGCACTTCTTGTTAGAATTTTTACAGTAAAGACACTACTCACAGTAGTTATATGACAAAATGGCACAGTACAGTGCGAAAGTATGAGATCTGGGACTACTTGGCAGCATACTGTATTTTTCTTCAGCTTTTCCATCTAAACTGTCACACCAGAGACCTCTAAAGAAGAGTCTCTGCCAGCGACTGCCCTTCACATCTGTCTTTGCCTGGTCAGCAAGAGGATCTGATTTATTTTTGTTGTTCTTTTCAAACAGCAATGTTCAGATGTATTAAGCTCAACACAGTGCACATGGCCACAACAACACTGTTAAGGCTGTGTAGGAGCATGCAGTGAAAGCGTGTTGTATGGTAATCTGAGCATTATGTGGCCTCTTTTTTTTTGTCTGGCTCTCCCAATAGCCTCTTTCACTGCCAGAGAATACACCGTTTCTCTAATACGCTTGCACGCTGACAAGAGGGCCCTGATCCTAAGAGGGGGCCGAATCCGCGCTCCAAAATTAGCAACTACTGCGCCACGCTAGCCAACCGTGAGGCCAGGGGGGCTCGCGCAGGGAACAGGCACGTCAGCAGCTTGTACAGAGTCCTGTACATGTTACCCACAAGGCATCTACGAAGCCCACACCAGCCACGAGTAAATAACAGCGAGAGGGAAACAATCAGTGCAGATAAAATCTTACATCTCACAATCAGCTGATCCTGTCAGCAGGACTGCACCCAATCCTTCTCTGTAACTAGTGAACTAGTGTTTAAAATATGTGTGCACGTGTGTGTATACACCCCTACCAGTGTGTCTGTAACTAATTTAATGCCAAATGCAGCCAAACATTTAACTAACCACAATAACGGTGGTTCTGAAACTTTCTGTAGCCAACTGCCGCTTTATTTTATTTTATTTATTTCATGATCCTTATAATATTTTGGATGTTTATTAGACCTCCTGAGCTTTCTAGATCCTGACTGACATTATTTATCAACTTACTTGTTTTAGAGTTATTAAGATCTAAATTCAAACCAGGTGACCAGACCAAAAAGACTCGGAATCAGAATCATTCTGATTCATTCTGACTCTGATTCGTTTTAGCCTGACTGCAGGTTATTTTAGTTATAACTATAAGAACATTTGATGACGCTGCAACAATATGAAAGATATAAACCAGATTTTGAGAAGCACTGCCCTATAAGACTAACTTAAAATAAGACACCACAGGTAGAAATGCCTTCAACACGTCTTCTTATGCAGTAATTTAAAAAAAAAGTCAAAGCTCAACAGAACCATGTTTATTTCACGGTTTTTCACCACTTTTGAATTTGTATTGTCTGAAGCTAAAAAAAACAACAACAACTCAAGTCATATATCCCTGAAAATCCTGTTTCCTGAGATACGTGTTAATTTATTCGTCAATGTGGCATAAAGTACAGTGCAATACTGTATAAGACTTTTTGTTTTGTTTCAGTACAAATGTTGATAAATCTCAATTCTGTATTACTCAATCAATTCGAAAAACAGTTTACATTTACAAACAAACAAAAAATACGTTACAGAAAAATGTTTCTATGTCAGTAAAGAAATGTTACGTAATGGATGACTTTTCAAACAAAAAAAGAATGAAGATTTAAAAAAATGTAAAAATTTTTAAAAAAAATAATAAATAAATAAATAAATAAATTTCACCAAGATTCTTACTGACAATTTCCAGCAAATATCCTTAAAATACTTCCAAGTGTGCCTGAGACTACTTGAATGTTTTTTTTTGTATTATTTTTTAATTAATGCTGAACATTTAGATGATTAAGAATGATCGCTCTTTTCAGATTTTTTTAAAAGGAGAAACATTCAATTGATTTTTTTTCTGAAGACATCTTTGCTTCAAAGCATTGCTTTACATGTGCTCAAGACTTTTCTACACGTCAATTTCCTTTAGAAACCATACAAACCACACTTACTGGCATGTAAAGACACAAAATCGCATTCACAATCACATTTTTTCCTCAAAATCGAGGCTTTTTTTTTTTTCTAGATACAAACCCAAATCTCTCATGACCTGCTCATGAAGTCTCACATATTCCTTCGTGATCATAATCAGGACACAATTACAGAGAAGCTTCGTGAAATATTACTAACTAGACATATAATTTACTGACGGAAAAAATACAACAGTAAAAATTGCAGGGTTTTAATATTTTGTCCCAAAAAAAATTCTCTTCAGTGAAATTAATTGTGACTAGCTTTTCTTCAGATGCTTTTGTAGATGGTCATTTTGTAGATGTAGATAATCGTACATTTTTGAAAGAATTAAAAAAATATTTCCCAATATTCTCAGCAGTGCTTTCTGTTCTTTCCCAACGAAATTCTCATGTAGTATCTCACCTGGTGTATTTATGGCTCAGTGTGCATGCACTATTTACATTATGTTGCATCTTTTATTTGCAATTTTCAAACGTGTTTACAGGTGTGACGTCCGAGGTGAAATGATGACGTAAGCGACAACCGGGCACCAGAGATAACCAAAAGATAATCAAGACAAATCAGCCTGGAAGGTTTATTCTAGCATCTCGTGTTTTCCTCTGCAGCACGTCTTGCGGAGTGAATAGTGAAGGGGTAGAAGAAATGATCACCCAGAAGAGGAGAGCAAATTTTACAACGTGGCCTCGCACACTGAATCTAATAAATAATAGGGTGCATTTAACTGGATGTGATGTTGACAAATGAGACGGCAAAACACCCAAGCATGCTTGTCCCAAATCTATCCATTCCTACGAACAAATCCATGTTATAAAACACTACAGTACGTTTTTTTAAACGTCCACAAACATTCTTCATCCCAAAGCAACACTTTAACCTCTGGTTTATTTGGAAGGCAGATCAAACAAAAATCCAGCACGCAATGCAACTCGAAATGCCTTTTTTAAAATGAACTAATCGCTATAGAGTTTAACATGGAAATATGCCAGTTTTTGGATTCCCTAAGCCTTACCTTACATCACACGTCCAGCAATGGCGGTTTTCTGCTGAAAGGGTTTTCTGGCCCGGGGATGTGCTCTGCGCCCGCACTGACACTCCGGCGACTCTGGCGCAGCTCGCAATACGCTCCGATTTAAACACTGCAGTGAAATAGCTAGCTTGGCTTTTCCAGTTCAGGAATTCAGTCCGCAATTTTTGCAGAACACAAAACAACAACAAAAAAAGGACAACAACAAAGCAACCAGTGCAAACAGAGGACACGACAGTTTTGGCTTTTGAGCACGCAAACCAATACCTCAGCGCAGCCTCAGCGTTTGTGTTCGGCGCGTGCAGCAGCTACACCGCGCGCTTTGCGCTTTTTCAATGACGTGTTCATCTCCACAAGGCGATAAAAGTGCAAAACGGGGGGGAAATGTTTTCAGCGTGCATTTATCTCGCTAACACGCGTGCAAACGAGTCCACATGAGTGCGTGCTCTGAGTGGAAAGAAACTCCGAGATGTCCATTTAAATTGCTCTGTAGTGGCACACGGCGTTTACTGGGCTTTCGTTTGCGGTCCTCCAGCAGCCATTTTGTTGAAACTGACAACAGCAGCTCACTGCAAACAGGAAGTGCCCCATTCCCTAGCGCCGTGTCACGTGACCGCTCGGCGCAAACAAGCCGAAAAAGTGGTTCCGCCTACTCGTTACTATGGTAACGGGGTCTACTAGCTCCTGCTGAACCTTCTCAATGCATCTCGCTTTCATGTTTGTCTCTCCTGTATATAGGCCGTCGACCTCCTGTCTTGACAAACATTGAGACGTTTATTTCCTCACGAGCAATTCCAGAGTGCACTAACCACAACTGCAGCTTTTCTATTTTGGCCATATTACAGCAAAAACCGAAATCTGTTCACCAGCAGGGGACGCGGTTTAGATACTGGAATGGGTTCAGTGTAATTACTTTCTATTATTTCACTCTCTCGTTTTTTGTAACAACTGAATCTTAGTCGCGGTGCATCCAGAGACAGGAACACTGAATCTGAGGCCACTGAGACACTGAATCTGAATCACTGCAGGGCACCACACAAACAAACACTTATCTGAGCCAATCCACCTACTGGCAAGTTTTGGGTAGTGGGTAGAAACCACAGAACCCAGAGGAAACCCACAAAGACACATAAATGCCAGCACCGAAGGATTTCCAGTCACACTGCCTCTTCAAGTATCACTCTTGCCTTCTTCCCATGGTGCATCCTGGTGCCGTCTCTCGCTGGTAAACGATGCGCCACATGATGTAATAGAAAATGTTTCTCATAAGACCAGGCCACCTTCTTCCACTGTGCCACGGGCCAATTCTGAAACTCACATGTCCACTTCTGGCTGTTGGTCTGGCACGGGGGTCAGCATGGGAATGCTGATGGGTCTGAGCAAGCAAGCTGTGATGCACTGTGCACTCTGACATATTTCTATCATAGCAAATGTTTACTCTTTTGGCAATTTGTGCTTCAGAATCTCTTTGCTGGGATTGGACCAAACAAGCTAGCATTATGTGCATCAACAAGCCTTGGGTGCCCATAACCCTATCACCAGTTCAACGATTCTCCTTCCTTGGATCGTTGGTCAGTTTTGGTACATCCTGGGAACACCCTACCCCATTTTATAGATCCCCTCACCCAGTCGTCTATCCATCGCAAATTTGCACCTTGTCAAAGATCCAAACAGTTTACATCTTTAGATCTTTACACTTGCCCATTTTTTCCTGCTCATCATCTTTGAGAACTGACTGTTATTAAGTAAAGTAAAATCTTTTTGTTCTTGTAGCTTGTCAGGTTACAGAGAAACTAGAAAAACATGGTAGACTCTTTCCATAAATGTTAAGTAAACAAACATCTCTTTACAGAAACCAACACCATTTGAAAGAATTTTGTTCACATTTCTACTAGCATTAGATTACTAGCATTAGAATATGTGGAGGCCCTGTCAATGACTCGTTACTAGCGAAACATATAAACATAAACATAATAACATATTAGAAAGAGAGCCTTTCATTTGACCTGTGATTTGAACAATTCTTTCAGATCTAGTTTTTTTTTTATATAGAAAATCAGAACACCTTCAGATCAACCAGAAGGTGGTATAAACCTACATGATGACTTGATGGATAATATAGAATTAAATTTAAAACAAATGTTAGGGACAAATTTGTCAATACACAACCGTTCAAAACATAGTAAGAGCACTGCACAGAAACTAAGAAGGATACATCTTACTAGCCCTCTTCAACCTTTGACAGTCAGACTATACATATTAGCCCAGCTAAATGAGAAAAGATTTTTCAGGTTAGTTAAAAGACATAGGCCTGTGCGTAAAAGACCAGGTGACAGACTACAATTATTTAGTAACAATCTGTCCTCATATCATCTGCATATGGATTATAGCCCTACTATAAATGAAACAAACACAATTACTCATACCGCAGGTATAGAGGCATGGAGCTTATGGTAATTAATCTTGTCTGTCATCGTAATTCAGATCTATAATTCATCTGCATTGACTTTGCAGCTCTGAAACCCAAGCTGCAGCAGGCTGTTAAATGTCACCTCAGGAAAGAGGCTTGACCCCAAGTGCTGAATTAAGTGGGAATCGCCCTCCTCTCTATTGATTAAGGTCAACAGGAGTCAGAGGAAAGATGTATGAGATTTAGTCACTACAAAGCACATAACATTTGGCCTTGAGGCAACAAGTTAAAAGCTCACCATAAACTGTATCAGTGCTTGTGCTTTGGCAGTCACTTGACTCAATAAACATGTTTATGTATAAGCCAGTAGAGATTTTCCTGTTGCTTTTGTAGTTCACAGAGCCAGCTGGTACAAATGGGCTAAGCCCTCCATGTCCTTTAAGGAAAAAATACCTTTAAAAAGGATCTTATTTGATGTTAACAATGGCTTTTTTTCTGGACTGCTGTTGAAACCAGAAACAATAGCACCACCAATAGCTGTAAGCAAAAATTCACTGAGGTTGGGGCTGATTTCTTTTTAGCCCAGAGTGTAGATTCATATAGCATACAGTGTTTTTAACAGCACTAGATTTTGTGTACTATTGGGGCTAATTTATTGAAACCTGTTTCACTGACACATCCATAGATCTTTAATAATATTATCTTTAATAATATGTATCAAGAGCTGGCTGACAGCATGTGTGGTCTTTATGTTTACTGTCTGTGCACTGACTTGAAACTCTTGGCATGAAAACAGGAAGCAAGAACAGACAGTCTTCTAATGAGCATGTGTTCCTATAATAATTTCATGCCGGTGAGACCCTGTGTGAGGCTCAACCGGAATAGTACAGACAAGTTACTGATAGGTAGTCACTATTAGTTTTTGTGTGTGTATATGAGACTGTATTGTACAGCCTGAATATAAAGTAAATACTGAACAACAAATCACGCAACAGTAGATCATCTAGTGGTGTTAAACAGCCCATGTGGAATATTATAAGGCTAGATAAAGGAGTCTGACTGAGGCAGTGATTTAGTGTGTGGCATGTACATGTCTTTGTGTCTGTGTGTGTGTGTGTGTGTGTGTGTGTGTGTGTGTGTGTGTGTGTGTGTGTGTGAGTGAGAGAGAGATAGTAAGGAGAAGGTTGTTATGACTGGCAGTGCAGCATAATAGGCTGGGCATCTCTGGATTTATTTCCCCTGAGGATGGAAAGGAGGGTGAGGGCAGAAAGAGGGGGGTGAGGCCTCCCCATCTGATTGGATGGCTGATGATGAAATTAAGCACTTGCACTGTCTTCTTCTATCACTGAACCACTTCTGCACCATATCAGAGAATGGCAATTAGTGAGAAAAAAAAAAATTTACCAAAGGAAAAAAAGAATGAAAGATCACAATTCTCACATCCTACAGAAATGTAAATTTAACCCAATGCTTTGGAAAACTAATTCTTTGATGAGAGAATCGCTAGGTGCTTTAGGTTTCCAGCTCTTGATTTTGTAGTGAATAAAGAAAACGTTCACAAGATTAAGCATGCTATGAATTGCATTATATTGGAAATATGCTCTTAATTGGTTAATTGGACTAATATTGTTCTGTTAACTATATATAGAGAGTTTGTCATAAAATCAGGTTAAATGGTCTGGGATTTTTTTTGCACTTCTGTAACTCTATATCCTATTAAATATTGCTTTTTGCCACATTTCTCTCTTCTATTTTATATTTGATTCAGTTTTGGAGTAAGAAATATGAACAGATTCAACATAGTTAGTCTTAATGCTTGTTTAGTTTTTACTTAAAAAGTGAATAATTACAGATCCATCAGACATAATTTCTCTCTCTCTCTCTCTCTCTCTCTCTCTCTCTCTCTCTCTCTCTCTCTCTCTCTCTCACAGAGATGTGCATCCCCATTGTCTGAGCATTAGCCCACTGTGTTTGGAGAGCAGTACAGAGAGGTTAATCAGATTTACAACGCACATAAACATAATTGGTTGCCTTTATGGATTCAAATGAGCAATTAACTATAACAGCCAGTGTTTGCTTCTCATCACAACCCAGCGAGTGAGTTGGTGTAACGGTGTAGATAAGAACCCCACAGAGCCAATTAAGCTTTCTCTTAACCCAGTGAAGGTGGCGTGTATACAAGCACTTTTCAATTCTTCTTTCAAATGATACTGTGGTATGATTGTCTATTTAATAATATGTATTAAATCGCTGATTTGTTTAATGAGACTCACAAGTTGATTGATGTTCACAGTAATAGGGTTTGTTCTGAATGGGCTGAATGTGGCATTCAATTTTTAAACAAATAAAACAAACAATACAGATATAATTTTCAGCAAGACTATATATGAATCTTGATAATGGCATATTTTGTGGTTTTGTAGCAACCCTACTGAGCAACACATGGGAGGTTCAAGAACAGAAATTGAACAAAGGGGTTGGAAATTCATTACATCATTCATCATTGGTATCCAGTTAATCCTGGTTAAGGGTGTGGAGGAACTGGAGTCTCTGGAACACTGGGTGTGAGGCGAGAAAACGCTCTAGATGAGATGCCAGTTCATTACAATGCAACACACACACACACACACACACACACACACACACACACACACACACACACACACACACACACACACACACACACACACACACACACACACACACACACACCTAGGGGACATTTAGTGTAGCCTATCCATCTACTATCATGTTTTTCTGAGGAAACTCAAAGGAAACTTGTTATGTTAACATGGCACCTGGGTTTGAAGCCCATCTGAAATTTATAAGGTTTGGATTCAAAACCAATGCAAAGTAACCTTTCTGCTAAAATGATCACTGACATGATCATGCAGTGCAAATTAGCTCTTAAATGAAATGATTAAGAGAATTCTTCATCTTAATAGGGACAGACAGGTATTACATGAGTGACTGCAATGTGCTGAGTGTGCAAAATTTCTTCTGGTATAAAAAAGACCTGATTTTTAATGAAGTTACACTGAATATTATTATAGTGCTGCTTTCTGCATCAAAATATTGACATGTATTTTTTTTTCTTTTTTATATTTTCTCATGTGGACATGATACATAATGACCAGTTCTTTCTGTATTCATGATAAAAAACCTACATGAAATATGTTAGTTGCCTTGTCTAAACCTGGAGTCTGGAATATAAATCCTAGATGCCACCTTAGTTAGGAATATGGACACACATGTTAGAGCGCTACTCCCAAATGCTCTAATAACATCGTCAGTCATAAAGTGACATAAAGAGCTTTGACAGATGTCATGCCCTATTTACAATATGTACTCCCATGAGCAGAGTGACCTGCAGCTTAATGATAGGGACGTACTGTCCAGACCCATGCAGCTCACATGCTTGAGGCATGAGTACTATCTGCACATTGTGTAAGATTGTGCTATTGTTGTTGCTTTTTAAAAAAAAAAGATTCTTAAACTTTCAACTTTCGTTGAATGTTAACATTTTGATATCAAATTGAATGAAAGCATACAGCTTTGTGTGTGTGTGTGTGTGTGTGTGTGTGTGTGTTATTAACATAAATCCTTGTACAGTAGCATAATGAATCTCCACTTAGCTAGTTTAAAGATGCACATGCCATGTCAATCCATACTCCTTTTCAGACTCTCCAGAGAATGGAGTTTCATATGGAGGTTCAGCTCAGGGCTCACCAGTCTAAAAAATGCAATCAGACACTACTGTAGACATAACATGTACCCATACACAGGAAGAGCAGTCACTGAGGGCTCTGTTGATGTCATGAGTGTCCATGCTGTGCAGTCTCATTTCCAGAATTTATTATTATGGCTGATCCTCCATCTTTGTACACATGAGTGTGTTTAAAAGAAACTGTACATCCTTGGATAAAGTAATATGATCCACAGATTTATTAATTTGCAATTTTTTTCCAGGCACTGATTTATTCATTTTTGTCATTGGCTTTAAAGCTAGAGATTTCATTTGTAGCCAGTGTATGCTTGCTAATTAATGTGTGCAGTCTGACTTGTTCTTGCTGTTGTTTATTCAAACTTAACTTCATTAAAAAATAAAATAAAATAATGGCATACTGAATAATTTTTTTTGCTGTAAAAAAAACCCCCATTTTTTGAAATTACTAGTTAAATAATAAAGAAGGTTTGCTTACTAGTTTACTTATGTTAGTCATATTCTGGCCATCCAGATTGTCCATCTCTACTTTATAGGCTGCTGGTCCACATGGCAAAGCTGAGCCTGAATCCTTTGAACACCAGAGCAGCAGATCAGTCTATAATAACCTGTTTGAGGTGAGGCCTGGCTAGCACTAATTCCCTGTTAGATGTGTTAGATTATAGACAGAGAGAAAGGATATGACCTTGATTCCCCTAATCAATAGTCTCATATGCTGCCTTGGGGGAGGGAGGGGTTGAGTCAGAGAGCCTCGCCTCTCTATTTCTTATTCATTAGGCTGCATTGATGGAGGTAGATGAAGAGGCGGGAATGAGGAAAGAGAAGGAAAAAGAGGGGGTGTGCTAGATAGTGGTTTGTAGAAATGAAAAACTAAAATAGAACTAGGATTAGATGAGATATATGTATATGTAAAACAAATGAATATGATCATTTTAAAAGCATTTATTTATTTATTACAAAGACTCCCACCCAGAAGGAAGCCTGGTGCAATTAGTTGTGTGAATGCCTGTCTACAAAGTCTACACCATCTCTTTCTTCCAGCATACTTGTGATAAATGCATCCTTCCCCTCCATGACCCTCAAGGTCATGAGCGCAATGGAATGAAGCCCCCGCAGCTGCTTCACTCCCAGCCTGAGCAGGTAACAGCACCATAATTCATTCCCTGCAGACTTACACCCAGCCTGCACCCACTTTAATCTCAAATGTAATCAACCTGGCTTCTAATGCCATCGGTCCAGACTCAAGTGAGTTTGGAGAGCAGAGGACAGAATAGTACTGGGGTCATCCACACACTCATGCCATAAAATGCAATATATTGTAAAATACGTCCAATAATGGATGAGCAAGTACCAGAAGGAGAGCGCTCTGGAGTCTCCATAACCCTCTTGCAGAGACTGGCGGTGCCATTCAGCACCATTCCCTTCTGTCACACACGACAAACCCAGCCAATCTGACATGCTTCACTGCAAGCGACAACACATTTATTAAACATCAGCACCGGGCATAAAGGAGATGCGTGTGCATGTGTGTTCAAATGTGAAACTGGAGGTAAAACCCTCCAACCTTGACTGACTGGAGTAGTCCTGTGAGATATGGCTGAAGAACGGGAAAGGGTGAGTGAAAGTGTGGAGAGAGGGGTGAGGGCGCAGAAAAGGAGAGAGGGATGTGATAAGAATGTATGTTGTAAATTAGAGCAAGAGACTGGCAAGGAACAGGAGCGTTTATTAATGAGCTGACATCAACAGCAACTGCATAACTGACTGTGATGGGGAGATAATGGCCCAAGGGAAAAATGTCTGACATTTTAGATAAGTTATACACCAGGGTACATTTCTCAAGAAGTATACTACTACAGAGTTTTCTTTCTCTCCTTATCCCATAACATTTTACGGTCATATTAGGATTACGAAGAAACTGTAAAAAGAGAAACTGTTTTACTATCAAGACCAGTGGAATCTCTAACTATATAGCCGTCTAGACGATATCCTCTCACTCTTTAGACGTGTGTGTACATGGAGGTGACATCTCAAGATTTGGACCAAAGTGAGAAAACATTCACATGTGAACAGCCGAACACAATCCTATTGTTAACTGTTAAAAGAGACACTCGTTAGGAAACACACTCCTATTGTTAGCTGAATAGGACGAGTGTTATGGAGCTGGGTTCAGACTGTAAGACTAGACAAATCTTGTCATCTGGATGGACACTGCACAACTCTATCTCTTGGCAGTGAAAACTGAAAATTACATCAAACTGTATAATGCAGACTCTCATACTACATAAAAAGTAGCTACGGCCATGAAAAAATCATTTTATAATGTTGGTTACGATGCACCATTCTCTGACCCACAAATTAAACACAAGTCACTACATGTATGTACAGAATTCAAAGCTGTGTACATGTTTCCAGTTCTGTAAACACGACATGACCTACAGAATCAACTAGATATCTGATGCTAGCTATGCTAGCTAAAAATATAAGTTCTGTCTAAAGATGAAAGAGTTGTTCGGATGTGATCTCACAGCACACGACATGCAACTCGGGGACAAACTGACCAAATCGGCTAGCAGCTATATCTAGTTTGTGTCAAGAACAGATATAAGCAATATAAAAACAATATAAGTTTTTATATTGCTAAGTAACAATTTAAAGTATGAAAATAGACAAAAAAACTTTGCTTTTTGGGTAACGATGCAAATTACACAACAAGTATAAACTGGATGATCATTCAATCCATTCCAACTGTATTGGAACTATAAAATATATCAAGCAGCAGTGGCTTTTTAAATAAACTACACTTGCAAGAGAATATTTTTACAATGTTACATACAGTATGGCTCTGGCTCTAAAATCAAATTCATCTAATTGATAAAAATGATGAGTCCCGTTCTATAGTGACAAAAGGAAGGAAATGAATTAAGGCACTAAGATTAAGCAACAGGAAAGTATAAATATGAAAAAAAAAGATTTTTCATATTTGGTCATAACTCTACCTCATGGATAAAGTAATGTACCTTTCAGGCTGAAAAATGAGCAGTTCATAGTTTAAACTTGAAATGTTACAGCTTCAATTACTCTTCATCCCAAAAACCAAGACTTTTGGAATTGGATTCAGGAACAGCAGATGAGTTTATAGTTCTACCTTTTCCAAGACACCACTACCATATATCTAATTATTTAACTTATTTTTAAATTGACTGGTCAGTGTTTTTTCTTATGTAGATGTGTGCCTTTATGTTGCCCCAGGGTCCTAAATGAACTTTGTTCTATTTCACTATGTACTGCACCAGCTATATATGGATGAAATGACAATAAAACCTTCTTGATTTGAACTGTTTGACATCCTAGGCAGACATGGCAAATGCTACGTTTCAGGAACTTTTGCCTTAATTTTGAACACTCATCAGATGAAAATGTAAAGGAAGAAATGATGCCCATTTTATCAGAAGCGTCATTATAGCCAGCTAGCTGATGGTCTATAAAATGAGTCTGGCTTCTTCAGGATCTGTTTCCGCTAGTGGAACAAAATTAAATATGTGTATAAATATATTTCTACATATTATGTCTGAATTGTCAATTTTTCAAATATTAATTTCTTGTTGATTGAATTGTTCTATAAAAGCAATATCATACTCACAACTGTGCAACTGAATATCACCATGGCTGTGATTACATATACCTTACAGCAGCACTCTTGCTCCATATTGTTGAATTAATATTGTGCTATTGTGTATCATGTATTAAACAACCAGGCTTAATCACTGCACAGTGCCTGAAAACAACAGCCAGTAATGTGAATAGTTTTCCGATATTAACCTCCAGCTGAGAAGGAACAGAAGAGGACGTGTGGTATACTGGAAAATTAATGTAAATTGTACTGCATTTAAAAAGTCTTTCACAAAGTCCATTACACATATACAAGCACTTTTTATTTTATTTTATTTTATTTACCAATTGATAAGCATGCATTTGTTTGAGTTTCTGTAGGTTCTCTTTTCTAAAATGCATTTCAAAACGCCAGGTTTGAGAAAAATATCTGTTATCCATAATTAATCAGTCGGGCTGTGATTGGTCATGCCTATGTGCACCTGCATGCCGCGTCTTTGCACGCATGATTAACATTGTTGATAAAGTACTGCATCCGGGCTGTTTATAAATATTCTCCTTTTTCAGGTATAAATGCATAGACTATTACACCTTACACTATCCCGAGTATAAACATGATTTGTTATAATATGGATGGCTAGCAATAATATATAAGAGTAATAAGAGGCGTTAATTGAGTTATTTGCACGTGGAGCACATGGTTAGCACATGTCTGGCGATTTAGCGCCCTATGCCGAGATACGTGAGTTGCTGTAAAGATGGATGTTTAGAGTTCCTATTGTATGTTTGGGTATTATGTGAAGGCTTTTACCTACAAAATCAGTGAATTTAACACAACTTTTTTAAACCAAGAGAATACGTGGCTCTGTTGAACTTCAGTGTTCAGTGGTTTGAGTGTATTGCTGGGTAAAGCCAATGTTTCAGTTGTAAATATTTATATTTTTCCAAATTGTGTTCAGAGTATGTTTTAACCAGAGAAAATGTTTTCATGGCTCATGCCTTCCGAATGAGTTGTGTATGCATCTTCTTCTTCTTCTTTCGGCTTTTCCCTATAGGGGTTGCCACAGCAAATCATCTCTCTCCACCTATCCCTATCTTCTGCATCCTCAACACTTGCACCCACTGGCTTCATATCCTCATTTATTATATCCATATACCTCCTCTTTGGCCTTCCTCTTTGCCTCCTGCCTGGCAGCTCCATGTCCAACATTCTCCTACCAATATACTCACTCTCCCTCCTCTGAACATGTCCAAACCATCTTAATCTGGCCTCCCTAACTTTGTCCCCCAAACGTCCAACATGAGCTGTCCCTCTGATGTACTCGTTCCTAATCCTGTCCAATCTTGTCACTCCCAAAGGGAACCTCAACATCTTCAGCTCTGCTACCTCTAGCTCTGACTCCTGTCTCTTCCTCAGTGACACTGTCTCTAAACCATACAGCATAGCCGGTCTCACCGCTGTCCTGTACACCTTCCCCTTGATTATCGCTGATATTTTCCTATCACACAGAACTCCCGACACCTTTCTCCACCCATTCCAACCTGCCTGCACTCGCTTCTTTACCTCTTTCCCACACTCTCCATTACTCTGGACTGTTGACCCCAAGTACTTAAACTCCTGTACCTTCTTCACCTTTTCACCCTGTAACCTTACTTCCCTCCCTTTCATTCACACACATGTACTCAGTCTTACTACGACTGACTTTCATTCCTCTTCTCTCCAGCGTAAACCTCCACCTCTCCAGGTTTTCCTCCACCTGCTCCCTGCTCTCACTACAGATCACAATGTCATCTGCAAACATCATTGTCCAAGGAGACTCCTGTCTGACCTTCTCTGACAACTGGTCCATCACTATAAGAAACAGGAAGGGGCTCAGAGCCGATCCCTGATGCAGTCCCACCTCCACTTTGAACTCCTTTGTCTGACCTACACCTCACCACTGTCCTGCTCCTTTTATACATGTCCTGCACCACTCTGACATACTTCTCTGCTACTCCTGACTTCCTCATACAGTACCACAGCTCTTCTCTTGGCACCCTGTCATACGCTTTCTCCAAGTCTACAAACACACAGTGCAACTCCCTCTGACCATCCCTATTCTTCTCCATCAAAATTCTCAGAGCAAAAATTGCATCTGTTGTGCTCTTTCTGGGCATGAAGCCATACTGCTGCTCACAAATTTCCACTACCTTCCTTAACCTAGGTTCCACTACTCTTTCCCATAGCTTCATTGTATGGCTCATCAACTTTATCCCCCTATATTTGCTGCAACTCTGCACGTCACCCTTATTCTTAAAGATCGGCACTAACCCACTTCTTCTCCATTCCTCAGGCATCTTCTCACTCTCTAAAACCCTGTTAAACAAGCTAGTTAAAAATTCCACTGCTGCCTCTCCCAAACACTTCCAGACCGTCACTGGGATGTCGTCAGGACCAACTGCCTTTCCACTTTTCATCCTCTTCCAAGCCTTCCTGACTTCATCCTTTCTAATCTTATCTACCTTCTGTTCCACAGAGTTCACCCCTTCTACTCTTTTTTCCCTCTCATTTTCCTCATTCATCAGCTCCTCAAAGTACTCCTTCCATCTCCTCTGTACACTCTCCTCACTTGTGAGCACCCTTCCATCTCTATCCTTAATAACTCTAACTTGCTGCACATCCTTCCCATCTCGATCCCTCTGCCTAGCTAACCTGTACAAGTCCTTCTCTCCTTCTCTAGTGTCTAACCTAGTGTACAACTCATCATATGCCTTCTGCTTGGCCTTAGACACCTCCCTCTTCACTCTGCGCTGTAACTCCTTGTATTCCTGTCTATTCTCTTCAGTCCTGTCCATGTCCCACTTCTTCTTGGCTAACCTCTTCCTCTGGATACTATTCTGAACTTCCTCATTCCACCACCAAGTCTCCTTATCTTCTTTCCTCCTTCCAGATGACACACCCAGCACCTTTCTCCCTGTCTCCCTGATCACTTCTGCTGTAGTTTCCCAGTCATCTTGCAGCACTACCTGACCACCCAGGGCCTGCCTCAACTTCTGTCTAAATTCCTCACAACATTCCTCCTTTTTCAGCTTCCACCACTTGGTTTTCTTCTCTATCTCTATCTTTGACCTCTTCTTCTTACAGACCATCAAAGTCATCCTACACACCACCATCCTATGCTGTCTGCCTACACTCTCTCCCACTACCACTTTACAGTCACTAATCTCTTTCAGATTGCCTCTTCTACATAGGATGTAGTCTACCTGTGTTCTCCTACCTCCACTCTTGTAAGTCACTCTATGCTCCTCCCTCTTCTGGAAATAAGTGTTAACCACAGCCATGTCCATCTTCTTAGCAAAGTCCACTACCATCTGTCCTTCTAGGTTCCTTTCCTTAACTCCAAACTTGCCCATCACCTCCTCATCACCTCTGTTCCCCTCACCAACATGTCCATTAAAATCCGCTCCTATCACCACTCTCTCACCCGTGGGAATACTCTCCATCACCTCATCTAATTCACTCCAGAATCTCTCTTTCTCCTCAAACTCACAACCTACCTGTGGGGCATAACCACTAACAACATTCAACATCACCCCTTCAATCTCTAACTTCAGACCCATCACCCTGTCTGACACTCTCTTCACCTCCAGAACATTCCTCACAAACTCTTCCTTCAGGACCACACCTACGCCATTTCTCTTACTATCCACACCATAATAAAACAGCTTGAATCCTGCTCCTATGCTACGAGCCTTGCTACCCTTCCACCTGGTCTCCTGTACACACAGTATATCCACCTTCCTTCTCTATTCTCCTTCATTTAAATTTGACAATGTTTTACGCCGAATACCCCTCCTGACGCAACCCTCTCTATTTATCCGGGCTTGGGACCGGCACAGAAGTCACTGGACTGTGACCCCCATGGCTAGATTGAGTTGTGTATGCCTACTTTCTGGAAATTCTCTTGGGTTTGAGGTTCACTTTCTGTGGTGTTGTGTCAGATGTGACTATCATGTTGTAATCAGATATTGTATACATTTGTATGAATACTGAATTGATTGTTGATGATTTACTGCAGATAGATGAGAATCAGCAGGCATCAGTGAAGTAGGATTGATCTTCAGTCTAACAGTGTAGTACAAAGCACAGAATGAGAAAAAGGCACAGATTATCGGCTAAGAAGACCCAATGATATAATGGTGAACTGAAAAAAATGTATGCCAGGTTAGCAAGTCATAGTTGCGGTTATTTATGTTTGCTTGTGTGTGGCTGTCATCTAAATCCAGTGAAGAATCTTTTTCCCTAAGCTCCTCTTTCCTCTTTTTCGTCCCCAGTTATCTCTCTTGCTCTCTTTTCTTATACAGAGGGCAATGAATTATAAGTACTGCCTTGAGATTTGCAAGCCTGCTTCTGCTGGCAATTGCCACCGAGACCGAGAGGGAAGAAGGGACAAAAGAATATGTGTGTGTGTGTGTGTGTGTGTGTGTGTGTGTGTGTGTGAGAGAGAGAGAGAGAGAGAGAGAGAGAGAGAGAGAGAGAGAGAGAGAGAGAGAGAGAGAGAGAGCGAGCATAACAAAGAGACACAGGGTTAAAAAAAGGGAAATGTGGCCAGTATGTGGTCGGTTTTGTGTATTTGTGGGAAGTGTGTGTGTTGGATGAGGGCAATTTGCTAGCAGTTATTACCTATAGGCATAGATGTGAGAGAGACACCAGATCCCCACACTCTCACAAAAACAAACACACACAAACCCTCCCCCATCACACCAACACAGCATTCTAGTGCTAGAGATCAGAGATCATCATGCAGGACTCTGCATGATGATCTCTGATCTCTGCACTGTATATCTGCATAAATGGAGAGTGTCTCTGCTCATGTACACACACACACACACACACACACACACACACACACACACACACACACACACACACACACACACCCTTGAAGGAAGAGTTAATGATCGTTATACACACTTATAATGGGGGCAAAAGTTTGAATCCCAAATAAGAGAGTCTATAATTGTGGTGCCATTTAAACCTTGCAACAATTTAAACACTCATTTGACCAAATGCATTAACAATGCAACAACAACAATGTCATTTTTAGAAGCCTTTTTTTTTTACCTCATTTATCACGAATTCTTGAGGAAAATGTGCATTTATACAAGAAATTTGGTATTAAATGGAAATCTATTTATTTCAAAAAAGAACATTCATATCCTCTGAGAACTCTTGAATTATGTATAAGGAGACTCACAAATCTGACCTACATTTCCTTCCAAAAGTATTGGAACGACAAGGCCAGATCTTTAGCTTTTGCTATACGCTAAACGCATTTGGCAACCTAAGCTTTCCATTCCAACATCTAGCTGTCTTAAACAACTTACGTGTATCAACTTGTGTTTGAACTCAGAAAGTTTTCAAAAATATTGGAACTGACAGGGTTTCTCCCTTCAGTCTCCTCTTCAGGATGTGAATTCAATGCTCAGTTAGGTTGAGCTCTGGTGATTGACTCAGCCAGTGTAAAAACTTCCGCTTTTCCCCCCAATGAAGTCTTTGTTGTGTTGCCAGTGTTTTCCAGGTCATTGTAATTCTGCATAATAAAGTTCTTCCTAATTTGACTGGATGATTTTTTTTGGTGTTTTCATGTAATAAATGTAGACTTCTAAATTCATTCTGCTACTACCATTGTGATTTACATCATCAATAAAGATTAGTGAGAATGTTCCAGAAGCAACCATGCAAGTCTAAGTCATGACACTACCACCACTAAGCTTTTTTGACGAGCTGTCATGTTTTGAATCATGAGCAGATCCTTTCTTTCTCCACTCTTTGCCCCTTTCATCACTAGAAGTTCATCTTGGTTCGAGAACCTTATATTTGTTTCCTCATTTTAATCTGACCTTCTAATCTGACCTTCAATACTGATGAGTGGTTTGCATTTTGAAGTTTAGCCTTTATATTTCTGCTTTTGAAGTCTTCTTTAAATGGTAAATTGTGATACCTTCACCCCTGCTCTGTGGAGGTTTTTTTTGGGTTTTCTACAATGCTCTCACAATGTTTCTGTCATCAAGTGCTGTTGTTTACATTTGCCGACCTGTTCGATGTATGGCTGGTTAGTAAACCAGTAGCTTTTTTCTTTCTCAGGACATTCTAGATTCTTCTATTGGCTGTGCCCAGCTTCAAAATGGCGTGCCTTTTTCCTATAGACAGCTCTTTGGTCTCTATGTGGGTTTATCATTTCTTAGCAATAAATGCAGTTTTCACAGGGAAATGTTCACAGGGCAACACCTGTCAGTTACAGCTGCCAATATTTTTGATCACTAAAAAAATGGGTGGGTTCAAATAAAACGTGTCAAGTTTTAGTATATAGCAGTATATAGCTACAAAAACAATAAAAACTGACCGTGACATCCAATGACTTTTGGAGGGGACGGTATAATGTAGGGCTGCAGCTATCGATTATTTTAGTAAGTGAATATTCTACCGATTATTCCATCGATTAATCGAGTAATTGGATAAGAAGTACTTTTTCTTTATTATAGAGGAATACTAAATATGCAAGAGAAAATAAGACAGGTCTCTTAAAATGAACAACTAACTGTTTCCTATTTAGAGAAATTAAAATAAAATCTAAACGTTTAATTGACATATTGCATTCAAAATACAAATACAAATATATAAATAAAAATAACTTAATTTACTTAAAAAATGTAAACAGTACAACCTAAAACAATAATAATAATAATAATAATAATAATAATAATAATAATAATAATAATAATAATAATAATAATACCTAAACATTGCATTTATGTTGTGCAACTTATCTTTGATGTTTCAGTCTAACTACAACTCAAGCAGGACATGAGCCTTTACTGTCTTCCTGGAAGAATTTGTGGCATTTGTAAGAGGCAAAAATTAGTGAACAGGAAGGTAACTTGGAACAAGAACAAGAGTCCATACACATGAAATTTCTTAACACATTTTTCTGTAAAATGAAATTAGAGTTATTTGGAAAATAAACCCTCTTAAATGTCTTTCTACACACTGGTGTGTGTGTGTGTGTGTGTTTGTGTGTGTGTGTGTGTGTGAGAGAGAGAGAGTGACAGAGAGAGAGAATGAGGCTATCAAAATGAATGACGCTTAGGCTTTCACAAAACTTAGCTAAATTAGGGACATCATAACTAGCCACCATATTGATTTATGGTCTTAAATAATCACTACATGTAGCTACAATCCACATACATTTTTACAGGCCTTAATTTCAACTATCAATCATATTGATTTAAGCTAATTGCAAATGCTAAAGTTAGCTTGTGTCGACTCCATGGACTGTATGTTTTCGAATGAGATATTGAAGTATGGAACTTGTTCTGTTGTGGTAAACCAGTTCAATCTTACAGTAATCACACTGTACAGTTTTCTTTCTGTTTTAATTTGTAATGATCCCAAACTTTGAAAACTTTCTGCCGTTTTCTTTGGCCTGAATTGTTTCTCCCTGAGTTTAGTAGGTTGTGTGTCAGTAATAATGGTCCATGGGTAAACGAAGCTTCGGGGCAACTAATTTGCCTCAATGATTTTTTGTATTCGAATTACTCGCGTTACTCGAGGAATCGTTTCAGCCCTAGTATAATGCATGTCTCATACTGTAGAAAAGGATGTTTTAAGCATGACATGTTAAAAGAATTCAATACAAAATTGTGTTTTTTTATTTAAAGTATTTTAATTATTATAAGTTAAGGTCAAGTTTAGTAATAGTTGGAGCACGTGTTTTATTGACCTTTTAATTTATTTATCTGAAATATGTTCATACGTTATGAATGAATGTCTTGTATGTATTACCTTTACTTTGCACACTTATTTGTAAATGTGATATCAGTGGGCTGAAATGGCATCTTAATCAATTTAATCCTGAGCCTCTTATTGAGTACTGCTGACAATGAAGTACATGTTCTGCTATGCTGTGTGAACGGAAGTTATAGGAGATTTCACTCACATTGTCCTGTCTGTGTGTTAACTCAGTGAGACTGAATGGTAAAACCCGGTGCTTTCCAGACTGCACCCTGTACTGCACTTCAACCTCACAGTTCCTTAATAACATTATTTATAGAACAGCTTTACAACTAAATATCAGTAAGATTAAATATTCTCTTTTTATCAATTCTCTAAAAATTTAAACAATATAAATATTTTAGATTTAAATAATTGTATTCTTGTAGTTTGGAAATTAATTAATTTTGGACTCAGGATGCTATTTGGATTTAGGATGCTATGTAAGAATGCTTTCACATCTAAATGCGGAAGAGGTAGAAGGAGAAATACTACTGAGTAGATAAACATAGATACAAAGGGTTAAATAATCATGAAAATAGGAAGCTGTAACATGTAAAATTCAGCCAGTATAGTTGTTTGAAATTAAGCACTGATTTCTATTAATTAGCGTGTCACTCAGTGCCTCATTAGAGCTGAATCAGTCAACTGAGATGACAGTAAGTCATTTTGTATATATGTGTATGTATGTGTATATATATATATACATATGTGTATGTATATATATATGTATGTATATGTATATGTATGTATATATATATATATATATATATATATATATATATATATATATATATATATATATTTGTATATAATCTGTGCTGTGTTGATACGCGCATGTTTGTTGATGTGATGAAGACCAGTTTCTGCATGCAGTACCATGCTGCTCCTGTGCTGCACACTGATTGGGAGGCTGAGGAGGGACTGGTTGTCTAGCAACGAAGTGATGGGGATGAGGCAAAGAACAAAAACAGACGAGTGAAAAAGCCTTTACAGAAAAAATGCATGGGCTTTCTGGACATTCATATATATAATGATGATTTTCACATATTTCAAATTTCTTCTTTTCTTCCTTCCTTTTTCCATCCATCCATCTATTCTTCTGTCCAACCATCCATCCTTCCATCCATTCATCCAAATAATCTAAACATGATAACAAACTAAGATAACAAAGTAAGGACTTGGGACAGAGAGCTTTGTGCATTTTTTGCAGTAAATGACAAAAATATCTTACAAATGAACTTCAATATCAAGTCAAGAAGGAAATAGAGTTCACTCCAATTAATGTCCATTACAAATGTTTAATTGATAGAAATTCTGCAATTCTGCCATTTTCTTTCCCTTCTCTGTATCTTCTTTAATTAGCTAGCAAGATTTGCCCTCCTGAAAGCAGGTGAAAGAAAGCATGGTAAATAACCCAGGAGCATTGCTGATTTGAACAGTTTTACATAATTTCATGCTAATGAATTCTACTACTAAAGGAGACTGACCCATGGAATTTGCAGGTAACTTTTCCCAGGACCTATGGTGGGGAGGTAAAAATATTCCCATCAACATTTGTGTCACTAATTTGCAAATGTCAGACCATTTTGTGGCTAAGTGAAAGGTTTTCTTTCTTTTCACCCACATGGCACCTTTTTATCCAGCTCCAGAGTTGCATCCTTATTTTCCCAGCTTTGATGTCTTCATTGGAAAGATTGGTAGAGGGGAGGAGGCTGCATAAAGCAAATGCCTAATAGGAAGGGCAACCTGGCACAGGAAGTGAGTGTCTCTGGTCTCTGTGTGTGTGATGAGCACTCAGCGTGTAATTACACATTGCCATAGTAGTGCTGCCGGACCAGTTCCAGCCTTCTAAGACTCTCGCTGTGTTTAATAGAGAGAAATAGCTGGCACTTTTAGGACACACAAACTCACAACAGAGTGCCAGGGCCAGTCCTGGCTAACGAGGACCTCTCTTTATACACAACAGTACTCCCTCCTGCTCTCTGTCTCTAACCCACATGCTATGCCCCAGCATTTGAGTGCTCTGTAGGTCTTGGCTTTGGCACACTGAAGGGACTGAAATAATTGAACTGGTTTCAGCAATGCATTAATAGGTTTTGTGAAAAGTTTGCAGTAAATTCTGGACTTACTAAAATGATCCATTATCAACAAGCGTGAAATTAAGATGATTCAAACAAAGACCTCAATCCTTGCCTTCTAATCCAATTATTGTTCCACTTTTTATTGAATGTTTCAAAAAAACTCCCTAGTTCCACATAACCTATATGACAATGCACTATAACTATTGAGGACATCTGCACTTTTACATGTTGAATATAGAAGTAAATTTTATGTGCTACATATCTTCTGTGGGGATGTTACACTGATTATTTTGTTGGCTATCATCAAGGACATGATGCACTCAAAACACACACAAAAAAAATAAAATGAATGAAATGATGTGTATAGGGGTCGTAATGTGCACCATAGGTGCCACCTTTTGGATCCTCTGCAGGGTTTTGAGAGAAATTACACCCTAAGCACTTTATTAGAATAACCACTTTATTCTAATCGGGGATGTAGAATGAACGGTGTCCATCATCTGGAAAAACACAGACATTCTCACAGACATTCACCCATAGGGTCACCTGAGCACAGTCAGTTTAGCAGAATTCATGTATTTTTGTAGATCTGAGGAATCTGGATAACCTGCAGGAAAAACACTAGAGCTGTGTGGCAGCCATACTATCTTAAATGTGTGTGATTGTGCAATTGTGCCCTGTGATAGACTGGCATCCTGTCCAGGCTGTACCCTGCCTTGTGCCCCAAGTCTCCTGGGATAGACTCAAGGTTCCCCAACTCAGTAGGATAACCGTGTAGAGAATTGGTGGATGGAAGCTAAGTAGTTTTGTTCATTTGCAAAAAATCTATCAAACTAAATCACTTGGTCTGATGTGACATAAAAAGAAAAGTATGACATCAGGTCATAATGAAAACCCACAACTGAGCAGCTAAAATACAAGCCCTGTAACAAAGCCATTAGCCCATTAATGTATGAACTTACACAGCAAGTATGAGTACACAATGTTTTGATGAATGGACATGTGATTACGTGCACAAACAGGAGTGTTTTTAATATTAAACACTGAGAAAAAGCGAGCCCTTATGTTGTCATTTCAAAACCTTTTACTTTTTGGGTCCCAGTGGCCTTATGAAATTTGTGCTGTCAGCAAATAAAACTGTGTCTGGTACTTTAGGGACTTTTCAGAAGTTGAAAAAACGCTGAGATTGTGTTCCTGGGAGCTATAAGGAAGTTCCCACTTTCAACCAGGTGCCACAAGCACAAATCTCTCACTGCAAAGATCGTGTTGAAAGTAATGTGACACACACCCACTTGATGTCCAAAATCAAGTGTGACACATACCACAGGCACATGATAGGTGGGTAACAATTTGTATGGCTCTATAACTTGAAGTACCTTTATCTTTATATATCTGACTCTCAATTCTGCTACATAAAGAACACCCACCCACATTAACTCTACATGGGATTAATGCCTATCAGCCTGTGTGATCCCACCCGTCTCATCAGTTACTGGCCGCTTCGAGGTAATTTGGCTGTAATTAAGAGAGAGAGGGGTGAGACTCCACTTAGTAATAAAGCGAGAGAGACTGTGAGATAGAGACAGATTGATCTCATTATTCTCATCTCCCAGAGTGAAATTAGTTAACTCGACCTTCAAAGGTTCATTTGCAAATGCAATTTAGTGTCACAAGATTCTTCCTGTGGCTGCATGGGTGTTCTCCACTGTCTCTCACAAAACATGCTGGTATCTATCTATGTGTCAAAAAAATCCTGCATATCAGTTTGTCCTGTAGGATCTTATTTGATTCTTAGAGTCTAACTGGAAAATCTCCCATTATTTCCATTAATGAAAATTAATATAAATATTCTATTAAAAACAATGTCTTCTTATTGGAAAACAACAGAATGTGCTTTGGGAAGTTTAAAACGCTAAAAGATTAATTTATTACTACATATATGCAATAGGCGGCACGGTGGCTTAGTGGTTAGCACGTTTGCCTCACACCTCCAGGGTTGGGGGTTCGATTCCTGCCTCTGCCGTGTGTGTGTGTGTGTGTGTGGAGTTTGCATGTTCTCCCCGTGCCTCGGGGGTTTCCTCCGGGTACTCTGGTTTCCTCCCCTGGTCCAAAGACATGTGTGGTAGGTTGATTGGCATCTCTAAATTGTCTGTAGTGTGTGAGTGAATGAGAGTGTGTGCATGCCCTGCGATGGGTTGGCACTCCGTCCAGGGTGTATCCTGTCTTGATGCCCAATGACGCCTGAGATAGGCACAGGCTCCCCGTGACCCGAGAATAGTTTGGATAAGCGGTAGACAATGAATGAATGAATATATGCAATACTCATCACTAACATGCTTTACAAAACAACCAAGGCACTTCAACAAAAACCTTTATGTTGTGGAAAATGGTGATCAAAATTGGAGAACTGCGTTTTCACTGCGTCAAAAAAATAGATCACAACTAAAATTTCTAGGGGTTACAGCTGTCAAAAACTGATTTGGTAATGTAGAGGCCCTTGCTTTGAATGACTTGTGGCAGGACATCACTGATTTCTCTGCTCTGATATAGTTTTGGTCCACGCTTCCTCCAGTCTCTTCCACAGTTTAGTAACTGTAGTGAGTTTCTTAGCAATAACTTTGCCAAGGAACTTCCAAGAGATTTTTACTCGAGTTTAGATCAGGACTCTCGTTCTTAGCTTCAAGGAACCCGTTTGCCAGTTTTACGGTGTAACCAGGGGCATGGCAATTGCTTATAGGGAGATGCTTGCAGGAAAGGAACTGTATGTTTCAGAAGGAGCTTCTGATAAACATTTACTTTTACCCTGCCATGTAGCTGTAAAAGAGGTCCAACTCCTACTGCAGAAAACATCCCCAAACCATGACACTTCTTTCCTCACCTTCCACTAAGGTGTTACACTTTGGGTCTTTCCCCCAATTTAACGCTGAATATGTTTCCCATCTGAACCAAATAAATTCAATTTGATGTGAACTTTAGACTAGTTCTCCTCTGTGCACATAACATGCTGAAAGTGTCACGGTTTGGAGGATGTTTTCTAAACTATATTATTCATTAATGGTTAATAATTCACGGAATTTTTACCAGTTTATTTCTTTGATTTAAAGCTTATACTGTGCTGACAATCAAATTCCAGAACATGATGCACTTTTTTTGCCAGGTTTTATAATAAAACATATTATAATTAAACATATTTAAAGAGCAACTTCAGTTGAACCAATTCAAAAACCTTCTTAAAAATAGCAGAGTGAATTCCCATATAGACCTAAATACAAAGCCAAACGGATCCTATTAAAAGAAGTGTAGAAATGGCTCCTATAGGAT
The DNA here is from genome assembly GCA_033459395.1 of Hemibagrus guttatus. Lineage (NCBI taxonomy): Eukaryota > Metazoa > Chordata > Actinopteri > Siluriformes > Bagridae > Hemibagrus > Hemibagrus guttatus. Next base: position 17,787,738 of record JAUCMX010000016.1, on the reverse strand, counting down.
ATATACACTATGTCATATCCTATAAGACAGTTTTTACAGGAATCTTATAAAAATTGTTCCAAATTCGTTTCCTGTACACTTCTTATTTGAATCCTTCAGGATTTTTTGACAGGGGTATATTTAGTGTAGGGTAAAACAATGGATATCTTTGTCAGGATCTTGTGTGTATATGAAATTTCTTTCAAATGAACTTTCATTTTATACATTTGAAGATAATAATCTTTAAATGTATAGAAACCAAGTGGGAATACTCACTATTGTAATTTTACTGAAGTACCGCACATTTTGCTGTCATCTATATAACACCGGTTCTTATGTCACTTATTATGTCAAGTGTCTCTCTGTAAAAGATAAATTCACTATATCAGCATCATGATATTGACTGAACAGTAATCAGATACATGTTCATAATAAAGCTGCCTTATTGAATAAGGCTGTCTTATTATTTGCCTTATTAAATAGTCCTTTAAAAGGGTAGGCTAGCAGGGAGGAGAGACGAGACAGCCTACAGGGCAGCGTCAATGTGACAGCTGAGACCCAGTGATTGTTACCACAGCAACGGTAGGCAGGAGATATAGAAGCCGCCAAATGGAAAATGTCAATTACACTGAGTATGTAGATATGGTGAAGCCTGGGTGAAGCTGAGAGTAGAGCTGTGTGTGTTTGTGTGTGTGTGTGTGTGTGTGTGTGTGTAGGAGAAGGTGCTGTTAATGTTCCAGCCAGTAGGCAGGAGAGATGAGGAATGGAGTGCATGGGCAAGGACAAAGAGAGCTAATGACACGCTGCCTCATAATATGATTCTTTTGAAAGCAGGCAGAGCATACTGAGACATAACATGTTCCCTTCACACAGACATACACACACACACACACACACACACACACATACAATTATGTGTATGTTTGTTCTCTTCCAGCCACTATTATCCTCCCCTGGTTAGTGAACAGAGGTTTCATGATCGGGTGTGGATCTCAGACAAGGCACTGCTGGCCAGACACACACTTCTCCTATCTAAATATTGATCCTGGTGCATGTGCAGACCACAGATCAATGCAGGCAATGAAATTCAGACTGGGGTCTCAGAGGAATTGGCATCAGTACGAGGAGAGGAGAATAGACACACTCCCATCCCCATGGTGATCTGATGGAGATTCTGTAATGTTTATGCACAGACATCTTAGAATAGTATTTTTTGTGAGAAGAAATTTTTACAGGCAAAAATCTGTAAACACACACACACACACACACACACACACACACACACACACACACACACACACACACACACATACACACCCACACCCACACCCACACACACACACAGCAACAGTCAAAACCATAACAGCCATCACCTTAACAACCGACTCAAACATGCTTTATCCCAATGTAAAATTTACACACTCATCAAATATCACCAAGACCCAAATTAGAGAATCCCTTCAGCTCTGGTTGCTTTTGCCCTTTCTCTTAAAATCCTATCCCCAAAAATGGCTTGAGATCTGCCTGGAGGTTGTTATTCTACCCTAGATACAACCACTGAATGCTGACATACTGTATATATGCAACTTTTTTTTGCTCTCCTTTTATTCAGATAAAAAAAAAAAAAACACACAAGGAGACAGCAGACAGTGTATAAATGTTGCTGAATGTAATCAAGTCAGTGCACACAGTGTGTGTGATCATCCATAACCAGGACAGGCATTATGGAATAGCATTCACATGCTGCTCTGTTTGTGATAACAAGGTTTCTAATGATTTGTTGTGGATAGTGGTGGAGACACAGGCATATGACTTATTTATCCTGTCTTGACTCAGTTAGAGGTGATGTGTATATGCAAAACACTTGTGTATGCCTTCGAATATATATGAATGTGTGTGTGGGATTGCTGCTTGTGCAGAAACAATATTTTTCTTTCACCATATTACTTCTTAATGCTAGTCTTTGCCTACTTCACAGTCATATCATTGCCCCATACCACAAGTGAAGAATATTTAAGTAATAGTAATATTTAAGACATTATAAGTTTAGGCCATTATTGGATGACCTAAATCTGTAATTTTGAACATTAACCCTTTCTCTTACTTACTTATTTTGTATGAAATTGTTACAAATTTGACCAATTAAAAAAAATTCTCTCCCCATAGCCAACAAATATGCATGGTTACCATAACCAAGCACCTTTGCACTGTCTGAGTTGCTTTTATATGCACTATTTATGAATACTAATCACTAATCCAAAACAAAACATAGACTCTTTGTACAACCCCCACAATTGAGCCACTTGGGGAGATCTCAACCGTGCAGTTTGTGCAAGACAACCAAAAAATTTACAGGAACCGGAGGCAATTTGCCAAGAAGAATGGGCAGCTATACCACCTGAGAGAATTAAGGACCTCAATTATTACAAAAAACTGCATGCCATCATTGAAGCTAAAGGGGGCAATGCATGATATTAAGAACTAAAGGTATGCAAACGTTTGAGCACAACTGTGTGTGCATGCATATATATATATATATATATATATATATATATATATATATCTCAAACTATTTTCTGTCTGATGAGGACTGCGTGGGTTTGTGTGTGTGTGTGTCAGTTCTCATACTTATTAAAAGCGTGGTCACAACTTATCACATGGCTAATGCTGGAACAGCGTGTAGGAATGACAGAGCTGAGCTTCTGCAGCGTTTTTGTTTTTACATGCGAGTCATTAACTTTGTGCTTCAAGCTGGATATGAACAAACGTATGGAGTTTTTCCACAAGTAGTGTGGTATCCATGAAAATCCAGCTACTTCAAAACCTACCGGAGCTCAGGTTTATAAGGAGACTAATTAACCCAAACCTCAAATGACTCCTACTTGACAGAAAGAAATCCCAAACAAATCCATAAATTAAGATAGAGAAGACTGGCCAATCAGGTAAGACAAAAGAAATGTCACCCTATGAACTGAGGAAGAGCATGTGTTTATGTTAGCTAATGTGCTGCAATGGCACAAGTTACTGGAATTACACACAAACAATATGGCCAAATGTTTGTGGACACCTGATCCTCAGACCCATATATATATATATATATATATATATATATATATATATATATATATATATATATATATATATATATATATATTTAAAAAGGTCTATAGAGTGTCCTGCACAGAGCCCTGACTCTGACTCAACCCCACTGAACACCTTGGCGATAAAATGGAACACTGACTGCACCATCAGTGCAGACGGTCTGATCTCACTAATGCTCTTCGGGCTGAACGAACACAAATCCTCACAGCCACGCTTACAATTTCTTAAAAATCAGCTTTGAAGATAGAGAAGCACTGGCCAGCAGATTATTTTGAATTGTTGGTCAGAGAGAGACGTTACAAAAGAAAAAAAAGATGTGTTAAGTGTTTCATAGATGGTTCAACTCCAGGGTTATTATTATCAGTTTGGAAAAATCTCTCAGACACTGCTGTAGACATAACATCCTTCATCCAAAGACAGCAGCTCAGTGAGCTATAACAACAGAGAGCTCTGATGATGGACACAGGCTTCTATGCTGCACGCTTTCGGTTCCACAAACGGTGATTTTAACTGAGCCAGTATACAAGTTCTACATCTTAAGAACGGGTAGATCCTTAAACAAATCTAAAAATACACATTGATTTATCAGCACTTACAAAACAGCCTAAATGTATGAAATATATTTTCAGCCATCACCTTTCTCAAAAAGAGTGAAGACATTGTCCTACAAGGAAGAGACACTCGTTTGTGTGTATGCTTTTGTGCAAAATACAATATGCGATAATGACATTCAAACAATGCGATCATTACACACAACATGTGTAAGCATTTGTGACACAGTGTGTGTGCAGGGAAGTGTGTTTGTTTTGCTTGGTTTAAATGCATGTGCTTGTGTGTGCATGTAAGTACGTCCTGCTTGCATCCCCACTACGGCTAATGAAATGCAAACAACTAGAGCTGAGAGAACCAGTGATGTGATCTGTGTTTTGCTGCCCAGAAAGGAGGAGGAGAAGGAAGAGGAGAGATTCAGTGTGTTTTAGCACCGCATATATATATATATATATATATATATATATATATGGGGTGTGGGGTGGGGTGGGGTGGGGTGTGTGTTCACCCCAGGGGATTGTGAGCAATGCACTGTGTGTGTTTGTGTGTGTGTGTGTATGGGGGGGTTGGAGACAGAGATTAGCTGGTGAATAAATCATGCAGCAGGAGTGTGAGAGCTGCAGTCACAATCAAATCCCACTGCAGCTCCGCCACAGACGGCTCAAAGGTCAAGGAGAACTGAGGAGGGCACGCTGACAAAAAGGTCAAGCATAAATGGGGAAGCATAAACGGACTAGCCCTCAATTTTTAAAAGCAAGTTTCTTTTTAGTCATTGTGAAGACTAGAATATTTGTATTCACTGGTTGGCGCAGCAACAATGTGAGTTTTTGTGTGTATCAAGGCACGGCAACAGACTGAACAATTACTAGCTCTGTAAGCTTTTTAAGTATACGACTATTTCACTTCTTGGTGTGTATGTATTTGTGTGTGCATGCTGTCTATGCTGCTCCTGAGGCAGAGGCTGAGTAAATGTGTAATTAAATCTCACTCATATATAGAGCAATGGGACTGAATTAGCTTGAGCCCTCTCTCTGCTTTCATAGTGCTACTAATGACCTGCTGCTGACAGGATTATGCTAAACACCTCCTGCATACAGACTGATACTACAATCAAATGATATTTACTCGACTCTGAGGGAAGTAAAGCACACGATGGCTAGGTTTCCAGGAGGACTGTTAAAAAAAGGCGACATGCACGTCTCCTGGCTATCCTGTAGAATTCGACCAATCATATGATGACTGTGAAACTGTGAAATGTTTCCAATACAGTGTGTCATATTCATCAGCTGTTCAGCCAATGTTTCGTGGGTATGATGTCTGAGACTGAGACTAGGTCTACACAAACCTCGACCTTCATTTCCCATCCTAGAAACATGGCTGCACCAGACTCCACTTCCCACAATGTACACTCACTTCCACATTTGCTTTTGATTACAACCACCTGTCCCCGATCACACACACACACACACACACACACACACACACACACACACACACACACACACACACACACTAGTTTATAAGATTCATACATGTTTACAAGACTCTCAAAGTCACAACCACTTCACAAAGCATATGCTCAGTTTCCTCTGTGTCCTGATGTTTACAAGCCTTTTGTTTATATTAAATTAGTTTGCATGTTCTCCCCATGCCTTGGATACCAAGGGCTTACTCTGAGTACTCTGGTTTTCTTCCCCAGTCCAAAGACGTGTTGTAGGCTGATTTGCATCTCTAAATTGTCATTAGAGATGAATGGGGTGTAATTTTGTGTGTGATTGTGCCCTGTGATAGACTGCATTTTGTCTAGGGTGTACCCTGCCTTGTCCTCCAGGTTCCTCATGACCCAATAGGATAAGCGGTGTAGAGAATGGATGGATGGTTTTTGCTTACTTACTGTTTTTTTTTTACTCTGCCTTATCTTTAATACCTTGTTTGCTGATCGCCTGACCTGTTTATTCACTTTTGAATTTGCGTTACATTTTGGAACTGTTGCCTGATTTGCTATTAAAAGTCGCTAACCTGCACTTTCTTTACATCTCAGCGTGTTTGCTATGACACAGTTACATGGAATATAAACCTGTCATTTGTTAGAGCCAGAACTGTTATAATACACATATTCTGACCAATCAGATTCAAGAATGTATCCACTCTGTGGTAAAAATAATCTTCTATTTCTAATTAGAAATTTTTTTTCATAGGAAATAAATGTAATAAATAATTGATTATTTTTTCACTGTTCATACTATAATACTAAAGATGATTGTTTATTTTTCTAAAATCACCAGACTTACACATTTTACTAATTATCACCCAAATTTGCTTTACTTCCTTTATTGTTTTTTTTATACTGCTTTCATGCATATCATTGTCTGTATCATTACTGACTACACAGCTGCAGTGAACAGTAACTAATGACACCACAGTTTCATGCAAAAGGTGACAGTCTTTATGAACATTCTGGTGGGACTGCACTCATTTAATTCCAACATAATCTCTTTTAATCTTGCTGTGAAAATGATAGGGATAATTCCAGTGCACATTTTATTAGCTCTGTTTGTGCAGCATGTGCAGGTGCACTCCTGTGGCACATAATCCAATTAGTCCAATAAAACTGCAGGCCTTCAGGAGACAGGCTGAACAAATAACAGTGTGCAGATGAAACGCAGGAGAATACAGTAACATAGCTCTCAGAATTTGATTTGTAAGTATGTTTACTGACAGCTCCACCAAGGCTGCACAGCGATAGGTTTGAGGCTTGAATTACGTGATTAAACTTTACTTCGACTCCAAGGTAGTATTCACAGAAAAACCACTTAAATGTTTTCTTTTTTGACCAAGAATCTGTAAGACTTTATCTCTTTCACAGCTCTAAATAAAATGTCATGTTTCCAAATAAGTACACTTCAGTGGACCTAACTTCCTGTGTATCCAGTGTCTTCAACCTCTTAGGGTTCGAAATAGAAAATGGAAACAGAGACATTGGTGTGGTTTTCTGGAACTAAGTGGGGCAAACATGGTCCAGTGTCCCTGTGCACAAAGCAAGCTCCATGATGATAGGGTTTACCAAGTTGAAGTAGAAGAATCCAAGTATCCATCTGTATAGAGCCCTGACCTCAATCCCACTGAACACACAAATGGGATGAACTGGTAAGCCGACTGTGCCCCAGGCCTCCTCACCTAACATCAGTGCCTGACCTCACTAATGCTCTTTTAGTTGTGATTATATCATGAAGCGGGGTTAGATCTGGGGGTGGGATGTTCAAAAAGCACATATGGTTGTGATGTCAGGTGTATGTCAGGTGTCCACAAACATTTGGATGAAGATTGAGCCAGCAAATATAGCACTGAGAGTGAAAAAGGCAATAGCCCAGTTTGCTTTTCCTCATCAGGGGCCAGCCATTTAGGGATATTTAATGAGTGGTGCATGTAATCATGTTGAAAAGGGATAAAGTAGAGAGTATGGGTACCTCTTTTTGTACCACTTAATAAAACAACTAAAAATCCAGAAGTGCCGCATACTGATTAACCTGATAAATCAAATATTAGGCAATCAAGATATCTTGTTTCTGTGTAATGAAAAAGACTCCTTCTAATGTTTATGTGAAATGACATTTGAAGAATGAGAATATACTTGCCATTGCCATGCTTGAGGTTGCCATAGGTCCACATAGGCATTGGATTACTGACTGTATCCCATCTGTTGCATTGCACAATTTGTTAGACCCAATCAATGCCATCTAACAAGATTCAGAATTTTTTATTTGTCACATACATGGTATACACAGTTATATATTATACAACCTGCAGTGAAATGAAAACCATGTTTTGCATATCCCAGCAAGCTGGGGCCATAAAGCAGGGTCAGCCATGGTACAGCTCCCCTGGAGAAGGAAGGGATAAAGGGCCTTGCTCAAGTGCCCAATGCTGGTAGCTTGGCAGTTCTGAGGCTTCTTATCAGCAACCCAGAGCCTTAATCATTAAGCCACCACTTCCCTAAATTTGTAGTCAGCTACCATCAAGACAATGGTAGCTCAAGTGGTTAAGGCTCTAGGTTGTTGATCAGAAGGTTAGGGTTCAAGCACTGCCAAGCTGCCACTATTAGACTCTTGAACAAGGCCCTTAACACGAACATGTCCTTAACTCTCTCTGCTGCAGGGGTGCTGTGTATTATGAACCCCAAGTTCTAAAGCTGAGATATGTATGCTTTAACTCTTCATTTGAATCTATTCCCATCTGGTAAGGTAGGATTCTGAATTTTGTGTACTATTTGTTTAACTTGGTTGGTTCTAGAGTTGTTATTTGAACTGTTATTGTATAGCTTGTTGATCCTTGCTCCTTAGCTGTCTCGGGTGATTAATCAAGAATAGTTTTGGTCTCCCTTAAGGTGTGAATTGTGGGCAGGGCTAACTAATTTATATTGAAGGTGGTTTGCAGATTGCCTCGTCAATACCTGTTAATTACTTAAATAGTAAGGCTTGTTCTCTTACATCCTTAATCTCACTTTTTATACTTTGACAAGACCACAGACATGTGCCTCAAACCTATTTCTGTTGTTACCTCTTACAGACGCAGGCATTCTCATCCACGAAGCAGAGGTCATGTTTCCAGCAACCTCATCTACCCTCCCCTGTTGTCTCAGTCTCAAACAGTGGTGGTAGGTGGGCTCTGGAACTGCCAATCTGCTGTAAGGAAGGCTGACTTCATCTCAGCTTTAGCCTCCCACTATTCCTTTGATTTTCTGGCACTAACTGAGACCTGGATATCACAACAGAACACTACTACACTGGCTGCTTTATCCTCTGCATATACTTTCTGTCACTCACCACGAGAATCAGGCAGGGGTGGTGGTAAAGGTCTGCTGTTGTCACAGAGATGGTGTTCCTCACCTCTCCCCTTGTCTCATCTAACCATCTCTTCTTTGGAATTCCATGCAGTTTCAGTTACCTCTCCAATCAACCTCTTCATCATTGTCATCTACCGCCCCCCTGGTCCCCTAGGAGACTTCTTGGAAGAAATGGACACACTCCTCAGTGTCTTCCCTTCTGACAGCACCCCTCTGATGGTTCTTGGAGATTTCAACCTCCCATCTGACAAGCTTCACTCTTCTGGTCTCTTCTGAATTCATTCTCCTTGTCTTTCAACAGCTGCCCTCCCACATACAAGGAAGGAAACGTCCTGGATCTAGTCTTCACTCATCCTTCCCCAGCTACAGACATGACTGCTACCCCACTTCATATCTCCGATCATCACCTGGTATCCTTCACTATCACTCTCCCTATCCTGCCTAAACGTAACTCCCAGCACCTCTCTCTCACCCGCCGAAACCTCCACTCTATCTCCCCTTCCTCTGTAGCTTCCTGCACTCTTTCATCTCTTCCTGACCATGACATCTTTTCCTCCCTTCCGCTGGACTCAGCTACTGACACTTTGCTCTCCTCTCTTTCCTCAACCATGGACCTTCTCTGCCCTTTGTCCACTATATGCAGGAAGAATTCTTCTACTGCTCCTTGGCTGTCAGACGTGCTTCGCAACAATCGGAGAGAACTACGATCAGCAGCGAGGAAGTGGAAGAAATCTAAACTTGACACAGACCTCATCTCTTATCGTACGCTCCTGTCCAAATTCTCTTTGGACGTGACTTCTGCCAAGACCTCCTTCTACAAGGAAAAGCTTGAAACTTCTGCAGAAGATCCCCAAAAGCTCCACAACATCTTCTCGTCACTACTCAACCCTCCGGCTCCACCTTCTCCATCCTCCCTGACCGCCGAAGATTTCACCACTTTTTACACAGAGAAGATTGAGAGGATCTGCCAGACCTTCACGTCTCCCCCAACTTTATCTATATCACACAGTCAGCACTCCACTACTCCTTCACTGATGCAGCTCTCAACTGTAGCAGCAGAAGAGGTTTTGCAAATTATTCAGTCTTGAAATCCTACCACCTGCCCACTGGATCCAATCCCTTCAGCTATGCTCCAGACCATCTCACCTGACCTCCTACCCTTCATCACCACAGTCATCAATAGATCCTTAACATCTGGTCATGTTCCAACTGTCTTTAAGAAAGCCAGGGTCATCCCCATCCTGAAGAAACCTGCTCTGGATCCCTCAGACATCAACAACTACAGACCTTCTCTCATTCCTTTCAAAAATTCTCGAACGTGTTGTTTGTAATCAGCTGTCTGACTATCTCATGCAGAATAACCTCCATGACCCCAACCAGTCCGGCTTCAAGGCAGCACATACCACAGAGACTGCCCTTTTGGCAGTCACTGAGAAACTACATGCTGCTAGATCAGCCAAACTGTCATCGGTCCTCATCCTCCTCAACCTGTCTGCAGCATTTGACACAGTAAACCACAAGACTCTCTTGTCCACCCTCAGGAGTCTTGGAATTTGTGGAACAGCATGGGAATGGTTTGCTTCCTACCTGGATGGCCGCTCATATCAGGTAACATGGAAGGGATTGACATCTGCTCCACGCAGACTCTCTACTGGTGTCCCACAAGGCTCAGTACTCGGTCCTCTCCTTTTCTCCCTTTATACTCACTCTCTTGGCAAAGTTATATCCTCACATGGATTTTCATACCACTGCTATGCCGATGACACCCAACTTATCTTCTCCTTCCCTCCCTCAGATACCATGGCTTCTGCTTGGATCTCAGCATGTCTGGTGGACATTTCATCTTGGATGACGGTTCATCAGCTGAAACTCTATCCCAGCAAAACTGAGCTGCTGGTCATCCCAGGTGATCCATCCCCAGCCCAAGACCTTGCGATATCTCTGAACAACTCCATGATTTCCCCTTCAGCCACTGCTCGCAACCTTGGGATAACCATGGACAATCAACTATCCTTTTCCTCCCATGTCACTAATGTGACATGCTCATGTCAGTTTCTTCTGTACAGCATCAGAAGGATTCGGCCATTTCTTTCCACACAGGCTATTCAGGTGCTTGTTCAGTCTCTGGTCATTTCGAGATTGGACTACTGCAACTCCCTTCTGGCAGGTCTACCTCTGAACGCAATTCACCCACTGCAAATGATCCAAAATGCAGCTGCACAACTTGTTTTCAACCTGCCTAAGTTCTCCCACACCACCCCACTGCTGCGTTCCCTCCACTGGCTTCCGGTAGCTGCACGCATCAGATTCAAAACACTAATGCTTGCCTACAAAGCCAAGAATGGACCAGCACCATCTTACCTCAAAGCTCTCATCACTCCTCGCACTGCACCTTGCTCACTCAGATCCACTAGCACTGCTCGACTGGTCCCACCATCTTTCAGGGAAAAAGGTAGGTATACATCTAGACTCTTCTCTGTTCTGGCACCAAGGTGGTGGAACGAACTTCCCCTAGGTATCTGTACGGCCGAGTCTCTAACCGTCTTCAAACGGCAACTGAAGACTTACCTCTTCCTGAAGTACTTAAACTAGCTCTTATTTTTTCCTGTTTATGTATTATGTTGCACATTAAAAAAAAAAAAAAAAAAAAAAAATCCAAGTCAGTTTAGGCTAATGGTATCCCAAGTTTGTGTCCTATTGAACCAGTGTTAATGTATTCATTGACTGAGAACTAAAGCACTTTTGTACGTCGCTCTGGATAAGAGCGCCAAATGCCAGAAATGTAAATGTAAATGTAAATATGTAAAGAAATAATTTCACTGTGTTGTAATGTGGCAATGTACTTACTAAAACCTCAAAGTACTTACTAAAACTTTTGGTCCCACTTCCTCACCATCTTACAATTCAGTGACTCCTACTAAAGAGTCTTCGGTGGGTGGGGTCTGTTTGTCTACTGCAAAGGTGTTGCCCAGAACTCCAGCCCAAGATCTCAAGATTCTTCCCCTATAACAGTTCCATGGTCACTATCGAAACCAGATTGTTGAAGACATACAAACCATCAATGCTAGGGTATTTAAACACTTTACAATACTTTACAGCTCACTTTATTAGACACATCTACCTTGTTAGTTCTCCATGTAGAAATACGTTTGCACATGCACAATTTGTCCCAATCGTTCTCCAATTGTTAACCCAGCAGTGTCACTGAAAACTACTAATTTTCCTGAACAGAAATCTATTTCACTCACAAGCAAGGTGCATACTGCAGCTATCCAACAAATTGATCAATCCCTGAACATTCATTGTGTGAGGAAATCACATTTGGCTAGCAAGGTTTAGACATTTTTATGCGGACTGCTACATGTACGTTACTGGAGAAATATGTTTCCTAAAGTAGAGGAATCAAAGTTAAAACTGTATTTTAATCTTTTTGGGCTGTTTGCCACAGCACCATCTGATTGTGGTGGTTTTCCCAGACCACCACACATATTTATTTATGCGGTATAGAAAATGTAGAAAAAAAAAAAAAAATAGTGGCACTTCTTCAAGTGCCTGCTTGGGTATAAATCTGACACATAAAAGCACAGCTAGATCACACATTCACCAAGCTATTCTCTCTCAGGCAATCACTCTGAAGCAGTTGGAGTGCTGTCTGGCTTGTTACTATTGTCTGGAATGAAGGCCATATAAGGTTTTTCTAAGCAAGCTCTGTAATTTGGCTGTCTGACTTTGCTTAAGTGATCATTGATGATTAAATATAATGTAGATGAAATGTTTGAATTTTCTTTTTTCTGGATAACAATTAGGGGGGCACAGTGGCTTAGTGGTTAGCACGTTTGCCTCACACCTCCAGGGTTGGGGGTTTGATTCATGCCTCTGCCGTGTGTGTGTGGGGTTTGCATGTTCTCTCTGTGCCTTGGGGGTTTCCTCCGGGTGCTCCGGTTTCCTCCCCCAGTCCAAAGACATGTATTGTAGGTTGATTGGCATCTCTAAATTGTGTGTGTGTGTGCCCTGTGATGGGTTGGCACTCCGTCCAGGGTGTATCCTGCCATGATGCCTGAGATAGGCACAGGCTCCCCGTGACCTGAGAATAGTTCGGATAAGCGGTAGTGAATGAATGGATAACAATTATGTCTCTGCTTGGTCTGTAAAGGAAGAAATCCAGCATTTATTTATTTCATTCATTCAGCTCTTTTACTCTTTGAGAAATGTGTAGCCAAACAATCAGGGACATTGTCTTGCTGTAAAAAACACTTACAGGAAGCCATGCCTAATGTTTATATGTACAACATGCAGATTGTCACATCAACGTAGGAATTGGCATCCAACTACAACTCTCAAAAGACACTGAGGAATACAAACATAGCTGCCAAGGACTCCAACTCCTGACACACACTTAAAATCACCAGATTACTTATCATACATACCTGGACTCAATCACCTACACATTTTATCAAGCACACAGAAACTCTCAATCAGTGTGAAGTATTATTCAGTGTAGTCTTGTCTCCTGACATACCAAGCCTTCAAGATTGTTTATCTACTTTCTGATTCTAGTCTTGTCCATTTGTTCAGTTGTCTGCTGCCCATGTATACCTACTTTGACTTTACTTTATGGTACATATATGGTATGTTAATATTTGTAGCGTGGTACTGCAGAGGTAGCATGTTACATCACATCTTCAATGTCCTTGGTTCAATCTGGAGAATCAGGTTTAGAGGTTCACATAATCTCCATATGGGTCTTCTCTGGATTCCTTCAACCTCCCAAAACATGCCTACAGCTGAACTTATTATATCACATTATGTAAAACAACATGTACAGATGTGTGTGCACGGTGTCCTGCTAGAAACTGGTGTTCTATCCAGGGTGTATTATTGCCTTTTGCTCATCAAAATACTCTACCTGAGAGTCACTCACTGTTGCTAAGGGTGGCCCTACGTGGATAAAGATTGCCATGAAACTGCTGTGGATTTATAGCATATAAAGCTGATAAAAATATGCAAATTAAATTAAATTAAATTAAATTAAATGGAATACATATACACCTCACGGTGGCTTAGTGGTTAGCATGTTCGCCTCACACCTCCAGCATCCTGGGTTTGAGTCTTGCTCCCACTCACTGTGTGTGTGGAGTTTGCATGTTCTCCCCATGCTTGGTGGGTTTCCTCCCACAGTTCAAAGACATGCTTAGACTGATTGGAGTCTCTAAATTGCCTGTAGTGTCTGTGCCCTGCGATGGGTTGGCACTCCGTCTATGGTCTATCCTGCCTTGATGCCTGAGATAGTTACAGGCTCCCTATGACCTGATGATAGATCGGATAAGCGGACATATCCACCTTGTAGTGTGGACCATGAGTTTGGATCAGATTAGCAAGTAAAGGTGCAAAGACTTTATATATATATTCTATATATATGCACCAGTGTTCTGTTAATGTGTGTCAGGTCAACCAGCAAAATGTCTATATGCCAAATACTCAGAGCAGCAGTAAGAAAAAGGTTGAGACTGGAATGATGAGCTTCAAACACCTCTGTTGGGGCTTTGCCGATCTCAGCAGGTTCTTCTGTAGGTCATGATTGAGGATGCGGATACTGGTGTGTCTTGTTACTTCTCACCATGTTGTGTGGGCGTGTGCTCATTAGAAAAGGAAAGCATTTATTAGATGAAAAACACAAATCCTACAAAACCAAAGGAGTGGGAGTTTTCATACAGGCTTACACACACAAATATATGCCATATGTTTTAAATGTACCTGTATGTGAAATTGTGGCAGCATTTATATTTTTCATTACTGGGGCCTGTGCTATTGGCCAGGCAGTGTAATGGCAGTGATTTATGCCTAACCTTGGATCCAGACTCAGGACAAAGGTCCAGGAACCCAAGGTCAAGGGCTCTGTCTGGCCCCACTGACCCAATCTGGTCCTTACTGCAAGCTCAAGCAATAACACAAAGAAAAAATCAATAGCTGTGTCATTACTGTAAATCACTATCAGACAAATGTGGCCTGAATTAAATGAAAAGAGGAGGTAACATAAGCAGATAATTCTATAATTTTCTTCCCGCTTGTCCAATCTATTCTCGGGTCACAAGGAGCCTGTGCCTATCTCAGGCGTCATCGGGCATCAAGGCAGGATATACCCCGGACAGAGTGCCAACCCATCGCAGGGCACACACACATTCACTCATGCAATCACACACTACGGGCAATTTAGAGACTCCAATCAGCCTAGAAGCATGTCTTTGGACTGTGGGAGGAAACCGGAGCACCCGCAGGAAACCCACCAAGCACGGGGAGAACATGCGGGAGCTAGAGCGAGACTCGAACCCAGGAGGTGTGAGGCAAATGTGCTAACCACTAAGCCACCGTGCCACCTAATTCTATAGTTCTCAATTCTATAGTTAATTCAAAATGGAAACTTATATGAATACATCCATGTTAAAAAGCAGGTTCATTTTATGTAAACAAAATGTGAAAACTCTGCACAAATCATTCCTCAAGTTTACCGTAGGATTTACACCTGGGTATTTTCATTCAAAAATGTTTATCTTCTACTTCTGAAGCCATTCTTTTACTGACATAGATTTGTGCTTCAGGTTGTTATTGTGTTTAGAAGATGATCTTTTTCATCATTTTCAGCTAGCTAACAGAGATCTCTAAGTTTTGTGTAAAAGCAGATGGTAGAATGATGTGAATGGACATGCTATTGTGTCCTGCAAATGGGTCGGCACCCCATCCAGGGTGTCATCTGCCTTGTGCTCAGAATCTCCCTGGCAAAAGCTTCAGGTTCCTTGTGACTCTGTGTAGGATAAGCGGTACCGAAAATGGATGAATCGATGAAACTGGGCCCGTAGCACACTACTGCCACCACCACATTTCATCATGGCCATGGTTTACTTTGGGTGAAAAGCTGGCTTTTTTTGCACCAAAAACCATAAAACTTTTTGCCTCATGTGAAGGACATCCTATTCTTGTTAATAATGGCCTTTATGATGTCCCATGGTGCATCTAATGTTTTGAATTTTTGAATTCTTTAGTACCACTTTTCTGATTGGTACGTTTCAACAATCAAATACTGGACATGCTTTTAAAACTCTAGAATTTTTATATTATACTGGTTCTGAGAGTTTCTCAACATCATCTATATTGCCCAAGGTTATAATATCTCAGCCAGAGCTTTCTTTGAAATAACAGCAATCCTCTTACTGGGGTCTGTATTTGGTTTTATATACTGTATATAAAATCCCCTAGGTATCCGTACGGCCGAGTCTCTGACCGTCTTCAAACGGCAAATGAAGACTTACCTCTTCCTGAAGTACTTAAACTAGCTCTTATTTTTCCCTGTTTATGTATTATGTTACAAAGTTTAAAAAAAAAAAACAAAAAAACAAAAAAACAACTCAGTGTTTAGGCTAATGGTATCCCAAGTTTGTGTCCTATTGTACCAGTGTTAATGTATTCAGTGACTGAGAACTAAAGCACATTTGTACGTTGCTCTGGATAAGAGCGTTTGCCAAATGCCAGAAATGTAAATGTATATGTAATAATAATATGTAAAATTAATAACAACAACAACAATAACAACATTCCCGCCTCCGCCATGTGTGTGTGGAGTTTGTATGTTCTCCCCGTGCCTCGGGGGTTTCCTCCGGGTACTCCGTTTTCTTCCCTCGGTCCAAAGACATGCATTGTAGGTTGATTGGCATCTCTAAATTGTCCGTAGTGTGTGATTGTGTGAGTGAATGAGAGTGTGTGTGTGCCCTGCGATGGGTTGGCACTCCGTCCAGGGTGTATCCTGCCTTGATGCCCAATAACACCTGAGATAGGCACAGGCTCCCCGTGACCTGGATGGAGTGCTTGATATACACACACTATTATAGACAATAGTGTGTTGTCTATTTTTCATATACGGTCATTGATTCAGCTATTGCTTGTCTGTGTTGTGTGTATGTGTGTATGTGTGTGTGTGTGGGAGGGGGTATATATATGAATATGTGTTCCTGGGCTAGGTTCTGTTTCCCCACCAGGGGATAAAACACTAGAAGAGAGTGAATGAGTGAGTGAGTGAGAGAGAGAGAGAGAGAGAGAGAGAGAGAGAGAGAGAGAGAGAGAGAGAGAGAGAGAGAAGCAAGCAGCACTTGAATGATGAGAAGCAGCAGCTCGGTGAGCAGAGAGCTGAATTATGTTTACACTATAAAACTCATCAGAACAATGACACCTCGGCATGATGTGACATTATTATGACATTAACGTAATTATGAGAACAGAGCATGAGACAACAGATCTGCAGATGCAAAAGTACATTTCTACAAAGTAATGTTTAAACACATACTCTGAAAAGTGTTTTCTGCTTTCTTATTTTGTTCAATTTTTCCATATTAATGGTTTCATCCCAGCTAGCAACATTTAATATAAGACAAAATAAAGCCAAAAAAAGTTGTGCAAGTTGAGTTTTTTAAATGATCATCTCATTTAAACCTCCATCCATCTGGAAAGGGTTTCAAAGCCATTTATAAGGCTCTGGGACTCCAGCAAACTATAGCAAGAGCTATTTATTTGTTTATTTTAATAGAAATGACTGATTCCATGATCAGGTTGATAATTCCTCAAGGAATTTACAAAAAAAACACCCAGACAAACATCTAAGGAACTGCAGGCCTGTCATTCCACCTTTAGAGGAGAGTAAAAATGATGTCCTCCAAGTTTTTTGGGTAATGTTCTGTGGACTGTCAAAAGTGGAACTTCATGTCAGATACAAGTCTTTCACATATCATTCCACAGTAAGACCATCATACCAAGAGTCAAACATGGAGGTGGTGGTAGTGTGATGCTGTGTGCATGTGTTGCAGCTTTAGAGCCTGAGCAACTTGTTATAGTTGACCAAATCATGAATCCCAAGACAATCTGAAGCTCAAGACAATGATCAAGACAAAAAAAATTAAAGCTTTGGAGTGGCCTAGACTTGAAACCCATTGAGCAGCTGTGGCAGGATCTTAAACATGCAGTTCATGCTTGAAAGCCCTCCAATGTGGCTATATTAAAGCAATTCTTCAAGAAAGACGTGGAGTGGACCAGAATTCATCAACATCAATCTGGTAAAGCCAGTTATTAGGTTTAGGAAGCAGTTACTTATTCACATGGGTGATATAAGTGTTGAATCAATAAATAAAATGTTCATTTAAAAAATTTGTTGTGTTTCCTCATGTTCTCCTTGTCTTATATCACTCCTGTCTTATATTATCTTCTTCACTTGTGTATGAGGAACTGAAACCATTTAGTGTACGAGATATGCAAAAAAAGAGGAAATCAGGAGGGGGCCATTTTTTTCACAGCACTGTAAGGAAGATGATACTCTTAACAATTTTTTTGTGTTATATTGTGGGTTATATAATTGCTACCATGAAACACAGTGATTTGCTGTAGTGCTATGTAGAGCACTACAGTCTCTGGAGAGACTAAAAGGGCCATCAAATGGACAAACATCTGAAAGATTTAAAAATATTCAAGAAAGACTTGGAGTGGATAAGAATTCATCAAATGTGTTTGTTTTGAGTGGTACAGCCAGTTATTAGGAAGCAGTTACTTATTCACATGGAGATTGAAAGGGCCATCGCATGGACCAACGTCTGGAAAGAAAGAATATTGTAAAATTCTTAATCAGGCTGGACAGTGAAAAGAACAATGATACAGAAAAACAGAAACACAATTGCCAATAACTGCAGCAAAGCCTTGGCTCAATGTAGCAATAGTGTGTGTGTGTGAGACAAATGGCAAAATGTATTCTATTTTCATTACATTTTAATTTGCATAAAGAGAGAGAGAAAAAGAGAGAGAGAGAGAGAGAGAGAGAGAGAGAGAGAGAGAGAGAGAGACTAAAAGAGCATTTGCACTGTAACAATAATCCCATCACTTATTGTGGACAAATGTACAAATTAAAGGCCATCCTCCTGCTTTTATTTAAAGCTTAATCTTCAATCCACAGTATTTTTTTGCCTAAAGAACATGCCACTATGCTATTAAGCCGGCAGTCCAAAAATCATAATTATACCAAGATACACACTTATGGTTTAGCACAAACATAAAAGAAAGCTCATTAAACTCTGGCCAAATGAGCAAAGTTAACATGCTGTATCATTTAAACACAAACTACAGGCTATATATGCCACACACACACACATACACACACACACACACACACACACACACACACACACACACACACACACACACACACACACACACACACACACACACACCATTGCTGCTGGCCTGTGCATATTTATTCTGATTGAAGGAGCTGAGCTCATAAATCAGAAAAAAAAAACAGCTTTACATAGAAGAGTGCAAAGGCCTTTTCATTGCAAGAGAACAGAGACACATGGCTGAGGGCACTTCTTAAAATTCTTTCTGAAAAATTAATCAGGCCAAACTCTAGACTGAAAAAATCAACACACCATATACAGTACAATGTACTCTGTTGAAAAGTTTCAAATAATCTAAATTCAAACTAAATTAATTAAATATCTTTTTTCTTTTAGTTGGCACATTTATTATTTTGCTTCACAATTATTCCTAGTAAAATGCTTATGACCTTCTGTTTTTTGAGATAAACTGTCCTTAGAAGGTTTAATAAGAAAAACAAAACCCAAAAATGGGTGTAGTCGTCTCTTAGCAAAGCTGAAAAGTAAAACTCTTTTCATTTACTACTAAAAAAATCAGTAACAACATTCAAAGAGTTGTTTTTATGTCTAAAAGTAGAAAACGGCAAAAAGTAGTAAGAGACAGGCGAGAGACAGTAAGGCTCTGATGTACAGTCAGAAGACAGGTAAGATGTGAACATGGGAATAAGTGAGTGCATGTGAAGCAAACTATATGAATTTTACCTGATGTAACTTGTTAAAAAGGAATGAAAAAATCTTTATTAATGCATTTAATTTTGTTTGTGTAGTTCTTAAAAGAATATGTCATATGTCTACATATGTTTACAATAGCAAGCATTCTTATTTACACTAAAAACCACACAGCTATTTTATGTATCCATTCTGTAGTGTATTGTATTGCCTATTTTTGCAATCTCTTGTCTTGCACTGTCTTTTGTCCTGCACTGTCTTAGTTCTGTGTTATCTTATGTAGCTCTGTGTCTTTATGTAGCACTAGGGTACAAGCTGAACTTTTTCATTTCACTTTGTACTGCATGAGCTATAAATGGTCAAAATGACAGTAAAAGCCTCTTGACCTCTTGACTTGACTCTTGATGAAAGAAATCAGGATGCAATTGTAGATCCCTAATGAGCAATGATAGTGGCAAGGAAGAAACCTTGACAGGAACCAGACACCACATAGCTGTATACAAACTCTATCATCTATAGAGAATAGTTATAGGGATAGGGATAAAATAGTAACCTAACTTTAAACTTTATAATTTTTTCCTCTGTGTTTGTGTACTTCTGTAAAGCTGCTTTGAGACAATGTCCATTGTTAAAAGCACTATACAAATAAATTGACTTGAAAATTTCTTGAAAATGACTTCTTGGCTTAAATATCAGTGAAACTCCTGGATAATCGTCTACTGGAAGTAAAATCTGAGGGGCTACAGCTGCTCTGAGGGTCAGATATTTGTTGCATTTACAGAATGAAGCCATCAATTAATGGGACAAAACATTACTTTCTTCAGATCAGAATGAAAACAGAAAGTTACTCCAGTCACATTCAAGTTTCAGTTGACATATTCAAATATTATTTTATTTGCTAGTGCACAATGACATGTACACGTACTGTGAGCGAGGAAATGGATGCTGCTTTTAATCCAGATGATACCACAGCTCCATGGATGAAAGTCCAAGAGAGTACACCTCTATACGTCAGATCTTATTCCTCAAACAAGTTGTTATCTTTAACACAGAAATTAGGTCTTTGTCTCGTTTCACAAGAATATTGTGAAGAATCCTGCCTAAAGGATGAATCACACCAGGTATTTAAGTCTATTTATTGTTACACTCAAGGTGTGATATACCACGTTTCACAGGCTTCTAAATAGAGCAGGGACGTATCAAAAAGCAAGCTGTTCAAGCCACATTATCCTCTTGGCACTGTTAAATCTCCTCTGAGTTCTAATTGTTCATTGGCCAACCACTGATCTACCTGTACTTAAGACACGTGCCAAGATTAACTTACCTGAAAAAGCCTGTTTCCTTGGCAACCCTGCATCACCGACACGGGCAGGTGGGAAAGTGCTGTCTGAGAAGTAACATATGTTACTGCCAGCCTGCCTCACTCCAGTCCCAAGGTGCATCAATATTTACAGATTCATTAGAAATGGATGCGTCTGAACATAGTCTGCCTGTCAAAAGTTTGGCAACAACTTGCTGTCTTGCTGTCTACAATGTTTTAATGGGTATTTTCTTTCCAACCATTTTTGGAGAAAATAATGTAACACATTAATGTTCGTGATAACCCTAACTACAAAAGCAATGAATGAACAACAACAAAAAGTCTATAGTAAGAAAATACACAGGGATCTGTATGGCAGACGTTCCTTAAAAATGCATGAAAAAAGTGTGTAATTATTCATATTGCGACAAGTCCTATGAATAGATGGTTACTTAGCGTTTTTTGAAAGGTGTCTTGAGTTTATGGTTTGTAAAACATTAGAGGTAACTTCTAATTTCTGACATGGGAAAGTCTTCAGGACAGGGGTGTTTGTGCTGGTTGTGGTTTCTCATTTTATTATTATTTTTATTATTAGCAGCTTTAAGAGAGAGAAATAAAATAGTGGCCTGTGAAGGAGTGACCGTTTATAACTGTTAGAATTGATAGCCATCAGTGTCAAACTACAGTTCCCAGAGATCAGTGTGGCCTACAAATATGGCTGCTTAGGATTCCAATGTCCAGCACACACAATCTATTTGTTTAATATTTTTTAGTGATTTTTGAAACCCAAGACAATGATTAAAGCAAAAAAAAAAAATTCAGTACACAAAATTATAGAAGAATTGCCTTATAAAATAATTCAAATAATTACTATATATATATATATATATATATATATATATATATATATATATATATATATATATATATATATATATATTCTATATAAAACCTGTAATGGTTTTCAGTTGCAGAAAATACAGAGTGTCTATAATCCATCTTGTGATTGAAGGTAGATTTTTCCTTCCAGGAGAGAAGGATGAAGTGTCTAGTAAGCAAGGAAGTAATGGCTGTAACAACATGGGCCTTGTCCTTAAGAAACTGGGATTCTTGATTAAATCTGAATATGGCACATATGGGATTAAGGGAAATGAATTTCCAAAAAAAAAAAAAAAAAAAAAAAAAAAAAAAAAAAAATATATATATATATATATATATATATATATATATATATATATATATATATATATATATATATATATATAAGAATGTATTGTTCTGTTCTGTTTATTATATTCTCTAACACCTCTAAAGCCCATTTCTGAAAATAAATAGTGCCTTGCTTGTTCGAATGCAGAATTGATTTCTACAGATGGTCTGGTCAAAATCACGAGGGACAGAGGGCCTCTCAGCAGGCTTCTGTTAAAGCAGCGACACTCTGAGCCAAGCCGCCTCTTTGAAAGGCCCCAATGTGACAATGAAGTCATCATAGCCATTGCTGCTCACAGCAGGATACTACAGAGTTCTGGCTCTGCTAATGAAGTCTGCTGGCTCGACACAGTATGTTTATGTGCATGCATATGTGATGGTGTTGTTTGGATTATTTGAAGCAGGTACGTATTTATAGAGCAGGATTTTTTTGAGCAGGAAGCTGGTTCATGTGGCACGGCTCATAGCTCCAGGTAAATTCATGTATCCATCACAAATGATCTTAACCTCATTATTTTCAAAACCTTTGTTAATTTACGTATATAGCTGATAGAGCTTTCTTGCATTAGTACTGAATTGTCAGTAGAATGGTTTGGTTCAGGCTTGCTATTTAAACATTATTAACATTATTAATTGGAGAAACCGGGGAGCTCTGTGAGGTTTAAGATTTTCGACTTCTCAAGTGCTTTTAACACCATCAGACCCACCCTACTGGGAGAGAAGTTGAAGCACAGGAATGTGTACAATCATCTGGTCTCATGGATCATGGGCTACCTAACCGGACATCCCCAGTATGTCCGAATACAGAACAGTGTGTCCGACACCGTGATTTGCAGCACTGGTGCTCCTTAGGGAACAGTTCTTTCTCCCTTTCTCTTCACCCTGTATACATCAGATTTCAGATACAACTCGGGATCCTGCCACCTTCAGAAATTCTCCGATGACTCTGTGATTGTCGGATGTATCCAGGGAGGTTACACCTCAGAGTATCAGACAGCAGTGGACAATTTTGGTGTGAGCTCAATCACCTACAGCTCAATGTTGGGAAAACAAAGGAACTGGTAGTGGACTTTAGAAAATCCAGAACCCCAGTCTCTCCTTTGTCTGTCCATGGTGAGAAAGTTGAGATTGTCGAGGATTACAAATACCTGGGAGTCCATATTGACAACAAACTGGACTGGACACTAAACTCAACATTACTCTACAAGAAAGGTCAGAGCAGGATGTACTTTCTGAGGAGGCTCAGGTCCTTCAACGTCTACAACACCATACTGCGGATGTTCTATGAGTCTGTGGTGTCTAGTGTCATTTTCTATGCAGTGGTCTGTTGGGGAAGTAACATGAAGGTGGCAGAGAGAAATAAACTGGACAAACAATTAGGAGGGCTGGCTCTGTACTTGGCATGGAGCTGGACCCAGTTCACGTTGTTGTTGAGAGAAGAATGCTGTGAAAACTCCATTCAATCCTGGACAACCCATCTCATCCACTACACAGTGTTCTGGTTAATCAGAAGAGCACATTCAGCCAGAGACTGATCACTGCCAAGTGTTGTACTGAGTGATTTCGGAGATCTTTCATCCCTGTGGCAATCTAACTGTACAATTCCTCCCTTTAAGTGTTGGGTCATTTTCATGTGTAATTTCATGTGCAATAATCAATAGAAGCCTTGTGTGCAATATTACAGTTCTACACTATTATTTTTACAGTATTTATACAGTATTTGTATTTATTTATTCTATTTTACGGTTTATTTTTACTAGTTTTTTGTTTTTTCTTCTTCTTCTTTTATAGAGTATATATTTCTTTCTTTCTCTCTTCCATTTTTATTAGAGCAACTGTAACATGGCAAATAAATTTCCCATTGGGATTAATAAAGTTCTTTGAATCTTGAATCTTGAATTGAAATCAGTGCAAAGATTTCAAAATTGTATCTAGGGCTGCTAAGAAACCTGCTACAAAAAGAAATTTGACATGTTTCAATTCCCTTGAAAATTGCTTGACAAATACTTACAAATAGTACATTCTAGTTAAGGATTAAGCAGAATGTTCTCTCTCACAACCATGCATCTCATCTGCATTCAGCCTAATTAGCTCCCTCTGTGCATTTAGATTTTGCTCATAAGTGGGTGATTGGCAGTGCCTTACTGACAGAAGGAGCCCTGCTCTCCAACTTGCTTATTTTTAGAACAAGAACAACTGTAGACATTGAGTTTAGGATTACTAGTAATTCTAGACCCTGTGCAACACAGTGGAAGCTTATTTTTTTCCAAATCATTTTTTCAAGGAACAGCAAAAATAAATAAATTAATTAATTAATGAATAAAAAAACCCCCAGCTAAATGAGAAATAAAAATAAATGTTTTGTTAATACTGAATTTTAAAAATAACAATAGATTTTCAGCATTCAGACAAAACAACAGATTATTCGTTCAGGTCTACCTCTGAACGCAATTCGCCCACTGCAAATGATCAAAAATGCAGCTGCATGACTTGTTTTCAACCTGCCAAAATTCTCCCACACCACCCCACTGCTGCGTTCCCTCCACTGGCTTCCGGTAGCTGCACGCATCAGATTCAAAACACTAATGCTTGCCTACAAAGCCAAGAATGGACCAGCGCCATCTTACCTCAAAGCTCTCGTCACTCCTCGCACTGCACCTTGCTCACTCAGATCCACTAGCACTGCTCGACTGGTCCCACCATCTCTCAGGGAAAAAGGTAGGTATACATCTAGACTCTTCTCTGTTCTGGCACCGAGGTGGTGGAACGAACTTCCCCTAGGTATCCGTACGGCCGAGTCTCTGACCGTCTTCAAACGGCAACTGAAGACTTTCCTTTTCCTGAAGTACTTAAACTAGCTCTTATTTTTTCCTGTTTATGTATTATGTTGCAAAGTTTAAAAAAAACAAAAAACAAAACAAAACAAAAAAAAAACCCAACTCAGTGTTAGGCTAATGGTATCCCAAGTTTGTGTCTTATTGAACCAGTGTTAATGTATTCAGTGAGTGAGAACTAAAGCACTTTGTACGTCGCTCTGGATAAGAGCGTCTGCCAAATGCCAGAAATGTAAATGTAAATGTAAATGTAAATGTAAATGTGTTGAAGCAGATTAATTTGGAGTTTTGTGAAGAGCAAAAGATGTAGGTAAAATACAGTCAGGACTATTGCTGACTTCTTTCTAGTCCTATGAATTCATGCAACCTTGATTACATTAAAATGATTTGGTTGCCATTTGGACCAATGTTTTCCAGCCCACTTTGCTGACACATAAGTTACACACTATCAACAGTGAAGGAATGTAAATTATTTCCAGTTTTGTTTTTAGAAAATTGGAGCACAACAGTGCAAGTTCACGTACTACATGGTGACGAATAAAAAAAAAGTGTAAGAACATTTCACGAGTTTGGGTGTGGATGTTCTGGAAGTTCTTGATGAAACTTTTGCCAAAGAGTGGATGATGAGCAGATTTTTGACAATGATTTATCGGACCAACTGGATTTGAAATTGGATAGTGATGACTCATGACAAATGACTCATTTCAAGATTCTGACAAATTAAGCCTTAGCTTGACATGAAGACAAAGTTGGCTGAATGGGGAGTTAGTTGGAATATCTCTCAGTCTGCTTTTTCAGAATTACTGCATACACTAATAAATGAAGGTCTTAAAACTCTCATGTCTACTTTAGGAGACAGTGAAGTAAAAAAAAAAAAAAGGTGTGTGTGTGTGTGGGGGGGGGGGAGTGGAAGTTATTACCATTTTGGCCTTTATGATATGCGCAGAGTAGATCAATGCACAAGATAAACTCACAGTCACATTAACTCTAAGACTATATGTTGATGAAATACCACTTTTCTAAACAAATATGTTTTCAATCAAGAGGACAGCTATGTGTGTCACTTACGTAGGGAAAAGATGTACCAGAGAAGAAGGTAAGCTGACAAAAGCTGATGTTCTGGACAATATTCTTCTGGGAAACTTTGGGACCTGGCATTCATATGGATGTTACTTTGTATTGTACTACCTACCTAAACATTGCTGCAGACCATGTACACCTCTTTATGTCAATGGTATTTCCTAATATCAGTATATACACAGTATACTACATAATAGACATATATATGGATACATGCTTCTCCTATTTTAATAACCGTCAGCCACCACAAGCTAACATCTAACATGAACATATTTCAATCAATGATCCTTTAAAAAAAACCCCAAAGTTCATTTGTGTTACTTTAATCAACACCTGATGACTTCACTCTTAAACCTTTTAGCCCCAATTCAGCACAGTTGCAGTGTCTTCTACATGAAAAGCTCTAGACCTCCACCTACACCTCAGCTCTAAATAATGTCTTGGACACCGAGAGAACACCGATGTAAACAAAGCAGTTTTGTGATGAACACAAGTGAAGACTATTAAAAATGCAATCAATTACACACAGTCCTATCAAGTAATTGAATGATTCTCTTTTTAATTCAGCTCACTGAGGGACAGTTAAACACTTACACATGCAAATCTCTAATCGAAACACTGGGAATGTGGGAAGTGGTGTGTTTTAATCAGTAATTACACAGACAAGGTTTGGCTAATTAAGTCTGTGTTTGGCAGAGGTCTTTGGAAAGGGCATTACAAGCCCAGGTACTTACATTAATGCCCCTGAGGCTGGCTGGAAATTAGAAGCAAAGTAATGTTTCATACTCACTGATTGGCTTAATCAAGCACTGACACATGTATAAGTGGATTCATGCTGAAAATAAACCCATCAATTATTCAGTGAAGCTTGGTTACATCGTGTATCTTTTTATCCAAAACAATTACATAAATAAAGATGGCAGTATGGCATGGCTTATGTATATAAGGAGTGTTGCTTATGTATATAAGCTTATGTATATAATCATGTCCTTTATATTTGTAAGGGTGTTAAGTTTCAGTAAGGAACAACAACAACAACAATGTTATACCCACTCTGGATTACTCATTTGGGTTAACTCAGAAGACAGAGACAATGCTCAACAACAACCACAACAGCAGAAGAGCTTCCAGCTATTTTCTTCCATGCTGATTGTTCTGTCCATACTGAGCCCTCTGCTCTGTCACACGACTGATTTCGGGCTGTGCCGTGTTGTATTGCCCTGTCACTCCATTGCTAGATGAAGCAGGACTTAGGCTATTGGGGAAGTGTGTGTGTGGGGGAGCTGGGGAAAAAGGAGGAGGGGTAGGTAATTGAAGTCTGAGGGACTGGAAAGCTGAGACCAGAACGATTTCTCTCCAGGGTCATGCCCTACCTAGGAAGAGCCCAGCATATTACAGCACCTCTGGCGACTACTCATCAACCAGGTGACACTCGCAGGCGCACGTTTCATTTCACATTACATTTTCACATTTAATGAAACCAGTGACTTTCCCATAAAAGGGTGGAATGGTCAGTACAAAGGTCTAGATTTAGCTGCAACAGAATAGTGCCTATAAACAGAATCCTATAATAGACACCTAACAAATATATATTATAGTCTTATTACAATGAGCCTAGAATCAAACAACACAATAAACCATGGCGTGAATGGACTGGGGCAACAAAGGACACATGAAAATGTAAAAAAAAGAAAAAAGAAAATGTATAAAACAGCTATGAATGGTGAAAGAACTAGTGTGTGTAGCATAGAATTATACAGTAGCAAATTTCCATTTGCCATTTATGTGCCATGTGCTGAGGGAGAGTCAGCACCAACAAAAATCTTTTCATAAAGCAAATGTCTTTACTTTAATTTTTAAACTGAAGAGACACTATATATAATTCCTACATATTTACTAACAGAAAATCAACCAACAGAAAAAATGTATCAGTATTTTTGTGCATATGATTGTTTTGCAGGTTTTAAATCTAATTATGTCTTCAAACTGCTGTGGTGTAAGAGGAATAAAATACTTTCAGGATGTACTGATAATGGAACAAAACCAGTTTAAGTAACTCTATTACTTTGGGCCATAATCATTCAACTGATCACTGTTAATTACTTTCTTATATTCCATTGTTTTTAAATTAATGGCTCAGGTGAATTTCAACATAAATGTGCCTAAAGCATCTACAATAGCAATTATGTGTCTTATAATCAACAATCCTACAAATCCATGGTAATATGACATTACACCGGTCCACATGCAAACATACACATGTACAAATCCAAGTGGGAATTGTGTTCGAAGTGTTTCAAGTCTTATGCTCCTGGTAACTGAAGCCTTAAATCCACGCTGGAAACTAATTCAATTTTAATAATGATATTAACGCTAAGAGAAATATTTCTGATTTTGTAATGTGGCGTGATGAAGAAGACCCTTGTCATGGCAGAATGAAAGGTGTCATTCATCAGCTGCTAATGGCTGTGAGGATAGGATGCCTCCTAATGCACTTGTTTCAGCAGTAGATCAATTAGTGACAGACTAATATACTTAGTTTAAAGCTGCTAGTCCTCACACAAACCTATAAATACATTACTATCATTTTTTAAATCTTGGCAAACATTATACAGCGTAAAATATATGATGAAAAATGAGAGGACACACACACACACACACACACACACACACACACACATCGAGTATCTGTAAGCTTAACATAACATATGACTCTAGTAATATAATACTTGTGGTAAATGCATTAATCACATTTTCTATCTACCAAACAAAAGAGCTAATTCCAGTAGTGATAGAACACAGACAATTTTTTAAATCCTCTCTGCTTTAAGGTTATCTCAGCAGAACCATTTCTACAACATGAGAAAACTCAGCCTTATCTGTAAGAAAGCATTAATAACAGGTGAGATGGAGGATGGGGGGCCAAGAGCTGGGCTACCACCTGTCTGAAATGAAAAATGGCTCTGCGTGTCTCATGGGTTGGTGAGAT
The DNA here is from genome assembly GCA_033459395.1 of Hemibagrus guttatus. Lineage (NCBI taxonomy): Eukaryota > Metazoa > Chordata > Actinopteri > Siluriformes > Bagridae > Hemibagrus > Hemibagrus guttatus. The sequence continues at coordinate 17,759,003 of JAUCMX010000016.1, read as the reverse complement.
GGGCTCACAGGAGAGCCATAAAATCCACACGAAACAGGAGTAAAAGAATGAATTTGTGGAGAAGCAGCACTACCATCCCCTGGGGTGTGTGTGTGTGTGTGTGTGTGTGTGTGTGTGTGTGTGTGTGTGTGTGTGTGTGTGTGTGTGTAAGGGGGTGTGGGGTGTATGCTGTGTGCAAGAAATCATCTTCTCTCACCAGCACCATCATTTGCATGCTGCATAATCTCCAAGGCTTTACCATGCAAATGCCTCATAACATGGAAACAGATAGACTTTGGAACGGCCGTCAAGAGTAAATTTACATGTGCGCGGCCAGCCACTGCTGCGATTCTAAATCACTTTCAATTACATGACACTTTCCATATAGAGGCTCTGATTTAGAAATATGGAAAGGTCTCTTCAAAATGAGGCTTGAGACACACGTCGCCCAAAATCAAGTTTCAATTCCCCCTTTTTCCTTAGTAAAAGCCCCAGAACAGAACATTATTTCTCCTGTGTGTTACTTGAAGTCAGTTCTACTGAAAGCATCTTAATTCTCTTTGCTGTCTGTAACAATAGCTATGTGGTCTGTTTTTTAAATATAATGTGTTATTAAAGGGTGGTGGTGTTGGTGGTGGGGGTTCTCGGCTTAGTGTTTAGCAGGTTTTCCTCGCACCTCTGGGGTGGAGTTTCAATTACCGCCTCCACACTGGGCTCCCAGTGCTTCAGGGGTTTCCTCCGGGTACTTCAGGTTTCTCCCCCCGTCCTAAGACATGCATCCAAAAAGATGCTGAATACCATCTGTAACTTGTATGTAGTGTGTGATGGTGTGTCCTGCGATGGGTTGGCCCCTCTGTCCAATGTGCCCCATGTCCCCTGGGATAGATTTCTTGTGAACCTGTGTAGGATAAGCGGTTTAGAAAATGGATGGATGGATTATTATTATTAGTTAAGAATAAAGCATGATGCAGAATGCTGTTAGAGAAATATTCAAAGAAGATGGCTCTTGCTACCCAAAAGCTGATTAATAATTGTATTAAATTGAAGAACAATATTTTAAATACATTTAAATTTACATGTATTGTGAAATGTCTGTAAAAGTTATAAAAGGACGTTTTTTGACCAGGCTCTCTTTCTTTCTTTTGAAATCAATAAAACAATAAAATGCAGTCTGTCATGTTACCAAGAAATGAAAACCCCCAAAATACTGAAGACATTCCTGTGTTGCTAAAGTTCAGCTTCACTTCTAATTTTTACAAAGACTGGAGACTCCTTTTAAAAATACTGAATAATTGTCTCCTCAAAGTACACACACACTTTCTCAACTCGTTAATGTGAAACATTTTATTACTATAGAAAAAAAATATTAGAACGAGGGCATTAATTCACCTTTTTTGCTGCTGTTATGGAAAATCAACACTACCTCCACCAATCAGAATTTAGCAGTGCTGTAGTATAAAATGAAGATAACAGACAAGAATGAGGATAGAGTCTGTGGAAAACTGATAAAGACTGAGTGACAGATAGCAACACTAGCACTGATCTGGAGATCATACTGTAGCAGGTAATAATGCCACACTGTCCCAGGAGCTAATAAAACAGCATTACATTGTTGAAATGTCCCAAAACACTACTCCTCAAAAGAACAGCACAAAATCTGAGGATGTGGAGAAAGCAATGCATTGCAAAACAAAGCTGTTTCTCTAGTTTCATGAGGAACTTATTATTTGAAATGTAGGCATTTGGGTATATAGGGAGGACGTTATTATCTGAAACTGTGCAGCGGTAGGATCTCATACACATACACCACGTAGCCCAGGTTCAATTCCCTGGCATATGAACCAACAAAGCCACTGAGGGGTTAACTCTCTGTGCCAGTCCCCAAAAAAAACCTGTTCCAAAATCAAATATGTGGAGCAGATGATTCACTTTGGCGACCCAAACAGGGAGCAGCAGAAAGACAAAAACAACATTTCACCCTGTAGAAAAGATGTCACTGAATGTTTTGCTGGCATCATTTGCTTATTACCAGTCATCCTGAGATCTTCTGCTTTCCAAAACTGCCTGAGCCTTCCTGATGCCCCACATCTGCTTGAAGCATTACCTGAAAATCACCGGCTGTTGCCTACAAGGACAACCTAAAGCTCATGATGAGATTACTATGGATGGTACCACACAGACTCCCTAAAGATAGCTGTGGATGTTCCTCCTTATTACTAAAAACATTTTACACTCAAGTCTTAATCACTGAGTAGATACACATTTCCTAACAAGCTCCTGTTAACATAATTACCATTTTGACTTTATAGCTTACAGTTATAGAGAAAAAAAATCTACTGTATAATTGCACTGGTCACAGAAAGGAGAATGGGATGATCTGAGTCTGATTCCTCTCAAGGTTTCTTCTTATCATCATATGGGATCTTATTCTTGCCACATTTGCCTCTATTCCACTCATTAGGGACAAAGTAAAAATGTTAATGAAAATTCTATATCTGGATATCTTTAAAACAGCTTTGCGACAATGCGCATTATTCAAAGTGCAGTATAAATAAAAAATATATATAATATCATTTGACGAATTTGACCTAAATTCCACATTCATTACAGCAGTTTCTAAAAATGCCAAATCTTGATTTGATGCTAATTGTTTTGTCAGTTGGTTTAGAGTAGGAAGGTCCTCTTTAAATACTAATAACATGCGTAAGAAGGATGTTTAAATACTGATGACCTCTTCTGAGCTTGTGTTCTGCTGATTTGCTTGTGTTGCTTCAAGCCGCTAAATTATTTAAACTTAATTAAATTACTCACTGCCAAAGAGCAATTTCTTTGTTGTTTTTAATTATATTTATACACAACCGCAGTATGAGATTTAATAGAAAGCTGAAGATTACAGAGAGGAGGAATGTGAGTATTCAGACACCTCTTTTTGTTAATTTAATATACTTCAAGATGTCTTATTTTGAAGCAGCCTACAAATATGGCCGCCTGGGACTACAGCCACTGCCGCTCCCATGTTCTCAGCCGCCTGTTCTCCATTAATACGTTTTGTTGTTCTCTTTTTAGGGCATTTTGTTTCAATGCCTCTTCGTGAAGTATACATTCAGTTTGCTTTGATTCATGATCTTACAAAACATTTTCTACATCACCTGGTTTGTGTGTTCCTGCCATTTTGTATCATGTGCATCATACCTCTGTAGTCTGTTTTCTGACCCTAGTGCATATATTCTCTTCAATTTTAAACTGATAATACCTTTTGACTTTGTACTAATAAATATGATTGCAACAATTTTTGAACAACACAAAGTAATCAGAACAACACAAAGTACTTTGTTGCTAAGCTTTTGTTGATTAAAGCTTTGAGACATCTACAATAAGAAGTAATTCGCCTTTTGTGGTCAGCATTGTGATTCAGATTTGTCCACTTACTCTTGCCAAGTTGTCTTCAGCTCCCCAAGGTTATGAGGGTCCTACTCATGGACTTGTAGTCCTTCATCTTCTTTTCAAGAAAGTGGTTGAGATAGGACTATATGTTTGGTATGTTGAAACAACCATCTTCTACCAAGATTCAGTTTCCTGGCCTCTAATAGAGTATGACTTAGTGAATCGCTGCATACATGTTTCCTTTGATGACCTGTATGCTGCTTCATTTACTTTCAGAGAAGGAGCTACATATTGTGATAATTTTCTGCCTTTTTGTTTTGTCTTTTTCTCCAAAAGTGTTCTAAAGTAATTGATTTTGTTCGAATTTCTGATGCACTCTGCATTCTGCCAAGAAGTTTATGGTATCAGTTTATTGCTTTTTGTTGCATCCAGCAACTATATTTGAGATTCTGCAGGCTTCTCTCTTACCTTCCTTAGCACTGTGCTTGCAGCGTAAGGGATAATATAGCTGTTATTCCTTCAAAATTCCACCTGCAGCATACTGAACAGATTCTATTGATGGCTGGTTAAGGTCTTGTGGTCCGTGGTTCTTTAGCTTATTCCATTTGAGGGTGGTTTAATTATATTGTTCCTGGGAACTTTCAGCATGGTTACAGCTGCTATATTTATCTAATGTTAGCATGCATATTTTTTCTCCCCAGAGGTAGAGCTTGATTAATTTTTATGTATCCTTAACATACTGTATATACCTTACAGTATATTTAAATAAAATGATGTATTATAGGTTCTTATATACTCTCACTATACTTATATTGGTAGGAGAATGTTGGACATGGAGCTGCCAGGCAGGAGGCAAAGAGGAAGGCCAAAGAGGAGGTATATGGATGGAATTAATGAGGATATGAAGCTAGTGGGTGCAAGTGTTGAGGATGCACAAGATAGGGATAGGTGGAGAGAGATGATTCGCTGTGGCGACCCCTGAAGGGAAAAGCTGAAAGAAGAATAAGAAGAAGATATACTCTCACTATACTCATAACCAAGTTTTGGAAGGCTTCTACAAAACTGACCAGTAAATGTAAGACTAGTAAATTTGATCATTTTTCTATTCATTCTCTAAATTCTCTGTAGTGTGTGAATGTTTCTGCGATTGAGCCCTGTGATAGACATCCTGTCCAGGGTTTACCCTGCCTTATGCCCTGGGTCAGTTGGAATAGACTACAGGTTCTCTGTGACCCAGTAGGATAAGTGGTGTAGAGAATGGATTGATGGAGTGTGTTGTGAGTAGATGTTGACTATGCTTTTGTATGTCTGGTCAAATCAAATTTAGCTTTTTGTATTTTTGTTTATAATGCCACAGTGAAAGCATCAGATTACTAATACTGGTTCAACTGGTTCATTTTAGTTTTTAAAATCTTCTCTAACCTAATCAATTAGTGAACCTAGATTTGTAAACATTTTTAAAATTGTGCTGTGGGTCAAAATGTCTTTTTTTTCTACATTAATAAAAAAATGTAATTAATTTATTTTTGTTTACATTTAATAATTGAATACTATTTAATAAATCTAAAAACAAACCCATGCATAATGAAACTTAAAAAAAGTTTAATTGCTTGTACATTAATACAGCAAGAGGTGTGTGTGTGTGTGTGTGTGTGTGTGTGTGTGTGTGTGTGTGTGTGTGTGTGTGTGTGTGTGTGTGTGTGTGTGTGTGTGTGTGTGTGTGTGTGAGAGTGAGAGAGCGAGTTGACTGTGATGAGGTGGGGGGTTATGTGGGGGACAACACAGGTTCTCAGACTTGCTAGCCATAATTTCCTAAAATGTGATAAAGATCTACAGTGGAAGCTGTAATACCAATGAAACTGTTCATTTCCTCTAATTGAGTGGCTTTGAAACAAAAAGCCAGACAGCCAGTCCACTCATCCATTCATCATTCCCCTCTTCACCAGCACTTTTGCTCCACTGACACTGATGTGTTCTGTCAAATAAAGACAGAGATGGTATCATACCTCTGGATAGCGATTTAATCTGACACTGTGCTTTGCTGGGCACATTGTCTGCAGTAACACAATGTCAAAATCAAATTAGATCAATGTCAGTCCTTGCTGTCTAAACCTCCATGTGCCAGCCTGAGGAGGATGGGATCCTCTGTGAGTTTAATTTCTTATGGTTTCTTCCACTTTTCTACCACACAGGGGCAATTTTTTGTGCCTTTGGCTTCCTTTTACTCACTGAGATTTAATGAATTGAGGCCTGAAAAGCCTCATGTGCTCAAATGTCTCAAAGGAAAAATAGAATTCTTGCTAGTTTTTTCTATGAAAAAGAAGAGCTGGAGTAGCGTGATGTAAGGGTAAAAGGGGGGAATGGTGGAATTAAATCTGCCATTATATTTTTAATATTCAGTTCATAGCACTGTGTGTATATTTTCAATTCATTGCACTTTAATTCAGTTTTATTTGTATAGTGCTTCTGACAACAGACTTTGTCACAAAGCAGCTTTACAGGAATATAAAAACTCTGAATAAAAAAAAAAAAGGAAACTCATAATATTAATATTTATAGTATTATGGCTAGGATGGGGCATTGGTGGCTCAGTGGTCGGTTCCTTGCCCATCATGCGGAAGGCCCGGGTTCGATTCCCAGGCACTGGATGCAGTGCCGGTCCCAAGCCCGGAAAAATGGGAGGGTTGCATCAGGAAGGGCATCCAGCATAAAATATTTGCCAAATTGATGTGCGGACCAGTTGGTCCGCTGTGGCGACCCCGAACAGGGAGCAGCCGAAAGCATTAACTATAGTATTATGGATTGGATTATTTATTATTTATTATAAATATAAATATTAATTAATATTTTAGTTGTAATATTTATTCCTAATGCGCATGCCAGTGGTAATTTTAGCAAGGAAAAGCTCCCCTTTTTAAGACGATATGAGGAAAAAACCTTGAGAGGAACCAGACTCGAAAGGGAACCCAATCCTCATCTGGGTGACACTGGAGAGTGTGATTATAAATAATTTTTTCTTTTCTATAACGGTATACAATACAAACAAGTGCAATTGTGTAATCAGGAGCTTTTGAGCAATATCTCATAAAAGTATGAACATCAGTGTGATTTCTGAATTCATTATAGTTTTAACATAAATTCCTTTCTGCCAAAGCCATCAAATGTTCAATCACTGAGATCGAGCCCAAACTGACCACAGCAACAACAGTCTAAAGTGGTCTCCAAGTGTCCACATCAATCCCATGAATCTCCGGTCTGTTCTCGGCAGCATTGAGCACCTTTGAGTGATGAGACTCCAAACAGAAGAAGAGAATCAGGATGGATCGGGCAGGTCCAGAGCTCGGTTTTCCTACATAATCATTCTTTACATTTATAGCATTTGGCAGATCCTCTTATCCAGCGTGACTTGCATTTAATCTAATTTCATACAACTGAACATTTGAGGGTTAAGTGCCTTGCTAAGGGCCCTAGCAGTGCCAGCTTGATGGTGCTTGGATTGGAATTAACCTTCTGATCAGTAGCCCAACAGTTTAACCACTGAGCTTGCATATATTTTTAAGATCTCTGTCTCTTTGTCTCTTACAGTTTATGTACTGTCTGTAATTCAGTGGATCTCTTTCATGTGCATCAGAACTGTCAGAATAACAAACACAACAAAACTCCATTGTCAACTGTTAAATTTTTTTTTCTTCATTTTTTCCTACTGAAATGGCCTTGTGCCACTATTAAAAACTACCAAAATAATTCAGTTAAAAAGAAAAATTAATATTACATATAAATAGTTCATTTGTAACAGACATTAACAGTTACAAGATCAGAGAATTCACTCCTGATGCAAAACAATCCTCCTAGATGCATAACTTTGCACAGTGGAAAGAAAATGTAAGATCCCAGAGGAAATATTCATGTACACAGGCAGAACATGCAAAACTCCACATGGATAGTAAGCCAGGCTTAGGATTGGTCCTGGGATCCTGGTTCTTCCTGCTTTGAGGCAATCTCCACTGTTTAAAGCACTATACAAATCAAATCAAATTAAATTGAATACTGAAAAGGAAGATATTTGGTATTCAGCATTTTAGAGGGACATGAATCTCAGCAGCCTAAAACTGGTGACGTTACTGCCAGTTCCTCTTTGCGATATTCTTTATTTAAGATAGAGTCAGATAGTTGTGAAAACAGATAGTTTTCACCTTCTGTAATTTATGTAATATGAATAATTTCAAGAAAATCTAAGCTCAAATGCATTCAGTACTAAGTATTAAAAGTAATTGAAATTTGTCATTCATTCATTCATTCAGTATTTCAAGGAATTTCACAGCTCAGAAGTGTATGGTTTATAATATGGCTGTCAAATGAAATCAAATTGTATTTAAATACTAAAAATAACCCTGACAGCCCTAGCAAATACTGTACAGTGTCAAAATCCTGCAATTATAGAATAAGAACAAGCTTTTTAATGAGATAAGAAGGCATGATTCTAAGAACTGATGAAATCTCTGCCACTTTGAGAAACTCACAGGCATTTACAAAACAGGTGCTGTGCTCAATTGATGTTGAAAAGCAAAACACAAAAAGATAGAATGTAGGAAATAAAGAAAATAAACAGAAGCAGAGGGGCAGACATCTCTGCAGAGACGAGAGAATCCTATAACCCTTTAATAAACACAGCAACTGTACAGGAAACACTCTCTTTATTGCTTCATATGGGATGACTAGCTGTGTGATGCTGAAGTTTCAGAGCACAGGGGTTTTGCTTAAGCATTTTATTATACTTTCTGAAAGAACAAGGTTGTCTCAAAGATGGAACTAAGTCACAAAGGTACTAAGATTTTATGAACTTTATGGATATTTGAACTAAGTCTCTCAGGTACAGTTTACACAATATTACAGAAAATATAATATAAACACGTGTGCTGCATTTCCAAGAGAAAGGAACCCAAAAACTAGGAAAACAACTAACAATATGGCCAACTGTGGACTGATTTGTGAACCACAATGTTATCAGACGTTTGAATGAATGCACTTAATGTCCATGAGTGATTCAGTCTGCTGACACCTATCATCTATCATACTGAGCAGTTCACAAGAAACATTCATTTTATATTTATTTTATTATCTCATTCTTTTAGTATGGCAACTGGGTTTGTGTACTTCAGTGAACCTCAGGGCTGAACTGGAGATGTGTGAGATGGAAAGGCATGGACTAGATATAGGTGGCCATTTCTGTATTCCTGAAATAAATCTCAGGAAGGAAAACTGATTGTGTTTATTCACAAAATAGCAAGTAAGAGTGTACATATATGGCATTCTTGGAGAATGTGCTCGAGTGGATACCTCCTACTGAAACTGGGGTACTGGGGGCACAGTGCTATACTGTGGGCCTTTAATGTTCATGTCAGGAATGATGGAGATGGTTGAAGGGACATGATTGGGAGAAACAGCTTCCTATCGGAGCTTGAGCTGTGAACTGTGAACTTTTATGAAAACTGCTCATAACTGTACTTGTTACCAGCACTTTGGGCTAAATGCCAATGATTGGCAAAGAGAAGGACAGATTTGTCAACTGGTCAGTACTGGTGGTGAGTTGGATTCATTGCCGGCCAGCTGTACCTTTTTAACTCAGAACATCCTTTGTTGATCGTTGCTCAGGAGGACCAATCTCTGAAAGGACCTCTCCTATGTTTTAGGACATTGGGATTAAATGGACCATATTCATATTCATAAAATGGACCACAATCATAGCGGCAGCTGTAAGAAGTTTGGTACCTGCTATGACAGTAATCCTAGGATGCACTGGTAGAAAACAGCAGTGAGGGAAGCAAAGGAATGAAGTCTTCCAAATAATTTTAATAATTGGCTTTCCACATTTAATTGCCAACTACATGAGATTCTAAAGGGCTGCAATAAAAGCAAAAATAAAAATAAAAAATAGTCTCTTGGAGTTTATCTCTGTAGCTGAGGTTATCACAATTAGCAGCAGCAGTGGAAGTTTTGGCCAGAGGCACTGGATTAGGTTGGTGTTGTGTGATTAATACAACAGATTTAGGGCATTGTCTTTGTACTAGCAAACTGGTATGGCAGCTCCTATGTATAAAAATGAGGACAAGCGCATGTGTTACAATTAAAAAGAAACCACAGTCAACAGCCACCCAGGAAAAGTGACTGTTATGGAGAGGAAACTTCAGATTTAACCGAGCTGAATGGAGTTCCGTGGGAACAATGCAGGTTTTCCCAGGTTGTGGAACAGTGGACCAGCACTTTATCCTTTGACAGCCTGTAAGGTACTAGACTGGAATGTTTCTCTCCCAGATGAGTGGAATATAACCTTGTGGTTATATTCATGTGTGATGAAAAAAGGAGTATGAGTTTCAGAAATGAATTCAGCGGTGAAGCATGAGCTTAATTTTCTGAATAAGCTCTCTGTTTACCAGCTGGACATGCCTGAATCCTACCAGGAAAAGAAGAAGGGAAAGTACCAAAGCTCTTATACATGTTCAAAAGCACAACAAACCAAAATGAAAATGCACACTAGCTGCAATGACGTACTACAGGTTGATAGAGTCCTGCATGTAATGGAGCCAAGGCAAGGCTAGGTACTGCTACAGGTGGAATATAACAGACGCTTAGTTTAAATGAGGGCATCATGTTGGTTCCTGATTCTTGATAAGATTATTGCTGGTACAATGGTTACAGAAATCCTACAGGCGGGGACAGGCAATGGAAGCAAGAGCAGTGGAACCTAAAAGACAAAATGGGACTTTTGGTCAAACTAGTTGGCTCAAACAGTATTGCCAGAGCTTGGTAGAAACATTCTGTACAACCTATCAAGTACCTGGACCAGAGTTTTGGCATGCGGAGGCAAAAGTCGTTGCTTTTTTTCTGTCTGAAAGCAGATACCTAGGTGCCACACAATATGCTAATGCCCATTTCACAAAAATTATTTTGTACTAAATAAATAAATACATAAATATATAAATAAATAAATACTCAAAGAGAGGTGGAAAAGCAAGGACTGACTGTGTCACTACTACTGCATCTTTTTTTCATAAACCCCTAATTGGATTAAACATACAAATGGAGCCACCAACACCATGGTGGTGTTTTACATAAACTGCCAAGGAGCGACAAAATCACATATCTTGAAGTGGGCAAGCATGCTCTGGGCATCTGGATATGGAGTTTTTTTCTAAAATGACTAGAAATACCTTTCTGGGTCTATCTTAGGTGTATGTGGCAGCATTGTTTGTACACCAGGGTCTGGTTCCATTTTGATCTCCTAGAAGCCCCTAGATAATTCCTCTCATTCCACACAAACACTGAGCCTTTCACAAACTTAGAGAGTCATTACTTCAACACCACTAATAACGAAAGACAAAACAGGTAGCCCACTGATCTGCCTTCATTCTTTCTTTCACTCCAGCCTTTCTTTGTTGGATTTTTCCTTCTCAACTCTATATTGTACAGTATTTCTTCTGCATGTTGTCTCTTCTGCGTTACCTGAATTCTGTTAGCACCAAAGAACACAGTCTCTGCAATTGCCATGGAAATCAATTTTCTCTAGCAAGGAATGGATTATTGATGGCACTGAGCCTTAAACAAGGAAGCACCCTGGCTATTAACTCCCTTACTTCCAGCACCTAATTAACAGGTAGAGGAAAAATGAGCAAGTAGGTGGAGTCTATGTGTTGCCTTGCAGATTACATTAATATGACAATGTCAGCATTTGAGTTCATTTCTCTCTCTCTCTCTCTCTCTCTCTCTCTCTCTCTCTCTCTCTCTCTCTCTCTCTCTCTCTCTCTCTCTCTCTCTCTCTCTCTCTCTCTCTCTTTCACACTCTTGCACACACAAAGGTATTAAGTATGCAAATAGTCCTGGCTTCAATTTTTTTGTTCATCAATAATGAATGTCTCTATACTAGTTAACAGAGACAACACCTAATCTTCTTCTTCTTCTTTTTTTAAGTTCTTTAACCTCTAACAGACATTGCTAAAGATTTATGGGTATTGTAGTTTCATCCAAAGCTGGTGTAGCATGACACCTGCTGGACTGTGGCAACCGCCAGGAAAAACTACAGTGCCTCCATGACTCCATTTCTCATGCTACCCCACGTTCATAAACTAGCCAAGAAGAAAATGAACTGATTATTCCATTAGGCCTGGCTCTGAAATACTGTCCAATATTCCACATCAACTTTATAGCAGGCAAGACAATGGGAATACTAAAACATCCCAGATAAAATCTTATTGCCCTTTATCTCTTTGGAGACTCCAGCCGTTCCTTTTCTGTTATCTTCATATTCTGTTATTTAACATAAGACTGTTTCCCTCCTTTCTAAAAATTATACCTTTACAGGATTTTATCTTTAAATGCATTACACTAAAATGAATCATTTTTCTTACTTTACTCTAGAGGTTTTTTGGTTGATTTTATTTCATGGTGAGGCCAACTGCCTGGTTCAGTGTTTGGGAGTGATTATCATTTAATAGACTGTCATTGCTTTACTGAAGAATATTACATTGAGGTAACTCTGAACTAAGAGGCTCAGCTGCAGACCTATAATATAGACCTATTTGCAGTGATTCTATCTAGCTTAAGCTTTTTAGTACACAGGTCCCATACAGCAAGATGCCATGGGGAGTAAAACAATCGATCAGTCAATAACCTATGACTGGTTACTATATATTGAGACAACTCCCTCTTTATCTTGTTTTTTAGCACCATTGCATGTGGGTGTGTGCTTAAATTTTCTAGCTTGCTATTTGTTCTGGCATTGTAGAACATGAATAAACCCATCCGGAAACAACCTACTGTATGTGCAATGTCTTCCATACTTTGAAAATAGGTGTGTGTGGGTGTAAGTGTGTGTAGGGGAGAGAGAGAGAGAGAGAGAGAGAGAGAGAGAGAGAGAGAGAGAGAGAGAGAGAGAGAGAGAGAGAGAGAGAGAGAAGAGAGAGAGAGAGAGAGAGAGAGAGAGAGAGAGAGAGAGAGAGAGTCAGCATTAAAGGGGCTTTTTCCTCCCAATGAGTGACAAATAGGTCCTGCCCACCCACCTGGTGATTGCCAGGTATAAGTCAATTGAGAAAATTAGATCTCCTTGTAGTTGATGGTCTCATCAATCCATCCATCCATCCATCCATCACACCTCTTATCCCACTGAGTGGCAGGGAACCTGAAGCCTATACCAGGAGGCTTGGAACATAGTGAATGGAGTCCATTGTGTGTTAAAGTGCAAACTTGATGTAAATAGACCAGGAAATCGTTATGGAAAATCATTGATCAATTTGTAAATAAAATAATTGCAAAATTTGAAAAATGAAATCCATCTTAATTCCAGGTTGTAACACTACAAGCACTAGTTTGTCAAGCTATTAATAGATATTAGATTTTTAGATATGCATAGTTATTTGTGTCCCTAACAATATCACAACCAGGGAACATGTAGTAGAAATGTATTCTTTCACAGAGCTGATGTAACATTTGTAGATCTGAATGATTATGCTTTCCTCATCATCATCATAGCACCACAGCAAGGATGTGTTTCACCTTACATACAGCTATAGAAGAAGCACTCTGGAGAAAACAAAGTGACTCCATGAAAGCATGAACAGTGACTGACAATACATGGAAATGCACCGAAACTCTGTGAAATGGAATGTGTGCATCATCAATTCATTCCCTACTCCACTTATCCTACTGGGTCACAGGGATACCAGAGCCTATCCCAGAAAACACAGGGCAGGGTACACCCTGGATAGAATGCCAGTAAACATGCTAACCACCAAGCCACTGTGCCACAACATTTAACTCTCTCCTAAAAAAAGCCTTTCAGCCTTTACTCAGAAACCAGATCAAGACTAGAAAACGAGACACCCTCTTAGCCCTGCGATAAGAATTTGAGATGAAAGAAGGCACTAAGAATGCAGATCCTGAAAATAATGCTCAGTGCACTAGGACTTGGTACATTTTACCAGAATACAACTGTAGTTAGAGTGACAAATCCAATGTCCTTGAACACACACATACACACAAAACAAAGATTAGTATCTTCTCTGTACACACACAAACACACACACATATTACACACACATATTAGTGTACATTAACGTGAACATACATGCACAGTAGCTCAGCATCATCACACTTGAGCAAAACTGGTAAGAACAGCCGACTGATTGGTATAATTACTCACAGTCATTAGCCTCAGGCAAAATCATCATATCAAGAGAAGATGAGGAAGAATCGTGCCTCCTCCATCCCCTGGCTCAGCATATGACAAAATTGCATGCCTTTGTTTTGAAACAAGCATTAAATGTGACATTTTTTCTTATGCCATTTTCAGTGACACACCGTGCCAAAAAAAGTTTTTTTAAGCCCTCGTTCACAGAAGAGAGTCCAGGGTCCAATGCAGTCTTTCTCGCATATCCCTAAAGTTGACTCTTTTCTGTGAACAAGGGCTTAAAAAAACTTTTTTTGGCACGGTGTGTCACTGAAAATGGTGCACCAATCCTGAATTTAATTGATTTCACAGCTGCCTTCTAATCAAGACAGAGCTGATTTGCATTTGGTGGAAGCTGGCATCCTACTCATGAATGTCTGAGCATCTGGCACCAAGCCAGCAGACAAAGAGGAAGGAGGAACCTTGAATGGAAAGATTGAGACAAGGGGGAGGAGCAGGAAAAGAGGAGGACAAGAAATATGACATGAAACAGTTAAAGGGAAAACAAAACTGAGACAAATGGTGCAGATGACTGCAGAAAGGGTCGAGGAGGCAGAAGTTGAGCAGTGATGACACCAAACAAATGCAATACACAAAACATTTTAGGGATAATTACAGAAAATTAAGAAAAAAACTATTCTACTTCTGTAAAGCTGCTTTGGAACAATGTTCATTGTTAAAAGCGCTATACAAATAAATTGCACTGAATCGAATTCTCCAAAGCATTTTTACTAAAGTGGGCAGATTTGCAGGACTCTGTGTACTGGCATACCAACGTATGTTGTAATACACATACGATTCAGAAAATACCTTTTAGTAGTGTAATGGTAATTGCTCCAAGTAACATGCTGTGTTTAAGATAATGTCACATAAAGTTTATTAGTACAGTGCATGGTCAGTGTCGTTCCATCCATCCAGCCAGTCTCTACACCACTAATGAGTGGGTCACGAAGAACCTGGAGCCTATCCCAGGAGGATAGTCTATCGCAGGGCACAATCTCACACACACTCATTTACACACCAATTTGGAGATACCAATCATTGTACAATGCATGTTTTTGGACTAGGGGAAAGGAAACACCTGAAGCACGGGGAGAACATGCAACCTCCACACACACACACACACACACACACACACATGGAGGATGCAGGAATTGATCCTCCAACCCTGGAGGTGTGAGGCACACATGCTAGCCACCAAGCCACTGTGGTACACTATTTAACCTGTACTTGAATCTATAAATTACATTAATATCACATCACAATTTTATATTATAAAGGATTATACAGTCTATGGTAATATTCTATAAGCAAGAGCTGTATGATATTCATTATGATAATTACTACAGCATAACAAAGCTGTGCTCTGGGAATTGTGGGGACTGAAACTGAACTGAACAGTTTCATTGGTATTACAGCTTCCACTGTAGATCTTTATCACATTTTAGGAAATTATGGCTAGCAAGTCTGAGAACCTGTGTTGTCCCCCACATAACCCCCCACCTCATCACAGTCAACTCGCTCTCTCACTCTCACACACACACACACACACACACACACACACACACACACACACACACACACACGCACACACACACACAAATCAAATTCTCATGAATTACGTGTAGCCAAAAGCCAAAAAGCAGATTAATGGTGTGCATCTCACTGGCACAGAGTACTGTACTCATCTGCCTCCAGACAGAAACCATCTTTCCAGTGGCAAACTAACAGCTGTAAAGGGCCTGGATGATTATCGTGCAGTGGCATTAGCCTACACCATTATTAAGTGGCTTGAGAGACATGTCCTAGATGTCCTAAAGATCCATATAATGCGACGTGGCGATGTAGCTTACAGCAGGTTATGGTTGCTGAACTGGATGTCCCGGTGGTGCTCCGAAAACAATGTGGGCTTCATAGATAATTGGAGCTCGTTTGAGAACAAGGCTGGCCTGTTAGGACGGGACGGTGTCCATCCTGCTCAGGAAGGTGCTGCTCTCATTTCTTGCAGCATAACTCATAGCCTTAGAGCAGATCTAGTTAATCGGTGACAATCCAGAGCCAGGGCCAGGGAGCAGACAAGCAGGCTAATCCGACCGTCTGCTAGCTGCAATGAGTCATCACTCAGGGTTCATAACGTTGAGACTATGTCTGTTTTTCTTCTTTTTCTCCGGCACCCGCTCCGTGTCTGTTCCCGTGGGGGGCCTTGCTCCACCTCCGTTTCTCCGTGGAGGACGCCGCCCCCATCTCTCGTCAGCGGAGGGGATTTCCGGCCTGAAATTTTTATTTATTTTATTTTTTTTTCCGGCACTCGCTCCGCGTCTGTTCCCGTGGGGGGCGTTGCTCCACCTCCGTGTCTCCGTGGAGGACGCCGCCCCATCTCTCGTCAGCAGAGGGGATTTCCGGCCTGAAACTTTTTTCTTCCTTTTTTTTTCTTTTTCTTCTTCGCCGGTACTCACTCCGCCCCTGTCCTCGTGGGGGGCGTCGCTCCACCTTTGTTTCTCCACTTCTCGTCGGTGGAGGACGTTACTGGCAGCACCTGGGTCCCTCCCTCCCTTTGGGGGCTTTCGGCCCAGCCGGGCTGAGGTCGCTCTCGGCTCTACTACGCGTCGGGGGACGCTCTCGGCTCTGCTGCTTGTCAGTGGACGACGCTCGGCTCTTCTGCTCGGCTGTGGATGTCGTTCGGCTCTTCTGCTTGGCTGTGGACGTCACTTGGGACCCTCTGACCTTGCCGCCGTGCCCCTTGCTCCTCCCACTTGCCTCGCCTTGTTCCTCGCTCCTCCCACTTGCCTTGCCTCGTTCCTCGCTCCCCCCACTTGCCTTGCCTTGCTCCTCACTCCCCCCCATTCACCTCGCCTTGCTCCTTGCTCCCCCCCCACTTGCGTCTTCGTGCTCCTCACTCCTTTTCGGGTTACTGGACCCAAACCCCTTCCAGACTGATGGGGATGGGTATGGGTTGGCGCGTCGGGAGCCGCGCCGTGGAGGGGGGGGGGTACTGTCACGGTTGGGAGTTCCCCGTAGGACCACTAGGGGGCCTTCAGCAGGGGTTGTCCTGTCATGTTTGTTTTTGTTTATGTATGCCATGTGTCAGTTTTAGCCCCGCCTTATCCTAATGTGTTCCTGCCTCTGTTCACCTGTTCCTAATGTTCCCTATAATTGCATTCCCTATTTATAGTGGTGTCTGTGTCTTTATGATTTGCTAGTCCTCGTTTGAAGTGCCGTGAGTAGTGTCGTGCTTTGGTTTCATGTTCTTATGTTAATAAACCCCTGTCGATGTCTACCCTCGCGTTGAGTCTGTTCCATCCTGCCGGACACTACCGGCCGTAACATACCTACATAGGAACAATATTCATGAAATGTATCAGTCAGGATTTAGGGCTCATCATAGCAGAGACAGCACTGGTTAAAGTGGTAAATGACCTGTTACTGGCTTCTGATCAGGATTGTTTCCGTACTGGTGTTACTCAATCTCAGTGCAGCTTTTGACACCATTGACCACGCTATTCTACTTGATAGGCTAGAACATATTGTTGGTGTTAAAGGAACAGCCCTCTCTTGGCTCAGGTCTTATTTGACGGATCGTTATCAGTTTGTAGATCTAAATGGTGACTTCTCTATGCATACTAAGGTTATGTTTGGTGTTCCACAAGGTTCTGTCTTAGACCCACTGCTTTTCTCCTTATATATGCTATCGCTTGGTGCAATTATTCGTAAACATGGTATTAGCTTCCACTGTTATGAGGATGACACACAGCTGTATGTTTCAGCTAAGTCAGATGAGATACACCAGCTTATTAAGATTGAAGACTGTATAAAGGACATTAGACAGTGGATGCTTACTAACTTCCTCCTGCTTAACTCTGAAAAGACAGAGGTGCTTGTACTAGGACCACATGCAGCTAGACGTAAGCTTTATGATTACAGAATAACTGTGGATGGTAGTTTACAGCAGTAAAAGATCTTGGTGGGATTATTGACTAATGTCTTTCGTTTGAAGCTCATTTAGATAATATCACTAGGGTAGCCTTCTTTCATCTTAGAAATATTGCTAAGATAAGAAATATGATGTCACTTCATGATGCAGAAAAATTAGTTCATGCTTTTGTTACCTCTAGGTTGGATTATTGTAATACCTTACTGTCTGGATGTTCCAGTAGGAGCATAAACAAGCTCCAGTTATTCTAGAACACAGCAGCTAGAGTCCTAACTATAACCAGAAGATATGAACACATTACTCCTATCTAAATCACACTACACTGGCTCCCAGTCAAATTTCGCATTGATTATAAAATACTGTTACTGACCTATAAAGCACTAAATTGTCTCATGCCACAGTACCTGAGTGACCTTTTAGTTATTTATGATCCTCCACGCCTACTCAGATCAAAGGGTGCAGATTATTTGGTAGTACCTCAAGTAGCAAAGGCTACAGCAGGGGGCAGAGCTTTTTCATACAAAGCCCCACAGTTATGGAATAGCCTTCCAATTAGTGTTCGGGATTCAGACACAGTCTCAATGTTTAAGTCTAGGCTGAAGACACATTTGTTTAGTCAAGCCTTCAATGTATAGTTTTTCTTAGGTAAAGGAGCAGATCTGGAAGGTTCATGGGCATAGAGTGTTTGGTGTACTGGGATGTTTGGATGCTTTTGCCTTACCATGCTCGCAAATCGCTCAGGTTTGCTGACTGTGAAGTGGCTGGATGCTTTATGTCGCGGGAAGCCTTCATGTCTGTGACTTCATGTCTTCTGACTCTCCCTTTTAGTTATGCTGTCATAGCCAGTTCTGCCGGATTCCCTTCCTGCACTTTACACATAATCTACATTGTTTTTAAACATCACATGATCACAAGCGTACTTAATATCTTTCTCTCAGTATTGAGTTTGCAGTGTAACCACTGGCTCTACCCCCGGTCGGAGTCTCGTCGCTTGGTGGTGCTCACTGATGCTGTGGATGGATCTGTGTGGAAAGCCTGTGACCAGGAGACAGCCGTGGACAGAGCCACTTGGGGACTATCACACCATCACAGATCTGCTGTTACATCTGTCAGCTTTGACAGCAAGGAATTAGTGTCTATAACAAACTCTGAAACTATATTGACCTAATAGTTCCTTATGGGCTTTTGGTTGCTGTTGTAGAAAGGACACTATTTACATTTACATTATTTACTGTCCAGTGTCACCCAAATGAGGATGGGTTCCCTTCTGAGTCTGGTTCCTCTCAAGGTTTCTTCCTCATATCATCACAGGGAGGTTTTTCCTTGCCACCATCACCGCAAGCTTGCTCATTATGGATAAATAGGGATAAATCATTTAATTATTTAATGATCCTTTTTTTCCTCTCCTTTGTTTTCTCTATTTTTGTAAAGTTGCTTTGAGGCAATGTCCATTGTAAAAGGCACTATACAAATAAATTGAATTGAATTGAAAATATATCACCCCCTTTCTCCCTGGACAAACAGTTTACCTATAGAGCAAATAGGTCAACTAAGCATCATATTTCCTGACATACTTTGGGCCATGTACCGCATAGGTCAGAATGCTATTCACTGATTATATAACTTCTACACAAAACTAGCACCCAAAATGCACAACCTGGGCCTTAGTTCACATATGTATAACTGGATTTTGGACTTCTGAACCTACTAAACAACAGTCAAACAACCCCACCAGTCTAGCTAAGCACTCATTTCGCCATAGTATTGAACAATGGGAAAAATTAGCTCTCACTATACTCACTTTTTCACTTAGCATTGCAAACCCTTTTTGATATCCAGTAGCTGATGATACAACAGCCATAGGACTGTCTCCTAATAACAATGAGTCTCTCTCAACTCAAAGAAAGATTGCACTTTATTTCTATTCCTGGACTTTAGAAAACAATGTGTGAGAGATAACCAACCGTTTGAAACAATCCACAGTTTTAAGTTCCTTTGGATCCTTGTAAGTAAATACTCTATTCACTGGATCAGTTATTACTTGCACTTCCCAAAGTCACCAAGGACCTGACTCACTCTTCCAACATATATAGACTATAGACTATAGAACAGTTTCACCCACAAAGTTTTCACCTTCCTTAACTGAACACTTACTCTCTGCAGTATAACTGAACAGGCCGACTTTCCGAATTATTCTTGCTTTAATTCATCTCCTGGTTCTGCTGTAATGACTATCTGTGCAATGCCTTGTACAGTGTTACTAAGAGTAACAAATCACATTCCACACAGACTATATATTCTGCACATTTGTATAATCTCCTGTACAATTTAAAAGCAATTAACACCAAGAAGAATTATTACAATGCAATATTGCATATTGTATTCAGGTGTTCAATTTATTGTCTTAAGTGTAATTAACTCCACTGTGCAGTACTGTATATTACATTTAATTGGACTATCCCTGTTCAGTTAATTATTTTAAGTGCAACTGTGCAGTACGTTATATTCCACAGTTTATAAGTCTACACTTAGCTGTTTGTACTTTATTTTTGTACACTTGTATTCTGAATGCAGAGAACAACATATCCCTGTACACTGGTCATTTTTCCAATCAGCATTCTTTATATACTATACATTCCAAGTCTGCTTGAAATAAACCAAATTTAGGTTTTGTAACAGATAGCATAAGTGAAAAGATGTTAATCTACAATATTACTTCTTAGTGTTCGTAACTAAACATGAAGTATTATTTCAATATTTTGTCAACATGGAATTGCTAATATTTCATATATTTTTCACAACCAATAATGGATGGGCCAAATAGCTGATGTCAGACTCCCACGCACTCACCATCATGGCCTGGGTTCGATTCCCAGGCACCCAGCGTCAAAACCTATCAAATCAAAATATGTTGCAACCTGAACTGCAGAAAAACAACATGTACATAGGTTGCTGTGAATGACACTTTACCCATCTCTTAAATGTCTTCAATCTTTACATACATAGAGTATTTGTAAATATCAAATCCTTATAATATTTATTTGATGTGAAAAATACTTATTTGATGTGAAAAATGAACAGCAACTGAAACTGTATGAACTGTGTTTATACAAATCTGATGGATCTGGAACATCCTTCTTGTAACCAAGTACAACTAATGTGTGTTCTCAACGGAAGAGCAAGTACACTATTCATGTTTTTTCTTTTCTTTCTTTATTCTTCTATGGTTGAGAAGTGCGTGTGAGACAAAATGGAGATTTGGGAAATCTAATTGGATAATCTAACAAACCAAACTATTTAAAAAAAAATGTGGGCAAGAGCAAACAAATAATGAATAAGCAGGTATGTATGTTTAGTTATGAACTTGTGTAATGTAGCTGAGGTTGAGGAACTGTCGGTGCCAAAATTCAGAGAGATTAAGCAGAATGTGTTTACATTCTACCTCAGGTTTAGATCTGAATACAGATATTTAGAAAACTAAATAAATACAGATACCCCTACCTCCACAGACCTCAGTCACAGAGCTCAGCTCAGCTCTTAAAGAGTGTGACAAGCTCTTCTGAATATTTCATATTCATAGTTTAAGTGAAAGGTTTGGGCCAGACACAAAGTACAATACAAGACCCCCCACCAAAAAAAATAAAACAAAACAAATATTTTCAACAAAATAATCTCCAAGCCCTAGACAGGAAAAAAAAAAAATAATTCAACCACTTTCTAAGTCTTATTCAAATACATTGTATACTCAAGGAAGCAGACATTTCACAACCAATTATGATCATTTAGGAAAACTCTCAAAGCATCAACATTAAACAAAGACTGATCTTTCATTTTCCATCTTTATTTCATTAAAATAGCAGATATCAAAGATATTTGAGTTACTCTTAATACCAATAAAAACAAATGAATTACTATGAATATACATCACAGGACAAATATTCTGACATTTCTCCAATTAAATGCAGTTAAAAGGTTTGGAGATATTTGTAAGGCCATACAATGTGGGAAATCTTTCATTTCATTTGTAATGATGCTTCAGTCATGGCTTCTTTAAATGGTAAATAGGAAAAAGGAGATATAATAAGGCACACAGCGGAACTTAAAATCACTGGCAATACAGAGACTTTACAAGAAAAAAAAACTGTAAAAAAAAAAATTCTGTATAATTATACAAGACAATGGGAAGATCTGTAATCTTAACTGCAACACTGACATACAACATCCTGTTAAAATGAACAAATGATGGACTCCCAGGTGTACACGTTCAAGTCATCAGCTGAAAACCACCATGCTACGTACATCCAGTAAAAACAGCATGGCCGGAAGATGTTTAAGTCAGTGGATTTTTCAATTGGGTTTTATGACCACTCTGTTAAACAACAATGTGATATGTGATAATGAATAAAAGCCAATGTTTTCTGTCAGTCATGAGAACAGCGTTGGCTAACTTTAAAATGAATTTGTCATTACCAGTGTAACAGGACGACAGTTAATCCCCTCATTGTTCAGTTTGGATTGGATGTAGTATAAAATTATGACTAGTAGCTTCCAGAAAGACAAAGTTTCCACAAAAGCAAGACAGTATTCCCCTACCTGAGCTGTTCAAGCAGAATGAGGCACTTTATCACCAGAAAACTATATTTGATTTGTAAACTGCAGTTACAACATATATCCCCGTTACAGCAAACATTTTAGACACAAGTTATTTCTGGTGTTGTAACAAACACTATTGTCATTACTGACTGAAATTTCTGGGCTTTATTTATTGCTTTCTAATATCAAACATTACTGTTTAATAAAGTATTCAGACATGGGCACAAAAACTCATGCAAAGATCATGTGTGCATATCCATCTGCATTTGGACCAATTTCTTACCCTTAAGCACTTAACCACTAAGCAGGTGCAAATAAGCAGGTGGGTTCCTGAAAGACTGAAGGTGCAGGTCTGGTGCTTCAGCATCGACTTTAGAAAGACACAGAGCCTGGACTTTCACATTATTGATGAAGCAGCACAGCAAAAACAAATCAATAAAACAATCAAAACAGAGGGGGTTTATATGAAGTGCTGATTGTAATATCAAAGCAAAAAGTGTATACATTTTACAAGCACCGCAATTTGGTCTCTTGACCCATGTGAACTCGATCTGCGGTTTAGTCAGAGACCTGAAACATGAAGCTGGGTGAGTTGGGTGGACACACGGGACATGTGGATGCATTAAGGAAGGGAGCATTTAGCTTTGTGTGTGTGTGTGTGTGTGTGTATAAAAGACCTCTTCAGTCTTCAGTGTGTGGGATAGAGAAGGCAGGCAGGAGGCATGGGAAGGTTGTGTGTAGTACTGCATGGGGAACAAAGTTATAACATGCCCTTCTCAGGAGAAATAGTTGACTCCGTTTCATGCTGGTTGTGTCTCTGGCTGAAAAAAGCGAGAGTGGAGTGGGGTGGCAGATGGAGCGCAGGGTAGAGAAGTGTAGAGAGATACAAGATGGGGGGTGAAGGCGCTAGATCTCATGTGAGGCTGGGTGGTGCTCAGAGAGCCCATTGGCCTGCATGTTGTTCTCATTAAGGCGACGCACGCGGTACATTTCGTAGTGGATGCTGCTGGTGATGTCCTTAATGTTCTGCATATGGGTTCTGTAGAAAATATGAGGAGAAAGCAACACAGACACACACACACAAAGAAAAAAATTAGACATAATTCAGACATAATTTAGAGATCAGAAACATTATCAAAAAGTATTAATAATCATCACTTTTCTTCTCAGACTTCACTCACCTGATAAGGAGGTCTCGAAGGTAGGCAAACTCACAGTGAGCGATATTCTCAACTGCACAGAGAAACAAACAGAGAGAGAGAGAGCAATTCTTTACATGCCATAAAAGTTCTAAGAACTTTCTTTTCTGCATGCTTTATTATTAACCACTAGGGGGCAGAAGACACTGAGATCTTCCATAATTGAATTTCTCTGTAAGCCATCACAAAATAAACATAAGGATGACCGAACAATCCTGTGTGGCAAACATGTGGTTGACTCGGCAGCATGAATTACAGAAATTTATCAATAATCGAGCAGCAGAATGTTACCATGAAGAAGCAGCTCAAAAAATTCTCAAAACAAGAAAAGAGGTATTTCAAATGAGGACATTAATAAGAGGACTTCAGGAAGATTAGAGAATAATTACACAGAGATTCATACCATAAATTTTAAATCTCTTTAATAGGCTGTGTCTCAGCTTGTTTACAGCCCTGCAGCTGGTTGCACCAGTAGAACATAAGCTCTATTGCAGCCTGAAGTGTGGATGCAAATGGGAACCAAGTTGCTTTAAGCAGCATAGTTTTAATAGCCTAAAGCTATATCATAAAACAGGCACAATGTCTGCTGCAAACAAAACTACTCAGTGATTCTGTTCAAAGTACGAGTAAGCAAAGCATTCACTGACTATAAATGAATCTTTTTTATTTCATGAAGAGTATAATAACTCCTTTTGCTGGAATTATTTTGTGGTCTGTAATCAGCAAACATGGCCACAGTGTTCGTGAAGATGATTATAAATCCAAGTGATCACAGGATAAACTACAATCAGGCTGTCAGCCTGAGATTACTAGCGGGGTACACACAATTGGGAAAACCTTTATTGCTAATGTAATGTACTTTATTCTGCCATCCACCACATTTATGATTGTCACAGTCTCAATGTTTAAGTCTAGGCTGAAGACATTTGTTTAGTCAAGCCTTCAGTGTATAGTTTTTATTAGGTAAAGGAGAAGATCTGGAAGGTTCATGGGCATAGAGTGTTTGGTGTACTGGGATGTCTTGCCTTACCACCCTCGCAAGTCGCTCAGGTTTGCTGACTGTGAAGTGGTTGGACGCTTTATGTCACGGGAAGCCTTCATGTCTGTCACCTTCCTGCTCTCCTTTTCAGTTATGCTATCATAGCTAGTTCTGCCGGAGTCCCTGCCTGCACTTTACACGTAATCTACATTGTCTTTAAACATCACATGATCACAAGCATACTTAATATATTTCTCTCTCTCTCTCTCTGTCTGTCGAGCTATACGTCCCACTCCCGAGCTCCCAGTATTCTGAGTTTCCAGTGTGACCACTGGCTCTACCCCTGGTCGGAGTCTCGTCGCTTGGTGGTGCTCACTGATGCTGTGGATGGATCTGTGTGGAGACCTGTGACCTAAAGACAGCTGTGGACAGAGCCACTTGGGGACTATAACACCGTCACTGATCTGCTGTTACATTTGTCAGCTTTGACAGCAAGGAATTAGTGTCTATAACAAACTCAGTAACTACTTTGACCTAGTAGTTCCTCATGGGTCTTTGGTTGCTGTTGTAGAAAGGACACTATTTACATTTACATTATTTACTGTCCAGTGTGACCCAAAAGAGGATGGGTTCCCTTCTGAGTCTGGTTCCTCTCAAGGTTTCTTCCTCATATCATCATCACAGGGAGTTTTTCCTTGCCACCGTCGCCGCAGGCTTGCTCATTAGGGATAAATTGGGATAAAATGGTTTAATAATTTAATGATTCTTTTTTCCCCTCTCCTTTCTGTTTCTCTATTTTTGTAAAGCTGCTTTGAGACAATGTCCATTGTAAAAGGTGCTATACAAATAAATTTAATTGAAATTGAAAATGTTGATTAAGTGTGTAGCTGCTTCGTTATATTTCATTAGTAAGCTAGCTATAATGTTGTTGTTTCTCTAAAGTCCAAGCAGAACAAGCACATAAAGAACTGAGAAAAACTGAGTTACAACTTTATTGTAAAGAACAATTTTTTTTTTTTTTTTTTTGTAAAAATTCAAGAGATTTAACTTTGCTATGAGTAAATGTTACACTATGAAAGACAGCTACTATCTACAACTGAATTTATGTTCAACTGGCTGCTGGTTGTGTTGGGATGCAATCCTAATTTGATAAACCTCAATGTCCCCGGGTTTGATATTAATACTGTCTATGCAGCTGCTTTTTTTTTTTTTTTTTTTCAGGAGTTTAAGTACTTGGGGTCAACAGTCCAGAGTAATGGAGAGTGTGGGAAAGAGGTAAAGAAGCGAGTGCAGGCAGGTTGGAATGGGTGGAGAAAGGTGTCGGGAGTTCTGTGTGATCAGAAAATATCAGCGAGAATCAAGGGGAAGGTGTACAGGACAGTGGTGAGACCGGCCATGCTGTATGGTTTAGAGACAGTGTCACTGAGGAAGAGACAGGAGTCAGAGCTCGAGGTAGCAGAGCTGAAGATGTTGAGGTTCTCTTTGGGAGTGACAAGATTGGACAGGATTAGGAATGAGTACATCAGAGGGACAGCTCATGTTGGACGTTTGGGGGACAAAGTTAGGGAGGCCAGATTAAGATGGTTTGGACATGTTCAGAGGAGGGACAGTGAGTATATTGGTAGGAGAATGTTGGAAAATGGGGCTGCCAGGCAGGAGGCAAAGAGGAAGGCCAAAGAGGAGGTATATGGATGTAATAAATGAGGATATGAAGCTAGTGGGTGCAAGGGTTGAGGATGCAGAAGATAGGGATAGGTGGAAAGAGATGATTCGCTGTGGCGACCCCTGAAGGGAAAAGCCGAAAGAAGAAGAAGAAGATGCAGCTGCTTTTTTGCTTTACTTCTCTTACATCACTCTTTTGCATTACTTCTCCCTAGTGTTTGCAGTGTATTTTGGGTTATTGTCTTCCTGCATGATGATGTTCCTCCCAATTCGACTGGATATATTTCTCAGTAAATTGCAGACAGAATGTTTGAATTCATTCTTCCTCCGCCGTGCTTCATTAATGAGCTTTTATGTTTTGGATCATGAGCAGATGCTTTCTTTCTCCTTTGGTAGAGGTTCATCTTGGTTCCAAAACCTTTGTGACTATTTCTTTGCCAATTCTAATCTGGGCTTCTGATTATTACTGCTGATGGATATTGAGTGGTTTGCATCTTGTGGTATGGGCTCTATATTTCTGCTCTCAAAGCCATTTTTGAACAGTGGATTTGGTATTTCTTCAAAGTTCTAGCAACTTTTGTCATTAACTGCTATTATTTTTCTTGTCTGACCTGGTTTGATGTCTGGTTGTTAATATAGCAGTGGTTTCTTTCTTTTTTTTTTAAAAAGACATTCCAAATTAGTGTATTGACTATATCCAATGCTTGTACAATGGCTCTGATTGATTTTCATCATTTTCTCAGATTCCAAATGTCTTGATTTTCTTTCACAGATAGCTCTATGATCTTCATGCTGGCTTATCATTTTAAACAATAGTGATTTATCTCGATCTTGATGACAAAACATTCAAGATTAACTTTATGTTATTACTATATTTACTTATATACAATGTGTAATTCTTTGAGAACAAACTGATGTGACAATGGTCAATGTAAACAAAAATCAACTCACTGAGGACTGGATTCAAAAATCACACCGAAAATCAAAGTAATATATTAAAATTACTGTGGGCTAATCCAGCTTGCATGAATTTCATCACGACAACTCATAATCCAAGACAGTAGTGTGTCTGTGTGACCATCCAAGGATATTCCTCCCCAGACCATCACCAACCCACTGCCAAACAGGTCATGCTGGATGATGTTGCATAACATTCCCCATGGCATCTCCAGACACTTTCATGTTTGTCACACATACTCAATGTGAACCTGCTCTCATCATTGAAGAGAACAAGGCAGCGGCATACAGCTCTGCTTGTATAACGGCCTGTCTCCTGGTATCTCCTCCATGCTCTTGAAACTGTGCTGGGTTTTGCACCAAACCTTTTTGCGACAGCATGTATGGATATGCCATCTTGGAGGAGCTGGACTACCTGTGCAACCTGATTTGGTTACAGGTACTAGCTCATGCTACAAATAGTGACGAGGACTATAAGAAAACACTAGAGACAAATCAGTCTAGAAGGACAAGGAGAGAGCAATTGCTTATGGCTACCATACTGCAAAATTATTCCCTTTTTGGGGGTTGTCTTGCATTCGCCTCTTCAATGCACCAGTTGTCACTTTCATTTGCACCAATGCAGGTGAAACTAATTTACAATCACTTATGCTTCTTAATGAGACTGATTGATTTTCCTGAAGTTTAAATGACTTTGTCTAAGTGTTCCTTTACTTTTTTGAGCAGTGTGTGTGTGTGTGTGTGTGTGTGTGTGTGTTTTATATATATATATATATATAATATATATATACACACACACACATACATATACATATATACATTATATATAGATTATATAGTCATTTAGTACCTTCTATGGTTCCCCATTTGGTTTTCCTTCCTAAGAGTCTCCTGCCATTGACCTGGTACTCTTGGTCACTCCCCACCACTGCAAAAGGAATCATCTCCTGGAGCATCACAGGAAATAACAATCAGTATCAACTGTCCACTACAAGAAACAGTATATTCCGTGCTCTTGTAGTACAATAAAAAGCTATCCTGTTCTTTAAATCAACAACTGTAGTGGAAGGGATCAAATGAGCTATCTGCTACTGCTATGTGCACTTACTCTTATTTTTTCATTGATCAGTCTGTCCTCTGTATCCTCGTCAAACTCCTTCTGAGGATAGACGTCAATGTTGTTGGCCCTCAGTTCTTCCCTGATCTACAAAAACACAAATCATATCAGAAACACCACAGCAGACACACACTTCTTTCCTTTTCCCTGAGGACATGCTTAAGTCCTATTCATAGTGGATCATTATTTCATTAGGAGTTGGACCCCAGGTAACACATACACCAACGGTCATGCGGGTAAATATTTCATTATATACTGTGGAAAAAGTACTTGTGCTTTGTGTTCAGAATGAAGACATTCCATCTATACATCAATCAAAAAATTAAACTAAGTATGGGCCAAGTTTAAAACATAGAACTATAAGGTTTCTAGTAAATTTCCTAGCAAAGGTACAGCCCACAGTAGGTTACTGACGATCAAGCACAACTTACAAGCTATAATAATAAAAGTCAAAACAATCAGTTCTTCATTTGACAACCATGTGTACATCGTGAAGACATTCCTAGTTTACTTAAACCATGCAAATCAATCAGAATTACTATCTCAATCTCTGGCAACAATACAAACAGACATGTGTCTGGAAATATGAGTAATACTTTAATTGTATGAATGCTGCACAGTCAAACAGTAAATCGTGAGTTCCTCTTAGCCATATCTGTCTCTGTCTGTCTCTCTCTCTCTCTCTCCCCCTCTCTCGCATACACACACACACATCAGTCTTTACAATATGAAAAGTGAAAAAAGTGCTCTTGATGTCTGAAAAGAAAACACTCAGCCGGGTAACACCACCAGACGGCATTTTATGCAGCATGTTTTCACTCAGTCAACTCCCTCATTTTCCTACCAGTGAAAGCTTAAACTAATCACTGAACCAGCAGCTATGTGTAAGCAACTGTAAGTGCCCATGTGGAAGACTTTCTGATGATAGGAGTTGAAATGATTTGTGTCTTTCATTTGTGCGTGTTTTTGTTTCCCCCATGTATGGCCCTTATATTCTTCTTCTTAAGTCTCAAAGTCTCTAATATGTCCTCAATGTATAAAACATTTATCTTACAGACTTCAACTGCCTATTGGCTTGAAATGAGAAAAAATGGATCCTGAGGATCTTGCCCATGAAACATAGCGCTCCCAATTGGCCTATAAAGCAACAGCATTGAGCTGAGATTGAGCCAGAAAAGCTGTACTGTATTTCCTGTTGCTATGGAAGAAAGCTCGAAGGGATTCCGAAAAAAGAGAGAAATGTCCGCTGTCAAAGCTTAGGTCCTCCTCTCTAAGTGAAGCAGGCCAGAAAAAACATAGCCAATGATTAACACTAAACAGTACAACACTGACAGAGAAAGCAGGAACAATGAGCCACTTTCCTTCTAGCATGCCACATGTCATCTCAACACATCTGTACGACATCCACAAAGCCTCTTCAAAAGACCTTTGAATCCTAAGCAAACAGGAAGTCACAACTGGTCGATATTAACATAGCTCTACTGAGGGACATGAATCAAGTAATTTAATGTATACACAATATTTCATGATGGCTACTTTCTTGTAATGTAACCATGAGCTTCTACACACACCAGAGCCTGAACGAAAAATATATATACAAATAAATCTTTACAAAAGTAGTTGCATTGAGAATCATGCTGAGCAAACATTTACCCTAGAGATTAAGAAGCAGTTTTGTAATGCATAAAATATTCAACAGAAAAAGTGAAGCTGTTCACCTTCTTCTTGAAGAAGTCCCTCTCTTCTAGGGTCAAGGTGTCAGCCTTGGCGATAACTGGGACAATGTTCACCACTTTACTCAGTCGTCTCATAAACTCCACATCCAAAGGCCTTAGACTGAGAAGGGAAAATACAGTTCAGTTTCATGTATATGGCATTTTTAGAGAGGAAACTCAAAAAGCAAAAAAGAGGCTTTACAAAGTTTTTTTTAATATTATTTTACGAAACACGAAGAAGAGCCTGTAGCCATCTGGGCTAAATTTTGTGGATTTAGTGAAAACCATACCAGCATACTCCAGTGTTAAAATGTGGGGCTCTTATGCAAAGTGAGTTGGCAGGTCTACAGAGGGTCATGTAATTAAAATGACTGAGGAAATTCCTGGTGGTCTTACAACACAAAAAGCACCATCCTGTAAATGATGAGGCATATTTATGGCCAGGGATTCCCAAGTCCACACTTTAATAACATGCTAGAATCTCAGCTCAGATCTGCTGTGTTGTGTTGGACCAAATCCTGTAAAACGTGACCCATGACCTGTGTGTAATAGCAGAAAAGGCAGGGAAACTCCCTTTTTAATGAAATCTAAACCAAGAAAATCATTTGCCCGAGCCACATAAGATAGGATGTATACATCTACAGTCAGTGTGAGAGAGCTGTGTAACTCTCCCTACCTATTGGAGGTGTTTAAAGCCAAACTGCAGCTGCACACACATCTGCAGCACTACATAAACAACAATCAGCCTTTCATCACATTATATAAACACTCAAAAGCCTGCAACCAACACACATCAAGGCTGGCGGCTCAAAAAAATCTGCATCTGACACAAACCATGACGCGTGTGTCTGTATGGATTTGTGTGAATACAAATATACGGGGTAAAGGCCTCCATGTGCTAAAAGAAAACCCTCAAACATGTGCAAACCGAGTATATTAGTATATTGCCATAGAAACAGCATCAAAGAATATTTTCATGCTGAACAATATTTAGATGAAAAGCAGGACAGGAAGTCTGCTGAGATACAAAGAAGCCTCTGGTTTGGACATCACTGTCACTGCTGGCAGACTATCAGAAGCCATTTCCTCTCAGAGCTTCTCAACAAAAGGTGAGTGTCTGTTTCAACCTAAAGGACTTTTTAAGCACACACATACACTTGAGATAGAGACTGATGTCTTATTGAATTTATCCTTCACGTTTTGCACAAATGTTTTTCTATACGTGGATTAGGTTCTAAATATAGATGTTAGGGGTGTAATGCAATGACATTATCCATATTTATATATGGATTAGTGTTCAAAGGCTTTGGTGGCTCAGTGGTAGGTTACTCGCCTATCATGCGGAAGGCCCGGGTTCGATTCCAGCCAATGCCTCAACCCCAGCCACTGGATGCAGTGCCGGTCCCAAGCCCGGAAAAATGGGAGGGTTGCGTCAGGAAGGGCATCCGGCGTAAAACATTTGCCAAGTTGTTGTGCGGACCAATTGGTCCGCTGTGGCGACCCCGAACAGGGAGCAGCCGAAAGCAACACAGTGTTCAAAATTTTCACACCTGATTACTGATTTTTAAACAGAAGTGGTTGTGGCCTATAAAGTACTCTTAAGTAAACCCTGAAAGCACTGGGAAGCAGTGGAAAAAACAGGAGTTCTGGAAAAAGTCAATTTATTACTACATAATATATATTATTATTAATTAATATATATAAACATATATTAATTAATATAAATTATATAAATATATTATTATTATTATTATTATTATTATTATTATTATTATTATAACATTATTCGATTCTTAAACTGTGAAATGTTTTGGCAATCATAGTAAATAAGCTTGCTATCTTTCAAAACAATGTATTTCCCAAAAGTATTATGGGCATACTGTCAGGATCTTCTGACAAATAATACATTGGTTGCTGGTGTCCTGTAGAGGAACTGAAATTGACTCTTTAAATCTTTAAATGTCATTTTCTCAGGGTGTTCCCAGGCTGCCACACATATATGAGTGCTAGTGTAGAGGCGTGT
Organism: Hemibagrus guttatus; assembly: GCA_033459395.1. NCBI lineage: Eukaryota > Metazoa > Chordata > Actinopteri > Siluriformes > Bagridae > Hemibagrus > Hemibagrus guttatus. Next base: position 17,727,245 of record JAUCMX010000016.1, on the reverse strand, counting down.
GTCAGATGTGAAACAGGAATACTGAAAGTAGGGTGAATTTCAAAAATAAAATTGTACTGACCAATGTCCTGTGGGTGGGATAAAGTATATGCAGCAGTGAACTCGTGAGTCAGGAATCCTCTTCTTCCGGTTAATGTTGATCTCCTCCTGTAAGTACTGCTCATACTGCTCGTTAATGAACTTCATTATGGGCTGCCAACTGTGGAAGAGTAGAGAAAGCAGTAATGATATAAACTCACTAAAGAAAAGTGCTGAAAAAGCAACAGATCATGTAGGTTGTTTAAAGGTGTGCTCTTCACCAGTTCTCGTTGTTGATCTGATCACCAAAGCCTGGCGTGTCTATGACAGTCAGTTTCATTCTTACACCTTTCTCTTCAATGTCTGGGAAAAAAAGCCAAACATCACACACAGTCACTACAACTACAACACTAAGACAGGGTTACTTCACTCCAGTATTGCAAAAATCTAATGTAATGCAATATACTAATACTATACTACTACTCCTGTACGATAATAATTATCTCATAGAATTAGTCAAATTCTAGACTAAATGCAAGGTGTTCCTGCGCTAGATTTCTATCCAGTTTCTTTGAAAGTGGAACAGTTCTAATACTGTGGAGTTAACACATGTGTAAGTAATGTATATGTCATGACTGTTTTAACCAAAAGCATGATGATGCTTTACCATGGCTGATGGACTTGATCTCAATAGTTTTAGGTATGCGCTCCTCAGCTGTTCCCATGACCGACTTTCGGCTTACTTTGGACTTGAAGAGGGTGTTCATGAGTGTGGACTTGCCCAGACCACTCTGACCTGCACAGACACACAGAAAAACAATTTACATCGCCGTTATTATCAAATAGCTTGTGGAAGTAAACCAGATAGGCTGCAAGTGTAACAGAGACAGAAAGAGATAACAAGACTGGACAAAATCCAAATACACACAAGTGGACACATGCTAGCACAGGTCAAAAAACTCAAGAGTCAAAACACATGATAAGAAAAGCATCCAAGGACCATAAATGATCTTACATAGAACACAAATAAAACTATAGTCAGGCCCATTTACACAAGATTTTTACTTCATTATGGCAGGGGTTCTGGGGATTGATCTCACTCCCCAAGCTAAAAATGACTGTGGTGTGATATGACCATTAGCAATCACAGCTCAAAATCAACACACTGGACTCTATCCAGCCTACAAAGACACAACTGCCGAATGGTCCCAACTCACCAGTAATTAAATCCACCCTCTCCTCCTGCAAATACTACGGACCACACCTGGCCACTCCCACAGTTATTTCTGTTTGTCCTAAAATATAATATTTTTCCAAAATATAAAAACAAATATGTAATTCATACACTGAAATGTGAAGCCGTTATGTCTGCTAACCCTGTGCACTGGCAATCCTTGATGGCTAATAGAAAACATGTGGAGGTGGTACTGGTTCTGGACTGGCAATTTTTACACAGCTTTTTTTTCCTCAGTTGGGTGTTATCTCTCTTTGGCTTGCAATTTTCATCTTTGATCACGTTACAATGAAAACTTTCCACACCCGACATTAGGTTTATTTTGCGATCTACTGTGATTTAGGCCTCAAAAACATGCTGATGTAAAGTATTGCAACCGTCCAGACTGCTCAAACCAGTCTGGATATTCTCCTCTGATGAGGAGAATATCCATTCATGTTTGAATTAAATGAAAATTTTGACTTGAATCTGCATGAATTTGCTGCTGTAACATGATTGAATATTGGATTAAATATTTGCATGAATATGAAGGTGTTTCTAATAAAGTGCCAGTATGCGTTTACACTCCATACCCAGGCATTTGATTTTGAATTTTGCTGTTAACGATAACAAAAAACTGCTTTTGTGTTTAGGAGCATCAGGTACAAGTACTCACCCACTACCATGATGTTAAGTTCGAAGCCCTGCTTCATGGCCTTCCTCCTCATCTGTTCCAAGATGGCATCAATGCCCACATAGCTGAAGTCCACACTTGGCTTCTCTGGGCACACGACTGGGGGCATTTCAGGGATTACCGGCTCTGCCATACTGCTACTGCTGCTATTATAACTGTGGCTGGTAATGACCTCTGACCCTGGAGACATAAACAGGAAATTATGTAGTCAGAGTATGAAAAAATGTACAGTACTTTTGAAAAAGAAGTGCTGCTACCACTTTGTAATGTCACAAACTTAAAGAAAATCAAATATCCTGTAACAACGACGTCAGTCAAGCTCAAAGCCAAGAGAAAACATCCTGACACTACAAGACAGTACAGAAGAAAGTATTTACAGTGTTATACAGAGACTTTACTGTGGGAACAGGGTTTCTCCACACATGTATAGCAGATTAAAAAAACACAGGAAATGATTAAACATGGACTTTTTGGCTAGGGCTTGATCTCGCCACTACTCTCGCACTCACTGATTTGTTTAAAACTCTACACATTTGGTCCCATTTCTCTGTCCAAAAAATGCTCTCATTCCTCCACCTGATCTAGTGCTGTGATAATTTATCACAGAGGAGCAGACTATGTTTAATAGAACATTAAATAAGACTGGGGATTCATATTAATATTCCTATTACATCATTTGTGGGATATTTAAAAAACTTGGACACACAAAATGAGATGCTGCCATGAAATATTATTTCTGCTTTTCTACGAGACACAGTTTAATAGCTATTTACTATGCAGAACATATTTCACAGTGAGCTGACCTTTAGGGGAAAGCGCCAATACTCAGAAATCACTGAATACATAAAACTACACTGACCTTGTGATTCGGCTGTTAGGAAAGTCAACGGAAAGTCAAGCACTTCCTGTTAAGAAGTCTTGCACTTATTCAGCGCTAACATTACAGCTTACAGGTGATAAGCAGAACAGCTGCCGCAGTTAGAAAGCAATGCATGTTAATATAATATCTTGCATGAAAGCCTTACAGAAAGACTAATTTAAATGAGCCTGAAGTTATATAAAGGCCAAAAGTATGTGGACACACGATCATCACACTTTTATATCTTTGCCGTAATGTAGGTGAATACTTATCTCTGCATCTCTGCCTTCAGCATGACGACAATGTTAATAAATACTCAATGTTACAAGCTGACATTCAGTATGGTGCAGGTAGGTTACACCACAGACCAATTTTGACCTAGGAAAACCCCGTTATTTACATAAATTTTCATTTCTAAGGAATGATAATTATTGAAATCTAAAGATAAGTCTAAGAAGGAACTTTCAAGCTTTAACTAGAAGCTTGACAGAGACCTTGTGAAGACAGGAACGCCAGGGGAAAAAAAAATCCCCAGGTCGGTAACCTGAGCCACTGGCAGCCCTCCGCACTTGGCACTAGCTACTCTGACTCTCTGTGAGCTCCACACTGAGTGGTTAGATACAGCAGCCAAGAAAGCTATAGCAGTCAGATTCCTCTACTCTGGAAAAAAGAAGAGCCTCTCTATTTTACAGCCTCAGCAGTCTTCCACACTACATGACAGCACAGGTGAGCAGAGCCAAAATTTCAATCGTCTATAAAACGTATAAACAGAGTTGACAGAACAGCAGCAAGAAGACAAGAGGACAAACATACAGAATAAAAGAAAATGACCCAATTAATGGCAGGATGTCTAAAAGAGGGAGTGTAGAAAGTAATACTCTCATCTAGAGCTGTGCCACAATGTCACACTACTCTCACTTTGCAAGCATTATTACAATCGGCGTTACTGTGTTCTGAAAAGTGCTGGAGAAAGAAATAAAGTGAAATAAATCATTAATGATCAGTTTTCATTTAAACCACAACAGCTTTTTAAGTAAGGAATAAGACATGACTGTACACGCTGTTACAAGAAAAAAATAATAAAATCACCAACAGGATGAACAACCAATAACTCAACAACGCATGAAGCTAAGCAGAGTTACTGCAACCATGCTGACTTATCCCAAAGTGTTTTATTCCTTTTATACCAGAGTGATCTGAAATACTGTGGAACAAGTCTTTAAACAGTCGTTTCCTCACCAGGCTTAAATTTCCTCTCTGTCTTGGAGTTAATAAGTGCATATTAAAAATGTCAAACGTTACCACAGAAATGGAAATAGCCCTGTCCTGAAGTCCACCATACAAGTATATAAGGTACTATAGAAGCGATATCATACTTAAGTAGCATATAAACCTGAGACTTGATTTATATCTGGCCTTGGGCCCTTGAGCAAGGCCCTTAACCCATGGCTGACCCTGTGCTCTGACCCCATCTCTGGGATATGTGAAGAAAATAATTTCACTATGCTGAAATGTATATGTGACAAGATAAAGGCTCTTCACTACTGTCAAAGCCTTGCTGCTATTAAAAAATCTAACCTTTAATCAACACCTTTAAATCAATTGATACGGAAAATTCCAAAGCATTGTGAATTAATACAGTAATCTCAGGGTCATGGATGCATTGAAAATCCTTTACAATGTAGAGTATGCTTTACAATGTCTTATCTACGTACACTGGGTCTTCAATGAGAACATGTTAGAATAAACAAAACAAACTGGTTTCATCCCTTGCGCTTTATATTTGCATATTCCACAGTATGCAAATAATTTCAGTAGTTGTTTTCCGTAAACGCTGTATATATATATATATATATATATATATATATATATATATATATATATATATATATATATATATATATATATATATTCTATGGATATAATCAAGATAAATTAGGTCATCATGTTTCCTCTCCCCATCTGAAATTACGTCTAGAAAAAAGTAAAATACAATCAGAAAGAATTTTGGGGAAAATAGGGGGGAAAAATACATTGACAATGCAATAACCTGGCTGTGTAAATGTGCAGAGCCTTTTATTATTGGTGGTATGGCTGTGTTTAGAATGCACCAATCACATTCAATCTCATGTTCAAGGATAATCATAATACAGTCTGTCATCGATGAAATAATTTTGATTAGCTCCAAATAAGCTGCTCTGTAGGACTTTCTTCACATTCATCCAACTGCTAAAGCCATGCTCAGCAGAGCTTACAAAGCATGCATGGCATCTCACTTGTTGAAATGAGAGCAGTATAAAAGAATTTTCAAAACAGTAGATGTACCATGGAACACTGTAAAAGCCATGATCTACAAATAGAGAAAATGGAGCACAACAGTGATGTCACTGAGGACATGAGGACGTTCCTCCAAAATGTATAAAAGGTTGAGACAAACATTTGCCAGGGTGGCTGCCAGGAGACCTACAGCAACTTTAAAGGAGCTGTAGGAATATCTTAGAGGTACTGACAATGATCTCTCATATTCTTCCTATGTCTGGGCTATGGGGTAGGGTGACTAGACTGTAGTCTCACATAGCTAGAGCTTCAGACTGTCAGCAGCAGTTCAGGACTCCATAGCAGCTTTTTTTGGCCAAGAACCACCCAAGAGGGCATCTGACTGACATATAAAACAACCAATCGCTGTCCATTTTGTTCAGCGTCATCTTTAGGGGCATGGAAATGTAAAGTAGATGTTCTGGCGTGCAACAATACGTCCTTCATTTAAGGAAGGAATTCAAATGAAAGAGTCAGTGAACTTCACATCATTTGGAAGCATTTAGCTGATCCTCATAAGCACTTATAATTAAGTTGTCATAATTAAGGCTTAAACTGGAACCATGTCACCATATTTCCCAGCTTTATGGCACAATTTAGGCTGTGGTTTAGAGAACTGAATGATACCACTCTGAGCCAAGGGAAAAAAGTGATTCCTGTTCTTGGAATTCCAGTTGATGGCTGACTTGTGATACAAAGTTCAGCTCCATGGTGATGTTTAGTCCTAAACCACACAAGCAAGTCTGCATGACATCAAGGAAGAACTAGATGCATTGTAATATAAATGTTTACAATGTGTGGCGGTATATAATTACAAAATTTTTTTGGATAAGCTTGACTAAATTTCAAAAACAATTTTCAGGTCCTTCTTCATACTTTCTCATTTTGCAGGAGTTTTCATTACTGGCAAGCATCATTCACCAGGTGTTTACAGTGTGTGTTGGAACCAGTGGGATTTAAAAAAAAAGGTACTAGCACTTCTCATAAACTCCCGGTACACTGCTTTCCCCATATCTAGTGACAGAATCAAATATCTAGCTAAGAACAACAGAATATTTTTTGACCACAAACCCAAACAAACTGGAGCCGTGTATACAGAGTGTGATTGTGTGTTTTCAGTAGAACTGTATGCATTTTCTACTTCATTGACTTTAGTCGAAACTTAGTGTCTTTTAGGTTTGCAAGATCAATGCTTCAAATTGTTTTTAGAGCTATATGTCATATTTAAACTAATATCATTAATTCAAGACTATGTGATCATTTCAACTTAACATTATTTCCATGTAAGCTCAAATAACACTATTTTGAAATAATTAGGTCAAATAAACAATATATTAATCAAAATAATGAAAATAGTATCTTAAAATAACAAGCTGTCACTTGAGCTATAACCCTGAGCTATACTTCTCCATAACTTTGTCTCTGATCTGTTTGAAGAAATTTTGGTCCACATGTTGCTTGCTTAGAGGTGTTTGGACCAGCATAGCAAAAGGGGGTGAATACTTATAATAAAAACTGGAATGTGAGTGTATTTTTTTTTTTCATTCCAATTCAACAATTTGAACTATTTCGTTGCATCCATTACATAAAATGTAATGCATTGTAATTTCAAGTTGTAATGCAACAAAACATAAAAACACACCCCTAGGAGTGAGAGGATTAGGATACTTTTGCAAAGCACTGTACATGGATTGTAAAAATACATCAGAAAGTCTGATTGAATTGGCATGCAAAGCACTTAAATCTAGTAATAAATCCATGATCTACAATATATTGATTAAAAATTATATTCATACCCAACTGACCCATAATGTACTAAGTAACCATGATGAATGTGGCTATTCTTATGTTACAGAAGAACATCTGGGTGGAACTAGAAACAAGAACATCTGTGTACAGATCACTGACTGGACAAATGCAAGCAAAACAAATAAACAAAAAAGCATAAAACTAAAAATAGCATAATAGCATATCCCACTCAGTGATTTGATGACTGTGAGGATCCAAAGGCTGTTTAGAGGATAAAAAAACTAGGATAGTTATTAAAGAATATTTACATTACATCCAGAAATGGAGACCTACATTTCTTACCATAGATCTTACCATACATTTACACTCAAATACACATTACATTAAATCTGTGAAACTGTTGAATATAGTTACATACATCTAGTATTTCCTGAATTACAAGAAACCATATGACTATTAAACATATTTTTAGACATTTTTCCAAATTTCAAGCCTTAAATATTTTCTTACTCCATTAGTAGTTTATTTTATAAATAAACTATTATTAACTATTGTAATCTATTTTATTTCATTTTAATCATTTATTTCTAGAAAGAAAGAAACTTCTCTATAATATATAAAGCTTGTAATTAGAGAAAGTATTTTAGAACCGGGCTGAATAATATTACAATACTGTTAAAAAAAATCTCATAAGAAGTGTAAATACATTTTCCCATATGTCCATAAACAAGTTAGACTTACTTGTGTAGATCATATTTTTGCAGTGTGTCCATTTTAATACTTATGATATTGAAGGAGTGTCTAGGACTTCTAACACTTCTAAACACTGTCCTGAAGGTACAGTCTTTGCTGAAATGTAGTTATAGGCAGCAGGCTGTATGAATAGTGATTCAAACTTTCCCCTATTGCTCTGTTTTCTATGAGATGGCACACCTAGCTACCATCTCTCATGGCCAACAAACCACTTCCTCAGTTCCCTGTTGCCTTCTACAAAAACCAAACTGCCCAACTTTCTACTTAGCATCTCTATTACCCAGATAGTTACACATCAACTATTCAAGCAGCAATAATATGCTGAGGATGTTTGCACTGTTACAGATGGGTAACAACATAAAATGGACAAATGAAGTGATGATATACACTGTGTTTCTTTTTCTTCAGTTTTGGACCATGTAAGTAAACAAGTGTCTCTCAACAACTGCAAAAGAGCAATGAAGTGTAATGTGGGCAAAAACTTATTAACTGTTCATTTTTTGTACATACATACATACATACATACATACATACATGGGCTTTAAATTAACACAAAAAAATATTCAGAATGAACAATAATATGTTGTAAACCAATCAGAGGTGGACTATTGGGTTCTTAAAAAAACAAACAATAAAAATTATATTTTAAAAATAAATTAAAAAAATTATAAATTCTACCAAAAATTATGATTGTATAAAAAAAGTAGATGGCCTGGAACATAATGAGCTCTGTCTGAGGAGTCATTTTCACTGGTTATAGAGCTCCAAAATAGGCTAAAATGCATAATTAATGCGTATTTTGTATAATTAATAGGATGCGCAAAAACATGACGTAAATCAGACATTCCCATGATGCACATCGTCAAATTTTTGCATCATGATGCAGACCACATGCTTAATTTATTTAACAAAAACAACGCGTATGTAAATTGTGTTTTTTCATTCTCGATGAATTTTAATATCAAGTGGGACACAAACAAAAGACCACACATACCTCCTTATCCATTTCCTAGCAATCAAGCCCTTATGTACCATTATTCCCTCATCCCTATTTTGTCAACATGGACAGAAACAGCGATTTATTCAGATGTAATTTCAGTTCTGAAATATTATATAATCTCTTTTTCTGTTTTGCTCTTTGCTGCTCATGTGTGACAACCTTCAACAGCATACATGTTAATCAGCTTAAAGGTGGTATTTTCCATCTTGTACTAAATAAGCCAGAATCAAACTCCATCCAAATAAAAACTTTCTGCTTTGGTCACTGCATGTATTAGTATCAAGCTCATTACGGTTACAGCTGGATGGAGATTATGCAGCTTTACTGGATTTAGTTCTCGGTTATTAAACCAAACAAGCTGGATGGTCATATGCGCTTTACTGTATATGTGCACCTTGAATCACCTTGTGAAACATTAAATATTTAAATTCCAAACAGTCCTGCTTATGCTCTCTCATATCTCTGCACCTATCTCCAAGTTCAATAAGGAAGGAAATCAGAAGGTCAGTGGAAACGCTGTGCAAGAAGAAAGCCTTTTAGAGCCTTTAAAAACACAATGTACACAGTGGCACTTACATACGTCATAAAATCCTGACAAACACAATGTTCTGTTCCATAAAACTCTGACACGTAAATAAAGAAGCACTTAAGCAACACTTTTTAAGTTTTTATAAAATATTGATGCTGAAGGATCATATAAGGTAAGCATACACTAACACTGGCCTGTTTTTGCTTGCTGGCTACAGGACGGAATGGAAAGCAGTTATCAATCATCGTGACTGTGATGAAAGCTCTTGAACTCTCTGACATGCAGAGGAGCAAGAGAGGAACATGCAGATACAAGCATATCTACAAAATGATTCCCCTTCCGTCCTGAGGCGAGAATGACGGTTTTCCTCAGCGACAAGTCAAAAAGTAAACTGACCCCTTTTCCTATCCTGCAGGCTGTGGAATGTTCACCTGCATACTGCTTTGAATAAGTTCTGTACCTCTAGAAAGTATTCATGAACCTAGATAACCTTCAAGTAGCTTATTGAGAATACAAAGCTACCAAACCAACAGCAAACATTAGGACCACATATGATATGACTGAAAGCCTAATTATTAGTATGGAGGAACATTGGGACATAATGACACAAAAATGGATTACGATTTAGCATCAAACTTTCAAAAGAACAACAACAACAAAAAAACAACAATCAAACAAATATACAACAACAACAAAAATCCAGCAAAATGGCTATCAAAAGTGGACAACACATGTCTCAAAAACTTTTCAGGTTCTAAATGACAAAAATGGTTTCTATGAGTGAAAAGTTCTAAAATGTTTAAACGCCATCAACAGCAAACCAGGCACATGTCAATAATGTGGATTGAGTGTGAAAACCTCTTCTCTGGCTGAATGTCGCCCACAGCCTGGTTCCTGTCACTTCTCACTTCTTATAGGAAGAAGTGTGCAGATTGACAGGTCTGAGAACAGCATTGTACATTGTAAGACCAGTCAAAAACAAACACCTGCAGGATGAGCTGAAAAGAGAACAGGCTGACAGATGAGCAGTTCTTCTGGATTGGAGAAGCAAAGAACCAGAGATTCGTCGTCCCTTATCATGCACATACGGCTAGAGATTTTTGAGTAATCTCCAAAACCATATAATGCATGGCTGAGTTTAACTCAAACATCATCCATTCTTTTGGTTAGTGCAGATGACAAGAAATAAGTTTAAAATAAAAATATACGTGTACATGCACAGCTCCTTTAGTAAATTGAATTTGCATTGATTAAATAAATGCAATGCAGTTTTTAGTGCTTTAAATACAGCAAATAAGAGCTCTCTAGAGCCAAGAGCTAGCTGAAATAAAACAAAGCTTCTTTCTCTGCTTTCAATTAAAGATACATAGCTTTTCCCCTCGTTTCTGAAAGGTTAGCAGCTATGCACTGAAATTGATGCCAGGAACCAAAGAACCACAGAAATGAGGTGGAATGAGGAAGCAACGTTGGAATCATTTGTTTGTAATATACAGTACAGTCAGTTAAAAAAAACAAAATCACAGCTTGAGTGAAGAGCTTTTACAAGCTTCTAATCACTGTGCGTTTATCTTTGGAAAGTGATCAAAAGTGTTCATTTGCCGAAACACAAAAGAAACAAAAATCACAAACCAAGAAAACTAGCGCTATGGCCAAATTCAGCTGATTTTTTATCAGACAATCTCCATAGTACCAGACAAAAGACCAGTGGAAATGCTGAAAAATCAAAGCACAACTGCATGCTGAACAACTGCCTTCTGGAACAACTGGACATCTTTAAAAATGGGATTTCCACAGAGATCACAGACTGGATGTCAACTTCTAGTCCTTCGAGTGTTACAGACAGCTTGTCTTTGAGAAAATTAAACAACCATAATTTTAAGCCCCATACATGCCTTATGTTCATATAGCTCATTTCCACCATTGTTTAGCCTTGTCTACAGGTTCTTATAAAGGACAGGGGAAAGATATTGCCTGCAGTTTCATAAAGAAAACCCAGCAAACCCCAAAACCCATTTTAACTTCAGCTTAATCTTCAGGATTAATGAATTTAATTAAATTTGTATAGCACTCTGTTTTAACAACAGATACTGTCAGAAAACAGTCAGAATACAGAATCCAAACATAGATTTAAATCCCCAATGAGCAAGCTAGAGGCAACCGTGGCAAGCTAAAACTCCCTGAGAAGACATGAGGGAGAAACCCTGAGGGAACACAACCTCTTTAAGGTGACACCAGATAGTGAGATTAGAAATCATTACTCTTCTGCAATTCTATACTATGAAGTCAAACAGTATTAAGTGTGTTGAATGAGGGAAGATACTGTGAATAAGAGTCCTGGGATTAGCACATGCCAGCCTTTGTGATTACAGCAGCACTTCCTGAGTCATTATATAGATATGTTTATCCACATAAACTTATTGCAATATATATGTATTCTCCCAGGACAGACTTGTAGCATTTCCTCAATAAATGTGACCAAAAACCACATAAAGGGGTAATTTAACAGACATGGCAGGTTGTGTTTTCATGCAAGGCATTTAGCTTGGAGACATTATGGAGCTGTGAAACCAGGGGAAGAGGAAGAGGATGTGAAAGAGTCCAAACACAATCTTGAATCTCAGGTTTAATTTTCCCAGTCCTGCACCTGTTGATTTGTCAGTTCCACCTAAACAGATCTGCCAACTTGCTATTGGAGACAAATTGGTGTGTATATTGGTGTGTGCTCATGGAAACGTTCTCCTCAGTCAAGCACTGAAAATATGATTTATTGTGGCATGCAACAAAGACACAAAGACAGATCGCACCAACTTTTTCAGCAGCAGTGCAACAGGTTATGCAGTTTCTTACAGATAATAACAAAAGATGCTATTATTTGTAAAAACTATGTTATAAAAAAATTTTCATACATGCTGGTGGCCTTAATGTCAAACTCTTTCTCTTGAGTATATACAGTTGTAGAAAGGTAATGATTTATAATCACACCCAGTGTCACACAGATGAGGTTTGGTTCCCTTTTGAGTCTAGTTTCTCTCAAGGTTTCTTCCTCACATTGTCTCAGGGAGTTTTTCCTTGCCACCGTCGCTTCTGGTTCTGGCTCAATACAGGATATATAAATTTTAAACTTTGTAATTTTTATTCTGAATTTTTATGTTCCTGTATAAGCTGATTTGAGTTAAATTAAAGTAGGGCTACTTTACTTTCATTGTATAGGCAACAGGAAGAAAAATGGTGTAATAGCAGTAGTGGTTCATTACCACAACCTTATCCCCTAGAGTAACAGAGAAAGGCATGGTACTCATTACCACCCTGAAGTTGATTATTTTTCTATATCCGGCATGTCCCCAAATGTTTCGTTCCTTTTATATGGGAACAATTTGTGAAGGATTGCTTTTAATTTTTATTAAATTAAGCATTGCATTTTAACTGTTTTATAGTTGCATTTAAGATTTAAGAATTTAAAATGTGTGCTCCTTTTTCTTTTCTCTTTCTTAAAGTTAATAAGTCAAAAACAGAGCTTACAAAAAACAAACAAAAAAACCCAAAAAACATAAAGAGTAAAATCCTCTGTCCTGAAGCATCTCCCTTAGCAGAACTTATTGACTTTTACAAAGCGCTGACACGAAAGATTCCTTCTGTAAATGTTAATGTTAAATAAATGTCTCCTTACAGAAAGCTTCACTACATCAATAATGAAAGTTTTTCTGTTAATCAATGCCACATTTCAATCTGATTATATGGAATGTCTGCCATACTAGTCCCTGTGAATGGGTTGTTAGTACAGAAATATTAAAACATGTACATCAAACCACAGACTGTGGAGCTGTGAGTCACTCTGCCATCCATTTGCCTACTTCTGTAAATGCAAATATGTTTAAAAAAATATTTGAATGCATCTAAGGACAACAGCTGTCTCATTTTATTGATGATGCTTCAATCTGTACAATAAATTTTAATATAGTTTATAAAACAAAACCAGAGAAAGATCTTTTCAAGATGTGGGGGGTTTATTCTTTTCTGTTGTGTATCTGCTCTCAGACTGACTACTGCAGTCATGGTTTGGCTAAACCTGACATTTTGCAGGTTAGTTTCAGAGCTCATGATAACCGATCTTAATTAAGCCTAACCCCTGGATCTGGAATACGTCAACCATTCTGTGTCTTCAACTTATGTTATCAGGCTAAATGCTGATTTCTGGAACAAACCCCAGATGGGTCAACAAGCTTTGCTCTTACAAAACCTCCTTTGATTGCTAGAACCCGATTAGCACAGCAAGGACATGGCAATGCAAAGGACGAAGCAGCTGGTTTTTTTGGCCCAGAATGGTTGAAGTATGTCTCTGGAATGACCCAATGACAGGAGAGCTGACAAAAGATGATTCAGGAAGTTGGATTCTTGGTTTAAGTCCCTTCTCGATAACTTGCTCCAGTACAATCTAGCTGGTTCTCTATAATGAAAAATTCTTTTTAAACATATAAATAAATACGTCAGTATGTCTGAGCTTGTTAAAAGAGTTGTTCTCCTTTGCATTTAAAACTAGGCCAAAGCTCATTTAATCATGGAATATCAACACACATGAGTGCTGACCATCCATTTTCTACCAATCTGCAAAGCAATAATCTGCAAGCCTTAAATACATGAGTAGATCAAGGTAGATTTCAGGGTGAAATAAGTGTGACGTGATGCATAGCAGTGTAAAGAGATACACTGAGTAGTAATGAATCTGTAAAGTAATATAGGACTTGCAGCCCACCTGCCTGAAACAGCAATAATTAACAATAAGGCGAAATGAAGATAAAGAGGTTTTCAGTTCCAGGGGTCAGTAACTGAGGCATCTTGATTGACAAATCAATGAGAAAGTAAATAATCAAATGATCATAGACTTTGTTAGAATATTTTATACCACAATGATGTTAAATTCTCAAATCTGTGTGGTCTTTTTCAATATTTGATGGTAAATCAGTTGAAAATCAATTTATTTAAATATATTAGCATTTCTACAGTAACAGCTTGTATTACAGACATGGTACATAACTTAAGCCTGTTATTAGATTATTAAGATGATAAATGGATTTAAAAAAAGTTATTTAATAAATACAAATGTTTGTAAAAAAAAAAATTGCAATTTGAAGACATTTATTTACTATTTTTCAGAAGGACCCTCAAGTGTTGGCTCTTTGTAACAGTTATATATATAAAGCTATACCACCACAGGAAAGTCCTCAGGACAAATAACTTTCCAGATGCTCAGTAACATGACAAGCTGCACTTTTTGTCATTAATTTCATTTGAAAAAAAGGATGGAAAAAAGAAACAGCTGCTTAATGTTAAATATAAGTAGAAATGGTTAAAATCTGCAATGTGTCATTCATTATATTCATGGAATAAGAGGAATAAAACACTTATGGATGTGCTTTTATAAAAAGATAAAAAACATCCGCTTGCTAACTGTAAACCTGCGTCACACACCGGGACATACCAAAAGGTTTTTACATACAACATACTGACCCTTTTGTGTTGTATTCCATTTCCCTACTTATCTTAGTCATATGTTATATGTAAATGCCATATCTATGCATCCATCCATCTATCTATCCATCTCTGATTCAATTCTGAGCATAGGTTACTGTCTGTGTTTTTGCATGTTCTTTCGTCTGGGTTCACAGATTATATGCCAGTGTGGGGACTGTCTAGGGTTAGGGTCCCTAGGGGTGTGTGTGTGTGTGTGTGTGTGTGTGTGTGTGTGTGTGTGGGGTGCGTGCGTCCCCTTTAGATTTTTTGTTCCCAGGATTGACTACAGCTCCACCATAACCCCTACCAAGTTAAGGTAAAGCAGTTAGTGAAGATCAATTAATGACATTAAAAACAAAACACACAACTTACATCTAGTCCAATCAATTACACATCCCAATTAATCACAGATTAACAATGACTTTAACATTTAAAAACAGAGCCCAATCTTGCATTTTCAAAAAGCTGCTGCTGTAGCTGTTTTAAGCCTGTGGTGTATGTTGTGGTGTATTGAGGAAGTGAGTGGACTAGCAATAAAGCCAAAGCCACACTTCCTATCACAGTACCACAGAACAGTCCATGGCGATATGAACATGTTAGTAACAGTATAAAAAGCGACTAATAACACGGAATATACTTAAACAACAAAATGGCTGCTTCCATCCCAAGTTATTATCCTGTAACCTGAGATTAATTATTGGAGTCTAGTTTTGAGCTGTGACAGTACTGGAAAGGGTCAAACATTGGATTGTAGCATCAGAGCAAAGGCTGTGACATTAGACAGCTGCTCCATAGTTTATCACCCCATGGAATGTTAGACACCCCACTGGATTGCAGAAAAACCCCCACAAAATGATATGGACTGAGTGCTGCATTACATGCTTATAGTGCTTGAAAATGGGTGAGGACAGAGCAAGACACAGCTGAATGTGAAAGTCTACATGCTGGGCAGGAGATGACTCCAGTACTGTGCATCTGACTTCCTAGAACTCAGCAACAAAAGTCACACTTGGGTTTGAAAATGCAGAGCTGTGGATCAAAGTGAAAATCCCAGTAAAGAGGTTCTAAAACACACACACACACACACACACACACACACACACACACACACACACACACACACACGGTGGTAAAGAAAGGTAAAATTACAAAGAATGCCAGGATGAGAAACTGCTGCCAGCCCTGTAACCTGCACACGGTAATTACAAGGCCAGGAGTGAAGGTGCAGACAGAAAGCTGTGGATGGGTGAAAAAGGAGAGCAGTGGAATCCAACACACCCCCCTCTATCCCACACACACACAGCTCGCCACACCTCCCCTATTTTCCTAACAGCAAAAAGCCAAATATCTACAAAGCCCTCCAAGAGAAAAACAAATCTTGCTTTGTATATGAGCGAAAGCTTACTCAATGCCAACAAACACGAGTTTGCATGTTCTTCAAATGTTTAGTATGTAGCTACCCTCTTCTCCATTCCACAGCAGCATAGCATTTACAAGGCAGTAGTTCAGGCAAAACAGCAGCAGCGTAAAGCATGAGCAGGAGAAAGAAAGAACATGGAAACCAGAGGGAGGAAAAATGTACAAGAGAATGCAAACTCACCCGTCTGCTCAGGCTCTATCCTCCAGTGTGAAACACAGTCAGAGCCACTCAGCCTCTCACAGGCTCCGCCCACTAGCCAGCTCATGTGAGCTGCTCTCTCTCTCTCTCACACACACACACACACACACACACACCACTCCCCTCTCCACTTCCACAGGATGAGGGGGGAAAAAAAACTAGAACAGGGTGGAAGATAGAAGCGCTTATGCAAACACACACATACAAAGTTATCTCTTCCAAAATGTATCCCAGGGATAGAAATCTAAGAAAACTGTCAAATGTCAGAGCTTTCAGGAAATCACAAAGGAATATACACACTAAATAAAAAAGTATGTGCAGAAAAACATTTGTGAAAAAAAAAACCAAGGAGTATCAGCTAATAATAATGACATCACAATGACAACAACAACAACAACAACAATCAACAAAAAATTCATATGATTATTCTTTTGTCCTTTCTCCCCCCCTTTTTAAATCCGGTCATGTGCCAATTTCCACCCATCAGCCAACTCTCCCCTTTCAACTAACACCCAGGGAGGATGAAAGCTAACACACGCTTCCTTCAGGACACTTGAATCCACCAAAGTGCATTTTTTTTTCAAAACTGCTGCTCGTCACAGGACAGTGTAACCCACTTGGAGGAATTTGTTTTTCGCTCGCTTTTACATACATTTCATCTCTGTGGCTGAAACTGTTCTTAAGTAATTAACATGATGGCTTTTTTAGGCTGAACAGCTCTATTACATGAAATCATGTGCAAGATGCTGGATTTTACTCTGACCATGTATAAGAAATATAAAATCAAGCTATATATCTACCCTATAAAAACACACACACACACACACACACACACACACACAAACACAAACACACACACACACACACCCCCAGATACAGAAAATATGGAACTCCAGGCATGGACCATCATAAAACACAAGCCACAACACTCTTGGAATCTCAACCAACTTCCTGTCTACCAAAGAAACTTGGGTTTCGAATTTCAACATTGTGTTTTATAAGGCAGCGTAAAAACGTATGCTTAAGATGTTTGGATAGGTTTACTGTGGCTTTCGAAGCTAGTTTTCTAGTCCTCTGAGGCCACTCTGCTGTCTGTGTTTCCCTTTTCTTCTCAGTTTCTACTCCGTTACACCATATAATTACTAAAATACTAGAATAACTCCACAATTTTACCCTTTTGTTCATTTTTAAGATAACAGCATGACAGACAATGGGCCTCATTTATTAATGTGGATAATGTGGAGATGTACGAATTACTCTGTCCAGTTGAAGTAGCTTATGTGACTTATCAGCAACAAGTGACCGATCTAATGTGTCTCAAGCTGCAATGTCACACAGTGACACTTTGTGCTTTACCAACACGGCTTTGGGGAGGGTGCGTTGGCGCCTTCTGGCCATCATTCACTGAAACACTTTGCTTTGAATAAAATTAAATGTAACTGCCTATACTGTAGACTGTATATTTTCATACATACAATATATATAATTTCTATAATAATACTTTATATAAAATATAAAGTATATACTATAATAAATTCATATAATATATTTAAATGTAGATATTTTTAAATAAATGTTTATATATACTTTATAAAATGTTATTTATTTTTGATATATAATTTTTTTTCCTCCATTTTCATGTTATATTTTCTTTTCACCTGAGAAGTTCTGCTATTTGACTCGCATCAAAGTTACCAAATTTCTTCCTATGAGAAAGTCATTCTTGCCGTATATTTTTCTCTTCAGCTGTGGGAGCTTTGCCTTTTATGGAATTTTGTGAACCTCAACAAATGGAAATCACTTGTGCCATGAACAAACCTGGTCATTTACAGGTGATTGACATTCATCAACAAATGCACGCAAGTATGAAGAAAATCAGTGTTTCCAAACCTTCACTAAATCCAGTGTTTTTTTTGGTTTTTTTTGTTCAGTTTGTCTTATGCACAGGAAAACTATAATCTTTCCTTACATGTTATTAACGTTAGCCTTGTAGCAAAACTAAAAAAGCAAAATTCACACGTCAAACACATATTGGTTGAGCGGCTACATTTGGAGTAAGGGGGAAATGATGGAAATCTCATTCTTTCTGAATTATCCCTTTTAAAAAAGACTGAAGAAGAGAAGTGCTCAAGATTGTGGTGAGGAATACCCAGGCATCTGCTTTACTGGATGAGTCCTCGAGCTCCCCACCCCCCGTCTGTTCATTTCCGTCCATTTACAGCTGCTCAAAAGTTTTTCCAGCTGTGTACTTCATTTTAGAGGAAAAACACAAGGGACAAAAAAAAAAGTCTTTCACTTGCAGTTACACACTCCGTGCAGTAAAGTGATGTAGAGTATGCTTGTGTGAAAATAGCACATGTGCACAAATCGGGCACTAAAGGGCCATCAGTATGAAATTTGTTGCTCCCAAAGAATTCAAATTTTCCTAACATCTGCATTTTCTAACTTGACGTTTGCCAGTAACTGGTCATGGTCACAATGGAATATTACACAGTAAAATTATCCTGGGAAGTCTGGATATAAGGCAGAGGAATAAAGCTGCGACAGAAAGTTACACACACACACACACACACACACACACACACACACACACACACACACAGAGAGTCTCTGAGTAAGTTTCAGACTTACTCAGAGACACACACACACACACACACACACAGTCTCAGACTTGCAAACATGCTCACTCATTCAGTCACAGACACCCTCAAACTTACACACAGGCTCATTCACACACACACACACTTATTCAGAGACACACTGTTTCAGACACCCACACCTAAAATCAGATTCACCCTCACTCACAGATTCACTCACTCATACTCACAGATTCACTCACAGACTCACTCAGATTCACTCACTGAGACTCACTCACAGATTCACTCACTCACTCAGACTCACTCACTCACTCACAGATTCACTCACTCACTCACAGATTCACTCACTCACTCACTTAGACTCACTCACTCACAGACTCACTCACAGATTCACTCACTCACGCGCACAGACTCACGCACACAGATCCGCTCACTCACACAGACTCACTCACAGATTCACTCACTCACACAGACTCACTCACAGATTCACTCACTCATACAGACTCACTCACTCAGACTCACTCACAGATCCGCTCACTCACACAGACTCACTCACAGATTCACTCACTCACAGAGACCCACTCACAGGTTCACTCACTTAGACTCATTCACTCAGTGAGTGACTCCGTCACTCACTCACACAGGTTCCCTCACACACATTCACTCGCTCAAAGGTTCACTCTTAGACCCAGAGATTCACTCACACACTCAGTCTTAACTCAGAATCACAGATTCATTCACTTAGACTCTCTCACAGATTCACTCGTTCAAAGATGGGAGGTAGGAACCCACACAGACGGTAGCACTAATTTGGTACCAGAGTCCAGATTCTTGAGGCACCACTACCACCTAATCTAGAACTGGCAGTCTGGCATTGTTATATTTTTCAAAATAATTAGCACAAAGCTTAAAGACATTTTCATAATATATTACCCAGTACTACAATATTTCATTTTAATTCACAACACAGTAAAACAATAGTCACAGAAAAAGCCTAGAAACTTAACTTTGATCTTTTCATCTGTTTAAAGTTAGCCTTAAGTGTTCCCTTATTCCTCTTGACGTTAATACGGCACAATAAAGTGGGAAACAGAAAGTGTAGTCCTTGAGACCTATATATTTCACAAGATTTATGCATTGAACTAATAGTCGAGTTAAGGTGCACTGCATTTTGTATGTACACCGTATTCTCTGACACTGAAATGATTTTACTTTTCAGCCCTTAGTTTTGTCTTCTGTAGCTCTGTGTGTTCATGTAGCACCAGGGTCTTATATTGTTTCATTTCACTGTGTACTGCATCAGCTATAAATGACAGAAAAATATATAACAAAAAAAGCTTTGTGCCTCGAATTGATTAGATCTACTGTTTTCTCGGCAGTTCGCGTCAACAATAACCAATTATAAGAAAATTCCAGCAAACTTTAATGAAAAATCTCAGATATCAGATTACAATAATATAAATGAATCATTCTTTTGTTCGATCGCTGCAACCGGATTCAACCACACCTTTGTTCAGTGGCAATAATAATCATAAACATAAAGAATATGAATTTCCATAGCCATACCCTACATGTACAATACTTGGTATTTATGTTTATGGTGCATTTATTCATGCTTACTGTCTCTTCTTCCAGAAAGACCAACTCCAACATCACAATCAGTTACACAGCAACAGTCTCTCTCTCTCTCACACACACACACACAAATCACAAGCTGACGTGTCACAGCAGCACTCCAGCTGTGTTAGCAATGTGTTATGATGACACAGTAAAAGCCCTCACACACACAACATGGCTGCACAAAAATCTTGTTTAATATTATTATTGCAACAATGTCCCTTTCTATACTGTTCTAATAAATGCCTGTATTATGTAACGAGTACACTAAAACAACGGAATTTTTGTTTCATTTTTTGCTTTCTGTATAATCGTAGAGTTTCCAGTGAAGTTTCAGTGTCTTGATTGTAGCAGTCTTTAAAAAAAAAACGCTGACTAAGCAAATGAGTCCAAGTCACTGACTCCAGAATGAGGCATTTTGCGAGCCAACTCTAATTTGTCAGTCCATGCTAGCTGGGACAAGGCAGCAGAACATAACCACATAATCTCCAGATATCTTTTTTCTTGCTGTGTGTTCCAAGCCCTTGCAGGCTGCCCTGGTGAGCTGTGGCAGGCTAGCAGACTGACCACCTCAGAGGAGTGTGTTGGCACAATAGGTTCCTGGCTCCAATTGAAGCAAAGCTGGCAAAGGTGTGGTCAGGCTCATCTACCAATGCCAAAACTCAATAAAAGTGTACAAAGGACTGTCAAACATATGGTTCACGGGAAAGGAGTGGGCCTGATGAATTCTAATCCTAATCACCTTGTGGACCATAATTTGATTGAAAATTTTGAAAAAATGAGCAGGTGCCTGTTATTCCACTAGGGGAAAAAATAAAGCAATAAAAACAGGGCCATGTGGGGGAAAAAATGTGAGACTGATGCACTCAGTAATTCTTCACTAGAAATGTGACTCTGCAAACATATTTTTAAATAAAAGAATAAATTTATTGGTTTCAAACATTTTATATTATAATTATGTATTTTAGGCCAAATAATATAATGTTGATCCCAAATAAAATGCTTTTTTTCCCTAGAAAGAACGGGAGGGCTTAGTCCAGTTAGCCCATAAATATAATCAGACATGGATAAGGAGAAAGCCTACCAGTCACATGCTCAGTATCATGAAGTGTGGTGCACAGAACCATGACCCACAGCCCGAGGGACAGACATATGACTCAACATACATGCTTGTAGCATGTGGGTCTTAGTTATTTAAAAAAAAAAAAAAGCTGCATTCTTATTTACAAAAAAAAAAACAAGAGAAGTGAATTGTACCCAAGGTAAAAAATATCATACCCATCATGTCCCCTTCACTCACACACATACCATGTGTTTATGCAAAGTGTACACATTACAAAGAAATAAAGCCTAGGGGCATTACATAGAAACGTCAACCTTACCATGGAAAAGTAGACAATTATTTGAAACAGTATTGTGAATATTTGGAATAATTGTGCTTCCCTTATCAGTAGTGTTTTGTTGATTAGTACAGTTTGAAGTGTGAGCTGGAGTGGACAATGGCGCTTTGCTCTCAGCAACTCCTGCACAGTCAGTGTGACAAAGCAGTTGGAGGAAACAGAGGCGGTCGAGAATGGCTAAAGTGAAAAGCTTGTTTGTCAGGCTGAAGAAAATTTTACATTTCATGACGTTATATTTTTAGTTTAAACCTCTTCCATGATGGCCTATTTTTCACTAGTTCATCTTTGCTGTTATAATAAATACAGCGCTTCTAGGTAGACTTTTCACTAGATGTTAGTGTGGCTGTAGGGATTTGTGCTCTTTCAGCCACAAGAGCATTAGTGGGGTCAGACAAATGAGGTGAACCCAAGCTGATGTCCAAGATGGAGGGCTTGGAGAAGTAAAAATGTTCTAGAAATAGAATATAATCTTCTCCCTGCAAATGTAGTGCTGCAGCTTTGCAACTACATAGAATATGCAAGTCTTTAAGTTTGCAAAAGTGGCTATATATATATATATATATATATATATATATATATATATATATATATATATATATATATATATATACACATACATACACACACATACATATACACACACACACACACACACACACACACACATACATATATATATATATATATATATATATATATATATATATTTTATATATATATATATATATATATATATATATATATATATATATATATATATACATACATACACACACACACAAACACAGGCACATGAACTTTAATGACATGCCATTCTTAATCCGTAGGGTTTACTATGTAGTTGGCCCACCCTTTGCAGCTATAACAGCTTCAAGTCTTCTGGGAAGGCTTTCCAGAAGGTTTAGGAGTGTGTTTATGGGAATTTTTGACCATTCCTCAGGTCAGGCCCTGATGTTGGACGAGAAAGCCTGGCTCACAGTCTCCACTCTAATTCATCCCAAAGAACAGGTTGAGGTCAGGACTCTGTGCAGGCCAGTCAAGTTCCTCCACACCAAACTCGCTCGTCCATGTCTTTATGGGCCTTGCTTTGTGCACTGGTGTGCAGTCATGTTGGAACAGGAAGGAGCCATCCTCAAACTGTTCCCACAAAGTTTGTCTCCACATGAGAACATGTCTCCATTGCTTTAGAGTCCAGTGATGGCGTGCTTTACACCACTGCATCCAACACTTTGCATTGCACTTGGTGATGTAAGGCTTGGATGCAGCTGCTCGGCCATAAAAACCCATTCCATGAAGGTCTTTACACACTGTTCTTGAGCTAATCTGAAGGCCACATGAAGTTTGGAGGTCTGTAGCTATTGACTCTGCAGAAAGTTTTCGAGTGTGCACTGGGTACCTCAGCATGCAGTGTGATTTAACATGGCCTACCCAATTGCAGTTGTTCCCAATTGCTTCCACTTTGTTATAATACCACTAACAGTTGACTGTGGAATATTTAGTAGTAAGGAAATTTCAGGAATGAACAGGTGGCAACCTATCATGGTTCTATGCTTGAATTCAATGAGCTCCCGTGAGCGACCCATTCTTTCACAAATGTTTGTAGAAAGATATATATATATATATATATATATATATATATATATATATATATATATATATATAATAAAATATATATATATACACATACACACACATATGCACACACACATTATATATATATATATATATATATATATATATATATATATATGTGTGTGTGTGTGTGTGTGTGTGGAAACAGCATCTTAATTAATGTACAGGTAATTCCATCCATACAGCACAAACAGTGACTCTGTGATACTGAGAGTTTGGGTTATACCTGTAACACAGTCACAAGGCTCTACCTGACTAACAGCTACTCCTGCTGGAGCTAAGTGGAGCTGCACATTTAATGGGTGAGTGACTAACACAGAGTTTAAGGTGCACAATCAGTCAGACAGAAAGAATTAGCAAACACAAGGTTGATTCTAAAAGAGTTCAAAATGATAGTGATGTAATTCTTGCAATTGAAATGATTTAAACTAGATGCTTTTATGTAATATTTCTTGAAAGATTTTTCATATCATTTTTGCTATGACATGTTGTTCAGGAATCTTTGGCCTAATTTATCTAAGCAACAAAAACATAAATGCTATCATTTTAAACACGATTAATTTTACTGCTAATACAACAGGATACTGTTCTTTATTATGTACACCTTCATTGTATCTATACTCTATAGCCATGTCCAGTAGCATGACATATATGGTGGTCTCTTTGAACTAATAATGTACTGAATTTTGCCTGTTACTAGCTTTCTCTTACCAGACCCTCTCTCTAATATAAGAGACCAGCATATGACCACTACTGGCCAGACATTACTTGGTTGGTGGATCGCTCCTAGCATTACAGAGACACAAAGAGGGATGTGCTGTGCTTGTGTCTGCCAGAGCAATGTTACTGGGATTTCAACCTCTCTGTATCACTGTCTACCATATAAATAAATACACAAAAAAAATTGATCCTGCTGCCAAAAAGGACAGTTTATTAGGAATATTAAGCCATTCAATCCATTAGCCAGTGAAGTACAGAAGATTGCACTCATAGGCATCACACATATATCCTTAAAAAGGCACTAGGATGAATCACTCTCTGATCTCTTGTTGGATTCTGGCTTCAATAGAAATCCCAGCTTGCAGCAAGCGAAATGAATGCTCAGTTGGTGCAGGCCCTGTTATTGGCTTGGCCACTGCAGAACATACCATTTCTTTGTCTTACAAAAAAAAGACTTGGTTTGCTTTTGTGTGAAGTATGCTTCAGGTCATTGTACTACACTGTGAAGCACAAAATGTAACTGAATCTTAGCAGAAAAACACACTTCAAAATTCAGTACATACAAGGGAACTGGTTCCACTGGCAACCACCCATGCCCATGCCTTCCCTTCTCTTCTCTTGTATTCATTCTGCTACAAATTGTCCATTGAATGTTGCTCCAAATGTTATTGACATTAGCACAAATACATCTACCTCCTGAAGCGTGTTCTTGATCTGGCTAAGTGTTATGTAGGATAGTTGCTTTCTATGGTCCTCTTTTTGGTGTTCCTGAGCTCACCAGTGCATTCTTTGTTTTTAACAGGTGATTTAGCCACACCGATCACCTATGTTCTTTGTCATGGGTTTACTGATTTTTCAGCCTAATGATGGTTTGCTATACTGGCAGTGACAGCTCTTTGAACTTCAGTTAACAGTAACAGATTATATAACAAATGCCACACATGAAATCAACTAGAACATTTATCTGCAAACTTGCTAGTAAAATAATGAAGGAATAAGATACATTTCGCCATGGAACAGCTGTGCAATCAACTGTCCAATTACTTTTGTTCCATTAAAAGGGTGGGGGAGAGAGGTAGCACTGGAAAGGATGAAGTAAAAGTTTAGTGTACTACACTGATCAGCATTCTTCAGACAACTGTCCTTCATCACATTCATCAGACCTGAGTAATTTTTCAAGCAATGGCTTGGAAATCCACGTAATGTGCCCAAATTTTAAACAGCACTAATCCTGAGACAGAGACTCTCTTTGTCTTTCTCAATACAAGGATCATGTCTCTGGAGTCACTTAATTTCAAAGACCTTTATTCAGTTCTGTACTCTTGAATGTTCATCCCTCTCTGCTCCTCACTGAATGCCGCTAGATATTACCCAAAGCACAAAGCAGAAAATTGATCATTTTCTCTCATGTGACAAGCACAAGTCTTACTCCCTCAGTCTAGAGGGAGCACTTTATGTGAGATAAAGTATCTCAAGTGAATCATCACAACAATGTATCATTCAGCACAAAGCATGGAGTCACGTTGCCTCCGTCTCTGGAAACATCACATTATTTACTTTTAAAAAGGATGCCTAATGGTCTAGCTAGGGATCTATTGACAAAGGGTTTGATGAGTCAGAAGAATGTCTGTCCCAGACAAAGTAAATGGACAAAGATCACTTCCTGGCTTTTCACTGTGTGCTGGAATGCACTCCTACTCCACTCACCCCTCCAACACAGGTCAGACAAGCACATCTGGAGCACTTGGAGAGCAGTGGAAATAAAAATACCTCACTGCACTCACAACCAGTCAACTGATAACTCGATAACTCTCCAACATTAATGAAGTGCTAAACTAATTATAGCATCTAGTCAACTTATAGTCTGGCTAAACTAGGGTTTTGGTTTTTTTCTTTCCTTTTTCTTTATCATAGCAACAGTACTGTGTATACGATGCCTTGAGTTGTGGAATATGATAAAAAGAATTTTAAAAAGTGCAAAAGAGAAATAACACAGTGACGGCACTCGAATCCCTTTGAGGGTGTTTTCACACTTGGCCTGCATACTCGAGTCCACACCCAGGACAGATTCTGGGCTTGTTTGGGGGAGGGTCTCATAATCACAGGTTTGCTTTCACATAGAAGAATGCTTTTTGAACCATGTATAGATTGTGCAATTCCATGCGTCACTTTTGTGCATGCAGCAATGTGCGTATTTTTTTTTTTGGGGGGGGATCAGGGCTGTTTCCCTCAAGATCTTGAGAGTTCAGTACATTTAGTAAAGTGTGAAAGCTGTTTTCGTTCACAATCCCTGTTCCACTTGTAAAAGGTGGTCTGGGGCTCGTTTCGGTTGAACCTTAGTGCAGTCCATATAAAGTGACTCATTCATCATAAACTGTGCATACTCCTGTTTCTATGCATAGAATGTGCTATGAAGTTGTAGAGGTTTTGCTTTGATGCGTGCACATATTCCCATACAACTCTGATCACGCACGAAGTAGGAAAATGTTTTTAGGCACCAGTGGAAACTCTACGCTAACAGTGGTACTACTTGATCTATATTCTTGGGCTTTTCTACTCTTGGGGAATTTTAAAGAGATGTTGTAGATGAGTCTTGCATTTCTCACCCAGCTACAAGCTGAATAATGGCATGTCTCAGCTTAACTGATATCGCTCATGTCACACTGGCAGTAAAAATGACAGCAAATATTATGACTTTTCATTCAAAATTGTAAATAAGGGCAAGAAAATGTACACATATATGGAGATTAGTGGGCGTGCCATTATGCAGATGACAGTGGCTGTGCAAGAGCACATCAAATTAGAAAGGCATAGACTTATCAGTGGCCGTTGCGTACAGCTGTATGAACAACACGTGTGATAAATACCAATTTTCTTGTGTGTACTGGTGGCTTTTACTCAAAAAGAACTTCCAGTTCTTTCTCACACACTTTAAAGTCAGATAAATCAGACCACAGATGTGAAATTTGCAGAGTGACGTGATTGGTTAAGTTAACTGCTGATTTAAATTTTGTGATGAAAGGAAAGGGGTAATTATAGTCAGTGGAGGACAGAATGCCTTAATGATATCTAAAAGTGGACTTTCATAAGACTTGTGGACTTTAATTAGCTAACCAGTGTGATGTGTGAGCATGTGCTAAGAGCACCAAAAAAACAAGAAACACATACACTGACCCGTAATAAACAATAAAAGTATGAACATAGTCCCAGATGCAGACTCCAGCAATGTGGCCAAATTGAGCAAACTGTATGAATCACATACTCTGTTCTTCAACCATCAGATTGACCCACCGTACAAGCAGAAGCTCCAGTGTGCTACGCTGGTACTGGCCAAACTCGAATAGATTTTATGCAATGCAATGACACCATAGCTCATAGCAGGCTTTTACACTGACTTCCAGTGGCATTTACACTGATTATATTATATTGCCAGGCCTGCCAAAAGTGCTGTGGTATTAACTGAATTTCCTCATTTATTTATTTCAATATTTGGTGTGGCCAAAAGAGGACACACTAATATTTTGTTGGACCGCCTTTTACTTTGCTTATGGCAGGCATTCGCCATGGCATCATTTCGATAAGCTTGTCATAATGCAATGTCACAACATTTATTTCCATCCAAGATCTTGTGTTGATAATGGTAGAGTCGAACCTCTGCATAAAGTCTTCCCAGCTCATCCTAATGATAATCTGTGGTGGTCAATCTGTGTGTGAAAATGATGTCTCATGCTCCCTGAACCACTCTTTTTCACAGTTTGAGCCCAATTAATCCTGGCATTGTTGTCTTGGAATATACAGAAAGAATGATGGAAAAACTTGGTCATTCTACTGGTCAAACTACTCACTGCATCAGATAGGGTTAAATAACTTGGTTCCACTGCTGGTATACAATTTGTGACCATGTTAAATCAGTGATCGTATACTGGTTGTATTCTGTTAAAGGGCCATACTTGAGGCTCATGAGGACCCATTTATTGGCATCAGTCAGTCTTAGAACTAATCAGTCATCTAAACTTGGCATGTCTTGTACAAGACGAGTGAAATTTAGAGAAATGTTTTTTTTAGGTTTTTTTTAAATCATCCCGTTTACTGGAACCCACTTCCACGCACATGCTCACACACCCCGGCAGAATCACGAAAACAATGTAGCCATGCTGAGTTTGAGTATGAGTGAGCAGTAATTGAACTCAAATGTGGGCCATGTTGCCTTGCTCACATCTTGAAAAGGTTTTCCACAATGTCTGGATTTCCTCTATGCTTTATATCAAAATCACAGCATTAAATAATTACTTATAACTGTCTTGCAACAGATTCAGTCCCACAGTCCTTTACTTACAGTTGGGTCCATAATTAAAATATTCCTAATTTTGCCTCTGTACACCACCACTTATTAAGCAAATCAAGAAATGATTGAATTGTAGACTTTTTAGCTTTATTTCAAGTGGTTTAACAAAAATATTACATTAGCTGTTTTGGAATTACAGTCATTTTTAAATAGTGCCTCCATTTCCACAAGCTGAAAAGTAATTTTATAGTTGACTGATGAGCAGTTTCATGGTCAAGTGTGGCCTGTTCCCTCATTATTTCATGACAAATTAAGGAGATCAAAGTCTTGAGCTGACTAAGTGCTGAATTTGCATTTGGTAACTATTCATGGGAACTCATTAGGTTAAGTAAAGCAGGGGTGTCCAATCTTATCCGCAGAGGGCTGGTGTGGGTGCAGGTTTTCAAACATATCAAGCAGGAGCCACACCTGATTCCACCTGTTTAATCAGTTGATTTTGGTTTTCAATAGACTCAGGTGTGGCTTCTGAATGGTTGGAATGAAAACTTGTATTCCTTGAAGAGGTTCATTCAAGGAATACAATTCATTGCGATTAATTTTAAGAATGTATTTTTAACAATTTACAAAATTGTTGATTTGGCCAATCCTGTTTTCTTCTATCTCTCCGATATAACCATTTTGTTTTTTCAGCCTACTGATGGTCTCCTTCACTTGCATCGACATCTCTTGGGACCGCATATCGAGAGTTCCCATGAACAGCCATCAAATGAAAATCAATACTTTGAATCAATTCCAGACCTTTTCTCCTTAATTGGTAAAATATTGCGGAAACAGACCACACCTGACCATGAAACTATCAGTCAGCTATCAAATTACTCTTGAGCATGTGAAATTGAGGGACTATACTCCTTGAATTAAAGGCAACTAAATCTTTAATTAAAGTCTACACTTCAAACACATCTTTATTGTTTCATTTAAAATCTGTGGTGGTGTACAGAGACAAAATGTGGAAAATCATTGAACACATTTTAGTGTCATTAGATGCTTTAACACATTTTCCAATAAAGAAGGAGTATAAACTAATACAAATGTGAAAACCAACACATTATAAAGCACTGAGAAGAGCAAATCAGAGGATATTACAAGACTTAAAAAAGGTAGAGGAAAACGGAAAAAGGGTCAAGTAAAACAAATACTAACGTAATTAAGCTTCTTTATGCGCATCTCTGAGAAATAACTTGGAGCTAAATAGCTTTTATTTTACAGCATACTACATTGTATTTATTATTTATTTACTACATTTATTTAATACTTTCACCTCCAAAAAGCAGTCCTGACAAATCTTGGTCCCCTCTTATGTCTTTCCCTCTTAGTGATTACTCATTCAGATTCAGACACCCCAGACATACATAGCTGTAAATCGCAGGCTTTCTATTTTTATACTGCATTTTATCTATGGAATCTCACACTGTCCTGCAGTCCTTTAAGCCTCTGTGCCTTTAAGCACATTCTTTATGGGCAAAACGCTCAACAATGACAAACCAACTCTTAGCTTTCTTTCCACATCTTGGCTTTCTTAAAATATTCTTTGAGGATCTTGGCCAATATGCAAGGATTAAAATTCATGACACCACAACATTGTTTTCCTTCATGTGCACTAACAAGTAGCTTCTCTCTCATCCAGCTAGGACAATCCCAATGTTCTGGCTTACTCAATTTTTTAAAAACTTAACTGACCACAATACAATGCAGTCACAGATACCAAATTCTACTGCAACACCCTAGACCCTTTTATCTGCTTATTTACTTTAAGGCCACATAAAACAGGATTATATATATTTGCTATACACTGAATTCCTACACCATTCAGTTGATTTGGATACACATAACCTCAGCTTAAAACTCATTATTTGAACTCAATATCATGTGGGAGACAATTAGAATAATAATAACTTTGTCAATATCCAAATATTTGTGGATTTGACCATATATGAAGATAGCATAGCTCAGATACTGTATAAATGATTGAAATTACAAGCCCCTCATTCATAAGCGACACATTCATAAACTTATTTGCAGGCTTCTGTTTCCCAAACCCAAAAACTATAGACAAACAGCATATGAATCAGCTACTCAGACAGGGGTCAAGATCAGAATAATCAGGCTTCATCCCCATTTTCTCCTCTAGATCCCAAACAAAACAAAACCAACGCAACCCATTGGTTCTGTTTTGCCCAAGAGTATAGAGGAAATCAGTACATGAATCCCTATAAAGATTTGTTGAAAACTTTGACCCCAAAATATGAAGGTGGTCAAATTATCAAGTGACAAATAATGCATATTATTATAGACCCAAAATATTATGATAAAGTTTGAACTTTTTTTATTGCTCTAGGAAGCAATGCTTTCCAGCCGTGGTATTTCCAGTTGCTAAATAGTTTCATTCATCAAACAACAAGTATCAGAATAATAAGAGCACAATCACCATTAACAGCGGTTATTTAGCTCTATACACCACAAGCCATAAACAAACAGATTATCAGCATATGGATTGCTTGGATACTGTCCAGATATTCAAAAACATATTTTCAATTGTTCAAAAAAAGCCTTGGAAAAAGAGGAAAAATCAACTTCAACCATAATAATTTAGCCATGGCTGTCAGCCTAGCACAAGTTTCTGCACCTCAGTTCTTCCCTGTCACATGCTAGCTGCCTGACGTCAAGCTCTAGAGACTGTTGTGTTTAAAATACCAGCCCATCTGGTACGAACAACCATGCCATGTTTAGTGACATTAATCACAATTTTTTCCCACGCTGATGATTTATGTAAACATTGGCATGATTTTATGCATTGTGACACTGCCACATGATTGGCTGATTGGATAACTGCATGGATGTGAAGATATTCCTAATAATGTGAACTGCAATGGTATAGCCATGGGATACAGATTCAGACTTGGCTGTTTATGTTTGTTAACATTTAGTGCCCATTTTTTATTTTAAGCCAGTTGAGACACTCTAATATATGTACTCCTCAGTGTTATCTAATTAGTTTAAAATGATTTTCTTAGTAGCATGGAATGTACTGAATGGCTAGACCTGACAAAAACTGCACAGCAAACAAAATAAAAGGGACCCAAGACATCCATTAAAACAAAGTCAACAGAAGAAAGTTGTCTGACTTTCAGAAAAGAGATTAGTCAGGAGCGGATGATGGTGATATGAGTGCCACTTAGCAACAGCTATTTGCTTTCACCAAACAAAAATGGCTAACAGGAAAAGAGCACATGATTAGTAGAAACAGTGCTCTCTACTCAGTGCACGTGTATCTACTGCATACAATGTTGTTGCTGGCCCTCGGCTGCTCCCTGTTCAGGGATGCCACAACAGATCATCTGAACCACACAGTTTGATTTTGGCTCAGGTTTTCACGCCAACAACCCTCATATTTTATCCAGGCTTGGGACCAGCACTGAGAGTTAACCCCTCAGTGGCTGGTTTCTTGCCCAGGAATCGAACCCGGGCGATGGTGATGAGAGCCACCATCCTTTACAAGTTCAATTAATTTTCCACACATAGCCCTTACACTAGCTTATTGTTAAAGTCATCAGCATGGTTGAGTTAGATAGTTTAGAAAAGCAAGAGATTTTGGCAATAACAAATTGAATCATTGACTCACTGTCTGTAGCTCTGCTGGAATTGTCCTGTGATGATGGTGTGGTTTTATATTCAGCAAAGCTTGGGGTCATGCTGGCCTCTGAAGAGAAGCTGTTCTCAGACTCTCTGGATGGAGATGCAGTCTCTACCTGCCTGTTAACCAGTGGCTCAGTCCGTCTGCCTAGCAGTGACGAACTCTCCACTGTGCTAGGAGACTCAGCCTTCCTCTGAACAGGTTCAGGATTTCTTGCAGATGAGGAAGGCACATCAGCTCTTCGATAGGCAGCTAATGGTTCCTGTGCTCGTGAAAGGGTTATCTCTGCCCTCCTGGGTGAGCTCGGCTCTGGAATTCTGTTATGAAGCGAGATCTCTGGTCGCCTCAAGCCAAAACGGTTAATGCCAGGGTTGGGCAAGCTGTCCACCTGTTTGGAGGAGATGTCAATGGAGATTTCAGTGCGGCGTGAAAGCTCCATGCGCCGCCCACTGCTCTTGGGAGAGCGCTGGCCACTGGATGAGGATTCTGAGCCATGTCTGGAGGAGTTTTCTGAGTTCCGGGATCCCAGTTCATGAAAACGACTTGTGGCAGAGGAGCGGAGGGGATTGACATTACGGCGTGAAAGCTGTGAAGGATTTGTGGGAGAATCGACCTCCTCAACTTCGAACGATCGTTTTAGTGCTGAAAAAAACATAAATAAATAAGTGAGACTTTCCCTGTATGGTCAAGGATCTTTTTACTAATGCTTAAGACATCAAAATAGAGCTAAATGTGTTTTAGATGGTGTAAGGTGGAGGTAAGAATATTTTATTTGTAGTTATATTCTATATGTCTCTCTGCTTACTCTCTCTCTCTCCCTGTACAATTCATGAACAAATGACTTATCCAGAGTACTCAGGTGTGTTTAAAAACACATTAGTATTTCCCATGATTAATACAAACTGAAATCACACAGGCTTCCCATCACATAGTCGCTACACTAAGTCCAAATACAGTAGTGTTTCAGACAACTGCTGATTTATCTGTAACTATTTCAGATATTGTCAACTGCTCCTCAAACACAGGTATATAGAAGGTATATAGAGTTTGAGGCGAATCGACTGATATTACCAAGTAAATCTCCGTTGTGTCATATATGCGACCAACGAAGCAATCAATAAAATAAGCCTAGACCTACCTGATTTGACACGTTTCACGTGTTTTGACAACATTTTCGCCATAAATAAAACGTCGAAGCGCCACCGTGAGAATAGCCTTTTTACTTTGGGTTCAGTTTCGCCTAACAAATGCGCTGCATGATTTATGGGTAATGTAGTAACAAGTCGGGACAAAAGCACAGGCTAAATTACTGAGAAAACGACACCCATGTGATACTTCTATAAGTCTAAACTCATCACGCAAATATAATTGAAATGAATCAGGCCCGCATTTGAATTATAATTCAATCCTATTGCTACATTTGACCTAATATGTCTGAAAAAATAACCTACGACTTACAGGTTACTCCCAAATACACCGATTTCAATTCAATTTTATTTGTATAGCGCTTAAATTTAACAATGGTGACTGTCTCAAAGCAGATTTACAAAAATATAAACACTCAGAATAAAAAATTACAAATTAAATTACATTTATATTTATCCCTAATGATAAAGCCTTAGGCCACGATGGCAAGGAAATACATTATTCTGAGAATCGTGGGCGTGGCCGGGGGGCGGTGGCGATGTAGCGTGAAGTTTGCGCAAACTCTGGCACAGTAAGGCATTATTATTATTATAAAAATTATAATTCTTATCATTAATGGGCGGTTAATAATGACAATACAAATAAGGTTAGTACTGGCCGATTGGTTAAGATCAAAAGGTCAGGAAAAACTCCTGCCCAGCTGGCACTGTTGGGCCCTTGAGCCTTCAGAGCTTTTACCAATATTTCACTATGTAGGTATATATCTGAATATGAAAAAAACAACAACATGAAAACAATTGTGACTGATCAGGTAATATGTCCTATATGAATAAACCTATAAAAATATTCTGAGTGTATTTTACTCTTATATCTTACTGAAAGTAAAAGTTTAGAGCTATTGGAGGTTTGCACAAAAACTGCACCAAATGACTTGTAATTAGCCTAAAATATTTGGGTATAGAAAAAGGTAGACATATTTCTCTTCTTTATTTATGGCAGAAGCAAGTTTAATAAAGCTACACTGCAAACTGCTTTTGGTTATAATCTGAGAATGAAAAATAATTTTTCTTAGAAGCAAAGAGTTTTCCCGTGTTTCTTGGGGATCGGCAAAACACACACACACACACACACACACACACACAAACATCTGGTACAGACAGTGTCAACTTCCGGTTTAAATCCAAATACAAGAGTAGACACAAATATTTTGTGCACTAAAAGCATACAGACAATTGCATTACGCAACATTCCTAATATGAGGTGAAACAGAAGGACTTGGGACTTGTGAGGACTAATCTCACAGTTATAGGCTTTTTAGAATACAGAATGGCCACTACAATAACTCTGGGCTATTTAAAAGTTTACTTTTATCATTGTGCGAAGGTGAGAAACAAGCAAGTTTAGCTAGCTTACACAGAAGACCATTCTAGAAAGAAACTATTTCATGGCCTTACTGTCAAACAGCTGAGTAAATAGGTGTTAGCCACGTGATGTCATTTTCTGTGGATGATTAGTATTTTGACCCACTATAGACTGTCACCCAAAAAATTAATCGGGTGTAACCTGGCTACACCATTGCACCATTGTAAAAGACGATGACTACACTCTTACTGGGATTATATCTTCTTGATTGCAGGACTGCATGCTTACAGATGCTGCATCTAGTGCCAGTATAGGTGTGAATGTGGTTACAGTTCATGGTGTGTGCCCCCCTGGTGAGGACATCCATTACCTAGTGGGCAAGTCCCACTGACAGCTCCATTGTCATCTCCACGAGAGCCCGACCCAGGGATGAATGGGAAGTACCAAGGTACCTGCATACAACCTAAGACTATTATTTCATTTGGTTATGTTTCATCTAAGGCCAGTGGAACTTATATAGGCAGTGAAACATAGAGCTTTACTGTGGACACTTGATGGTACTATGCCTGTCACGAGTCCATTTAATTTTACCCAGATTTTACAGGGTTGTCATACATATTAGAGTGGTGAGATCAGCTGAGATCATCTGCAGGAAACTGCCCTCTCAATGGACATTTTCCTTACTCACTGCTTGAGGAAAGCCAAAAAGGTGCTCAAGGATAGCAATCACACAGGACAGTTGATTTTTCAACTGCTTCCATAGAGTAGGTTGTACCAGAACATCGGGGTGTTCACAAATAGACTACAAAACAGCTACTTTCCCTAAACCATCAAACAGTCTGTGACAGCATAACTTTCTTGACTTCCTTTTGAATACTACTTTGCATCATACCAGAACACAAGATGTAATCTCTACTGCCTCATCATTGCTATCCATTATAAGGAAGCCTTTCTATGTTTTGATTAATCTGAAAAATGACAAGTGTTAAATCTGTCAGGCTATAACATTTGTCTTTTTTGAAGGCCATAAATGTGAAAACAGCCCTTATAAATCTGAGTTAATATACTTCATTTCAGATAGTATGAGCTTTGTTTTGTCACATACAAGCTGAACTTAAATTTGTTTCAGAATTATGCTGCTTTTTACCAGGAAATCAAAGTCAGGCCATTTTTCACTAGTCAAATTCAAGCTATATTACCAGGTTATGACTTCAAAGTCCTGGATATGATGTTCAGACTATTGTTCAGTTAAAAGTTGTTTGAAATTTTGGTTGTATGGAAAAAGTCTAGACAGAAAGCATGCCTTTTCACCTACACATTCATAACTAAATTTCAAAGCTGGACAGCTGGGCAATGTTTTACAAGAAAGACATTTTATCTGTGCATGATTAACTCTAGTAGCAGCTGTGCCACACAACACCACTAGGATTGTACAATGTGGACTGGTTCTAATCAAGTTGGGTAACTTCCGCCTGTTCAATAAATTGCCCGATAAGTCACTGAAAACTCTGCAAAAACTTGTTTCTTGAGTAGTAAAAGCATGTTTGCTTTTGCCATGGAAGATGTACGTGTAGTCCATGTGAGGTCTTGGTTGGGTCTTTCACAGGTATCTATTTGCTAAATAAAGGTCTTTCAACAGGGTAAGCCAAGCGAGGCTCATGATCCTTCACAAAGGTGTCTACTGCAGAGCTCTAGCCCTTCACCTTAAGCAGTCAGACAATGGCATGCTTAACATAGCAGAACATGTCAGCCAAACACATGGATTTAGTTTCTTTTCAACACACAGAAAGACTGATTTGGTCCCCACTCTGCACGAAACTGAGAGCTCATAAGCCTAGTGCTCATGGATAAAACAACAACAAAAAAAAAGCTCAAGCGTGTGTGTGTGTGTGTGTGTGTGTGTGTGTATGTGTGTGTGTGTGTGTGTGTGTGTGTGTGTATATGAGTGAATGTGTCTGAAGGAAGTCATGGCAAGGTGCAGACTGGATTTTATTTTACTGTCAAAACCAAACCACAGACCATCCAGATGCCTTATATGTCTGTCTAGAATCACAAAATGCACTATGCATAAAATGCATAAAGATGTCAGGCATCTTTACAAAGACGTTTAGGAAGGAAACTCAAGCTTTCTATGAGAAAAAAATAAAGGCAACCATTGTTATTTTAGTAAATGGGGGAACACATTTACACAAAGAAAATCATTTTCCAAAATTTAAGTAAAGTTACAAAGAGTTGAAAATGCTGGACACTGTTTTCAATGGATATACAGTATATATGTTATTTAGTTCATATGAGTAGCAACCCAAAGTTTCAGCAAATTTTTATTAATAAAGCACCCATAGAGCTGACTGTATTAATAAAATTTCCCTGCATTGTCTTGAAGTGGTTTGTGAAAAATACTGTGAACTTGAGAAAAACAACCTGTGTAAAAACATATATAATTATAATATACTGTGTATTCACATCCATTCTCTGCACTGTTTCTCTACAGGGTTGCAAGGAACCTGGAGCTTATCCCAGAAGACTCACATCACAAGGCAGGGTACACCCTGGACAGGATGCCAGGTGTGTGTCAAACGTGCTTATTGTGCAGTATTATTATTATTATTATTATTATTATTATTATTATTATTATTATTATTACTATTGATAATATGATCAGAGTCTCTAAATTGTCTGTAGCATGTGATTGCATGAGAGTGTGTGTGTGTGTGCCTGTCAAACATCTGAACTCTACTCTTAGCCACTG
This sequence comes from Hemibagrus guttatus, assembly GCA_033459395.1. Classification (NCBI taxonomy): domain Eukaryota; kingdom Metazoa; phylum Chordata; class Actinopteri; order Siluriformes; family Bagridae; genus Hemibagrus; species Hemibagrus guttatus. The sequence goes on along the minus strand of JAUCMX010000016.1, from coordinate 17,689,789 downwards.
ATGCAAAAATATAACTGGTGTACACTTTTTTATTCACAAGCTTCATAATATCCCAGGTTGCAGTCAGTGGATGTATACAGTTTTGTGTATACAGGACAAACTTATGATCCATGACATAGGGATCTGTGGCATTATGACTGTAGGTCTCAATTTAAAATATAACATTGTACAATAGTGTTCTATAAGGACAAAGCAGATGGTGATTCCTTTGAATATCAATCAAAATATTATAACATTTTTTCAGAAAATATTGTGTTTATGATGAACTTGAACTTATGATTGTCAGGTACAAATGTATAAAACACAGCCTGGCATGGGGAACTGAATTTGCACAGATACAATGGTCCTCGTGCACACAATCTTTCGGCATTGCGTGGTCAGCTGTAAGGTAAACATATTGACACACACATTTACCCTTTCACACACAGATCTACTGCCTCAGCCACAATTACCACAAACAGTTCCTATTCTTTCTTTCACACAGCATACAAATATGTGCCTGTAGACATGAGCGTGCATGTTATTTCTCATGTATGTATTCTCATACATGTGTACCCATGCAAAAAACAAACAGTGCACTTATTACCGCAGCCCATTTATCTTTAATGAGAGGTTTAGCAGGATCTTCAGTGTGAGAAGCTTCTCTAGACAATACAATGAGAAAAGAGGGATGCAATAACTCCTATTAGTAGTCATTCTTTTCATTTTCACACTTTTCATTCACTTTTATATTGGCAAACTTCCATTACAGCTACTTATCTCAGACATATCTTGAGATTCTATTTGTGTTATATAACAGTGTGATATATCCCACTTTCTTCTCATGTTGAACTTGCATTCATACTAGCGAGTAACAGGCAAGCATTAATTTTCTATGTGCCACAGAGCTGGGATTTCAACAGGTAAATTATAGTATATGAGCTTACAGGCACCCACGAGATTTTCTAGTGTTTAACGGTTAGCTTTGCAAGAATTACAGGGAAAAGAGGAGAGTAATGTCATTACTCATTAAAAACATACCACTAGCATGATAAAGCTCACTGCTCACTATCAACCACTGTACTTACTAATTCATGGCAGAGTATCATGTATTATAATTCAGCAATCAACATGTAATAGAAATCAACAGGCAACATTTTTACAACAGATTTGATCTCAATAAAATTAAAGTGTCTAACTGGAGCCGTTTATGGAAGAATGGAAGTCTTTTTCCCCTTAGGTGCACAGTTATGAGACCACAAATGCAAATTCCCAAGCGCTTAACACATACACTAAGGCATATGTGAATAAAGAGGAGTCATTCTTTGCACCGTTTAGAACCTACGAGACATCTGGCATGGACTTTTAGAGGCCTTGTCTGACCATGGGCAGGAATTTTAGTCTCTGTGTCCAAAAAAGAAAAATAAAGATCAGTAGTAGTACACACGCCCAACTATAATAAGTCACATGTCTCTGAAGGAGCCTGAGATCAACACCAGTAGTGTAGAGACAGGAAAACTGGAAATAGGCATTAGAAAAGATGCAAGCTGATATCTTTGTTAAGACTGGAAGATTGTCTGCCTTCAGCTGAAGAGATTAATCTGCATATCTATAAGCAGAAGAATTCATTCACTGCTTCACCTGATATAACCCTTAATTCTATTATAAATCTTGTACAGTAGGAGAACATATGACAGATAATGATGTTCCTCAGATGAATACAGATCCCATATTTTTAAAGCCAGACACACTGCTACAGTGGAGAGTAAATATCAAAGACACTGTTCATAAAGAACATATTTGGCTTTACAATGTGGTTAGTCCAGTGAACAGGCTCCACAAATAGTCACATTTAATGATCCACTTCCACATACCATAAAAGCACAAGCTCACCAACGGCCTAAACTGCTGCATGATGCGGGGTTTTATCATGTATGTACACTTTCACAGTAATGCAGGACTGATTGTCCTTAAAAATCACAAGCCAATTTAGGATGTTCACAGCGGGCAGCTTGCAGTCACGTGGGACAAATTTAGCTTCATAATAAATAAATAAATCATGTTGTATTTTCTGTCTGTCTCAAATCTCAAAGACAAATTGTATGCTCTTTGTGTGGTGAAAGTGTGTTTATAGGGCACTTTTTGAGGCACTATTTACTATCCAAACACTTTGACACTTCCTGTGTAATTTTGCCCCTCCCCTCCCTACTACTTCTGTCTTATTTGGGAAGTGTGAAGCCTCAGCAGATGAAGTAAAAGATAAATTAACAGACACACTTGTACATTACACACACATTACACACACACAAACCAAGTGATATATGTATAATGTGTCTGGCAAATGCATGTGTCCTAAGTGTGTGTGTGTGTGTGTGTGTGTGTGTGTGTGTGTGTGAGAGAGAGAGAGAGAGAGAGAGTGAACATTTGTGTGTGTGTGTGTGTGTGTGTGTGTGTGTGTGTGAGAGAGAGAGAGAGAGAGAGAGAGAGAGAGAGAGAGAGAGAGAGAGAGTGAGAGAGAGAGAGAGAGAGAGAGAACATTTTTGTGTGTGTGTGTGTGTGTGTGTGTGTGTGTGTTTATGTATACATATGTCAGTACAGAGGTGTGTGTGTCTGGCAGGTGAATGGGGTGCTGAGAGAAGAGAATTGCAGGGGGATAAAAGAGATGTAAGAGCAAGTTATTGCCAGGGAATAAAGAATGCATAGTATTTAGCTATTATTCTCACAGGTTTATGTGGTATAAATGTTTTCTAATTTTACCAGAATTAAATTTTTTTTTTCTGTCATTTTTTTCTCATCACGATGTGCAGCTCAGAGACATTCCTCAATTTTTGTTATTCTCTGATACAAAAATACAAACCAAAGTCCTACATAATCATTTAGCAGAGCTGAAGTAAAGCAAAAATGGGAAAAAATGAGTGGCTGAGCACTAGGTAGATTAACTCTTACACTCATTTATCGAAGAAGATAAACCAAAAGCATATATTCAGATAACCACATAAACACAAATTAAAGTAGTCAAACCTGTCCATATAGCATGATGAATATGAACTTGATGCAAAAAAAAGAAACACTAACCTTCAAAGTCTGAAATGATCCCCTCCAAATGAGTATTAACTGTGGAATCAGACATTTTGTGGCTGAATATGAAAGCTCGGTATTCTGTTTCCCAGCAAGGCAATCTCTCACAGATGCACTCCAGTCTCTGGCCTCCAAACAAATCCCAAATTAGGAGGCAATGGGGGGAGGGGGGAGCTAAGTGATTGCCGCTGTCCACAGATCCAAGCCCTCTACTTTCTTAAAGGACAAACTTCTTCTGCTTCCTCCAGTCTTCTGAATGCAGTAGACCTCCGAATGAGCAAGCTATGACAACCCCCTCCCCCTCCTCACGCTCTTTCTCTTGCTTTCACTCTCTCCCTCTTTCCCTGGCTCCTCCCTACTGGTGTGTAGGTTACACTCTAAAATGGGTTCTTCTAGTGAACATGCCACTTTTTTTACAGATAGAATTCAGTATATCCACCTTATACATATGAATACAAATATAAATGCATTCTTACATACATATATACATGTACACACACTCAGGGGAGCTCAAAGACCTCCATAAATCTCCAGCACAGAAACTATGAGGTCTGTGTCTGCCTTCACCTCCATCTAACTCACAAACTTATAATGCTTAATGAAAACCACCATTTCTGGTGGAAGTCACTGCTAAACCTGCGAAAAAGTTCCTGCAATAGGAACTGATTCAGATGACCAGTGGTATGGAGGAGTATTCCAGGTGTTTTTCCAGTAAGAGGAAATCAGTAAGAAGCCTCAGCTTAATAATTCACAAACTCATACATGTACAATGCACAACATGTATGAAATAAAACATTTACCATTAAGCACTTAAAATTAATATAAAGATGATTATTTGTTTGTCTTTACACTATGCCTTGTCATCAGTATGAGGCCTTGAACACTCAGTTCTGACTGGTTAAAAGGTGTGAATTGATTTTCTATTTCTAATTCTGGCTGTTTTTCCAAAGTTTATATAAATGTGCTTATTCTGATATATTATCATTTCTATAGTAAGAACAGATCATTGGGAGATAATGTGTTTGAGGGATCAAAATTAGCTGTTCACTGGGATAAGTTGGGAGGGATGGAATATGGTTTCTCCCATATCAGTCAGAGCAACAATAGCCAAACATGGACATGTGAGCTCATGTACAGTATATGGAAGATGGCGGATAGCACTTTTAGTGTATTATGCTGCCCTGTGATGTAGCACATGCCACATGATGTAGCAGAGGAAGAATGTGCTATCTTTCATCCCAGTTGGTAGTTGACAGATGACAGATGACTTATGAATCAGGGAGAAAAGGGTGGAGGGGCATATTGTTGATATGGTTTTCTGTAAGATGATGCTTATTTAACATTTATGGAAGGAGTCTCAGATGTCAGAGATTTGTTTAAAAAAATGCTGATGAAATCATGTGGTATAAGATATATAAATATATAAAATATATAAAATATATTTGGACTCCGTCACTTCTAAAAAAAACTCCCTGCAGTTTATTTTATTCCAAAGTCCTTGGTCCTAAGACTTATGTGGGAAAACAACTCCTACTCTGTTGATTTTTCTGTTCTATCTGACATTTTTTACCTTTCTTGGAGCTTTTTTTTCTTTTCATCTTTTTTACATAAACATTTTAATTCTTGTTTTTATATTAATGTCCGCTGCCTTCCAGGTCATCTTGGTGTCTTTACTAAAGATAAACGGTTTCTCTGTCTGTTCTGTGTAGATAATTCAGCTCAATTCTGATTTCCTTTTTTACATATGCAATACAATAGTTTTCAGCACTATCTTCATCTTTAGTCTTCTTTATACACGTCCCAAAGCCACTTTGTGTCATCTGATTCACAAAATTCCAACATCATGTCTTTTCCTTTCCATCAACACTTCAAGGATATCTAGAGAACTCTCAAACAGGTGCAGTTGAACATTGCACCATCGCCAAGAGAACAATCTCTCTGATACTGACCTGTAAGGGCAGGAATAGCACTGCTGGAAATATAGTGAATAGACAGATGGTGTCAATAGTGTTATTTGAAATGACATATTGTAAATAAATGCACATTAAATAAAAATAATAGTCTATTGCTACAGGAATGTGTATGTGCATCAGTGAATTAGCTACTTATTTTAATAAGGTTACCTTATTTATGACAATGTTAGAAGATTTTATGACCATTTAATATTGCTCTATTTGAATATTCATTAATAAATAATAATAATAATAATAATAATAATAATAATAATAATAATAATAATAATAATAATAATACATTTTATTTGTGGGTGCCTTTCAAGCTCTCAAGGTCACCTTACAAAAATACATTTAAAAAACACAGCATAATATAAAACATACAGATAGAAAACAAATAATAGAATATTTAAAAATAAATTAACAAAGAAAAAATAATGGGCAAGTTTCAAATATAAAATGCAGTTCTAAACATGTAAGTTTTGAGTCTGGATTTAAAGGTTGTCAGAGAGTCTATACTTCTGATGTCGGCAGGGAGACTGTTCCAAAGGCGGGGTGCAGAGTGACTGAATGCTCTAAGCCCCATGGTGGACAGTCGAGCTGATGGTGTGGTGAGCTGGTTAGCAAAAGAGGATCTGAGTATACGGGAGGGTGTGTATAATTGGAGAAGGTCAGACAGATATGGTGGAGCAAGATTATGAAGAGCCTTGAAAGTGAATACCAGAATTTTGAACTCAATGCGAAACTTCACAGGAAGTCAGTGAAGCTGGTGAAGAGCTGGTGTGATATGGTCAATAGAAGGAGTTCGAGTAATAATGCGGGCTGCAAAGTTCTGTACCAATTGAAGTTTATGAAAAATTTTAGAAGGCAAGCCAAAAAGAACAGAGTTACAGTAATCCAGACATAATGTAACAAGGGCATAGACTAATATGGCAGTACTGTGCTGTGTCAAGATTGGGCGAAGGTGATTAATATTGCGGAGGTGAAAGTATGCAGACCGAGTGACATTATTAACATGAGCCTCTAAGGATAGAGTGCTATCAAGGATGACACCCAAACTCTTTACCTGAAGGAACGGAAAAACAGTGGAATTATCAATATTTAATGAAAAACTATCAACTTTGGCTAAGGTGGACTTAGAGCCAACGAGAAGGACTTCTGTTTTATTGGTATTCATTTGGAGAAAGTTGCAAGAAAACCAGTATTTAATTTAATTTAGACAGACTGAAAGAACAGCAGGAGGAAGCATGGAAGTAGGCTTTGTGGACAGGTAGAGCTGAGTATCATCCGCATAAGAATGAAAATTAATATTATGTTTACAAAAGATATTGCCAAGAGGAAGGAGATAGATGATAAACAAAAGAGGGCCTAGCACGGAACCTTGAGGAACACCTCTAATAACAGAAGATGCCTGCGATCTAAAATTTTTAAGCTGAACAAACTCGGAACGGTGGGAAAGATATGATTTAAACCAGTCATGACACGTGCCAGAGATGCCAAGAGAGGCAAGCCATTCAAGGAGAATGTTATGAGAGATAGTGTTAAAAGCTGCACTCAGATCTAAAAAAATAAGAATTGTTAAAAGACCAGAATCTGCTGCCATTAGAAGATGGTTTGTGATTTTTACGAGCGACGTCTCAGTGCTATGAGATGGACGAAAACCAGACTGAAATTCTTCAAACAGGTTGTTGGTAGTTAAGTGATCATGAATCTGACCTGCAACTATTTTTTCAGGTATTTTGGATAAAAATGGCAAATTTGAGATAGGACGAAAATTATTAAGGTTATTGGGATCCGCTCCAGGTTTTCTAAGTATAGTTGTTATTGCAGCAATTTTAAGGGATGATGGAACATGACCAGAATTCAAAGAAGAATGTAAAATGTTAGTTATTAAAGCGGATAAAGAAGGCAAGCAGGTTTTTACTAAATAGGTTGGGAGAGGATCTAACTGACTAGTTGAAGATTTGGATTCATGAATAATCTGTGAAACGTCAGCAATATTTGGCAGTTTAAAACTAGATAATGAAGAAGCAGAGGGTGTAAGAAGAGAAATGGAAAATGAGGTGTTCAGAGAGGTTAGCTGATGATGAATATAATCAATTTTAGATCTAAAAAATGTCATAAAATTATCACATTGAGCAGTTGAGTAAAGGTGAGGTGGGAGAGTATCTGGTAGCCGTAATAACCTGTTAAAAGTTGAGAAAAGAACTCTTGTATTACCTGCACCTGACTTAATCAAGTTAGAATAGTAGATAGATTTTGCAGTAGAAATAGCATCCTTATATTGAAGCAGATGGTTATGATACATTTGTTTATGAACAGTAAGTCCAGTTTTTAAGTGAAGACGTTACAATTGACAACCTCAATTCATTCATTGTCTACCGCTTGTCCACTCTATTCTCAGGGCATCAAGGCAGGATACACCCTGGACGGAGTGCCAACCCATCGGAGGGCACACATACAATACGGACAATTTAGAGATGCCAATCCACCTACAATGCATGTCTTTGGACCGGGGGAGGAAACCCCCAAGGCGCGGGGAGAACATGCAAACTCCACACACGGCGGAGGCGGGAATTGAACCCCCAACCCTGGAGGTGTGAGGCAAACGTGCTAACCACTAAGCCACCGTATCTAAGTACCTGAATACTGCACTTAGTACTCTGCATGGACTGTACACAGAACATAAACAATGTGCATGTGCACCAAGGGCACCTATTTTCATGGCTGTTAAATAACATCTCTTTTATTTAAGGTGTCTTCTGATGAGCTGCATTAAAGTTCTCTGTATCTCTCTTACTCTGCACCTCCACAGATATCATGGACCAAAAGACTCTGGACCAAAGCCCTGGTGTGGAGTCATGCATATTGCTGCGACTTGAGTTCACATAAATGGTGCAGGGCCTCTATTCCCTCAACCAGTTTCTGATGAACAATAATGCAATTCATGCTATCCCTTTTCCAGGGTGGACAAATGGGGGGTTGAAAACACCAATGATACTTTCCAGGACAGCTTCCACTGGTGTGCTAAGGATGCCTCACTACACCAAGGCAGTTCCCGGCCCTCAATTATGTAATTATGTCAGGCTTGTTGAAAACCATTGTGCTAAGTAAAGAAGCAATAAAACTGGCCTTCTTTATGCTAGTTGAGTGTAAAAAATAACTGTCTTCTTAAAACATTACAGTGTAATGTTCTTTATAGAAAGGAAAGGTATTCAATGTAAAAAAAAACAAAACCTGAAGAAATCATACAACAGTGTGTACTACTCACTTCATAAGAACATCATGAACTGGCTCTAACCTGGATAGAAAAAAAAAGGAGGCCCCATTGCACAAATGAGCAAGATAACAAGAGTTTCACAGGACCTTAGCTGGCAGCACAATTGAATGGTACACAGAAAACATCAGCCTCAAAGTCAACAATCAAGAGGAAACTCCATGGTGCTAAATTTCTAGCCAGATTTGCCAATAGAAAAGTCATATCTGAGACTGGTCAATGAAAGGAAGTGATTAAGATTGGCCAAAAGAGGGAGTATAAAGAGGGAGATTTATACATGATAAAAGGGATCTTGAACAAGGAAGGATATTAATCCAGTTTGCAATACCCATGCCATACCCTGTGGACGGCAACTGACTAGAGCTAATTTCCTCCTACAATATGACAATGACCCAACGCACAGTTCCAAACTATATAAGAAATATTTAGCAAAGAAACAGTCAGCTGGTATTCTACATGATATGCACTGGCCTGCAAAATCACCAGATGTCAGCCCTATTTAGATGTTATGGGAGCAGCCTAGCCAAATGGTTTGTAAAAAGAGCCCATCAAGCCAATCCAATTAGTGGGAGGTGCTTCAAGAAACATGGCATGAAACTTAAGCATGTGGTAAGACTACCTCAGCAAATTGACAGATAGAAGGTAAAAGGCTACCAAAGGTCAACAAGGCTTAAATTGCTGCAAAGGAAGAATTCTTTGGTGAAAGCAAACTTTGAAGGACAAAATTTCAAAAAACAGTATTTCTGACATTGTCAGTGTATTTGCATTTTCTTTTCACTAGTTGTGTAGTGTAATTTGAAAACTGTTGCTTCTGTTTAACTAGTGCTGATGGTAAATGTAAAATAGACTTTCATTTGTAAAGCCCTTTTATGATAGCCATACAGCTAGATCATCTGTAAGGAGTAGAGAACACTTAAATATCTGAATGCCTGCCAGGGCACAAGATTAGCTGTAGATAAAGGTAAAAGATAAGAAGGTGAAGGTTTTGGGAAATAGATGAACCTATTGGATAACCACGACCTATTATGGGGTTATATCCATTCATTCTTAACTCATATTAACACATTATACTATGACTATGAAGTTCACACTGCAGGATAAGACAAAACAAACTTAAATTTTTGCAGAAATTGCAGAAAATCAGAGATAATTTACTTATCACTGATATTTGCACAGTATAAAAATTCTGGAAAAGGCAGCCTGATTGGAGACGGAGTAAAGGATGCCAATCATTCATTCCTTCATTCCTTCATTCATTCATTGTCTACCGCTTTACTTAATGTGTTCATTCATTCATTTTTTTATTCATTCATTCTTTTATTGTATATTTTGGTAATACTGTGCATGAAGTGGGAATATATTCAGGGTGGTACACCAAACACATACATACCCATTTTCACCTAGGTAATATAGTGTAGCCAATCCACATATTGGCATGTTTTTTGAGAAGAAACTGTAGGAGAACCTCATGAACATGGGGAAATTATGTGAAATGTCTACAGACAGTAACCCAGAGACTTCAGAGCTGTGAGCAATGACCTTGCTGCTCCACTGTGCCAGCCTAAAGAATGCTCTTATCCATCTCTGAACATAGATGTGGATCTGCAACACTAATTATAATCATCCTAATGTTTGACAGATTCAGAGAGACTTAGAGACATGCTTGTAGTCTCTATTAAAACATTCTAACAGGCAAAGGTCTATTACTGTCTATTACTTTTTTATCCATTGTCTGTACCGCTTATCCGATTACTATTACTGCAAAATTCCAATTAGAGGAAAGAGAGCATGGGAGTTAATACACCTTTCAGAAATCTAAATTTCTTTTGTGTAGATTTACTATTTACTTGTGTGTTTAGGGAAGAGGTGGGTCTTCTGTCTTCAGTCTTCACTGGAAGAAAGCCAGAGAGCTGACTGCTTGGACAGCCAGTTCATTTTTTATCTTGGAAAAGTGTTGATGCATTACTTGTGCTTTCTGAGAGGGTCACTCCAGTTGAGCCATGCTTTTGTGTGCACAATGTGTGCAGCTGCTTTCTGTATCAGCTACTAGAGTCTGATGGATGTCCAGGTGGTTCTCTAAAAACAATGTGGACTTTATAGATAATTGGAGCAGTTTTGAAGGAAAAGCTGGCCTGTTAGGGTGGGACAGTGTCCATCCCACTTGAGTAGGTGCTGCTCATAACATGTAGTCTCAGAACAGGCCTAGTTAATCGGTGATAACCCAGAGACAAGGCCAGGGAGCAGACAAGCAGGCTAAACCAACCATCTGCTAACTAAAATAAGCTGTCACCCAGGTTCCACAATACTGAGACTGTCTCTGCTCCCCAAGCTAAACAAAAATATAGAAACAAGTTTGTTTAAGTAAAAAGATTAGCATAAAATTAAGTCATAGTGAATGTACAGCCAACACATTTGATCTGAAGCTAGGGCTGTTGATCTTATACTAACATTAAATATAGGTAATATAGGCACATTTCCACAATCTAAAGCTTTTTACACAATTTCAAAACAATCTCATAAAATGAGTCTTAGATATTCATTCATTCATTCATTCATTGTCTGCCGCTTATCCGAACTACACTCGGGTCACGGGGAGCCTGTGCCTATCTCAGGCGTCATAGGGCATCATGGCAGGATACACCCTGGGCGGAGTGCCAACCCATCACAGGGCACACACACACACACACACTCTCAGTCACTCACAACGGACAATTTAGAGATGCCAATCAACCTACCATGCATGTCTTTGGACTGGGGGAGGAAACCCCCGAGGCACGGGGAGAACATGCAAACTCCACACACACATGGCGGAGGCGAGAATCGAACCCCCAACCCTGGAGGTGTGAAGCAAACGTGCTAACCACTAAGCCACCGTGCCCCCCCAGTCTTAGATATAATATATGCAATTTGTCACGTTACTGTGTCAAATGTACGCCAGATTAAGATGGTTTGGACATGTTCAGAGGAGGGACAGTGAGTACATTGGTAGGAGAATGTTGGACATGGGGCTGCCAGGCAGGAGGCAAAGAGGAAGGCCAAAGAGGAGGTATATGGATGTAATAAATGAGGATATGAAGCTAGTGGGTGCAAGGGTTGAGGATGCAGAAGATAGGGATAGGTGGAGAGAGATGATTCGCTGTGGCGACCCCTGAAGGGAAAAGCCGAAAGAAGAAGAAGACTGTGTCAAATGTACGACCCCACAGAACTTGATCAGGCGACTAATCAGCTAAAGGTATGCTACACTCTAGATACTTAAAGCAGCGTGGAAGGAGAACATCCTGAGCTACAGAAAATCTTAGTACTGCTAAATCAGCATATCTCTCCACCCTAATTGAAGATAACAAAAACCATCCAAGATTTTTATTTAATACTGTAGCACAATAATAAAGCCACTGCAGAAAAATGCACAGCATCAACACACAGCAGCAGCAGCTATTTCCTCTTCAAAATTAACATGCATATTAGATCCCATACTTAGATGTTTCTTCTAACAGATAATACCACCAGCAACCCAACCCTTTCTAAAAAAATTAATTCTTCCCATTGCTCTAGCTATGTACCTAAAACTTTTAAACAAGCAGTTATCAAACCCCTAATTATAAAACCTGTTGGTAAACTAGATGTCGCTCCTTAGCACAGTGTTTTATGTAAAACAATGTTTGTTATTTGCACCATTCAGCTATATTATTTCTTATAATTTTACATATGAGAACAAACCTATATGTCTTAGTTTTGATTTAATGAGGCAGTTATGATCTAATGAACCCATTATTAAACCTTTACTCTACTGTCAGTCAATTCACCAAAATCTTTTTTATGCTTATGAATATATGTTTGATTTCACTGCCAACCTGAATTACAAAGTGACACAAGGGGCAATATTTACCATTTCCCCAATAAACTGTTGGTTTGAGAGAGTGAGAAAGAAGGAAAAATGGAGGGGGCAGCCAAAAGGAGAAAAAGGCTGTGAGAAAGAAGAGCTCTGACTACATTTATTTCTTCAGCACTCTCTAAATGAAATTAATGAAAACAATGCCAACAGGGTTTTTTTCAGTTAGATATTGTAGTAACTAGGACAGCCGGAAATCTTTTTGTTTAAAGTCTACATTTTGGAGGGCAACATTGCAACCTTGTGTAGCTATATAATAAACAATATGCAGCAAGCAGCCAAAAAGCATGGTGCTGAATTATTGTGGGACCACAAACCAATGCTGCAGGCCAGTTGACTTTAGACGAAAATATTTAGAATAAATTCTTTAGATTAAACAAACAAAACAAAAAGAGAGAAAAACAGATGCAGTAAGAAACCAATAAGGCACCAGATAAATTGAAATTGTATTATATTATAGATTAAGGAAATGCATTAACTTAGTAAAACAATGCAGATGAGCATGAGGTTTCTTTTCCTGTTCTTGCACAATTGCTATTTTCCATGTCAGAAATGAATACAGACACTACCAAGTGTCACAACAGAAAAATGTGTACTCTGTCATCAAAAGATTCTAAGCTTGAAATCCTGATGACGACGCAGCCTGTAGTCTCAGTGGAAGCACATGCTAGCCTCACCCTCCCTGATTGGGGGCTGTCATATGATAGGAGAGAGGTTGCTAGGGTTAGGTTAACCCTAACCCTATTGGGTGAAACAAGGTAATGGGCAAAACTGGACAACGGTAAAATTAAAAAAAAAAAATGTCTAAAGAGAGTGCACTGACATGGGTGGAGCATTGTAACAGGAAGTGATTCATATGAAATCTGGTGGTGCAGTGTAATTATCAAACCCACTTTGGTCCAAAACTGCATTAACGTACCCTCACAGTTACCAGTGTATGGCCAAACTTTAATTCTGTGACTTTTAACTGAAGCCCTATGTCATAATTTAAACCTTGTTCTGCCAGAAACTTTGAATTATTTTCTCCATAGCAAATCAGAGCAAACTACTTAGTTACCACTAAATGTTAATGAAACAGTCTACATGACATTATCCACTGAAAAAAGAATGTCCAATAAAGCTAAATAAATGTAGATTCACCAAGTTTCTGACTTGAAACAGAGAGATGAGGAATTTGCTGCTAATAAAAGCTGCTCTAGAGGCTCACATATAAGTGAACTAAAGTGTTTAGTCAGGATCTGAGACTGACTACAAGGGAAGGTGAAGGACCCAGTTGAGAATAATGATAACTAATAAATGACAAGAATCAACAACATAAAAGGGCACAATGAGGGCCTCTTGTGGCCAGAATAAGTCCATAATCCTGACAAAAATCCCACAAAATCACCCAAATCATAGGTTTTTACAAAGATTACAATATAGAATTGGTTATTACAAAAATAAACAAGTGTACTGAATTAAACTACTGTCACACCTGATTTGAATGGAAATTCACTAATAATAACTGAAAATGTATTCATTCTAACCCCACTAGTTATAATGGTCATGAAAATACTCTTTAAAAAAAAAAAAAAAAAAAATCTGTCATAGCCACACATGCCAATACTGCATTAAAATGCATTATTTTTGAGTTTGCACAACAATCTTGGGATTTAGGTCTAAAAAGAACAAGGTGAAGTTTATCATTAAGCAGAAAACAAACAGTGAATAAGTGTGGAGTGCAAATTATTAATCCAGCATTATTGGTTAGATTGCAAAGGGGATCCATAGGGAACTGGGAAATGCACTTGCCCTTAGTACCAAGCGTACATTTTGTTGTCTACTATGTCTATTTTTATCAACTCATATCATCTTATTAAAACTCTTTGAACTCTTTACAGACTTCATTACTTTAAATTTCCCCCATAGCCTGTCTCTCTTAGTTTACTTTCCTTTCGGAGCACAATCTGGAGCCCACACGGACATTTTGCTTTGAAGGGCAGAGAGAGAGAGAGAGAGAGAGAGAGAGAGAGAGAGAAGAGAGAGAGAGGAGAGAGAGAGAGAGAGAGAGAGAGAGAGAGAGAGAGAGAGAGAGAGAGAGAGAGAGAGAGAGGAGAGAGAGAGAGAGAGAGAGAGTTTATTGTATAACCAGGCACTGGTTACATGGGCACTATGATCGGGCAGAGAGAAGCCACTGTACTTTGCTCTATTGTTTTAACAGAATTACTGTGCTGTGGCTGGACAGGCTTTCTTTGAAACCTTCTTAACGCCTTACTCACAGAGAAGGCTATCATTGACGGCATTGTTACACTGACACATACAGTCTAAAAAGCATTTTGGCACACACACACACACACCACACACACACACACACACACACACACACACACACACACACACACACACACACACAAACTTTATGGGTTGCTATTACAGCATGGCTGCTTTCCTGTGGAAAAATCCTATGGAAAAAACAGCAGTACCAGTGAACATAGCAAAAACCCACAGGAGCAAAGCCACCAGGGACAAAAGTAGTATAACACAAGTGGCTTTTCTTAACTTTGCACCAACAGTTTAACTACACAAAAGTCTGGCATCAGAAAATGTAGATCTTACCAATTACCATTACAGCTTAAGGTACATAAAAACTGCACAGCTGGGATCCCGCAATGTAGTCTAAAAATAGCAAACTAAAAATACCAAAGAAATTGTCTCCACCAGTTAGCTGTATGAGGTGCAGTGTTGCTCAGCAGAAAGAAGTGTTGACAGTGCTCATGCCTTACCTGCGATTTTCTCTCCCTCCATATCCAGACACACACCCTGCACGGCCACATATATCCTCTGCTCTTCTCCTCCAGTCTTTCCTGGGCTTCCCTTCTCTTTCCCACAATAGCACTGCTGCCTCACTCACCCATGGTCCCCTCCTTTTTTCTCTCTCTCTCTCTCTCTCTCTCTCTCTCTCTCTCTCTTCCTCTCTCTCTCTCTCTCTCTCTCTCTCTCTCTCCCTCCCTCTCTCTCTCTCCCTCTCTCTCCCTCTCTCTCTCTCTCTCTTGCTGTCTCTCTCCTTTCCCCCAGTTTAATTTATTCCTTGTGCTGTGACAATGAGTGTATCCAAGATTACAGCATACCCATGTGCTCATCATATGGATCGTTCATTGCTTTTTTTTCCCTTTTAGTTCACTTAGTTATATTCCTTCTCTCCCCTCCCTCTCCCTCTTTCTCTTTACTGTGACACTGAGGCAGCATTGTATCTCAGATGGAAATTCTAGGTCATGTGATTTGAGCTCCTCTTCTGAAAATATCTCTCCCTTCGCAGTGGCATGAGGAATCCTGAAGCAACATTTGATTTTGGCCGCACCACACTCCTTATTATGTATCATGCTCTGTATGTAAAACGTGGATGATAATGAAAAGAATGTTCACAAAAAAAATCAACAGCCTTACATCAGTAATCAAACATATATCTGAGTATTACCTTGGGCTAGATGGAATATTATTATCAGAGCTCTGAGTTTAATCAACATGACATTTTAGTGTGTTGCTCAACCAGAGTAAAAAAAGTTTTTTGGAGTTGATTGGAGTGTGGAGGTTGTTTCTTTGTTCATACACAAAGAAACTTTAACTTGTTCACCACAACGGGGGGTCAAGGGCTATTTGACAAGCACATAAATGGGGGGAGAAGACCAAACACAAACCCCAAATGTAAAGACACACTTGTGTGAGCATGTGAGTTCAAAACCCCACCCTCCATGTCACAGTGCAAAATGCCCCTCTTCAACATAGCCCCAGATCTGACCATTTTATATACAGTCATGTAATTATGCCCTGAGCTCAGGTAAGCCATATAGTTGATTATCATCATGACGTCTGCTCAAAAGTAAACTTATTAATAAACTTAAAATTTTGAAAAGAATAATTTCTGAACTTCATAAAAGGGGATAATGCTTTTAACTGTATGAAGAAAAATCGTCAAATTTAATCCCTTTCTACATATTTAAAATTACAATTTTAAAGAAAGTACTATAAATAATGTGTCAATATGTACAGAATAGGCCCAGTATTATTGTCCAGTATAATGTTTTTGATAGTATTGTGATATATATATATATATATATATATATATATATATATATATATTATATATATATATATATATATATATATATATATATATAAAAGGGGGGGCACGGTGGCTTGGTGGTTAGCACATTTGCTAACCACATTAGGGTTGGGGGTTCGATTGTGTGTGGAGTTTACATGTTCTCCCCCCTGCCTCGGGGGTTTCCTCCGGGTATTCCGGGTTTTCCCACCCCAGTCCAAAGACAAACATTGTAAGTTGATTGGCATCTCTAAATTGCAGTGTGTGATTACGTCAGTGAATGAGTGTGTGTGTGCCCTGCAATTTGGGGTTTGGCACTCCGTCCAGGGTGTGTCCTGCCTTGATGCCCAATGATGCCTGAGATTAAAAAAATAAATGCTCCCCGTGACCCGAGAATAGATCGGATAAGCGGTAGACAATGAATGAATAATATAATAGAGTGACTAGAGACTATTTTAAACGGAAGCAATTTTAAAAGGGTTTTTGTTATTTATTTGGATTAATTTTAAATACTCTAGTCTTGCCACTCTTCAGTCTTCTTTAGCGTTAACATCAATAAAATGTTCATAACATTGCAATGTAAAAAGTTAAGACAGAAGATTTTTCTTCACAATTCTTTAATTATTTTATTTCTCCTATTTAAAAGTAATAATTACTTTACTACTAATAATAATAAATAATAATAATCATTCATTAAAACTATGAATGATGTGAAATTCTATGAATGACGTAAAATTCTGCAGAAAAAATTGTTAAACAATTGAAATGTTTTTTTTGGGTTTTTTTTGAACCATGAACTATCTTTATGGGGGAGTTTCAACAAGAAAACTTTTCTTAAAGCCCTGTATATGCCAAACTTCTCACTGCTTCTGCTAAATTGTAAATGAATTAAATCCCTAAATTATAAGTGCACTAATGCCTTAGCATTGTGTGATTAGTTAATAAGTGTTGAATTATATATTAAGTGTTGACCATATCTCTTATCTTTCTATTGTAATAATTATTTTTGCTGCTTCCCAAATTCCCTATTGGGGACCAACAAAGTAAACAATGATTGAATTGCCCACCCTGCAACTATGAGGTTACAATGCTGCCTACCCTTCCACTGTGTCATCAATTATTCCTATTAATTTATTTATTTTTAAATGAATTCTAACATGCTCTGAATTGCCTTCTAGATGAAGTTGTGCTATAGAGATGAAATCACACTGTCCTACCTTGAATATAAATGCATGTAATGCATGCATCCTTATACTGACAGTGGCGCTTCCCCAGACACTTTAGACAGAAACACTAATATATCTGAAGCTGATACATCTCAGTGGAAAAGTAAGTCTTTGTGGTGAGACATCACCACAGTTATTCACTCACACACACCACACACACACACACACACACACACACACACACACACACACACACACACACACACCCCACACACACACACACACACAATAAAAGGTCCATGAAAGGAAATGCCTTTTGGGTTGCTAGCAGACACAGACAGAATGACCTCATCTGACATACGTACAAACACAGCCACTAGGCTAATAATTACAATCCTATTGCAGTCTGGAATGGTGTTCAATACTATGTCACATTGCATAGAATGATTTAACATTATAAAATGGTTACAAAAAACAAATCTTGTCAACAATTGTGTCTTTGCAAAAGAACATGATAATTTACTAAATATCCATAGAAATATTAAACGATCTCGATAAATAACGATCTCGATAAATAAATATAAGATCTCGATAATAATATTAACTGTTGAACTGACGGTACAATGCCTCACACAAAGCTTTACTAAGAAGAAGGCTTATTTGTATGCCATGTCCAAGCTTCTTAAATAGTTTATCAGCTGGTGTCTGTGATTTAGTGTCTCCGCATACACTTACCAGTCCCCACAGACCCACTAGAATCTCCTCTCTCTAGCCTCCTCAGCCTGCCGCTGCTGGACCTGGCTGGTGGACCTGTGAATAGATAGAACTTGTTTCCATTCCATTTCTGAACTGAAGAAGTTAAAGTTAAAGAAGTTAAAGTTAAAGGAGTTGAAGAAGTTAAAGTGATCTTATGTTAGCAATGTTAGCATCCAGCTTTCTAAATAAAAGAAGCATTTTGTAAAAATGACAAAATTGTTCTTTTTATGATGTTCTTTTTTTTATTCCTCTCCAATCTATATTAGGCTTTTTCCTTATGATGTCACCTCAAGGATTATCTTATGAAAGACAGAATCAGCCGTTTGAACATTTCTTTTGCATTCCCAGCGTATTTTCAAATAATGCTATTGACATCAATAAATATAAAACTAATTTTGAACAAGGTACACATAATCAATAATCGAACAGGTATACACAAAATATGGTGCCATGAAACATCATAGTCCTAATTGTATGTGGTTAAGCTCTGTGTATTTGACACACCACCTGGATAACACTGTGCTAGAGGTCATTTTAACTACTCCTGTTTATAGTGTACATAAAGAGATAAGAGTTTGTGCAAGCAACAGCCTGTAAAATGGGATGGGACTGCACAAGCCAATGCTGGCACTGGCCCAGGCCCAAATACGGGCCTCGACATGGCCAAGGTGATGCACATGGAACCTCACTGAGAGATTTTGCCCAGATTTAACATGCTAAAAAAATGTTATCCTTTATTTTATGTGAAATTCCTTTTTTTTTAAATAGTAGTCTTAAGTTGTATAAATTTTGTATACCCTAAGCCTTCCATGTAAATTACTGGGGTGATATATGATATTTAATTTTTTTGCCTTCTCAAACTAAGTGTGTCATTACTGTTCATACCACATGAGGGCACAAGATGCAAGTTTGAGATTAACTCATTTCAAATTTTAAGGAAAGACGTATTCTGTTGGCATTATTATAGACTATAACTTCAAGTATAATTATAATAATAATAATAATAATAATAATAATAATAATAATAATAATAATAATAATAATAATAGATTACTCTTTCTGTTAGCACAACAGCTAATACATAAGCCCAACAAGTGAAAAATGAACAATGCTAATTTTAAGGGTTAGAGGTACTAAAATATCCTACAAGATTAAATAAGAGTAAATAATCTTCTTACCTTTCTACCTTACACAGATTTTTGCAAAGTATTTGTCTAATGTACACATACTCCTTACATGTTTTGGTTCTTATAATGTTAAACATATCAGTGTCTTAAGGGTAAGGGTAAGCTGTGGTCTCATCAGAGTCATGTATTCCTTTGGAAAATTTGTGTCAATTTAGCAGCACAAATATTTCCTATATTAATTCTTGCACCTTAGGACAGTAATGAATACTCTAATCTAATGAAGTTCCAGTATCGCCTAAGCCTACTTGGAAGTTGTAATGATTAGTTTATGGTTTGTTCAAAAACTAGTGACACTAATAGTGATGGCTTGAGTCATAGATATTGGGAACAGTGCAAACAACAGGGCCTCCTCTTTCAAGTGCTTGATAGAGGCACTATTTGAGTAAGAGGTGGTCCACCGTTTGTACAACACACCCACAGAGATGTACTGTGCTGTTGCCACATGCCACTTTATTTTACTGGCAAGCATTACTCTGTTTCACAATACCTCCAGGTATGATAAGTCAGTAGAAGCAAAACATTGTTCAGCACAAGCATCCCTTAAAGTTCCTAAAGCCGCAAGCATACCTTGATCTATCAGGGCTTGATAATGAGTAACATTTTAGAGTAAGCAAAAGACAACAATGTACAAGGCAAGGGTAGTCAAGTGTGTTATTATGAGCCACTTACTTATTTGATACAAACTAACAACTTGACAGGAAGAGATATGTTTCAGTGGGTAGAATGAAATCTTGTACCGACAGGAATTTTCTTCCATAACTCAAGGGTAGTGTGCTCCGTCATTATCTACAGGTTTATGCATTGTGTATAGTATATATCAAATCACTGCTTTATACCCCTCATGATTCACTCTTCAGCAAGAAACAACAATGATAGCTGGTAGACACAGATAATGACATAGCAATGATTTTGGCAAGTGTCCACACATCCTACAAATACCTACAGATACCTACATTTCAGAAGTGTAAATCCACAACAAGCACAGACTTTGAAAAAGTCAAGATCAAGGCTAGATTTAATCTGCTTTGGATAAAATGATGAATCTCCATTATACTTAGCAATACTTAGAATATATAATTATATTGATTAAGTAAGGCTGAGGCAATTTGAAGTATCTGATGCACAAAGAGACAGTGGTGGGATTCATTCATGGCACATAGATTGAGAAGTATGTTAGCTGAATAGAGATAATCTTTAACATGAGTTCTGTTGCACTCCTGGCAGGCCTGAGAAGTGAGGGGCCATAACAGGAGCTCGCCACATTCCTGCGTCTGCACATAATAATTACAAAGCACACAATCTGGTTTCAAAGACATAGAGATGGGTGGGGAAAGAGTGAAATAAATAAAAAGGGACTGAGCAAGAGAACTAGAGGGGAAAAGTGAGACATAGGGGGAACCATCTGTTCTCCTAAATTCCATCCCCAACTCATGGGAGAAAACAGAGCGCATAAGCACCAAAACGGTCTAAGAAAAAGAGTACAGAGAGGCTGAGAGTAATGTGCTTAGTAGAAACAATATTACCAACTGTTCTTAGTGGCTTCTGTAAAATGTGGTCTGTTAACAGAAGTCTATAGGCCATTGTGTGGGAAAAAACATACTATAATGTTTGTGTAAAAAATTTTCTTCCCTTTTTAAATGCTAAACAGAGACTTTCAGGGGGAAAAACACTAACAGGCTTCTATTGAAAAATAAAATGTTTTATACTCATTAACTACTTTCAGTCCAACCCTATTTATATCAGAGGTGTAACATTATGCTACTATCTGTATCTGTATTTGTTTAGTGCTCCGAAAATTTGTTTCTATATTCATTGCACAAATTCAGAAATTCAAAAGTTCTAATTTAAAAATATTGGAAAACACAGGTAAAAATTAAAAAAAAACTGTGCCGTGGAAGAGAAAATCACAAATTCACAAAAAAATAGCCATCTAGTTACATTATATGAGATTTACTTCAGTTATGAGGTTTGTTACATCAAGAAATATCTGAAAAGTTCGCTGGAATTGCTGGACAAGTTCATTGTTGCTGCTGTGAGTTAAAATGGGGGTCCCTTAAGCAGTATTTCAATACCTATTTTTCCCCAGAATGATTTTCTTTAATTATAATGGAGGTTAAATGATTATTATTTAGAAATTCAATTCAATTCAGTTTTTTTGTATAGTGCTTTTAACAATGGACATTGTCTCAAAGCAGCTTTACAGAAGTATAGAAAACTCTGCCAGAGACATGCAGCTCTGTGCACAGTGTACAGTCTGCATGAGCTTTATGGAGCAACAGCTCTATAAATAAAAACATTTCTTTTGTTTGTACAGAAATATGGTTTCATTTTAGAACTCAAGATTAATCATTAGCATTTAGTGTTTAGATCACTACCACTGAAAAACCAAATAGTACATCTGCACATATCTAGTCTTAATGTGAAGCTTTCTGGTTCTCTTCCTATTCACATCTGTATTTGTATCCATTTAAAATTTGTGTTCATTGTATTCAATCCAAATCATGTACAATATACATTTATCCCTAATTCATATAAAGCACTGTTTAATTCTCAAATCTGGAACAGCATTATTTGATAATAACTAGAATACATTGTTGTATACTGCATATTAAGCCTTTGGAATAGTGAGAGACATTTGCTTTGGCTGAATGATGTGACATGACGTGTCTTGGCCCAAATCTGCTGTAAATTTAAAAAACCGGCTGATTATAGGACTTTTATATAAATATAAATCACTAAAAATAAGTTATTTTATACGGAAAAATGTTGGGACAAGCCCTTGTATACTGAGGAGATTATTGTTCATTAAAACCACATCATTTAGGCAGTTAACCATCTTGTCATTCAGTTAAAAGCTTAAAGGTCTAATTCCTAACTCAAGCTTAAAATATTTTGCTAAACTATGCAGTCACATGGCTAATCAACATTTAACAACAGAATGTACTGTTATACGTGCAGGTTATTTTCCAGACATAAACGAATGAGCTATAAAAGTAATGTGCAGTGAACTGAATCAGCCCATGTATCATAGTCTGTTTGCCCTGGCAATAAATAAAATGTTAACCCAGCATTGACAGATCAGGTGAGGCAAAGGAGGAGGACAAAGTGTGATAAAGAAGCTATCACTGCTCAGATGTGCTAGGAGCAAAGATTACTCTCTGGTGGGCAATCCTCCAGCACAGTTATTAACAAAGACATTCATTCATCCTTCTATAATGATTCCCTTCCTGTTGAGTAAGTGGACTGATTCAAAGCCTTGCGGCAAATAAGTTCAGATATATCACACTCCATTTTCAACTGATTTTAGATCAGTCATTCACTATCTGTAATATTAAATACAATATATGCATACTGTTACAAATCGAAGGATAATCCGGTATCTGGAGAATAATGGGTGCACAAGACAAAAACAATGTCAATTTATACAGAGAAACACTATTATGCTCACTGAATAAAATGTGTCATTTACAATATATTGCATTGAAATGGTATGTTACTCATCTACCAGAATGGCTCAGTCTGTGTCAATAAACGGGTTTGTGTGTTGAAAAGAAAGCTCCGCTGAGAATGTTTTCCCCTGAGATTTCATAGATTGAAGCACTGCAGATAGATAGATACAGAGCGAGAGAGAGAGAGAGAAGGAGAGAGAGAGAAAGAGAGAGAGAGAGAGAGAGAGAGAGAGAGAGAGAGAGAGAGAGAGAGAGAGAGAGAGAGAAAGAGAGAGAGAGAGAGAGAGAGAGAGAGAGAGAGAGAGAGAGAGAGAGAGAGAGAGAGAGAGAGCGGGGATCACTACATGATCCAACATGTGTGCTAGACTAGTTGGGTGTGCTGTATCATTGACTTTGGCTAACCTTAAGAAGTTCTACATTCCAGTCAAATAAGTGTGTACACAAAGTGTACTAAGGGGTTATAGAGCTGTGTAGATTACAGAGGACAAAGCATGCTGCTTTTCTCAATGTAAGGCCATCATGTAACCACCCTAGGATGAACAGTAAACACCAACAGTTAAGCAGTGAGAAAGGAAGTTCAATGATCACACAAAAGCATACCAAATAATAGGCTGAGATATTGTAGAAGCACCTCCAGGTGTTTGACTGTTTGATTTATGTTAAAGTCACAGTATAAGCTGAATAATAAGAAGGTGTCTTTAAAATCATGTGCATTTGATCAGTTTGGACAGGTTTTTCAGCAAGCCCTCATATGTATTAGAAAATGACAGTTTGTTTATCTAAAAACAGTGCCATGTCAAAATTTCCCGCAAAGATGTTTTTCAGTAGTCTAGCACAGGAACATGCCAGCTAGGGGTTTGTAGGGTTTCCTGACACACCCTGTAGGCAAAAGTAAATTAGATAATCAGGATTTCAGGCTTTTGTATATATTTATCAGCTCCTGTCTGTCAGTGTCACCATGAATTGCCGTAATAACATATACCAAAATCTACTGTAACATAACTGCAGACACACTGATGTGTACCGTGTAGGTGTCTGAATACATGGCCAAGGTGGAAGTAGTGCTACAAAGTGAGCTCCAAGTCGGTATTAAGTCAAAAAGTAAACTGGTTTCATTGTGTTCTGCTTTTTAAGGTAATGGATTTATAAACAGATTCTGAACCGGCAGAATGTATAAATTCGAGCGTAATTCATGTGAACTCACCTGAAGGCGATTTCTTCATTCTTTCCTAACAACAGCTGAGATAAATAATAATACACACTTTCCCAGTGTGAAATTAAACTTGAGTAAAGTGAAGGCTATAGGATATTTTTGTTCTCACGTTCACGCAGGTGGCCCCGCCCCCTCCCAAAATAGTCCTCTTGAACGGCGGAGGTCAGTAGTCAATATCTATCTAGCTGACAAGTTGATTTCTCGCAATTTGTTATAATGTACCAGCTGTTAAAACCGCCACAAAATGAGCAGAATCCTGTCTTACTGTCAGTACGCGTTTACCTGAAGGCTGACTCCGCCTAAGTGAAAGAGCAGTACACCCCTGAGCTTTTTTTCCCCAAGTCAAACGCTGAGGCGGTACCAATGTTACTGTAACACAGTGTTACTGGCTATGGTGGCATCATCTCTGTAAGCTATCCTTCATCAGAATATTATATAAATATTTGTCTTTCACAGGTAAATAAACAGTAAATATCTTGGGTATTTTAAAAATGTACCATCTGTTGGAGTATTAGAAATGGGAATTCAAGGTGTCATAAGATATCTTTCAGAAAGTCTATACACAAAGTATTCCTACCCTCCACTTTTTGTACATTTTATTTTATTACAGGATTTTTTTTTTTTTTTTTTAGAATGTATTCAGTTGACTTTATTGCCATTAATCTACACACAATAATCCATAATGACAAAAAGAAATATTTTTTAGAAATGTTTCTAAATTGAGCTCATGTGCATGCATGTTTTTAATATCGAAACTCGACTGGAATCCACCATTAATAAAAAAAATTAATAAACAAATAGGTATATAGGTTTTGTTTATGACATAATAATAATAATAATAATAATAATAATAATAATAATAATAATAATAATAATAATAATAAATAAATAAATAAATAAATAATAGAGAAGAGAAGAGAAGAGAAGAGAAGAGAAGAGAAGAGAGCTGTGGAGTGGAGTGGAGTGAAACAAATATACCAGAATTATTCAAGCATATCTAAAGCTTTTATGGTCTTCCCAAATAGCTATTTTAGTGTCATGTTAAACATTTGCTTATCATATGTCCCATGAAACTATTTTTGTAACATACTAGCTAGTTCAGATGCACTAACATTACCTTCTAGTAATTGTTTCATGCCCCAGCAGCATAAATCATAAAATCTTGCAGAGACAGGACAAGAGCTAAGATGCTTTTCTTCTCATTTTCTGTTAGTATTAGTATAGCCTAACTAGATAAAAAAAAAAACCAACTAAATATTTACACTGGGCTAATACAGTATATACTAAGTGCTTAACATTACTGTAGAAAACTCACTTCCAGAGGTTTCTTATGCACTTTTAACTCTCACAATTTCTTTTTTTTTTTACTCCACCAAACACCTGCCCTCTCCTTTCCTCTGCTTGGCTATGATGTAAGTGTGGCAGATGTCTGTGATTTGCTAAACACTGAGTCTGTCCGTTTTGAGATTCTGAACATTTTAAATCTTACCCCATCAACTTCAAATCAAAGAAATAATATATTAAAACAGACACAACAGGAAAAAAATAATGTAAGGTTAGAAAGCTTAACCTGTTTGAGCTTAACCTATTTCTACGCATTATAGAAATTTCACTAGATGGCACTGTGGTTTCAAGAAAAAGCTATTTCTATGTTGGCTGATGCAAAATACTTCATTTGGATAATTTTCTGAAATGATCATTGAGTTTTCAGTAACATATATGTGTGTTGGAATAATTAAAAAAAGATACATGCTCATGCAAATGTTCGAGATGTTTAAGATTTTAAAGTGAAGTCTAAGAAGGGTAAGGGGAATTAGGCATTCGCCATGCAATCCTAGGCATGTATTATCATCAAGGGGATGAATTTATTGTTATTCCATTATAATTTCCTATTAGTTCCTAATAGTTCTGGTACCTTGGTGGTGGAATGAACTTACCCTAGATGTCTAAACAGTTAACAGAGTCACTGATTGTCTTCAAAGGACATGTGAAGACCTACCTCTTCCTGAAATACTTAAATTAGCATTGTTACTTATATAAAAACACAATTGTCCAATTGCAGCACAGCTATTTTTGACCTACCTAGCTTTTCAACTAGGTGAAGTGAAGACTGGCCCGTGTGGTCCAATCCAACAGACGATCTACTGTTGCTCAAATTACTGAAGAAATTAATGCTGGCTCTGATAGAAAGGTGTCAAAAGACACAGTGCATCGCAATTTGTTGTGTATGGGGCTGCATAGCCGCAGATCAATCAGGGTGCCCATGCTGACCCCTGTGCACCGCCAAAAGTGCCAACAATTGGCACATGAGCATCTAAACTGGACCACGAAGCACTTGAAGAAGGTGGCCTGGTCTGATGAATCACGTTTTCTTTTACATCATGTAGATGGTTGGGTGCGTGTGGAGGCCATCCATGCCATCCATGTCATCCATGTGGATGTTACTTTGGCATGTACCACCTATCTAAGCATTGTTGCAGACCATGTACACCCTTTCATGGAAATGGTATTCCCTGATGGCTGTGGCCTCTTTCAGCAGGATTATGCGGCACAAAGCAAAAATGGTTCAGGAATGAATTGATAAGCACAGCAACGAGTTTGGTGTTGACTTGGCCTCCAAATTCCACAGATCTCAATCCAATCGAGCATGTGTGGGATGTGCTGGACAAACAAGTCCCATCCCATGGAGGCCCCACCTCACAACTTACAGGATTTAAAGGATCTGCTGCTAACATCTTGGTGCCAGATACCACAGCACACCTTCAGGTATCTAGTGGAGTCTGTGCCTCAACAGGTCAAGGCTGCTTTGGCAGCAAAAGGGGGACCAACACAATACTAGGTGGTCATAATGTGATGCCTGATCAGTGTATATCTTCACATGCGCTGTCTTACCACTGCTATGCTGAAACTCGACTTATCTTCTCCTTCCCTCCCTCAGATACCACGGCTTCTGCTCGGATCTCAGCGTGTCTGGCAGACATATCATTGCTCATCATCTAAAACTTCCAGCAAAACTGAACTGCTGCTCATTCCAGGTGATTCAAGACTCAAGAGTCAAGAAGAGTCAAGCTTTCGTCATTCCAACCACATATAGCTGACGCAGTACACACACAACATGTAATTTCAAAACTGAAACGACAACACAGAGCTAGGACAGAAGTTTGTTCTAGCTACGTAAAGTGCAAAGTGCGCAAACAGGTGAAAACAGTGCAAACAGTGCAAAGACAAGACAAACACAAATACAAGACAGGACACAAAACATGTGAAATATTGGCAGAATGTGATGTGCATTACATATATGTACAGTATGTAATGCATAGCATTATGTGCAAGACCATTGTGTGCAAGATGTGGTAGCAGCAGTTTTAAGAATAGTGCAAATAATTGATTGTTCATAGCGGTTGAGGTAGTGCAAATATTAGATACAGTGATACAATGAGAGGTAGTGCAAATTGGAGATACATTGTATAAAGAGTCCGCTCATACGATGTGTGTGTGTGTGTGTGTGTGTGTGTGTGTGTGTGTGTGTGTGTGTGTGAGAGAGAGAGCTGGTAGTTCAGTTCCGGGTGTTAAGAAGCCTGATGGCTTGTGGAAAGAAACTGTTGCATAGTCTGGTTGTGAGGGCCCGAATGCTTCGGTCCGTCTTTCCAGACGGCAGGAGGATGAAGAGTGTGTGTGAGGGTTGTGTGGGGTCGTCCACATTGCTGTTTGCTTTGCGGATGCAGCGTGTGGTGTACATGTCTGTGATAGAGGGGAGAGAGAGTCCAATGATCTTCTCAGCTGTCCTCACTATCTGCTGCAGGGTCTTGCGATCTGAGACGCTACAGCCCTGAGGGGCTCCAGTGCTCAGTGTGGTGGTGCTGGAGAGGCTGTTCCCGATTCTGACTGACTGAGGTCTCCCTGTCAGGAAGTCCAGGATCCAGTTGCAGAGGGAGGTGTTCAGGCCCAACAGGCTCAGTTTCTCTATCAGGTGCTGAGGGATGATTGTGTTGAATGCTGAACTAAAGTCTATGAACAGCATTTGTATATATGTGTCCTTATTGTCCAGGTGTGTGAGGGACAGATGGAGGGTTGTGGTGATGGCATCATCCGTGGAGCGATTCGGGACGATACGCAAACAGCAAGGGGTCTAGTGAGAGTGGTAGCTGGGTCTTGATGTGCCTCTTGAAGCATTTCATCACGATGGGTGTGAGTGCAATGGGACGATAGTCATTGAGGCATGAAACTGTAGACTTCTTCGGCACTGGGACGATGGTCGTTGTCTTGAGGCACGTAGGAACAATGGTGCTGCCATTGATACGCACCGGGAATGTTTGTATGAACAAGATCCAGCGTGTTCGTGCCCCTCATAGCAAAGTCCACATGTTGATGGAATTTAGGGAGAACAGACTTGAGATTTACATGATTGAAATCTCCGGCAATAATAAACAGTCCGTCAGGGTGAGCATTCTGCAGCTCGCTAATAGCTCCATAAAGCTCACACAGAGCCTCTTTAGCATTAGCGCTGGGGGGAATGTACACTCCGAAAATGAAAGTGGTGGTAAATAAACAGGCCTGCATCTAACAGTCACAAACTCCACTAGCGATGAACAGTAACTAGAGACAAGCACAGAGTTCTTGCACCATTCCGTGTTGATGTAAACACACACACCGCCACCACGGTCTTACAGCACAGAGCTGCATTTCTGTCGGCACGAAACACGGTTAGCCCATCTAGCTGAATGGCGCCGTCCAGAACTCTGTCGCTGAGCCACGTCTCCGTAAAAATAAAAACGCAGCAGTCTCTGTACTCACGCCATGTAGTTTGCTGGCGTCGGATGTAGTCCAGTTTATTGTCCAGGGAGCAGATGTTGGACAGAATGATGGACGGGATAGCCGGCCGGCCAGGGTTTGTTTTTAGCCTAGCACGAACACCCGCCCACTTTCCGCGCTTCTGCTTCCTCGAGCACCGCTTGCGACGTCCTCTCTCCCAGCCACCGGCTTCAGGCGATGCCGAGGACTGAAGGCCTGGTCTTCGCAGCAAGCCGAGGTCATGGAGTTTCTTGAGTACGTCATCATGCAGGTTGGTAATTGCATGATTTCTGTACTGTATGAGAGTCTGGCGGTCATATGCATGAACACCACTGTCTACGGTATCCATGCACTTTGGTATTTGGGCTATAACACATAAATAGCACCATCTTGGATCATGTATTCATCATGGATCATGGATTCATCTCCAGGCCAGGATCTTGCGATATCTCTGCACAACTCTCTGATCTCCTCTTCGTCCACTGCTTGCAACCTTGGGGTAACCATGGCCAATCAACTGTCCTTTTCCTCCCATGTTACTAATTTGACACGCTCATGTCAGTCTGTCCAACATCAGAAGGATTAAGCCATTTTTATCCACACAGGCTGTTCAGGTGCTTGTTCCGTCCCTTGTCCATCTCTCAGGTTAAGACTTAGGTTTATGTCAAGACTCTTTTCTGTTCTGGCACCGAGGTGGTGGAATAAGCTTCCCCTAGATGTACAAACAGCTCACTGTCCCTCTTCAAATGATGGATGAAGACCTACCTCTTCATGAAACACTTAAACTAACACTTACACTAACACTAACACAAACTCTTATTTTCCCTGTTTGTTCATCAGGGTTCAAGCCCCAGCACTACCAAGCTGCCACTGTTGGGCCCTTGAGCAAGGCCCCCAACCCACCCTGCTCCAGGGGCGCTGCATCATGGCTGACCCTGTGCTCTGACCCCAACCCACAAGGATGGGATATGCGAAGAAAGAATTTCACTGTGCTACAATGTATATGTGACAAATAAAATCTGTGACCTATTGAACCAGCATTAACATATTCATTGATAGACTTCAAACCATTTTTACTTGTCACACTGGATAAGGGCGTCTTCCAAATGCAGAAAATGTAATGTACATATATAACAGAATAATATGAAAGGACCTGAATGTCCTATCCCACTGCATATAGGTGTATTATCTCAGTCCATGGATCATTCAACCCTCACCTGAATTCTGATTCCATTTCTGATGTAACCAGTTCATTTCCTGACATTTAAACCATGCTTTCAATAGACATCTTTGCAAAGTATTGTCAGTTGTCACTTGCGTTCCAGGCTTTTCTATGCATTTCAATGCATAACCATTTTCTCTGTTTTCTGGATTACGGGTTTTGGATGGGTTTTTGGTACCAGGGCAATTTATGCCTGGACACTGACTACGATTTCCTGTTTGTCGTTTAGAATGTTTGCCCTGTTTATCCATGTTTATCTAATCTTTCTGGATATTACTAAAATACATTTCCAAACAGATGACACATTGCATGGCTTACCAAAGGGTATAATCATCATTCGTTTTGTGCCAAACCTACAGCTGTGCTAAATCTAGAGTGTTTGTTTCCAAGTGAATTCCTGCGTACATCTAGTTGATTCTAGCATTCATAGATAGCTATAGGAGCTGACTTATCAAAGGGTGCTATCATTTATTACTAAATTTATATATGCCCAATTCTAATTTAGGAAAGAATCATTGAAGGGGAATGCAGATTATTGTATAATTTCTGTACTGATTATCCTGTGCTGATATCCCAGCTTCAAAGCATATCGTTGGACTAGGGGAAGAAAAACCACAAAGCACACGGAGAAGATGCACACTCTATTCACATAGCGCATAGGCAGTATTCAAACCTCCAGCCCCAGACGTGCAAGACAAACATCTTCATCACTGAGCCACCATGCCCTGTTTTTGAACTTACTGAATATCACAATCTGAACAGTACTAGGGTGAATGTGACGATCCACATTACTTCATCTTTTCCAGTAGCAAATCTGACAAATACATGGTAACAACCTCACATCAAGCTGCAAGTATGTTTGAACACCCATACTTATTGAACATCCTATAATAGATTTTATTTTCCATTGCAGTTATAATACTCTATATTATAAAAACTCTTTTCACTGGGAAGGTCTTCCACTAGATTTTGTGTCTAGTGGGGATTTGTGGCTATTCAGAATCAAGAGAGTAAGAAGGCCTGGAAAGTCTGTGTTTCAATTTATCCCAGAGGTGAACGCCCAGTGGGGTTGAGATCAGGGCTTTGTGCAGGCCACTCAATTCTTTCACTCCAATTTGGCAAATCGTGTCTTTATTTACCCCAGCTTTGGGCTTCCTCTTAGTTCCAGTGACAGGAAGTCTTAAGTAATAACACAACAATATTCAAGACAATTGTACGTTTCCACCTTTTTGATGGCTTGGGATCTGTAATAATATGTGCCCATGTGACATAACCATAAAGTCACACAATGGTCGCGTTTGTTTTATTTTTGTTATGTAGGCTGAGCAAGTTGAATGCAAAACTGGAAATGACTCATGCTGTGTTTATTTTTGTACAGCACAGAGGAATAGTTTCAATTTCCTTATAAACCATGAGGTGTGATCAACTTAACTAAAGTATAAAAATATGCTGCCATGAGTTTAAATCAACACTAGTTATTCTCAGTCATTCATCCTTGTTCAAATGTGCAATATTGGCACAAAGTGTGCAAATGTGCAAAGTTGGCAGGGCATTAGAACCTGGGGAAACAGGTGATACTCTAATCCAGCATCACCTTGGCTGTGTTAATTGTGTAAACTGAGAGCTCTAGGGGCACCAGCAACTATAGTTAGTTAGCCATATACTGGGAGCCAGTACACTCCCAGTATAATTACTGGGAAAAATTTTAGAGATAGTTATCTATGTAGATACTAATGATATATGTCTTCATCTGTCTGAGGAAACTATGGCTAAGATGTTAAAGGTTTTTTGTGTAGTCAGTGTTCAGTGCCATATTAGCCCATATATCTCACTTTACTTTACCCTTGTGACATTTTTAACAGAGCATGGTTTGACATTTTTTACATGGTTTTACATCTGGCTGACCTCTCTGCTAACAACCCTTTCAAAGAGGCTGAAATAGCAAATCTGCCCTACATTATCTTGTTCATTCCTTTGACCTTAGATGTCCCCATTAGTGAGTAATTTCATTTAATTTTGCAGGGGATTAGGACATAATTGTGTCATAATTGTGGGAGAAAGACAGCATTATTGTAGAATTCTAGAGCCTTTATGGCAACATTACCAGACTAAACACTGGCTTTTCCAAGATGTTGTAATTTATTATTGGGGAAGGGAATGTTTTAACTGGCATCATACTACAACTCCCAGCACACAATCTGTCCTACCAACAAGGCTGACACTAAATACAACAGTCAACACACAACTCTGTCACATTCACAATAATGCTGATCATATACATCCTGAAAACCACCCCCAGAAAAAAATGTACAATATGTACAGTGATTAATATATAGAGAGAATAATATACACAACACCAAGTCAGAAAGGGTAAGAACAAGCTTGAAGACAAGAAAACAGGCACAAGTCAAAAACAGAACAGAGAACTCTATAATAATCACAAGCTAACCCTAAACATCACAAAAACTCACACAAAACATGGCACAAAAACACACACAACACAGTAGAGACAGACATGGGTATCATGGGTTGTATCAATATGCTTTGTGGTTTTTTTTTTTTTTTACCTTTGACAATGACTTCCTTGCTAGCTCCCTCAGCTCATCTCTGGTCATTGCATGCACAGACAAGTATTCAGGTAGTCCAGAGTGGAAGCTTCTGTCATGAATTTAAATATGTTTTCACCAAAACCACAGCCAGTAGATCAAAGTCAGTAGCCGCTGAACAGGAACTGAAATTGTGGCATGCACATTTCAGAATAGATTCAACCTTTGGTGTTTAGCTTGATGCCCAGCAGAACCCAGCAGTATTTGTGTTGCTGAGAGAGAGACTTAGATCCATTGCTCTCACGACCGGAAAGGGAATTTCATGAGACTTTGCATCAATTGTGCCTTTAATTTTGCCAGAGGCAGAAGAGTTTCCTGGGGATACCAGTGACTAACTGTACCAGTAACTAACTATAGTTAGTTAGCCATATACTGGGAGCCAGTACACTCCCAGTATAATTACTGGGAAAAATTTTAGAGATAGTTATCTATGTAGATACTAATGATGTATGTCTTCATCTGTCTGAGGAAACTATGGCTAAGATGTTAAAGGTTTTTTGTGTAGTCAGTGTTCAGTGCCATATTAGCCCATCTCACTTTACTTTACCATTGTGACATTTTTAACAGAGCATGGTTTGACATTTTTTACATGGTTTTACATCTGGCTGACCTCTCTGCTAACAACCCTTTCAAAGAGGCTGAAATAGCAAATCTGCCCTACATTATCTTGTTCATTCCTTTGACCTTAGATGTCCCTATTAGTGAGTAATTTTATTCAATTTTGCAGGGGATTAGGACATAATTGTGTCATAATTGTGGGAGAAAGACAGCATTATTGTAGAATTCTAGAGCCTTTATGGCAACATTACCAGACTAAACACTGGCTTTTCCAAGATGTTGTAATTTATTATTGGGGAAGGGAATGTTTTAACTGGCATCATACTACAACTCCCAGCACACAATCTGTCCTACCAACAAGGCTGACACTAAATACAACAGTCAACACACAACTCTGTCACATTCACAATAATGCTGATCATATACATCCTGAAAACCACCCCCAGAAAAAAATGTACAATATGTACAGTGATTAATATATAGAGAGAATAATATACACAACACCAAGTCAGAAAGGGTAAGAACAAGCTTGAAGACAAGAAAACAGGCACAAGTCAAAAACAGAACAGAGAACTCTATAATAATCACAAGCTAACCCTAAACATCACAAAAACTCACACAAAACATGGCACAAAAACACACACAACACAGTAGAGACAGACATGGGTATCATGGGTTGTATCAATATGCTTTGTGGGTTGTTTTTTTTTTTACCTTTGACAATGACTTCCTTGCTAGCTCCCTCAGCTCATCTCTGGTCATTGCATGCACAGACAAGTATTCAGGTAGTCCAGAGTGGAAGCTTCTGTCATGAATTTAAATATGTTTTCACCAAAACCACAGCCAGTAGATCAAAGTCAGTAGCCGCTGAACAGGAACTGAAATTGTGGCATGCACATTTCAGAATAGATTCAACCTTTGGTGTTTAGCTTGATGCCCAGCAGAACCCAGCAGTATTTGTGTTGCTGAGAGAGAGACTTAGATCCATTGCTCTCACGACCGGAAAGGGAATTTCATGAGACTTTGCATCAATTGTGCCTTTAATTTTGCCAGAGGCAGAAGAGTTTCCTGGGGATACCAGTGAGGGTCAAGATAGTGAAGCGGTTCTAAACTGGGAGTGGAGCAGATGAAAGATGCATGTACAGTGGTGTGAAAAAGTGTTGGCCTGATGTCTAATTTTTTTGCATGTTTGTCACACTTTAATGTTTCAGATAATCAACACATTTAAATATTAGTCAAAGATAACACAAGTAAACACATCATGCAGTTTTTAAATGAAGGTTTTTATTATTAAGGGAAAACAAAATCCAAAACTACATGGCCCTGTGTGAAAAACACCTTTTTAAGGTCATGCCGCAGCATCTCAATCGGATTGAGGTCAGGACTTTGACTAGGCCACTCCGAAGTCTTCATTTTGTTTTTCTTCAGCCATTCAGAGGTGGACTTGCTGGTGTGTTTTGGATCATTGTCCTGCTGCATTGTTTGCTTCAGCTTGAGTTCACAAACCTACCGATCTATCAGTCTGGAAAAAGTTATAAAACCAGTTCTAAAGCTTTGGGACTGCCGTGAACCACAGTGACAGAGACCATTATCTACAAATAACGAAAACATGGAACAGTGGAGAACCTTCCCAGGAGTGGCCGGCAGACCAAAATTACCCCAAGAACGCAGCGACAACTCATCCAGGAGGTCACAAAAGACCCCACAACAACACCCAAAGAACTGCAGGCCTCACTTGCCTCAGTTAAGGTGAGTGTTCATGACTCCACCATAAGAAAGAGACTGGGCAAAAATGGTTTGTGTGGCAGAGTTCCAAGACGAAAACCGCTGCTGAGCAAAAAGAACATAAAGGCTCGTCTCAGTTTTGCCAGAAAACATCTTGATGATCCCCAAGACTTTTGGGAAAATACTCTGTGGACTGACGAGACAAAATTTGAACTTTTTGGAAGGTCTGTTTCCCATAACGTTTGGCTTAAAAGTAACACCACATTTCAGAAAAAGAACATCATACCAACAGGAAAATATGGTGGTGGTAGTGTGATGGTCTGAGGCTGGTTCATGCTCAAAAACCCTCCAATGTAGCTGAATTGCAACAATTCTGCAAAGATGAGTGGGCCACAATTCCTCCACAGCGCTGTAACAGACTCATTGCAAGTTATCGAAAATGCTTGATTGCAGTTGTTGCTGCTAAGGGTGGCCCAACCAGTTATTAGGCTTAGGAAAGGAAAGATCACCACCTTATAAACTCCTAGTGTGTTATTCATGTGGCAAAGAAGGACATATTTCCAGACAATGCAAATTTTCTCTTAAGAGAACAGGCCCAAAAATTGATTTAAATCAGTTACAGGCCACTGTAAACAGACTGAGCAAGGAGCTCAAGAATCTGTGTAACTCCTTGCCTGCTATTTCTCACCAACCCACTCTAAAATCAAAAATAAGGTGTAATTTGGTCAGGATATGCATCATCACAAAGTTGAAATTAGTGATAAAGTCATGGTAAAGAACTACCAACCTGAGGGCCCATGGTCTGCTAACTGGATGAGACAGTGCAGAGATTCAGTTTACAAGCTCTGCCACAAAACTAAATACCAACAACCTGTTAAGAGATGGTCCCACAAAGATATCCCATAAAAATCATAAACCATAAAAATCCGATGGCAATCATAAAGGGCCATGTAAATCAGCAAGTGTGTATTGTAAGCGTTTGTAATGTTTTCTGTCTTGTGTGTAAGGGGGGAGGAGCATAAATTCATTCTGTTTGCAAGTGTTTTTCAGATTCCCTAACAAAAAAGAAATAAAGATGTGGTGATGGACTAGGATGGCTGACCTCCTGACGCAGCAAAGATACAAGACTGCCCAAAGCAACAACTAACCCAATCTATTGTGTGTGGTGACGAGACTCTATCCCAAAGTGCTAATCAATGACCTACCATGTTCCAGTCCCAGTGAATCTTATAGCATGGTCTCCAGACATTGATGAACAGTGCCACGGAGAGAGTGTGACAAGAATGTATAAGGACTTCTGGACAACACCATTCCTGATATATCACAGTGTTGCAACCTGCTCAGCCACCAAAAGACCACCTAACAGAACAGTAAATCATCCCAAGGAAGTCTCTTTCAATCTCTTTCAGAAATTATTGGAATTTGTGGAGAGTGTACTGGAAGTTACCAGGAATATCAATTTGGATTAGTGCACAAGAACTCCACTAGAACAAATTCAAGCTTAATTATTACCTATTCAAGTTTAATTGAGATGTAACTTTTAAAACTGCTGTTTGGGTATGAATCTTCCTCATAGTTTGTCAGTGCATTATGCTATGCTGTATGTATGCTATTGCAGATATTTCAATAATCAATGTAGGATGTTCCCCTTGGCTGTGATGGCTCCTGAATGCCTCTGCTCCAAACCCAGGAAATATTTGTATGAACCAAGAGAAACCCTGTGATACGTTTGCCTAGTAGAATGAAGCCATAACCAGTGTACATAGGGTGATGTCTCAATGACGGGTAAGATTCTCTGAGGGCTGAAGGAGGACAACCTACTGCAGGGCTTCACCACCACTGGGCACCTGCCCGAGATTGGAGGTGTAATCTGTATAAAGGAAGTGATGCTTCAAGGCCAAAAGCATCAAGGGGGGACTGTAAGACACTACAGACTGCCTAAACCCAGATTCCACTCCAGTACACATCAGAAAGAGTTCCTTCCCAAAAAGGTTTTGTCATGACCCGCCCGAGAGCTGCCTGCGAGAGGGAGCTCTCGCCCATATTTTGAGAGCACTTCCGTGTTGCCGGCCAGGCTTAAATACGGAGCGCAGT
Source organism: Hemibagrus guttatus (assembly GCA_033459395.1). Taxonomy (NCBI): domain Eukaryota; kingdom Metazoa; phylum Chordata; class Actinopteri; order Siluriformes; family Bagridae; genus Hemibagrus; species Hemibagrus guttatus. Next base: position 17,652,769 of record JAUCMX010000016.1, on the reverse strand, counting down.
TCCTGTTCGGCACGAAGTATCTTCTCATGCGGAAATACCAAACATTTGCCTCGTGCTTTTCTCGGACTGCCTTCTGTGTATTACCTGGACTGTTACCCGTTGCTTCTTTGTGTTTTCCCACGGATATTTCTGTTGTTGGCTTATCGACCCTGGACTGTTTCCTGACTTCCGTGTTTGCTTTACCTCTTTGGATATTACTGCTTGGATTATTGCCCTCACGTTATCAAACTCTCTGCCTGTCCCCGACTCCGATTACTGCTCGTCCCCTATCACCAGCCCGGTGTATGGATCCGGCTACCTCCGTCACAGAATACTTCGCCTACCATGGATCCAGCGGAGCTGTGTGAGATAATCGTGCGGCAAGGAGCAGTTATCCGCTCCTATCGAGATCAGGTGGAGGCGCTGCAAAGTCAACTACGCAGCGCGAGCACGGCCGCACCACGGGATCCGCCAGCAGCATGCGGTGAGTCACCCTGGCTAGCCATGCCTGAAAAATTTGATGGTTCTGATGGATTTATCGCGAGGAAGGGACTCAGTGTGCGTTCTTATTGTCATTATCGACGAATAGGGCCTTGGAGTGGGCCTCAGCTGTATGGGATGCCGACCCTCAAATCCTTCTCTTACTTCGCAGGGATGATCCGAGAGGTCTTCGAATACCCCGCGGGGGGCAAGGACATCTCCGTTCAGCTGATGGAGTTAAGCCAGGGCTCCGGCTCTGCGGCAGATTACGCCATCAAGTTCCGCACCTTAGTGGCTCAGTCGGGGTGGAACGACGCGGCACTGTGGGCGGCGTTCCGCCCAGGACTGAACCCCGCTCTCCAGACGGAGCTGACATGTCGCGTAGAGGCCACCTCGCTGACACAGTTCGTGACTACAGCCATCCGCTTGGACAATCTGCTGCGCCAGCATCAAGCGGGGATGCAGTCCTGAGCCGCAGCCCGGCCCCAAGTATGTACGGATTACCCTCGTCTTAGGGAGGAGGTTCCTGAACCTATGCAGCTGGGAAGGTCGAGGTTGGCTGAGCGGGTACACCGGCAGCACGGCCAGATGAGGCTGTGCTACAACTGCGGGGCCTCCGGACACCTGAGTGCTCGGTGCCTGGAGAGGTCTTCGTCGGCACAGGTGGGTGACAGTTCGCTATTCTTTAGCCTGATGGTTCCGGTGTCACTGTGTTTTTCTGATCGCTGTGTTCCTGTGCCACCACTGCTTGACTCCAGAGCGGCCGTCAATCTGATTGACGGGGCCTTGGTGGAGGAGCTCGGGATCCCCACCTTCCCCTGCATACCATCACTTAACATAACGTCCATCGACAGTCAGCCCATTGGGGAGGGACGCGCCAGACCGAACTGCTGGAATTCCAGATGGGCCTTTTCCATCATGAGCATTTGGCGTTTTATGTCACCTCATCACTGGCTAACCCTGTGATACTGGGCTTCCCGTGGCTACGGCGCCATGACCCTCAAATCTCCTGGCGCTCGGGGGAGCTGGTACACTGGTCACCCACCTGCCTCAAAGAGTGTCTTCACGAGCGGGTGTCTAGGCCCTGCAGGACTTCCTGCATGAAGGAGACGATTCCCTCAGCACACGGCCACGTTCCTCACGCCTATGCAGACTTCCAGGAGGTATTCAGTGAGGAGAGTGCGGCCCGCCTGACGTCGCACCAGGCCTGGGACTGTGCCATTGATCTGCTGCCGAACGCCTCTCCCCCTAGGGGGCGGGTTTACCCCCTTTCATTACCGGAGGCCAAGGCTATGGAGGACTACATTGAGACAGCTCTGGCCGCGGCCCACATTCGGCCCTCCACGTCCCCGGCGGCGGGGTTCTTCTTCGTAGGCAAGAAGGATGGAGGCCTTTGGCCGTGTATAGACTATCGGGGACTGAACGCCATCACCGTTTGGTACCCCTATCTCCTGCCCCTGGTACCTGCAGCGCTAGAGCAGCTGAGGGGGGCAAGGATTTTTACCAAGTTGGACCTCAGGAGCGCCTACAATCTGGTTCGTATCCACAAGGGGGACGAGTGGAAGACCGCATTTCACATGACACACGGCCACTATGAGTACCGTGTGATGCCCTTCGGCCTCACCAACGCCCCAGCGGTATTTCAAGCCCTCATCAATGGGGTATTGCGTACATCGACGATATTCTGGTGTACTCTACCTCCATGGAGGAACATGTGCATCATGTCCGGGAGGTGCTCTCCAGACTGCAGCGGCACCACCTGTACATAAAACTGGAGAAGTGCAAGTTCCATCGGACCACGGTGATGTTCCTGGGCTACGTGATCTCACGACAAGGGGTAGAGATGGATGCGGTCAAGGTCCAGGAGGTCACCGAGTGGCCTAGCCCTAGTACGGTGCGGGAACTGCAGCGTTTCCTGGGCTTCGCAAACTTCTACAGGCGTTTCATACGCAACTACAGCTCTGTAGCAGGCCCGTTGACGTCATTACTGAGGGGGAAGCCCAAGAGATTGACCTGGACGGACCAGGCCCGGGCGGCCTTCCAGCAGCTTAAGGACTGCTTCACCACAGCCCCCATTTTGTGGCACCCTGACCCTGACCTACCGTTCGTGGTGGAGGTAGATGCCTCCAGCAGCGGGCTCGGGGCTGTGCTTTCCCAGCATCATGGCGAACCTGGGAAGCTTCACCCATGTGCGTTCTATTCGAGGAAACTGACGGCCGTGGAGGCCAATTATGACGTGGGCAACTGGGAGCTGCTCTCGATTAAGGCAGCGCTGGAGGAGTGGCGGCACTGGCTGGAGGGAGCGCGTCACCCATTCCAGGTTCTCACTGATCATCGCAACCTGGAGTACCTTTGTGGCACCAAGCACTTGAACCCTCAGCAGGCCAGGTGGGCCCTGTTCTTTACTCGGTTCCAGACCTATCGCCCCGGGTCCAAGAACGGCAAGGCGGACGCCCTATCCAGGCAGTTTGAGGCTTCCAACGAGCCCGTACAGGCAGACCTCATCCTGCCTGCGACTGCCATTCTGGCACCGGTTCGGTGGAACCTCGTGGAGGAGATCCGGCGGGCCCACGCCGACGAGCCACCTCCTGCCGGCTGTCCGCCGACCAAGATTTTCATGCCGCTGCAGTTCCGCCCGCAGGTGATGCAATGGGTGCACGAGGCCCCCAGCTCTGGCCATCCAGGGATTCATCGATCCACCCAGCTCATCTGTCGCCGGTTCTGGTGGCCCTCTCTGGGCCCGGATGTGGAGGGGTATGTTCAGGCATGCCCCACGTGCGCACAGGCGCGGACCAGTCGTCAGCTTCCAGAGGGGCTGCTGGAGCCTCTCCCGATTCCCCGACGCCCCTGGTCCCACCTATCAGTGTAAGGACTTACCTGACTCAGGAGGCTTTACTGCAATGATGGTGGTGGTGGACCGGATCTCCAAGGGATGTAAGCTAATTCCCCTCAAGGGGTTACCCACGGCCATGCAGACTGCATTGGACATTGTGTCGGACCGTGGGCCACAGTTTACCTCCTGGGTGTGGGGGTCGCTATGTGCGCAGTTGGGCATAGGAGTTCCGGCTATCACCCCCAGTTGAATGGGCAGGTGGAGCGTCTTAACCAGGAGATTGGCCGGTTCCTCAGGTCGTACTGCAGCACGGAGCAGCAGCGATGGAGTGAGTTCCTGCCATGGGCCGAGTACGCCCAGAACCCCCTCATTCATTCCTCCACGGGTCTGACACCCTTTCAGTGCGTGCTGGGGTACCAGCCACCTCTGTTCCCATGGTCGGGGGAGCCTTCTGATGTCCCGGCGGTGGAGGAGTGATACCGGTTAAGTCAGGAGGTCTGGGAACGGGCCCATGTGCGACTGCAAAGGGCAGTACGGAGGCAGAGGATCCAGGCCGACCAGCGTCGCTGCCTGCACCCTTCCTATCAGGTGGGGCAGAAGGTCTGGTTGTCCACCCGGAACCTGTGTCTCAAGCTGCCTTGCCGCAAACTCAGCCCCAAGTTCGCCGGCCCCTTCGAGATCATCTGCCAGGTCAATCCGGTGGCATATCGGCTTCGGCTCCCGGCGTCTTACCGCATTTGTCCCACCTTCCATGTGTCCCTCCTCAAGCCTGCGCATCCTTCTGCCAGGAGAGATATGGACTGCGTGGAGCCACCTCCTCCCCTAGACATTGAGGGGTCCCCGACATACCAGGTGCGTGCCCTTCTGGACTCCAGGTGGGTTCGATCGCGGCTTCAGAATCTCATAGACTGGGAGGGGTACGGCCTCGAGGAGCGTTCGTGGGTGCACGCCGCCGATATCCTGGATCCATTCCTCACTGAGGACTTCCACCTCGACCACCCGAACAAGCCCGCTCCGCGCCCGAGGGGGGCGGCCTCGGCGTAGAACCCCAGGAGGTGTTCCTAGGGGGGGGCTCTGTCACGTATTTTGCCAGCTCTCGCCCATATTTTGAGAGCACTTCCATGTTGCCGGCCGGGCTTAAATACGGAGCGCACTTCCTGTTCAGCCTGAAGTATCTTCTCATGCGTAAATACCAAGCGTTTGCCTCGTGCTTTTCTCGGACTGCCTTCTGTGTATTACCTGGACTGTTACCTGTTGCTTCTTTGTGTTTTCCCACGGATATTTCTGTTGTTGGCTTATCGACCCTGGACTGTTTCCTGACTTCCGTGTTTGCTTCACCCCTTTGGATATTACTGCTTGGATTATTGCTCTCACGTTATCGAACTCTCTGCCTGTTCTCGACTCAGATTACTGCTCGTCCCCTATCGCCAGCCCGGCATATGGATCCGGCTACCTGGACCCCCGTCACAGGTTTACATATCATATAGAAATATGTTGAAGTCAATTAAATTTATCTGTATAATAGTTTTTACATTGGCTTAAAGCAGACTTACATGACCGTGATTATCATTTGGGTGATAACACCTATAACAACACCAAGCCAAGGTGTACGTGACCATGATTATAATTTAAAGGTGAACTTATTTTTTGTGGCTACATAATTTAGGTTAGTATAAAGAACTTAAAACATGTTGAATTTATGTCTGGGTTTTTTTGTGGCACTTATCATATCATCATGAATAACTGCAAAACCATTTGCCACGTCAACATTTACATCTGCTACTGCAGAGAGATTTTCCAGTAGTCTCCCAGAATTATCATCCATGATTGGATCATCGTCTGACCCCACAGAACTTGATCTGGCAACTGATTTCTTGGAGTCAGTGTTTCGCTACACCCTAGATATTGTAGCTCCCCTCAATGTACTCTGGTACAATGACCACACATGAACCTAAAAACAATCAGATAGGAAATTAAAATGTAAATGGTGTCAATATAAATGATCAATATTTCAATTAGCGTGGAAGGAGAGCCTTCTGAGCTATAAAAAATCTCTTAGTATTGCTAGATCAGCGTATCTCTTTGCCCTAATTAAAGATAACAAAAACAATCCTAAATTTTTATTTAGTACTGTAGCAAAACTAACTAGAAGTAAAGCCACTGTAGATAAACACACACCATTTATGCAGCAGCAATAACTTCATGAATTATTTCAATGGAAAAATTTATAATATTAGGCAGAAAATTCAGACTATTAATTTAAAACCATAAAATTTGATAGATAATCCTGTAGATAATATTACTATTTCTGATCAGCACTTAGACTGCTTTACTCCCCTTCAAGAGCCTGATTTAATTTCACTAATTTCTTCAAAACTATTAACCTGTATACTAGATCCCTGACCTACATATTTCCTTAAACAGATAATACCAGTAGCTATCGAACCCCTTCCTTCTTCTTCTTTCGGCTTTTCCCTTCAGGGATTGCCATAGCGAATCATCTCTCTCCACCTATCCCTATCTTCTGCATCCTCAATACTTGCACCCACTAGCTTCATCTTCTTCTTCTTCTTTCGGCTTTTCCCTTCAGGGGTCGCCACAGCGAATCATCTCTCTCCACCTATCCCTATCTTCTGCATCCTCAACCCTTGCACCCACTAGCTTCATATCCTCATTAATTCCATCCATATACCTCCTCTTTGGCCTTCCTCTTTGCCTCCTGCCTGGCAGCCCCATGTCCAACATTCTCCTACCAATATACTCACTGTCCCTCCTCTGAACATGTCCAAACCATCTTAATCTGGCCTCCCTAACTTTGTCCCCCAAACGTCCAACATGAGCTGTCCCTCTGATGTACTCATTCCTAATCCTGTCCAATCTTGTCACTCCCAAAGAGAACCTCAACATCTTCAGCTCTGCTACCTCTAGCTCTGACTCCTGTCTCTTCCTCAGTGACACTGTCTCTAAACCATACAGCATGGCCGCTCTCACAACTGTCCTGTACACCTTTCCCTTGATTCTCGCTGATATTTTCTGATCACACAGAACTCCCGACACCTTTCTCCACCCATTCCAACCTGCCTGCACTCGCTTCTTTACCTCTTTCCCACACTCTCCATTACTCTGGACTGTTGACCCCAAGTACTTAAACTCCTGTACCTTCTTCACCTCTTCACCCTGTAACCTTACTGTTCCACTTCCCTCCCTTCCATTCACACACATGTACTCAGTCTTACTACGACTGACCTTCATTCCTCTTCTCTCCAGTGCAAACCTCCACCTCTCCAGGTTTTCCTCCACCTGCTCCCTGCTCTCACTACAGATCACAATGTCATCTGCAAACATCATTGTCCAAGGAGACTCCTGTCTGACCTCCTCTGACAACTGGTCCATCACCATAGCAAACAGGAAGGGGCTCAGAGCCGATCCCTGATGCAGTCCCACCTCCACATTGAACTCCTCTGTCTGACCTACAGCACACCTCACCACTGTTCTGCTCCTCTCATACATGTCCTGCACCACTCTGACATACTTCTCCGCTACTCCTGACTTCCTCATACAGTACCACAGCTCTTCTCTTGGCACCCTGTCATACGCTTTCTCCAAGTCTACAAACACACAGTGCAACTCCTTCTGACCATCCCTATACTTCTCCATCAAAATCCTCAGAGCAAAAATTGCATCCGTTGTGCTCTTTCTGGGCATGAAGCCATACTGCTGCTCACAAATTTCCACTACCTTCCTTAACCTAGCTTCCACTACTCTTTCCCATACCTTCATTGTATGGCTCATCAACTTTATCCCCCTATAGTTACTGCAACTCTGCACGTCACCCTTATTCTTAAAGATCGGCACTAACACACTTCTTCTCCATTCCTCAGGCATCCTCTCACTCTCTAAAACCCTGTTGAACAAATTAGCTAAAAATTCCACTGCTGCCTCTCCCAGACACTTCCAGACCTCCACCGGAATGTCATCAGGACCAACTGCCTTCCCACTTTTCATCCTCTTCAAAGCCTTCCTGACTTCATCCTTTCTAATCTTATCTACTTTCTGTTCCACAGAGTTCACCCCTTCTACTCTTTTTTCCCTCTCATTTTCCTCATTCATCAGCTCCTCAAAGTATTCCTTCCATCTCCTCTGTACACTCTCCTCACTTGTGAGCACCCTTCCATCTCTATCCTTAATAACTCTAACTTGCTGCACATCCTTCCCATCTCGATCCCTCTGCCTAGCTAACCTGTACAAGTCCTTCTCTCCTTCTCTAGTGTCTAACCTAGTGTACAACTCTTCATATGCCTTCTGCTTGGCCTTAGACACCTCCCTCTTCACTCTGCGCTGTAACTCCTTGTATTCCTGTCTATTCTCTTCAGTCCTGTCCATGTCCCACTTCTTCTTGGCTAACCTCTTCCTCTGGATACTATCCTGAACTTCCTCATTCCACCACCAAGTCTCCTTATCTTCTTTCCTCCTTCCAGATGACACACCCAGCACCTTTCTCCCTGTCTCCCTGATCACTTCTGCTGTAGTTTCCCAGTCATCTTGCAGCACTACCTGACCACCCAGAGCCTGCCTCAACTTCTGTCTAAATTCCTCACAACATTCCTCCTTTTTCAGCTTCCACCACTTGGTTTTCTTCTCTATCTTTGACCTCTTCGTCTTACAGACCATCAAAGTCATCCTACACACCACCATCCTATGCTGTCTGGCTACACTCTCTCCCACTACCACTTTACAGTCACTAATCTCTTTCAGATTGCCTCTTCTACATAGAATGTAGTCTACCTGTGTTCTCCTACCTCCACTCTTGTAAGTCACTCTATGCTCCTCCCTCTTCTGAAAATAAGTGTTAACCACAGCCATGTCCATCCTCTTAGCAAAGTCCACTACCATCTGTCCTTCAAGGTTCCTTTCCTTAACTCCAAACTTGCCCATCACCTCCTCATCACCTGTGTTCCCCTCGCCAACATGTCCATTAAAATCCGCTCCTATCACCACTCTCTCACCCGTGGGAATACTCTCCATCACCTCATCTAATTCACTCCAGAATCTCTCTTTCTCCTCTAACTCACAACCTACCTGTGGGGCATAACCACTAACAACATTCAACATCACCCCTTCAAACTCTAACTTCAGACTCATCACCCTGTCTGACACTCTCTTCACCTCCAGGACATTCCTCACAAACTCCTCCTTCAGGACCACACCTACCCCATTTCTCTTACTATCCACACCATAATAAAACAGCTTGAATCCTGCTCCTATACTACGAGCCTTGCTACCCTTCCACCTGGTCTCCTGTACACACAGTATATCCACCTTCCTTCTCTCCATCACATCAGCCAGCTCTCTACCTTTCCCTGTCATAGTACCAACATTCAGAGTTCCTATTCTCAGTCCTACACTCTTACCTTTCCTCTTCTCTCTCTGTCTGCGCACTCTCCTCCCTCCTCTACTTCTTCGACCAACAGTAGCCCAATTTCCACCGGCGCCCTGTAGGTCAACGGCGCCGATGGCGGTCGTTGTTAACCCGGGCCTCGACCGATCCGGTATGAAATTCGTACTGACGATTCGCATGGTTAAATTTGGCAATGTTTTACGCCGGATGCCCTTCCTGACGCAACCCTCTCTATTTATCCGGGCTTGGGACCGGCACAGAAGTCACTGGACTGTGACCCCCATGGCTAGATTACCCACTAGCTTCATATCCTCATTAATTCCATCCATATACCTCCTCTTTGGCCTTCCTCTTTGCCTCCTGCCTGGCAGCTCCATGTCCAACATTCTCCTACCAATATACTCACTCTCCCTTCTCTGAACATGTCCAAACCATCTTAATCTGGCCTCCCTAACTTTGTCCCCCAATCGTCCAACATGAGCTGTCACTCTGATGTACTCGTTCCTAATCCTGTCCAATCTTGTCACTCCCAAAGAGAACCTCAACATCCCTAAACCATACAGCATGGCCGGTCTCACCACTGTCCTGTACACCTTCCCCTTGATTCTCGCTGATATTTTCCTATCACACAGAACTCCCGACACATTTCTCCACCCATTCCAACCTGCCTGCACTCGCTTCTTTACCTCTTTCCCACACTCTCCATTGCTCTGGACTGTTGACCCCAAGTACTTAAACTCCTGTACCTTCTTCACCTCTTCACCCTGTAACCTTACTGTTCCAATTCCCTCCCTTTCATTCACACACATGTACTCAGTCTTACTATGACTGACTTTCATTCCTCTTCTCTCCAGCGCAAACCTCCACCTCTCCAGGTTTTCCTCCACCTGCTCCCTGCTCTCATTACAGATCACAATGTCATCTGCAAACATCATTGTCCAAGGAGACTCCTGTCTGACCTCCTCTGACACTGGTCCATCACCATAGAAAACAGGAAGGGGCTCAGAGCCGATCCCTGATGCAGTCCCACCTCCACTTTGAACTCCTCTGTCTGACCTACAGCACACCTCACCACTGTCCTGCTCCTCTCATACATGTCCTGCATCACTCTGACATACTTCTCTGCTACTCCTGACTTCCTCATACAGTACCACAGCTCTTCTCTTGGCACCCTGTCATACGCTTTCTCCAAGTCTACAAACACACAGTGCAGCTCCCTCTGACCATCCCTATACTTCTCCATCAAAATTCTCAGAGCAAAAATTGCATCAGTTGTGCTCTTTCTGGGCATGAAGCCATACTGCTGCTCACAAATTTCCATTACCTTCCTTAACCTAGCTTCCACTACTCTTTCCCATAGCTTCATTGTATGGCTCATCAACTTTATCCCCCTATAGTTGCTGCAACTCTGCACATCACCCTTATTCTTAAAGATCGGCACTAACACACTTCTTCTCCATTCCTCAGGCATCCTCTCACTCTCTAAAACCCTGTTGAACAAACTAGTTAAAAATTCCACTGCTGCCTCTCCCAGACACTTCCAGACCTCTACCGGGATGTCGTCAGGACCAACTGCCTTTCCACTTTTCATCCTCTTCAAAGCCTTCCTGACTTCATCCTTTCTAATCTTATCTACTTTCTGTTCCACAGAGTTCACCCCTTCTACTCTTTTTTCCCTCTCATTTTCCTCATTCATCAGCTCCTCAAAGTACTCCTTCCATCTCCTCTGTACACTCTCCTCACTTGTGAGCACCCTTCCATCTCTATCCTTAATAACTCTAACTTGCTGCACATCCTTCCCATCTTGATCTCTCTGCCTAGCTAACCTGTACATGTCCTTCTCTCCTTCTCTAGTGTCTAATCTAGTGTACAACTCATCATATGCCTTCTGCTTGGCCTTAGACACCTCCCTCTTCACTCTGCACTGTAACTCCTTGTATTCCTGTCTATTCTCTTCAGTCCTGTCCATGTCCCACTTCTTCTTGGCTAACCTCTTCCTCTGGATACTATCCTGAACTTTCTCATTCCACCACCAAGTCTCCTTATCTTCTTTCCTCCTTCCAGATGACACACCCAGCACCTTTCTCCCTGTCTCCCTGATCACTTTTGCTGTAGTTTCCCAGTCATCTTGCAGCACTACCTGACCACACAGAGCGTGCCTCAACTTCTGTCTAAATTCCTCGCAACATTCCTCCTTTTTCAGCTTCCACCACTTGGTTTTCTTCACTATCTCTAACCTCTTCTTCTTGCAGACCATCAAAGTCATCCTACACACCACCATCCTATGCTGTCTGCCTACACTCTCTCCCACTACCACTTTACAGTCACTAATCTCTTTCAGATTGCCTCTTCTACATAGGATGTAGTCTACCTGTGTTCTCCTACCTCCACTCTTGTAAGTCACTCTATGCTCCTCCCTCTTCTGAAAATAAGTGTTAACCACAGCCATGTCCATCCTCTTAGCAAAGTCCACTACCATCTGTCCTTCTAGGTTCCTTTTCTTAACTCCAAACTTGCCCATCACCTCCTCATCACCTCTGTTCCGCTTATGTCCATTAAAATCCATGTCCATTAAACATGTCCATTAAAATCCGCTCCTATCACTACTCTCTCACCCATGGGAATACTCTCCATCACCTCATCTAATTCACTCCAGAATCTCTCTTTCTCCTCTAACTCACAACCTACCTGTGGGGCATAAGCACTAACAACATTCAACAGCACCCCTTCAATCTCTAGCTTCAGACTCATCACCCTGTCTGACACTCTCTTCACCTCCAGAACATTCCTCACAAACTCCTCCTTCAGGACCACACCTACCCCATTTGTCTTACTATCCACACCATAATAAAACAGCTTGAATCCTGCTCCTATACTACAAGCCTTGCTGCCCTTCCACCAGGTCTCCTGTACACACAGTATATCCATCTTCCTTCTCTCCATCATATCAGCCAGCTCTCTACCTTTCCCCGTCATAGTACCAACATTCAGAGTTCCTATTCTCAGTCCTACACTCTTACCTTTCCTCTTCTCTCTCTGTCTGTGCACTCTCCTCCCTCCTCTACTTCTTCGACCAACAGTAGCCCAATTTCCATCGGCACCCTGTAGGTCAACGGCGCCGATGGCGGTCATTGTTAAACCGATCCGGTATGAAATTCAGTGTACTGACGATTTGCATGGTTAAATTTGGCAATGTTTTACGTCGGATGCCCTTCCTGATGCAACCCTCTCTATTTATCCGGGCTTGGGACCGGCACAGAAGTCACTGGACTGTGACCCCCATGGCTAGATTTATCAAACCCCTTCCAAAAATGATAAATTCTTCCCTTAGCACTGGCTATGTGCCTACATCTTTTAAACTAGTGGTTATTAAACCCCTGATTAAAAACCAGACCTCGACCCCATCAGCTGTCCAACTATAAGCCAAAATCAAATCTCCCTTGTTGCCTTGTTGCTAGGAGATGTGTGACAGATGAAAACAATATACGTTATAAAATCGGCTCAAAATATGATCAAAGATGTTTCATATCCTCCGACTGTGTCACATCTCAGCAAGAGTCTACACTTCAAAGAGAACCTTCCCCCAAGTTCTAATTAATCACATGCCTCGCTTCTGGTTCTCACAGACATTTAAACCCCACGCACATCCTGTTCCGACGTGAAGTATCGTCCCCTCATACCAAGACATACCGAGCGTTCATCTATCTATCTAGTTTTCTGTTACTGACCTTGCCTCTGCCTAGCCCCTGTTTTTGGATTACTGTGTTTGACCTTGCCTGTTTATACTATTCTGCCTTCTCGTCTTGCATTTTGGTTTGACATCCCTACCATCCCTTGCACACCCCCACTACGAGTGACGGCCATCGACAATCAACCCATTGGGGAGGGGATTCTGTACCATCACACCTCCCTTCAGATCGGGCTGTTTCACTAAGAAAAACTGGTTTTCTACATCATTACTTCACCCGCTAACTCCATCATTTTGGGGCTACCATGGTTACAGCAGCATGAGCCAGTGATCTCTTGGAGAGAGGGGGAGTTGGTTCGCTGGTCTCAACACTGCCTGCATAGCTGCTTTCCTTATGCTATGCCAGTTCCCTGCCTCACTACGTCAGTCCAAGAGCCCACCAGCAATGTGTCAATCAAGTCACCCAAAGTGTATGAGGATCTGCGAGAAGTAAGCAGCAGGGAAAAAGCCACTTATCTCCCTCCACATTGCCCTTGGGATTGCACCATAGATTTGCTACTGAACGCCATACAAGGTCTCAAACTCACAGTTCACTACCCCATCCTCTACCCTTGGTGCTGGTGGCACTGGAACAGCTACGGGGAGGAAGAATCTTTTCCAAACTGGATTTAAGGAGCACGTACAATCTGATCAGAATTCGAGAGGGGGATGAATGGAAGACAACTCCCTGAGGGGCTTCTTGAACCACTCCCTGTCCCACATCGCCCCTGGTCACATATCTCCATTGACTTCCTGACAGACCTCCCAGAGTCCCAGAGTTTCACCACAGTCCTGGTCATTATCGACCACTTTTCTAAGGGATGTAAACTTGTCCCCCTCACTGGATTGCCTACTGCCTGGAAAACAGCCATCACACTATTTCCACAAGTTTTTTGTCACTACCGAAGGACATTGTATCCTACAGGGGGCCTCAGTTCACATCTAGAGTCTGGCGGGTGTTCTGTTCCAAGTTTAGGATTAACGTGAGCTTAAATTCAGGATATCACCCATAGTCCAACGGTCAGGCGGAACGGCTCAACCAGGAAATTGGGAGGTTTCTGCTTTCCTACTGCAGCTGTGAACAACAGAGGTGGAGTGAGTTCCCCACGCACATCCTTTTCTGAGGCGAATTATCGTCCCCTCTGAGACATACCGAGCGTTCATCTATCTGTCTACTTTTCTGTTATTGACCTTGCCTGTTTTACTCGATCTCGCCTCTGCCTAGCCCCTGTTTTTGGATTACTGTGTTTGACCTTCGTTTTGTTTTCCCTAGTGTGTTTTCCGGTTTTGACCCGTGCTTTGTTCCTTGACCTCGTTTCTGCCTGCTGTTTGTTTAAATAAACGCATATGGATCCTACATCTAACACCTCCCGCACGTCCTTACAGACTGGATGAAATCTACAGGTGCATCTCAATAAATTAGAATGTCGTGGAAAAGTTCATTTATTTCAGTAATTCAACTCAAATTGTGAAACTCGTGTATTAAATTCAATGCACACAGACTGAAGTAGTTTAAGTCTGTGGGTCTTTTAATTGTAATGATTTTGGCTCACATTTAACAAAAACCCACCAATTCACTATCTCAACAAATTAGAATATGGTGACATGCCAATCAGCTAATCAACTCAAAACACCTGCAAAGGTTTCCTGAGCCTTCAAAATGCTCTCTCAGTTTGATTCACTAGGCTACACAATCATGGGGAAGACTGCTGATCTGACAGTTGTCCAGAAGACAATCACCCTTCATGACACCCTTCACAAGGAGGGTAAGCCACAAACCTTCATTGCCAAAGAAGCTGGCTGTTCACAGAGTGCTGTATCCAAGCATGTTAACAGAAAGTTGAGTGGAAGGAAAAAGTGTGGAAGAAAAAGATGCACAACCAACTGAGAGAACCGCAGCCTTATGAGGATTGTTAAGCAAAATTGATTCAAGAATTTGAGTGAACTTCACAAGGAATGGACTGAGGCTGAGGTCAAGGTATCAAGAGCCACCACACACAGACGTGTCAAGGAATTTGGCTACAGTTGTCGTATTCCTCTTGTTAAGCCACTCCTGAACCACAGACAACGTCAGAGGCGTCTTACCTGGGTTAAGGAGAAGAAGAACTGGACTGTTGCCCAGTGGTCCAAAGTCCTCTTTTCAGATGAGAGCAAGGTTTGTATTTCATTTGGAAACCAAGGTCCTAGAGTCTGGAGGAAGGGTGGAGAACCTCATAGCCCAAGTTGCTTCAAGTCCAGTGTTAAGTTTCCACAGTCTGTGATGATTTGGGGTGCAATGTCATCTGCTGGTTTTGGTCCATTGTGTTTTTTGAAAATTAAAGTCACTGTACTCGTTTACCAAGAAATTTTGGAGCACTTCATGCTTCCTTCTGCTGACCAGCTTTTTGAAGATTCTGATTTCATTTTCCAGCAGGATTTGGCACCTGCCCATACTGCCAGAAGCACCAAAAGTTGCTTAAATGACCATGGTGTGCTTGACTGGCCAGCAAACTCACCAGACCTGAACCCCATAGAGAATCTATGGGCTATTGTCAAGAGGAAAATGAGAAACAAGAGACCAAAAAATGCAGATGAGCTGAAGGCCACTGTCAATGAAACCTGGGCTTCCATACCACCTCAGCAGTGCCACAAACTGATCACCTCCATGCCATGCCGAATTGAGGCAGTAATTAAAGCAAAAGGAGCCCCTACCAAGTATTGAGTACATGTACAGTAAATGAACATACTTTCCAGAAGGCCAACAATTCACTAAAAATGTTTTTTTATTGGTCTTATGAAGTATTCTAATTTATTGAGAGTGAATTGGTGGGTTTTTGTTAAATGTGAGTCAAAATCATCACAATTAAAAGAACCAAAGACTTAAACTACTTCAGTCTGTGTGCATTGAATTTATTTAATATACGAGTTTCACAATTTGTGTTGAATTATTGAAATAAATGAACTTTTCCACAACATTCTAATTTATTGAGATGCACCTGTATAGTCTGTTACCATCATACACTACCTTGCCTTGTACACTTATGAAAATCTGCCTCAGAACTATGCAGTAAGGTTAGCTAACTGACATTAGTTAACAGAAAGCTAAAATATAAAAACATAAAACTTGCTAGCAAATTTCCCTGTGGACACATCCAGTAACACTGACTGACTTCCGTATATCAGTTCTTCGTTTTCTTCCAAAAGCTTCAGGTGCTGAAGCCACTGCAGCTCGTCAGGCCAGTCCGAGTTTATTTATCCTACCCGCTAACTGTCTGAGATGCAAATGCTCCTTATCCAGTCCAGTGACAGGGACGCACATTTTTAAAGTCAGTTAGCCGATACGAAGAGATCATTTATTATGAATGTCCGATACTCCTAAAAAAGATTTTTGTCCAGTCTCGTCTCGTTAACAAAGCAACATCTTAAATTTCGTCATAGTTTTTATCATCAGATATTAGTTTTATCTTAGTCTTGTCTTGTCTTAGTCACAGAAAAAAATGGTCGTTAATGAATACTTTTCATTATTGTCTTCGTTAACGAAATTAACACTGGACATTAGACAGTGGATGCTTACTAACTTCATCCTGCTTAACTCTGACAAGACAGAAGTGCTCGTACTAGCACCACATGCAGCCAGAAGTAAGCTTTCTGATTACAGAGTAACTGTGGATGGTCTTTCTGTTTCATCATGTCTAGCAGTAAAAGACATTGGTGTGATTATTGACACTGGTCTTTCATTTGAAGCTCATCTAGATAATATATCTAGGGTAGCCTTGTTTCATCTCAGAAATATTGCTAAGATAAGAAGTATGATGTCACTTCATGATGCAGAAAAACTAGTTCATGCTTTTGTTAACTCTAGGTTGGATTATTGTAATGCCTTACTGTCTGGATGTTCCAGTAGGAGCATAAACAAACTCCAATTAGTCCAGAACGCAGCAGCCAGAGTCCTAACTAGGACCAGAGGAAATGAACACATCACTATCTTATCCACACTGCAGTGGCTCCCAGTCAAATTTTGCATTGATTATAAAATACTATTACTGACCTATAGAGCACTAAATGTTCTCATGCCATTTATATATTTGGTAGTACCACAAGTGGCAAAGGCTACAGCTGGGGGCAGAGCTTTTTCTTACAAGTCCCACAGTTATGGAACGGCCTTCCAATTAGTGTTCAGGACTCAGACAACAGACACAATGTTTAAGTCTAGGCTGAAGACACATTTGTTTAGTCAAGCTTTCAATGAATAGTTTTTCTTAGGTAAAGGAGCAGATCTGGAAGGTTGATGGGCATAGAATGTTTGGTGTACTGGGATGTTTCGATGCTGTCGCCTTACCACCCTCGCAAGTCGCACAGGTTTGCTGACTGTGAAGAGGTTGGATGCTTTGTCCTGGGAAGCCTTCATGTCTGTCACCTTCTGACTCTCCCTTTTAGTTATGCTGTCATAGCTAGTCTTGCCGGAGTCCCTGCCTGCACTTTGCACATAATCTACATTGTCTTTAAACATTAAATGATCACAAACATACCTAATATCTTTCTCTCTCTCTGTCGAGCTATACGTCCCACTCCCGAGCTCACAGTGTTCTGAGTTTCCAGTATGACCACTTCTTCTTTCCGGACCTGCCTGATCCATCTAGACGCTTTACATTTACATTATTTACTCATCTCAGGGAGTTCTCCCTTGGCACTGTCACCTCAGGCTTACTCATTAGGGACAAAATAGTAACTTAACTATAAACTTCATAATTTCTTCTTTGTTTATATACTTCTGTAAAGCTGTTTTGAGACAATGTCCATTGTTAAAAGTGCTAAACAATTAAATTGAATTAAATCTTGTTTTTCTGACTGTGCCAAATTTGCTGAGTGGCTTGGTGATAAATAGCAGGCACTGAGTTACACAGATTCTTGAGCTCCTTACACAGTCTGTTTACTGTAGCCTGTAACTAATTTAAATAAATTTTTGAGCCTGTTCTCTTAAAGGAAAATTTAATTCTCGGCAAATACAGTGTGTCCCTCTTTGCCACATGAATAACACATCCTGAGGTTATCAGGATCATAAGGGGAGTGGTCTTTCCTTTCTATCTCCAGTAGCATGGCCCTCATTTCTCCTGGCCCCATACTCAATTACTTAATTTTAGCAATAATGTCATTATATTCAGAGAGATGTGTCACAAACATTGTCCCAGCAAAACGGGTAAATGGGTCACATTTGTTGAACACGCTATGCCACTTATAGATATTTTATTGGTGTTTTTCTCAGTTGTGCCATTTTTATCAGAAATCGAGAAGCAGCCTTTGCTTCCTGTAAATTGTTAGACAATGTTTCCATGCATGGAAACATCTAAGCATGCTACTGTTCTAAGAAGTGTGACCTCAATCTGCATCCTGACCTTTTCTTCTTTTCATATCACTTCACTAGCCTGGTAATTTCTTTAGATATTATATTCAGCCTTTAACTCATCTAAAGTCTTCCTAGTTACTTTGTACGAGGCAAGAATTGCTTGAAGTGCAATTTCTTTTTTGTTACTAGGCATTTTGGGATAATTTTCAAACTTAGAGATGCCCCACTCATATGAGCTCTTTCTGACATGCATATTGAAGTGGAATCTGGGTTGAGGCAGTCTGTAATTTCTTACAAAAGTGAAAAAAAAATACTTTAAAATAATACTCTTATTAAACCTAAAAAAAGTATATCAATTTGAATTATTTTTGTGATTGGCATTCATGGAAGAAAACTTTGGAAAGATTTTACTAGATTTATATTCATCATTTATTGATGATATTGACCAAACTTTTTCTTTGTGAGTAGTAAATGTTTTATTTGATTTTATTTTTACTTGAAATATGGCAGGGTCTTTGAAAGCTTTACACATGGTGGATGGAAAGTGATAAGCGAAAAAATATTCAGCACAGTGAAGTATATGTGTCAGCTTCCTGACAAATATAGGTGACATTTATATTTCCTGACCAAAACCTTGTGCTACTGTGACACAGTCATTGCTATTTACAAACCTGATTCCAAAAAAGTTGGGACACTGTACAAATTGTGAATAAAAACAGAATGCAATGATGTGGAAGTTTCAAATTTCAATATTTTATTCAGAATACAACATAGATGACACATCAAATGTTTAAACTGAGAAAATGTATCATTTTAAGGGAAAAATAAGTTGATTTTAAATTTCATGGCATCAACACATCTCAAAAAAGTTGGGACAAGGCCATGTTTACCACTGTGTGGCATCCCCTCTTCTTTTTATAACAGTCTGCAAACATCTGGGGACTGAGGAGACAAGTTGCTCAAGTTTAGGAATAGGAATGTTGTCCCATTCTTGTCTAATACAGGCTTCTAGTTGTTCAACTGTCTTAGGTCTTCTTTGTCGCATCTTCCTCTTTATGATGCGCCAAATGTTTTCTATTTTCTATTTCTAAGATCTGGACTGCAGGCTGGCCATTTCTGTACCCGGATCCTTCTTCTACACAGCCATGATGTTGTAATTGATGCAGTATTTGGTCTGGCATTGTCATGTTGGAAAATGCAAAGTCTTCCCTGAAAGAGACGACGTCTGGATGGGAGCATATGTTGTTCTAGAACTTGGATATACCTTTCAGCATTGATGGTGCTTTTCCAGATGTGTAAGCTGCCCATGCCACACGCACTCATGCAACCCCATACCATCAGAGATGCAGGCTTCTGAACTGAGCGCTGATAACAACTTGGGTTGTCCTTGTCCTCTTTAGTCCGGATGACATGGCGTCCCAGTTTTCCAAAAAGAACTTTTGATTCGTCTGACCACAGAACAGTTTTCCACTTTGCCACAGTCCATTTTAAATGAGCCTTGGCCCAGAGAAAACGCCTGCGCTTCTGGATCAGGTTTAGATATGGCTTCTTTTTCGACCTATAGAGTTTTAGCCAGCAACAGCGAATGGCACGGTGGATTGTGTTCACCGACAATGTTTTCTGGAAGTATTCCTGAGCCCATGTTGTGATTTCCATTACAGTAGCATTCCTGTATGTGATGCAGTGCCGTCTAAGGGCCCTTATGCACAGAGATTGTTCCAGATTCTCTGAATCTTTGGATGATATTATGCACTGTAGATGATGATGATAACTTCAAACTCTTTGCAATTTTTCTCTGAGAAACTCCTTTCTGATATTGCTCCACTATTTTTCGCCGCAGCATTGGGGGAATTGGTGATCCTCTGCCCATCTTGACTTCTAAGAGACACTGCCACTCTGAGAGGCTCTTTTTATACCCAATCATGTTGCCAATTGACCTAATAAGTTGCAAATTGGTCCTACAGCTGTTCCTTATATGTACATTTAACTTTTCCGGCCTCTTATTGCTACCTGTCCCAACTTTTGGAATGTGTAGCTCTCATGAAATCCAAAATGAGCCAATATTTGGCATGACATTTCAAAATGTCTCACTTTCAACATTTGATATCTTATCTATATTCTATTGTGAATAAAACATAAGTTTATGAGATTTGTAAATTATTGCATTCCTTTTTTATTCACAATTTGTAGTGTCCCAACTTTTTTGGAATCGGGTTTATATATAAAATAATCAATTTTGAGCTTAATATGTCTGTTAACTGAGAATATTTATTGAAAACTAATGCTTTTAATTTGATGTAAAAAATGTTAACTTTTTAACAACAAAATCAAGCACATGAAATGCTCTTACTCTTTAAGTCCAAGAAAAAAGCCTTACACACACACACACACACACACACACACACACACACACACACACACACAAAAATACACACACACACACACACACACACACAAATACAGGAGCATGAGTAAGTTGAAAGCCCTAAAGTATTAGGATTGTCTTTTATTTTGGTGCTTCTTTTAAGTATTGAAAGCTTGCTGAAAAGCAACGGTGTTAAAAATAAAGTGAGCATGAGATGCTAGTTTCACCTGTCTCCCGAGTCCTTAGTGAAACCTACTCTGAGCATTACTTGCATCATATGCATACTGCAGTAGCGTTTCAGCTTCCTGGCAAACACTTGACATTTACATTTCCTGACACTCTAAGATTATGACTAAGACTAATATTATGTAATAAAGTAACTCAAAGAAAGGATTTCTTTGAAATAATTGATTGAATTCTTTGCATTGACTTTCTACAATCTCCATAACATTGTGAAGTTCACAATGTAGAGTTTATTTTAGGTTTACTACAGGTAAACCTTGTATGCCACAGTGAGGTGGTGTAAAATATTTTTTAAAAACAACAACAACAACAACAAATTGAACTTAGAAGTTGCAGTTTTGGCAACTTTTAAGCTGTCCTAGCCTTAATTTAACAAAAACACTATAATATATATATATATATATATATATATATATATATATATATATATATATATATATATATATATATATATATACTATATATTTTGCATATTAAAAAATATTTGTATATACATATGTATTTGTACATACATATGTAATACACACATATTTGTATGCACATATAGGGTATAATGGTTTAATAGTTGCCTAATTACATACATATTTTGTATTGCATGCTCAGTCACAGTATAAATTAAAAGGCAAAGGTCTGCAGAGCATTACTGCCTGCAGTGGCTTTGTATTATTGTTAGAATTTTTTTTGCTTCTTATTTGCCCACTCAAACAGGAATTGAAAGTCACACCTTAGCCATTTATGACATGCTGGCTCATGTTTAGAGAGGATTGTGTTCTGCTGAACTTCATACAGCAAGGCATTTTTCTGAAGTAACAACTTCCTGACAGTCAGCTAGCATTTCCTGACACAAAGACCAAAATATGTACTAGAGTGACTCAATCAACATGCACTTTTATGGTGAAGAATTACTTAATTTCTTCAAGTTTTGTCAAATTCTTTGCAATCTCCATTTTCTATATACTACAGTATTGTTGAATACTTGAATGCTGTTGAATCCTTGATGGCAAGGTTTATATTTATCCTCTCATTCTAATAAGTGATTTCTGGAGGAACAACATAAACAGGGACTTGTATGTAAGATGCTCTATATAAACTGATTTTTACAATTAGTTTCACTGATTAAGTTTTCTATAAGCAGTTTTTTTTTATCCATTTATTTAATAGGCATTGTTGGAAGGAGGTTGTGAATGAAAGGGAGGGAAGTGGAACTTAGGTACAGGAGTTTAAGTACTTGGGCTCAACAGTCCAGAGTAATGGAGAGTGTGGGAAAGAGGTAAAGAAACAAGTGCAGGCAGGTTGGAATAGGTGGAGAAAGGTGTCAGGAGTTCTGTGTGATATCAGCGAGAATCAAGGGGAAGGTGTACAGGACAGTGGGGAGACCGGTCATGCTGTATGATTTAGAGACAGTGTCGCTGAGGAAGAGACAGGAGTCAGAGCTAGAGGTAGCAGAGCTGAAGATGTTGAGGTTCTCTTTGGGAGTGACAAAATTGGACAGGATTAGGAATGAGTACATCAGAGGGACAGCTCATATTGGACATATGGGGGTCAAAGTTAGGGAGACCAGATTAAGATGGTTTTGGTTCAGAGGAGGGAGAGTGAGTATATTGGTAGGAGAATGTTGGACATGGAGCTGCCAGGCAGGAGGCAAAGAGGAAGGCCAAAGAGGAAGTATATGGATGGAATAAATGAGGATATGAAGCTAGTGGGTGCAAGTGTTGAGGATGCAGAAGATAGGGATAGGTGGAGAGAGATGATTCGCTGTGGCGACCCCTGAAGGGAAAAGACGAAAGAAGAAGAAGAAGAAGAAGAAGAAGAAGAAGAAGAAGAAGAAGAAGAAGAAGATTGTTGGAAGGAGGTATGTTGGTGTGGTTTGGGTCTGAAATGTTGAACTGCAAAAAAGAGATTTGTATGCATTACCACATAAAAATTTTATTTCTGTTAGAATATTACAAATATGAGTAAAAAAATAATTTCATAATAAATGAATATATAACACATTTTAATGCACTGATACAAATTAATACATATGACAGGAACATCAGGTAAGCTTAAAAGCATTCTTGAGCATTTCAGTAATGACAACATAAACAACTCTTAATTTTTTTAAACAAAGAGGCAAAAAATATCATCTTATTTATTTTGCAGACGGTGCATATCCTCATAGACTGGGCTATATTCCCTTGAAGCCTCTGCATCTTTTTTCACACAATGGGCCTTTACCTATGAACAAAAACAAGTGTTAACCTTAGAGCGGACTTAGTTTTTCAACTTGCTTTGCTACAACAAACCAGAGGCACCACAGCACACATCACAGTCACATTTTGGGAAGTGCAGAGCTTGCAAGACAAATCACCACATTGAAAATGAGTGCAAATAAGGGAGTGCATGCTCTATGTCACACAACATGCACACATATATCACGTGGTCACGAGACGAACCATCCAAATTAGTGCAGACTGATTTGCTGTGCTTACCTTGACTACTAACATCCACACCACCAGGAAACACACCACAAACATAGTGCAAGCAATCAGGGCAAAGACCAGCACCCATGGCTCAGACATGGCAGATGACTCTTTCCCAGTTGATTTTTCAGTAGATAAGGTGTTATCCACATCTGCAAAACCATATCAGGTTGAACATTCATTTTTATTACAAAATTAACTTCACGTTTTTCTTTGTCTAACAGAAAATGTCTGGTCACCAAGACTTAATTATGCACTGTTATTTAATTTTATAGCATTAAAAAGTGGTGTCAGCATTAATACTGCCTAATATATATAGTCCAAAGATGCATACTTACCCTTCACAAACAGGAGACTGCTGCAGCCTTCTTCTTTTACTTCTAGATTTTTTTTTATATTAAATCCACTATACTGGCCTATGTACAGTCCAGAATCACTTAGTTGCATGTCACTAAGAGTTATAATTAGTTTGTACCCATTGCCACTGATTTTCACTCTTTCTTTGTACTCTGAAACTAAAGTATAATTGTCACTTTGTATGTCATAGACCAGCACTTTATGCTTGCTTGGGAGTCGTGCATATATTTCTAAAGAATCTATTTGGTTGTCCTTTGTGCTGCATTCCATGGTAAAGCTTTCCCCCTTTTTCATCTGTTTAAAACCATTCTTCCTCTCAGAGGCTGTGTAAAGAAAGGAGAATGTATCATCGTTCTTGGAAACAAAACAAAAGCAAACAAAACACTAAAGCAACTAGAAGGTATTTTGCTAGATGAATGGTAAGTTGCATGAATCTATTCCAAGAAGGTCAGAAGCTGTATTACATGCAAATGATGGTCACCTTATTAATAAAGATATATTACATATTTCATTAAAATGCCTAACTAAAATTTTACTTATCATAAAATGTTAGCATGTTAACCATGTCCAACAAAAATATATAGCTCATTAAAAAGTCCCTTTACATGTTTTCAACAAAATGTGTTAATAAATCATGATAATAATGAAAGACAATTATAAGAAAAAATGCTGCTCTCACCTGCTGCTAGAATGCTGTAGGCAGCCAAAACAGCAGTAAGGCACCAGGTTATAGTCAGAGTTGTCATCTTGGCTACATCAGCAAAACAGAATCTACTTCATACTGCATGCAGCTTCATATAACCATAACAGGAAGTAAGCATGACTTCAGTAAAAGATCGTAGAGGCAAACATGCTGACATTGAACATCAAAAGTCAAAACCACAAAACATAAGTAGCTATGAACATCTGCTTTTACTACAATAGTAAAAGCATATAACATTTACTAAATTTTTTTAACTAAATGTTATCAAAATAAATGTTACATTTCTTTCTTTTTTTTTTTTACAGTATTTATCCTTAACTCCAACTGTACTTTATATTAACATTTTAATTAAACATTTACTTGTCAAATTTGACCAGTGTAACACATTTTCAATTCAATTAAATTTTTTTGTATAGAGCTTAACAATGGGCATTGTCTCAAATCAGCTTTACAGAGGTATTATTAAGTTTAAAGTTAAGTTACTATTTTATCCCTAATGAGCGAGCCTGAGGCGAGACTCATGATAAGGAAAACTCCCTTGGATGATATGAGGAAGAAACCTTGAGAGGAACCAGTCTCAGAAAGGAACCCATCCTCATTTTGGTGACACTGGATAATGTAAATGTTGAAGATGTCCTTTCTACAACAGCAACCAAGAGCTGTTGAGGAACTAATAGATCAGTGTAGTTTATGAGTTCATTATAGACTTAGCACTGATTCCTTCCTTCCGAAAGCTGACTGATGGCACTGAATGACAGTTCAGAGATGGCATGATAGTCTCCAAGTGGTTCTATCCACAGCAGTCCCACGCAGGTCTGGATAGAAGAAGTGGTCACACTGGGAACTCAGAACACTGGGAGGTCGGGAGTGGGATTTATAGCTCGACAGAGAAAGACAGAAAGAGAGAGAAAGATATTAGGTATGCTTGTGATCATTCATTGTCTACCACTTATCCAATCTATTTTCGGGTCACGGGGAGCCTGTGCCTATCTCAAGCGTCATTGGGCATCAAGGCAGGATACACCCTGGACGGAGTGCCAACCCATCGCAGGGCACACACACACACTACAGACAATTTAGAGATGCTAATCAACCTACCATGCATGTCTTTGGACCTGGGGAGGAAACCGGAGTACCCAGAGGAAACCCCCGAGGCACAGGGAGAACATGCAAACTCCACACACACGGCAGAGGCGGGAATCAAACCCCCAACTCTGGAGGTGTGAGGCAAACATGCTAACCACTAAGCCACCGTGCCCCCCGCTTGTGATCATATAATGTTTAAAGACAATGTAGAGTATGTGCTGCCAGCTATGACAGCACAACTAAAAGGGAGAGTCAGAAGGTGACAGACATGAAGGCTTTGTCGGAGAAATTTTAAGGTTAATTTTATGCTTACTTTTAACATAACAATACTCTGCTTAAAATAGTATATGCTTACAGTATTCAACTAATAGTCTTACAGTATTCAACTAATATGCTTACAGTATTCAACTAATAATCTTACAGTATTCAATTATAACTTAAGAGCAAAATTATGATAATCAAGCGTAACCATAAGTATTAATGTGCTAGTATAATAGCATAGCATATCACGTGATTATGTAATCTTCATAAACACCAGGCTTAGCTTAAAATAAAATAAAATAAAATAAAATAAAGGCATAAAATAAAATAAAATGATAATGCTTAAAGGCTCAAAGCCTAGACAGTGTTATCTGTAACATAAAAACAATAAGTGCAGACACAGAAAGTACAGAGGATGTGAAAGCTTGCATAGTGTCTAGCAAAAACAAAATAAGAAGAAGTGCAACTAACTAAAAAATAATCATTTAATAATATATCAATGGCTTGGAGACAGACTTACACAGACTGACATAGACTTGTGATAAAAGGTATCAACTGTGAGGTCAAGATGATCTGTAAGATCTGTAGGGTCAGCGTGAAGGTCTAAAGTCAAACAAAGCTGACAGTGATGTCAGGTAAATTTAATGATAAATGCTTATTTTTAAAATAGCAATATGTAGGGGAAATTCATGCTTATCTTATCTTCAAAATAGTGATAACTCATTTAAGAGCAGTGATATCTATTATCCTATCATCTATCTAACGGCTAAGCTTATGACAATCAGTATAGTATCAGTATAGTATAACCTCTGATAGTATGTATATGCAGTACAAATACTAATAAAATTATACAAATAGAATATAATAACAGTAACCATGCTGAGATTGGAAAAAGGAGAAAAGATATTTAGTGAAAACCGTTGGAGCTTACAGCTTAAAGTTGCGGTTTAGTCAGTCAGGCTGTCCAATCCAATGGGATCATTGGATTGGCTGACCGGCCGATTGGGCTAATGAAAATTGGATGAGTAAGGTGCATATCATGCAGCTGTCTAATCTTAAAATGCAGGTTATTTAATCTTAAAATGCAGATTATGAAACGCTTAAAAGCTTAAAGGCAAAATTAAAAACTAAACAGGAGGAAACAAAACTAGACAGCGTGGGGGTTTGACATAACAGCAAAACTTGTTTTGCACCGTGTTATGAATAAAATGTGGAAGAACATCGAGAACATCGTGTTCAAAGAATCAAAATGTGATTCTTTTTGATTTGAAAAAAAACTAGGCGAGAGGTTGAGACGTTCTGAAAAGATAGCCAAAAAAGGCCACCGATCTGTATGTATGCAAATTAGGTAAGGAGGGGCTCAAATGAAGGGGATGAAATGTTAAAACTGAATTGGAATAAGCATGTATAAATAGTAGGGAATTTTTTGAAGTTTTTCAGACCAGCTGCTCTCTTCAGTAATGTACATCTGACAGGTGTGTCTTGCTGAATAAATTTGTTCGTCCCCATCGGCTGATTGACCGCTCGTTATTTTGGCTAAGTTTGGTAGTTTGATTTTGATAAGTTTACTGAGTTAATTGATAATGGGAAGTTAAGGGGAAATTGATACAACTCAACATTCATCCTGCGATATGTCCACTCAGAGGGGGCTCTGAGTTCCGACAGCTTCCCAGGACATAAAATGTCCAACCTCTTTACAGTGAGCAAACCTGTGCAACTTGCGAGGGTGGTAAGGTGACAGCATCCAAACATCCTAGTACACCGAGCACTCTATGCCCATGAACCTTCCAGATCTGCTCCTTTAACTAAGAAAACCTCTACCTTGAAAGCTTGACTAAATCAATGTGTTTTTAGACTGGACATAAACATCCAGTAAGACAGTAAGGTATTACAATAATCCAACCTAGAGGTAACAAAAAAATGAACTAGTTTTTCTGCATCATGAAGTGACATCATACTTCTTATCTTAGCAATATTTCTGAGATGAAACAAGGCTACCCTAGATGTATTATCTAGATGAGCTTCAAATGAAAGACCAGAGTCAATAATCACACCAAAGTCTTTTACTGCTGAACATGATGGAACAGAAAGACCATCCACAATTACTCTGTAATCAGAAAGCTTACTTCTGGCTGCATGTGGTGCTAGTATGAGCACTTCTGTCTCAGCCCCTTGACATCTAAGATGTTCATGTCTTTATTTCTTCTGTAGTAAAGAAATTATGTTTTTTGAGGAAAACATTTCAACATTCAAACATTTTTCTCCACATAGTGAACTTCTATGGTACTCGTGAGCTTGAACTTGCGGTTCAAAATGCGGTTTAAATGCAGCTTCAAACGGCGGTCCTCCTTTTCCACACTAGTAAACACTGGGTCTGTAGTTCTGCCTATGTTACGTGTTACCTTCCGATTGTTTGGCTAGATAAGACCCTTCTTACTCAGCTTGGATCGTTCAGAGCCCTTTGAAGCCGCATTTTGGAAGTTTAAGCTCTCGCACACCATAGAGGTCTACTATATAGAGAAAAGTCCTGAAATGTTTTCCTCAAAAAACATAGTTTCTTTACAACTGAAGAAAGAAAGACATGAACATCTTGGATGACAATGGGGTGAGTAAATTATTTGTAAATATTTGTTCTGAGAGTGAAAATCTCCTTTAACATAGTTGGACGACCTGGATATCTCAGAGAGCTTCCCACAAGTCAATCTTTTTTGTATTTTTGGACAAACCAGATTTGCACAAATGTCTCATTGTACAGAATCCCAAAGAAAGTACTAATGTAAAAGCGAGATGGACGACCACGTACGGGGGTATCAGTGTGAATCAGTGTGTATTGATTTTTCTTCTTGCCTAAATTATTTTTCTTTCCTTGCAACTGACTCAATGTCAATGTCCATTGTTAAAAACTGAATGTAACTCATTTCCAAAGAAGGCATGAGGGAAGGAATGGAGGCGAGTGGAGAGCAGTAGGGAAACTGTGTTTGTAGCTGCATTAAAAAGCTGACAAACATATGATCACTACCCGCTACAACACAGCTCTCTGTCTGGTCTAACTGTTTGACCAACTGGGGGTTGTGTTTTGGCAGCTGGTCCGATTAAAGTTGATATTTCAACTGGGGAGGGGAGCACCTTATGAAAACAAGGAATACAGTGACATCTGGTGGTTCACAAAAATTAAACACAATTTTTAAAAAGTCGTAGACTCCACCCCTAGATTTTTTTTCGTTGCAGTGTATATGTGTGTGTATATATATAAACTATATATAAACCATCCGCAGTACAGATGGTATACTTTGTTAGAACACCGGCGTTGGAGAAATATCGTTGACCAGATGGCGTTTTATTTCGGTGCATAACTGTTCGAAATAACACTACAGATAAGATTCCTGGCTGTAACAGGTAGGTTTAGTATTCTTTGGGATGAAATAGTGTTAATTATACAGAGCGCCAAGAAGTGTCACAGAGTTAGCATGTATTCTTGTATACTTATGTATTCTAGACGAAGGTGCTGCGTCCCTAACTCCGGACTTCCGATTTCCCACCGCAGAACGCTTTACACAACGTGAAGTATTTGAGGTCGGAAAAAATGCAAGCGCCTGTTTGGTTTGTGTGACGATCTTAAAGAAAAGTCTCAAAAATCTTTTCAAAACGTTCACGAAACGCTTGTTTTGCACTAGAGTAGGGAAATTGGGATAAAACATTGTGCAAAACAAAAACTTTTCAAATGTCCAGCTTTCCGCATTTTGTGATTTTGCAAATAATTGTGATTTTGCAAATTATGCATTCATGTAAACTCAATGTATTGAAATGCACTGTTATTCCTTGCTCCACTAAGAACGCCGCCATATTGATACTGACGTCACTGAGTTGTCGGAGAAGTAGGAGCACAGTATTTCCAGTGGGGTTCATACTGAGTGGGGGAAGTTACAAATAAAAATCAAAGTATTATCTTCGAAGATATTACATTTGCTCGGTTATGCAAGTCTTAATAAGTTACAATAGATTTATATAAAGTTTTTTTTAATCACTTTTATTGTAATTGGGAAATATATATATATATTCCCAATTACAATAGAAGTTGCTTTCGGCTGCTGGGACCGGTACTGCATCCAGTAGCTGGGGTTGAGGCATTGGCTGGGCTCATACCCGGGCCTTCCGCATGATAGGCGAGCAACCTACCATTGAGCCACCAATGCCTCGCATATTCCCAATTACAATAAAGGTATATATATAATACATATAAAATATAAGACATAAGAATATATATATAAAATATAAGACATTTTTCCACAGTTCCACCAACATGGCTTTTATAAGAAAAAAAATGTCATATTCTAAATGTATACAAGTAATAAAAAAAAGTCCCATTAAATTAGATGTAGCTACATCTATCTATCTATCTATCTATCTATCTATCTATCTATCTATCTATCTATAGAGGCTCCTTCCATCAATGTCTATTAAATAAATAAATAAATAAATAAACTGTTTATAGAAAACTTAATCAATGAAATAATTGTAAAAATCAGTTTATATAGAGCATCTTCCATACAAGTCCCTGTTTATGTTGTTCCTCCAGAAATCACTTATTAGAATGAGAGGATAAATATAAACCTTGTCATCAAGGATTCTACAGCATTCAAGTATTCAACAATATTGTAGTATATAGAAAAGGAAGATTGCAAAGAATTTGACAAAACTTGAAGTAATTAAGAAATTTTTCACCATAAAATTGCATGTTGATTGAGTCACTCTAGTGCATATTTTGGTCTTTGTGTCAGGAAATGCTAGCTGACTGTCAGGAAGTTGTTACTTCAGAAAAATGCCTTGCTGTATGAAGTTCAGCAGAACACAATCCTCTCTAAACATGAGCCAGCCTGTCATAAATGATACTTGTTTTGGCTAAGGTGTGACTTTCAATTCCTGTTTGAGTGGGCAAATAAGAAGCAAAAAAAAAATTCTAACAAGAATACAAAGCCACTGCAGACAGCAGTGCTCTGCAGACCTTTGTCCTTTTAATTGCCTATTAGTTTCTATTACTATATACTGTGACTGAGCATACAATACAAAATACATATGTAAATAGGCAACTATTACCCATCTATCTATCCATTATCTATCTATCTATTTACAGTATCTATCTATATTGATTGAGAAAAATAAGGAATTAAGACTCTGACTTTTCAGTTGTGGCAGTTGTCTATTAGGTATTAGGTGTCTATTAGGTTTTTAGTTTGTGGAGTATCTCTCTTTCCAATTACATTAATATTTATATTATGAAAGTATAACCATCACTTTTCAACAAGATTTTTATTTAATGAAGAGGTTAATTTCTTACTTCACTTTGATGCAGTTCAAGGGAACCATCAATGAACTGCTTCTTGCTCTTCCATCATCACCTCAATACGTCATCTGTAGTGCCTACAAATCTTGTATGAGACACAACTTGAAAGAAACCGTGAACCTGCTCAAGCATCTAAATTTTTGTTCCAAACCTAATGGAACCTGATAGAAGGTTTGTGTTTTTATGTGTGCAGTGTATAATGGAATGGAGTGTTCATTAATGTATCTAATGTCAGACCATGGAGGATAATTTCTCAGTGCTGTAAATGTGTGAAATATCCAATCTCTCAAAAACACATTGTTATTTGATATGTCACTGATAAGTCTGTATAATACTGTTATTCTTACTTTATAATCAGGCTTTTTGCTTCAGGGACAGTTCTAGGAGATGATTCAGTTGAAAGACGAATGACCATACCCAGTTTCTTTCACAGTGGTTACTGTTTGCCAAGGGTAGGCTAATTGATAGTGCCCTTATTTTGCTTGGTTTATATTAATAAATCCTATAGAAGATAACAGTGATGTGCAATATGGATGTGTTGTTTGATAAATGTAAGTGGAGAATCTGCTTTCCTCTTTTATAGTCAATCATATTTATTTATTTATTTATTTTAGAGTATTTGCTGGGATGGAGACGATGAATTAAACAGTGTAAGTCTTTGATTGTTTTTTATGAAGTAAAACTCCACTCTAAAATATATTAAAATGTCTACACTGAAACATTTGTAATGTGCTTAAAGACTTTATTGCTATTTTGTAGTTTGTAATTAATAACTGACCAGTTTTGTGTTGTCTTCTAATGACAAAAAAAGCATGTGCATTTATTCTTGTGATGATCAGTGTCAGATGATCAGTGTCATCAATTGCCCTTAGTTATAACAGAGGCTAAGCAATCTTTGAAGTGACAAGCACAATGGCATTGATTGGCAGAGACAAAGCAAGGACTAATTTCACTGTTGCCACACTCAGCAATGTGGGAAAAGTGGGTAGCTGTTAACCAAAATGAAAATAGACCAACATTTTAAATAAGATTTAATCTGCAAATCTTCTGCAGTTAAATATCACATGTTAATTATGAAGATCAATCTTCAAGTCTCTCAGGGTGTACTTTTCTGTTAACAGCCAGTAGCATTTCATTAAAAACTGTTATCAACTGTAAATATAGATGCGGAATGTCATTCATGGAGGACAACCAAAACCCTACATTATAGAAGTAAGTCTGGTTATACGAGATTAGATTTTAACAGTCATTTATATTTAAAAGATTTTGATAGAAACCTTTGCTAATGTAATTTGTTTCTAAACCCTACAGATTAGCAAGAGATGGGAATGGCTTGGTCTTGATATAAGGGGGCCATTCTCTATAACAACGAAAAAGCATACACATATTATGACTCTCACTGACTATTATTCCAAATGGGTGGAGGCTTTTCCTCTGACACACAACATGGTCCAAGATGTAGCAATATTTCTTGCAGAAGTGATCCGTCAACTGGGATACCCACTGGCAGTCCTCTCGCGAATTCCTAAACAGCTTCTTATAGAGGTGAGAATATGCAGTACCATATATGGTGTATAATGGTCTTATTACATATTTTGTTGCAAATCATTTCTTCTATTTTTCAGATTAACAATGAACTAAAAAAACAAATTAACATAAACACGAACTGCCTGGTCATTCACCATTGCCAAACAGAATATTTGGATCAGGTTACTGAGTCTCTCCTGAACAAGTAAGTGAGACATAGTCTGCCATAACCGATGTTTTCTTTTACACATACATGACAGCATTATCCGGTAGACCATTTTGATCCATTTAAGCAAACAGAGAAAAAAAAGTATATTAAAGTATTCTTCATAGTTGTGAAGAAAATAATGGAAAACAGTCTATTCTAATTGGGCATGTTTCCATTCTTGAACAGTCTAATATGTGAGCTAGTGAAGAAATACGCATACACCTGGCACATTTACCTGCCTGCTGCATGTCTACAGCTATGCTGCACGGAGCATCCCACAACTGGTCAGAAGCCCTTTACTGTCATGAAATGCAGTGGCCCTCCATCCTTCTCTACATACAGAGAACTGCCTGTGAGTAAGACAAATTTAATGTTGTTTTTATGTGTATCCTGTGCCGATGGATCAAAAGGCTTAATTGAAATCTTTGAAATGTTGTGATAGAATTAGCCAAGTAAACTAAATTATGTATGACAGAGCTTTACTTCATGTTTAAACACAGGTAAAGTTTTTCTTTTCCAACTATATTAAAATTGTAATTCTGCTTTCTGTAAACACTGTTTAGCAGCTATTGTTTTTTGTTTGTTTTTTTGTTTGTCTACCAATAATTCTGGATGTGCTGTACAGAAAGATTTGAATATATTTGGAAATTGTGAAGGAAAATGGATTTGAATTGATTTCATTTATTTGAAGTTTTATTCTCTAATATTGTAAATGTTATTTTTATCTTTTTTATTAAATGCTATGTTATGGGGATGTGTCTGGTTTCTTTTCTCTCCTTTCAATGGCTCGTACAGTACAGCGAGTCTGAAATTCACCTGAGTTCCTTTGTCATTGCACCTGTTGAGGGCAGCAAAGGAAATACGTTGTTACAGTAAGTAGCAGCTATAGATTAAAATGTCATGATGTTTACATCTGCATATGTGTGTTAAACATCTTGTTGAATGTTGCAATTTTGATTGCAGTCCAAACAAATTTTTTTAGTGTTTTGGAACAGATAATCTTAAATTGAATAACACTGCAATAACTGCATCAATCCACTAGCATCACTAATCTGTTGCATTCTTCTTTTGTGATGCTTTTCCAGTCTTGTACCATAGCTTCTTTCAGTTGCTATTTGCTTTGGGGACTGGGGACTGGTTCTCCCTTTAGTCTCCTCTTCAGCAGGTGAAATGCATGCTTAACTGGATTAAGGACTTGGCTTATCTAATACATTCCACTGTTCCCCCTGATTTGTGTTTGTTAGTGTGTTTTGAGCCATTGTCTTTCACCATAATGCTCTTGTTTTTGTTTTTTTGGGCCAGTCTTGCTGGAAGTTCCCCCCAATTAGATTGGATTGGCTGGAAGTTCCCCCAATAAGATTGGATCAACTATTGGCTTTGCTAATACAGTACTTTTGGGATGAAACTGTAAATCATTTTGAAATAAATAGAATGCTACTATAAATACAGAAACAGTATTTTCATATTGTATAATAACATTCAAATGAGTGTTACTGAAGTGCTCAGTAAGGTTTCGATGCATGGCATTCTGAAAAGTTGTGCAAACTAGCTATGTGTATATCTTCTCTATGTAATTAACTTGGTGTATATGTGTATATATATATCCAATGAGAATAAATAGCTAGAACCAAGGACAATTATAATTTACTAACTAATTAAAATAAATTTATACAAATGATTTTGCTTTTTTTGATGATAAGCATGTGCCTGCAGTCATATCTATTGACAGTACTGATTAGTTGCCAAACCTTAATCCTTGTTCTTATGCTCTCATAGTTTAAACCATTGGTCTTGGCTGTTGACAGTAAAGTGACATTTTCTTCTTCTTCTTCTTTCGGCTTTTCCCTTCAGGGGTCGCCACAGCGAATCATCTCTCTCCACGTTATCCCTATCTTCTGCATCCTCAATACTTGCACCCACTAGCTTCATATCCTCATTAATTCCATCCATATACCTCCTCTTTGGCCTTCCTCTTTGCCTCCTGCCTGGCAGCTCCATGTCCAACATTCTCCTACTAATATACTCACTCTCCCTCCTCTGAACATGTCCAAACCATCTTAATCTGGCCTCCCTAACTTTGTCCCCGAAACGTCCAACATGAGTTGTCCCTCTGATGTACTCGTTCCTAATCCTGTCCAATCTTGTCACTCCCAAAGAGAACCTCAACATCTTAGTAAAGTGACATCATATTCTTTTATTATTGACTAAAGAGAAACTGTGCTGGAAAATTTACAAATGTTTTTTTGCCTAAACAGTACAGCTTCTTTTGATGCATTTCATCAGATTTGTGTTGTGTAGTAACCTCACATTCTTCTGTCATATTTTTCTTTACAGGTGCCCCATCTAGTCGGCTTGGTTAGAGAGGAATATTAAGAGCAGAAGGTAATTTCATCACCCGATGAAGTTATTTCCTAGCAGATGTGCATGTGAATGTGTAAAGCTAAACTATATTTTTCTATATTTATGAATTATTCAATTCAATTCAATTCAATTTTATTTGTATAGCGCTTTTAACAAAGAGCATTGTCTCAAAGCAGCTTTACAGAACATAAGAAACAATAAACATACAAACAAACAGTCCTAGAAGTTAGACAAAATTTTCCCTAGTGAGCGAGCCTAAGGTGACTCAGGCGACTGTGGCAAGGAAAAACTCCCTCAGATGGTATTAGGAAGAAACCTTGAGAGGAACCAGACTCAAAAGGGAACCCATCCTCATCTGGGTGACACACGGAGAGTGTGATATGAACAATGTCCTTTCTGCATTAGTTGTGTGGTGCAGATACAGCATGTGTTTAATGTGTAAAATGTCCACATAGGGTTGGCAGTGCTGCTTTGATTACTCCAGTCCTCAGAAAGCAGAACCCGGCTGGAGCTGGTCCATCTCTGGATGCCACCGGAGCTGGCACAATCTCTGTGTGACTCGGGGATGGGTAGAAGAAGGGAAACAAATGGAAAAGGGATTAGCGTAGCTGCTATTTATAATATTAGGAGGCACTAGATGATGATGTGCATTTAATCGGATGTATTGGGGTACAAGGTTATGGGATTTATTAGGTGTATGCCTGGCTAAAGAGATATGTCTTTAGTCTACGTTTGAACTGGGAGACTGTGTCTGAGCCCCGAACACTGTCAGGAAGACTGTTCCAAAATTTAGGAGCTAAATACGAAAAAGCTCTACCCCCTTTTGTAGACTTTGATATTCTGGGAACTACCAGAAGTCCGGAGTTTCGAGATCTTAAGGAGCGTGATGGATTGTAACGTGTTAGAAGACTGGCTAGATACGTGGGAGCTGAACCATTCAGAGTCTTGTATGTAAGAAGTGCTAGTTTATAATCAATTCTAAACTTAACAGGTAGCCAGTGCAGGGATGATAATTATTGTGTTTTGAAGAATATTCTCGAAATAATGCAGAATGAATAAACCAAATGTTCCTTACTATTTAAAATATTGAAATATTATGATTAAAAAAAAATATTAACAGAACTAACTTGTCAAAGTTAATTAGTCAGAAGGTGTTGATTATCAGTCATTAACTGTAGCTCCCACAATAGTTCCAGCTCCAGAGCAAATCACAGGTTTAACCCACACTTTATTTTGCCCAGTTTCACATTTCATGCATCTCTGTGTGTTCATCTTTCCAATGAAAATAATCCACCTACTAAAAAAAGTTCTTCTGCCATAAGAACTCTCCTTGGCCAATGTGTATGGTAATGATGGGAGATCTGTCTTTTTTCAGTGAGTCAAATCATATAGCTCAACCAACACAAAGATTTTGTGATGTTATTAGTGATTGTTGTTCTTTGGATAATTAGAGCTGAAATTCTTTAATGAAATAGATTATGAAATATATAGAAATTTACAAATTTACAATAAATTTCTGGATCTTTAAACATGAATCTGAAAAAACAGCTTTTTCCCCCAGAAATTTATGGCTGAAGTGACTTAATGTTAATAGGACTTAATGTGTATTTATCATATATATATATATATTGCCTGCTTAAATTACTTAATGTTAAAACTACTCTGCAAAGACTTAAATAAATCATTCTATTATGACATTGATTGCCTTGCATTAAATTAGATTTTTTGAGTTAATAAATAAATGGTGGCATGAGTAATCAGTAGCATGATTTACAAATTTTATTTTCTTAATATAAATTAGGCTCCAGGGTGTATCCTGCCTTGACGCCCGATGACGCCTGAGACCCGATAAAATATTAGATAAGCGGTACAAACAAAATGCAATGGAATATAAATGAGAAAGGAGCACATTACATAGTGATAATGAGGCAAAGCCAGTCATTTTGTTTGCTTAATTAGCATTACTCTGGTTTCTCTGGTACTTCTTCAAAATCTGTCAAAGAGAAAAGACACATTAGTACACTGATGTACATACTGGACAAAAAAAGACCTGATACATACTGTAATATAGGCTGCTGCAAGAATATGCTATTGTTACGGGGGCAAGTGCCCCCGATGGACCACTAGGGGGCTTCAGCAGGGGTTTTGTTTATTTATCCATGTGTTCGTTCTAGCCACGCCTTTTCCTAATGTGTTCATGCCTGTCACCTGTTCCTAATGTGTGTGTAATTATGTTCCTTATTTATAGTGGCCGTCTGTCTCCCTTTCTTTGCCAGTCTTCGTCTTAGTGTATGTCCGTGTGCTTCTATGTTGTTTATTTAATAAAACCCCTGTCCGTTGTCTAACTCCGCGTTGGGTCTGCTTCCTTTACACCGGCTGCATCATCATCTTCATCACCATCATAATCTGTAGCAGCGACCCGTGACAGAAAGACTGGCCTAAACCGTACAGACCCAACGCGGCGCGAGGTATGCGAGGCTTCCTTTTTTCCCCTGATCTCCCTAGCACGCCCCGTTTGGATTTTTTGTTTCCTCCGGCACATCTTTCCGCGTCTGTTTTCTCCATAGCGGAAAGATGTTTTTAACCTGCCTTTTTTTTTTTTTTTTTTCCTTTTGTGCCGGCACTCGCTCCGCTATTTTCCCTGTGAGGAATACGTCTCCGTTTCCGGTGGAGCGTATTGCCTCACTTCCGTCGGCGGAGGGGAGTACCGGCTACCCTCGCTTCAGTTTTTTGAGTTTTTCGTTTTTCCCGGAGTGGATTTTTTTTTTTTTTTTCCCTTTTCTCCCTATAGACCTGTTTTCCTGATCCGGTGAGGTCTCCTGCTTGGATTATTTTTTTGTTTTTCTTCGGTATGGGTGCATTGCTCCGCCTCTTTCCTGTGGGGGGCGTTTTTCTCTTCCTGTTTCCATACAGGACGCCGCCTCACTTCTGTCGGCGGAGGATGGCCCCGATGAGACCTGTTTCTTCTTCCTCTTCATCGCCGGGACTCGCTCCGCCTCATTCCTCATCGGCGGAGGAGATCGCCGGCCACACCTCCCTCCCTCCCTCCCTCCCTGTGGGGGCTTTCGGCCCAGCCGGGCTGAGGTCGTCGCTCATCTCGACTACGCGTCAGGGGACGTCGTTCGGTGCTGCTGCTCGGCGGTGGACGTCGTTCGGTTCTGCTGCTCGGCGGTGACGTCGCTCGGCCCCCCTGCTCGGCGGTGGATGTCGCTCGACGCTTCTGCTCGGCTGTGGACGTCGTTTGGGACCCTCCGGCCTTACCGTCGTGCCCGTCTCTCCCCCCATTTGCCTTGCTTTGCTCCTCGCTCCTCCCACTCACCTCACCGGGTTCCTCGCTCCCGCCTCCTGCCTCGCCTTGCACCTCGCTCCCCCCACTTGCCTTGCCTTGCTCCTCGCTCCCCCCCCTTGTTGCCTCTCCGTGTTCTTCGCTCCTCTCTGGGTTTCCCTGGTCCGAAGGGTTTTCCGGACTAGGTGGAGGGGTTGGCGCGTCGGGAGCCGCGCCGTAGGGGGGGGGGTACTGTTACGGGGGCAAGTGCCCCCGATGGACCACTAGGGGGCTTCAGCAGGGGTTTTGTTTATTTATCCATGTGTTCGTTCTAGCCACGCCTTTTCCTAATGTGTTCATGCCTGTCACCTGTTCCTAATGTGTGTGTAATTATGTTCCTTATTTATAGTGGCCGTCTGTCTCCCTTTCTTTGCCAGTCTTCATCTTAGTGTATGTCCGTGTGCTTCTATGTTGTTTATTTAATAAAACCCCTGTCCGTTGTCTAACTCCGCGTTGGGTCTGCTTCCTTTACACCGGCTGCATCATCATCTTCATCACCATCATAATCTGTAGCAGCGACCCGTGACAGCTATGTAATTGAATATTTGTTTACCCAAGTTGAATGTGTTTAGATTCAGCCAGAGGAACTGATTTCGTGTGTAGGATACAATACTTGCCTCCCCTTGAAGATCTCTTCCCCATCAGTCCAACAAACATTTCGCCATTGTTTCCTGGCAATAAAAAATTAAATGACAAAAATGAACATTGGTATGTGACCAGGATACACTAGACAGTGAAACAAATTGAGAATATAAGGGAAAGGTAATATTACTATAATATAGCTTACTTTTCCGACCAAGCTGCAGAGGTTGAGAAATTTCTGTGGAAAGGAAATCATATTCAATACATATTTCTATGCTGTTATAGGGCAGTGAGTCCAGTTAGTTTTAGTAAATGTACATATTCAAATGTCTTCAGCAATTTCTTCAGCTACTCATAGACCTACAGATAATAAAAAACAGTTTTACCTAAGCTTCGGCCCATTAAACCATGAAACTGCTGTGATTTTGAGTGCTTCAGCAGGTCATCAATGCGCAGAGTGAAAACATTTTCTGCTGGATCACCCTGAAAAAGCAAATGCCACTATTCTATCTGCATAAATGATTGAAAACTAGCTGTGGCTTCTACTTTCCTACTAGAGACTAGAGAAAGTGCTTACCTGCCAGTTCTTCAGGGACCAGATATCTGTGTCCTCACTTGATACACCAGTCTGCAACTGTGCATATAAGGCAAAGGCCAGAACGGAAAGTTTAAAAAGTTCCATTGTATAATTTAAGATAATAAGTGAAATTAAAATGAAACAGACAAATGATATAACTTATGTTGTCTGATATTCTGGGATGACTTGTAGGACAGTGAAAAGGCAGCTGAACTCCAGTTCTGTGCCAGTCAGATTTATATAGCAATACCTGCAATGCCCCTCCCATCTTTCCTAATAGAGAATCCACAAATCATATCAACAATCTGTCATGTGGACTAAGACAGGCTTTTAAATTTCCATAGTTTTCTGTATTTTTTGCATTTGTCAAATTTTTTTTTGTCTTTTTCAAATGTAGATGTAGTATATGAAAATTATAATTTCTGTTAATTCCTATCACACATTAATATTCCTCTGCATGCATTTATTTTAATGTGTCAAGAGCCAATCTAATGCGATAGGTATAACTAATACTCTGACCCACTGGCATTCTCTGAACATACTCTAATGAAATAGTGACACTGAAATACCAACTGCACAATTGCAGGAGAAAAGAGGTCAGCCACAGGGTCATTTTCAATCTAGACCACTTTTTATTTATGCATTTCACAAATTCAGAATGCCTATCAGGATTTGAGTCTTTGATCTTTTCTTTATTAGAAATATTCTCTTTCTAATTATTTTCTTTATAAGAAGCACCTATACAGCTGATTATTTATGCAGTTAATCAATCAGCCAATCATGTTACTTGCAATATTTTATGTCCTTACTAGAACTTAATCAGTGCATCTGCATTCACCATATACATACATATATATATATATATATATATATATATATATATATATATATATATATATATTCGTATACATTGCGAACAGGTGTGGCAACAGGTGTGGAAGTAATCTTTTTCACACAGGACCATGTGGTTTTGGATTTTGTTTTCCCTTAATAATAAAAACCTTCATTTAAAAACTGCATGATGTGTTTACTTGTGTTATCTTTGACTAATATTTAAATGTGTTTGATTATCTGAAACATTAAAGTGTGACAAACATGCAAAAAAATAAGAAATCAGGAAGGGGGCCAACACTTTTTCACACCACTATATATATATATATATATATATATATATATATATGTATATATGTGTATATATATATATATATATATAGTGGTGTGAAAAAGTGTTGGCCCCCTTCCTGATTTCTTATTTTTTTGCATGTTTGTCACACTTTAATGTTTCAGATAATCAAACATATATATATATGTTTATATATGTCTATATATATATATATAAGAGAGAGAGAGAGAGAGAGAGAGAGAGAGAGAGAGAGAGAGAGAGAGACAGAGCGCATGTGCCCTGATGTAGTGCTTTGTGGCTGACCTACACTGATATAGGCATCCACAGCAGGGATGCTGTGATGCTATATAGTGCTGCTCAAAATCCTCTCAAGATTTCTTTTCCTTACTCTCTTAGGCACTTTTTGCCACAGTCACCCTTGCTCATGCATTAGGGTGCTGGTCAGCTATAATTACACCTACTATCTTAGTATTGTCACAATACTAAATTAATTTGAACTGAATAGAACAAGTGCTTACAGCCTTGATTCTTGGCAAATATTTGACCTTGAATCATATTTCCAATGCGCATTACTAGTAGGCATGCTTCGACTTTTTCAGGTAAGTTGTTTTTAAGTCATCACATTAAGTCATTAACCAACCATCTTTTAATTAGTTACAGATGTTATGAAATGTTTATTTATGTGGAGTTTACTGTAGTAACTCTTTTATTTACCACTGACATGCAGAATGATTGACCAGCTTCCCATGATCTTTCCCATTTCTGTTAACTGGTGAGATTCTGCACAGATGGAACATTTTTCACCACCTGTCAAATGGTTCTGCCAGGTACACTTACACCCACTCAGCAAATGCGCATTTAAATATGTTGATGGTGTGAATATGGACTTATTTTCAGCCATAAATCACCTTGGGATGTCAGTTTGGTTGCTCAGAAAGAACACTCAACAGGCAAATCATGCACAGAAAGTACACACCCTCAGAATATTTAAGAATAATTAGACATCACTTTATTTTAGAAACTACCGTCAATATATAAAATGCCTTATACATCTTTTTAACATAATTACTTTTAATCAATTGTACTAATGTTTAAAACTTTATTGCAGTTACAACACACACAAAAAAAAGAAAACAAGACTCTCAAGAAATGCTTTCACTTTTCTGGCAGTTTCTGGTACACTTATGAATCTTTAAGCAGGGTTGTCTGGTATTAAAATTTCCACCCCAACTATTTCTCTGGAAGTGACACACAATCTTCTTTGCTTTCTTCGTCTTTGCACAGAAAACATGTTCACTATGATCAACACAGTTTTCTGATATGCAGTATCTGCAAATATCTCGCCCTGCCTTTATCTATTATACATTATCTACTTTTTGTCTAAAGGTCCATACCAAGGTGCACAGGCACACCTGCAGCTTTGCTCCAAATCTAGTTCAAATTGAAATTTAAAAAATATATGTGCTACCTCTAAATATCAGATATTTGAATCAGAGCTGTGATATTTGAAACGCTGATATTTGAAAGCCACTGCTGAATTTATTTAACATATTTTAACAGAAAAAAAAATCTATGCAAAAGTCACATCA
This sequence comes from Hemibagrus guttatus, assembly GCA_033459395.1. Taxonomy (NCBI): domain Eukaryota; kingdom Metazoa; phylum Chordata; class Actinopteri; order Siluriformes; family Bagridae; genus Hemibagrus; species Hemibagrus guttatus. The sequence goes on along the minus strand of JAUCMX010000016.1, from coordinate 17,610,919 downwards.
ATGCAAACTGTAAATTCCTGCCATATTCTTTTGCTACCTGAGCCTCACCTATTTTAACACTATTACCTGTAGTATACTTTGCTATTATAAAAAATATTTGGTTATACTATACTGTAAATTTTAAACCAAAACTGGCTCAGTGTATAAAAATATTTGCCAAATACATAGATAATGTATCAAATGGTTAGCACATTTTACCTACATTATTAACTGATGCATGCTTTAGCCTGTTAGTTAATGCCTATAATAGTAGCTCATATTAATCACAGTCAGACATGGGTAGGATTTAATTGCTGCGTTAAGTAACAACAGCAAAACTCAAATACTATAATAAGACTTAGAAACTGCTAACATTAGCATTTTTTGTTAAAAGTTTCCAATTATCAAAGTCACTAGCTCAAACAAAATTTTTAAACAGAAACAAAACAAGAATTCAATTCTAAAATATTAGTGTTGTGATAAAAGTCATCCAAACACTAAACTGTAAAATCTTTTACAGAGTACTTATGAGTGTGTGAAACAGGCAGTGGTCCATACTTTAGCCATGCCCATGCTAAATGTAATTCATTTAATACATTTAATTCATATATAGGCTTTAAAAATAGCATTTATGTGCTGACATTGTAATAGAAACGATGCAGTGTCTTCTGCAGCTGTTACATATGACCTGTGTGTACCTCTGGGCAGAGGCTGTACTGAAAGTACTGAATTACTGAAATATCCTAGTACTAGTAATCAGTTTTCAAGTGTCCATGAATCATCAGCTGTCCCAAAGCATCAATAAGCCATCATTGAATCAGTGTTAGGGGGGCATGGTGGCTTGTTGGTTAGCACATTTGCCTCGCACCTCCAGGGTTGGGGGTTCGACTCCCGCCTCTGCCGTGTGTGTGTGTAGAGTTTGCATGTTCTCCCTGTGCCTTGGGGATTTCCTCCCCTGGTCCAGAAACATGCGTTGTAGGTTGATTGGCATCTCTAAATTGTCTGGAGTGTGTGTGTGTGTGTCTGGAGTGTGTGTGTGTGTGTGTGTGTGTGATTATGGAATTAAATCCTTAATGAGCAAGCCAGAGGCTATGGTGTTGCAAAGAAAATGCCATGAGACAATAAGGAAACCTTAAGAAAAACAAAAAAAAGGAACCGAGGATTTAGTACACAGGTTGAGGGTTTTACTTTTATAGTTTATTCTCTTTTACAGATTCTTTGGCAACATTTGACATTGAAAAAATGCATAAACTTATCACTACTATATACACTGCTACATATTTGTACTTCTCTGGTGGTGTTACTGTATTAAATAAGATTATTATTATTTCTCCATTTTAATAGAAGATTATTATGTTGTATTAGTTTGGAGAAATAATCTAGCCATGGGGGTCACAGTCCAGTGACTTCTGTGCCGGTCCCAAGCCCGGATAAATAGAGAGGGTTGCGTCAGGAAGGGCATCCGGCGTAAAACATTGCCAAATTTAACCATGCGAATCGTCAGTACGAATTTCATACCGGATCGGTCGAGGCCCGGGTTAACAACGACCGCCATCGGCGCCGTTGACCTACAGGGCGCCGGTGGAAATTGGGCTACTGTTGGTCGAAGAAGTAGAGGAGGGAGGAGAGTGCGCAGACAGAGAGAGAAGAGGAAAGGTAAGAGTGTAGGACTGAGAATAGGAACTCTGAATGTTGGTACTATGACAGGGAAAGGTAGAGAGCTGGCTGATGTGATGGAGAGAAGGAAGGTGGATATACTGTGTGTACAGGAGACCAGGTGGAAGGGTAGCAAGGCTTGTAGTATAGGAGCAGGATTCAAGCTGTTTTATTATGGTGTGGATAGTAAGAGAAATGGGGTAGGTGTGGTCCTGAAGGAGGAGTTTGTGAGGAATGTTCTGGAGGTGAAGAGAGTGTCAGACAGGGTGATGAGTCTGAAGTTAGAGATTGAAGGGGTGATGTTGAATGTTGTTAGTGGTTATGCCCCACAGGTAGGTTGTGAGTTAGAGGAGAAAGAGAGATTCTGGAGTGAATTAGATGAGGTGATGGAGAGTATTCCCACGGGTGAGAGAGTGGTGATAGGAGCGGATTTTAATGGACATGTTGGCGAGGGGAACACAGGTGATGAGGAGGTGATGGGCAAGTTTGGAGTTAAGGAAAGGAACCTGGAAGGACAGGTGGTAGTGGACTTTGCTAAGAGGATGGACATGGGAGTGGTTAACACTTATTTTCAGAAGAGGGAGGAGCATAGAGTGACTTACAAGAGTGGAGGTAGGAGAACACAGGTAGACTACATTCTATGTAGAAGAGGTAATCTGAAAGAGATTAGTGACTGTAAAGTGGTAGTGGGAGAGAGTGTAGCCAGACAGCATAGGATGGTGGTGTGTAGGATGACTTTGATGGTCTGTAAGACGAAGAGGTCAAAGATAGAGAAGAAAACCAAGTGGTGGAAGCTGAAAAAGGAGGAATGTTGTGAGGAATTTAGGCAGAAGTTGAGGCAGGCTCTGGGTGGTCAGGTAGTGCTGCCAGATGACTGGGAAACTACAGCAGAAGTGATCAGGGAGACAGGGAGAAAGGTGCTGGGTGTGTCATCTGGAAGGAGGAAAGAAGATAAGGAGACTTGGTGGTGGAATGAGGAAGTTCAGGATAGTGTCCAGAGGAAGAGGTTAGCCAAGAAGAAGTGGGACATGGACAGGACTGAAGAGAATAGACAGGAATACAAGGAGTTACAGCGCAGAGTGAAGAGGGAGGTGTCTAAGGCCAAGCAGAAGGCATATGAAGAGTTGTACACTAGGTTAGACACTAGAGAAGGAGAGAAGGACTTGTACAGGTTAGCTAGGCAGAGGGATCGAGATGGGAAGGATGTGCAGCAAGTTAGAGTTATTAAGGATAGAGATGGAAGGGTGCTCACAAGTGAGGAGAGTGTACAGAGGAGATGGAAGGAATACTTTGAGGAGCTGATGAATGAGGAAAATGAGAGGGAAAAAAGAGTAGAAGGGGTGAACTCTGTGGAACAGAAAGTAGATAAGATTAGAAAGGATGAAGTCAGGAAGGCTTTGAAGAGGATGAAAAGTGGGAAGGCAGTTGGTCCTGATGACATTCCGGTGGAGGTCTGGAAGTGTCTGGGAGAGGCAGCAGTGGAATTTTTAGCTAATTTGTTCAACAGGGTTTTAGAGAGTGAGAGGATGCCTGAGGAATGGAGAAGAAGTGTGTTAGTGCCGATCTTTAAGAATAAGGGGGACGTGCAGAGTTGCAGTAACTATAGGGGGATAAAGTTGATGAGCCATACAATGAAGCTATGGGAAAGAGTAGTGGAAGCTAGGTTAAGGAAGGTAGTGGACATTTGTGAGCAGCAGTATGGCTTCATGCCCAGAAAGAGCACAACGGATGCAATTTTTGCTCTGAGGATTTTGATGGAGAAGTATAGGGATGGTCAGAAAGAGTTGCACTGTGTGTTTGTAGACTTGGAGAAAGCATATGACAGGGTGCCAAGAGAAGAGCTGTGGTACTGTATGAGGAAGTCAGGAGTAGCGGAGAAGTATGTCAGAGTGGTGCAGGACATGTATGAGAGGAGCAGGACAGTGGTGAGGTGTGCTGTAGGTCAGACAGAGAAGTTCAATGTGGAGGTGGGACTGCATCAGGGATCGGCTCTGAGCCCCTTCCTGTTTGCTATAGTGATGGACCAGTTGTCAGAGGAGGTCAGACAGGAGTCTCCTTGGACAATGATGTTTGCAGATGACATTGTGATCTGTAGTGAGAGCAGGGAGCAGGTGGAGGAAAACCTGGAGAGGTGGAGGTTTGCGCTGGAGAGAAGAGGAATGAAGGTCAGTCGTAGTAAGACTGAGTACATGTGTGTGAATGAAAGGGAGGGAAGTGGAACAGTAAGGTTACAGGGTGAAGAGGTGAAGAAGGTACAGGAGTTTAAGTACTTGGGGTCAACAGTCCAGAGTAATGGAGAGTGTGGGAAAGAGGTAAAGAAGCGAGTGCAGGCAGGTTGGAATGGGTGGAGAAAGGTGTCGGGAGTTCTGTGTGATAGGAAAATATCAGCGAGAATCAAGGGGAAGGTGTACAGGACAGTGGTGAGACCGGCCATGCTGTATGGTTTAGAGACAGTGTCAATGAGGAAGAGACAGGAGTCAGAGCTCGAGGTAGCAGAGCTAAAGATGTTGAGGTTCTCTTTGGGAGTGACAAGATTGGACAGGATTAGGAATGAGTACATCAGAGGGACAGCTCATGTTGGACGTTTGGGGGACAAAGTTAGGGAGGCCAGATTAAGATGGTTTGGACATGTTCAGAGGAGGGACAGTGAGTATATTGGTAGGAGAATGTTGGACATGGGGCTGCCAGGCAGGAGGCAAAGAGGAAGGCCAAAGAGGAGGTATATGGATGTAATAAATGAGGATATGAAGCTAGTGGGTGCAAGGGTTGAGGATGCAGAAGATAGGGATAGGTGGAGAGAGATGATTCGCTGTGGCGACCCCTGAAGGGAAAAGCCGAAAGAAGAAGAAGAAGATTAGTTTGGAGAAATACAGTATATAGTAGCACTAACAGCCTTTCAGTTATCAACAAAGTTCTCTGTTATATGCCCTTTTGGTCTAGGGTTAAAGGTTTCTTTCTTAATTTAGTTGATGCTTATTAAATTTCAATAACAAACAGGGCAAATTACTCAATTGTTAACTTCCTGCAGCAAAACTGAACCTACACCAACTTGTCATGATTCCTACTGGCAACCAGTAGCGCAAGTTCATGCCTGCATATGTTCATTTATGTTTTACTTTGTTCTCTGTTTATTTACTTTACCGTGTGTTTGTTTTGAGTCCTGTCTTTTCTTTGCCTCTGTCTTATTATTGGCTGGTCCCTGATTGTGTCTCTGATTATTATTCTCATGTTTTGTTTTCACCTTTGATTATTTACAGTATTTAAACCCTTGTGTGTTATGACATATCAGTGTTATATCCTTGTAACTGTCTGTATCAAACCTCACTTCCTGTTTCCTGCTTCTCATTTAACTCTTGTGGTTTTGACCTCTGTTCCTGTCCTTGAGTTTTCTGTGTTTTTACCCTAGCCTGTTTATGTTCATTTGCCGATCACCCAACCGTCTGTTCTTTTTAAATCGATTTAACTTTGTGGTGTGTGGAGTTATTCATAAAACCCAGTTTCAGAGACCAATGCTGACCAAAGATAAGTTCAACAGGCCGGCCTCCAAGACAGAGCTCTCTCCAGAGGCTGACAGGACAGCCTACCATGTACAGTTTCAAGCCCCATTCTGCAATGAGGCTGACAGCATGGCCTCCAGCACAGAGCTCTCTACCATGGCAGACATGGCTGTTTCTCCAGCCCTGTTCCAAGCCCTGTTCTATGCTGAGGCAGTTGGCGGTCTCCCAAACCAGGTTCCAAGCCCTGTACCAGGCTCTGTTCTGAGCTAAGCTCCCTGCCGAGGCCAACATGGCAGCCTCCCAAGTAAAGCTGCATGCCAAGGTCAAAGTGGCAGGCTGTCAGACCCAGTTGCAAGCCATGCTCCCAGTGGATTCCAGCCTGGTGGCCTCCCAGACCCTGTCACAAGCAAAGCTCCCTGCCAAGGTTGATGTGGCAACCTACCAAATAAAACTGACCACTAACAGTAATTAAGTGGCCTCTCAGACCCGGTTGCAAGCCAAGATCCCAGCTGTGGCTGTTGTTGTGTCCCAAGACAAGCTGAACACTGAGGTCAAAGTGATGGCCTCTCATAACCTTCAGCAAGCCATGCTCCCTGCTAAGGCTGATGAGGCATCCTCCCAGGTCCTACTGCATACTATGATCCCTGACGAGGCTGATGTGGTGGCCTCCCAAGCCCTCCTGACCAATATGGCAGGCCTCCAGACCCTGTCTTTTCCATGTCCCAGTCCATTGCCTTTCTTGTGCCCTGCTCCAGGACCATTGTCCAACCCTGTCAAAGCTGCAACTGACTCTGCCTGCTTCCAGACCAGAGATGTGGCATAAGAGACTGAAGTGGATTCCCCTTTCACTCTCCACACCAAATGGTGATGAGCATAGATGCACAGATGCATGCCACACTTTTCAGATATTTATTTGTAAAGAATTTTGAAAACCATTGATCATTTTCCTTCTACATCACAATTATATGCCACTTTGTGTTGGTCTATCACATAAAATCCATTTATATTTGTGTTTAGAACATGACAAAATGTTGAAAAGTTCAAATGGTATGAATACTTTTGCAAGGCACTGTAGTATATACACCGATCAGCCATAACATTATGACCAGCTGCCTAATATTTTGTTGGTCCCCCTTTTACTGCCAAAACAGCCCTGCTCCGATGAGGCATGGATTCCACTAGATCCCAGAAGGTGTGCTGTCGTATCTGGCACCAAGATGTTAGCGGCAGATCCTTTGAGTCCTGTAAGTTGCAAGGTGGGGCCTCCATGGATTGGAATTGTTTGTTCAGCACATCTCACAGATGCTCGATTGGATTGAGATCTTAGAAATTTGAAGGCCAAGTCAACACCTCAAACTCGTTGTTGTGCTCATCAAACCATTCCTGAACCATTTTTGCTTTGTGACACTACACTATCCTGTTGAAAGAAGCCAGAGCCATCAGGGACTACTGTTTCCATGAAAGGGTGTACATGGTCTGCAACATTGCTTAGGTAGGTGGTACGTGTCAAAATAACATCCACATGGATGGCAGGACCCAAGGTTTCCCAGCAGAACATTGGCCAAAGCATGACATCGCCTCTGTCGGCTTGCCTTCTTCCCATAGTGCATTCTGGTGTCATGTGTTCAGGTAAGCAGCACACGCCCACCTGGCCATCCACATGATTTAAAATAAACCTTTATTTTGTACAAAACACAGTGATCAAAATTAGAGAACACCATGCCACACTTTTCAGATATTTATTTGTAAAGAATTTTGAAAACCATTGATCATTTTCCTTCTACATCACAATTATATGCCACTTTGTGTTGGTCTATCACATAAAATCCATTTATGTTTGTGTTTAGAACATGACAAAATGTTGAAAAGTTCAAATGGTATGAATACTTTTGCAAGGCACTGTAGTATATACACTGATCAGCCATAACATTATGACCAGCTGCCTAATATTTTGTTGGTCCCCCTTTTACTGCCAAAACAGCCCTGCTCCGATGAGGCCAGCAATGACTGTAGCACGGAGAAAGATTACAACTAAAATTTCTGAAGGTTACACACAGTCAACGATTAGTAGGAAGTGTACAGGCCCTTGCTTTGAACGACTTCAGCACATCTGCGGCCACTGGACGTCACTAGTCGCTCACACTGCTCTGGTGTGTTTTTGGTACATTCTTCTTCCAGTCTCTTCCACAGTTCGGTGACTGTAGTGGGTTTCTTGGCCCTAACTTTTTTCCAAAGGTTTTCTATTGGGTTTAGATCAGGACTCTGGGCTGACCATTTCATTATTTCAGTGCTTTCAGCTTTAAGGAACTGCTTTGCCTGTTTTGCTGTTGTTGTAGAAGGGTCTGATAAACATTTGCATACACTCTGCGCTTACTTCTGTGTAGATCATTTCAAACAGGACTAAGCAATTGTAGATTGTTCTCTCTCATATATATGACTTCATCAACCACTTAATCAACACTTAGAGAGCAAGGTATGTCAAACACAGAGCTGTAGCAATGTTCAGAGGTGTGTCTTTATTGACTTTAAAAAGTCTCACCAAAATAATGGTATTGTACAACAAACAAGAAAATAAAACATAACTTACTTCAGAACAACACCCTAGAAAACCTAATTTTCATATGTATATGAAATGTAGGGAATAGTTATGAGATTTATACTTAGCTCCCCTAATTGTAGGGGATTTTCCTAAGAGAATGTTACTGCTAAATAGGTTTTGAGACACACGCACACAGAACAATTTAATTACACATCATATGGAGCAAGAACCAAACCCTAAGCTAAAAGGCAGTATACAATTAAAACAAATATCCGTGTCTCAAACTCTTAAAATTGCTTTTTTTCACTTCAAATGAAATAGCATGCACCAGAATGTAAAATGTACACCTCCTTACTGATCCACCTCTTCATGGCTCATACTTAATGAATAAATGGCACCAGTAGGAGTGAAATAAGAGAGGAGAAATAAAAAATTGCACAAAAAGATGCTGAACAAGGCCTAAATCTTGCAAACCATGATTCATGCCACATCTTTGTAACATCTATGCTGTATTTCAAAAAAAGAAAGGAAGGAAGAAAAACAAACCCTGGTTACACAGAAGATTCACATAGAAAAAAATTTAAACTCTTTAAATAAAGGTAAAATGACTTATCCTGAACTATTTTATGTAACCAAGCTTGGAGGCCTTGGGTACTGTGGTTCAGACAGTGAGAGAGATGAAGCTGTTGTATCTTTGGATGTTTCTCTTCAAAATTTCAGAGCAGGGCCCTAAAACACGCTCAAAGCGTGGCCTATCCAGCTTCACACACTTCAGTGGACCTCTGGCCACCACGGTGGCTGCACGTGGCCTGTTCAAGAGCAGCGCTATCTCACCTGCAGAAAGAAAGACTAAATGAGTGAACATTCTTTCTACCTTTTATACATGCCTGATACTGAATAAGGATCAGCAATATCTTACATATGATGTTGGCCCTCTGTGTGCTACCAAAACAGCTCAGACCAAGAATGCAAAAAGACCTAAGAATATGCCCTGTGATATCTGGCACCAAAATGTTCTGCATTAATTGTGTTTCTCACATAGATAGCTGTATGGTGTTCATTTTGTTTCATCTTGTTTCAAAGATTTTTAACAACAAATGCAGTTCTCACAAATGAAATCCAGGACTCTAAGTGTAGATATTCAGAGTTCTTTTCTTATCTTAAAAGGGTCAGTGTGAGTGCTGGTTTTCATTACAGTGACACAGGGGACACATCTGATTCTAACTGATTAATCAGTTGATCTTGGTTTTTAGTAAACTCAGGTTCAGCTTCTGCTTTCTTTGGAATGAAAACCTACACCAACCCTTTCTTCAAATGATTGGGCACTCCTTCAATCCTTTTGTTAACAGGGCATAAGCGCGTCAACAAGAAACAGCTGTCAGTCGCACGTTCCAATATTTTTTGATTAGCTGAAAAATTGGTGGGTTACATGTTTTAAATTGTTCTAATCTAGTTGCACATATGAGGAAATGAAAGCTGAAATTCTGATCTAGTGTCAGTTCATCTCTTGATCTCAAAATTGAACTTGCAGTTCTAATACTGTAGGGTACTGTATAGCAAAAACAAAGACATGCCCTTTCAATACTTTTCAGTAATTAAATATTATTACTTTCCAATAAACACTCAAACCTACATATGCTTGTTGAACAACTCATTAAAAAGCTTGTTCCCATCTTTGCTTCTGGAACAGCCACCTTTTTTTTTTTTTTTTAAAAAAAAAGCTTTCCATTAGTTTTGGGAATGTGGCTATGTGGCCTTCATGAACCACAGATCTGTTGTAGTAACACTGGTGACTCTTTAGGAACTCACCAAAGTAGTCAGAGGGTCCGAGGCGGCCCACCTCTACATACTCCTCATTGTCAGATCTGCGCTGCAGGACAGATGCTGTCCCCTAAGGAAAGTGAGAGAAAGAGAGAGGTTAGATGAAAGGTTAGATTCTTTGCTTTATAAAAAGACAAAGAAAATCTCACACTCTACCATCAAACACATGCTCATCTTTTACTGTACCAGTAAAAGTAATCCAAACAGGAAAGCAGGCTAGGGTTATAACAGGCGAGGCAAACACAAAAAAGGCAGGTTAGCTCTCAGGCACACGTAGTAAACTGAAGAGACCATCTGGAGAAGACACAGAGCTTGTGGTGTGCTTATATAGCGCCACATGGTACAAAATGGCGGCTGACCTGGTAGTGCTTCGCAAAACGTCAAGTGACATCATGAAACTGGAAGTGTGCGTAGTGCGAGCTGACAAATATGGATATTAGCCACATGCAATGTGCTTAATAAACTGAAATTTCCACTGTAACTGGGGACTAAACATCAGCTAGCAGACTTACAGTTGCAAAAAACTCTATTGTATGTTCAATGGTATTTTTTTGTTTCAAGTTTTCAAATAGAATTTTGCTTTGCATTATAGTTGAAAACAGAGAAGCTTTAAAATGTTATGAGTTTCTCTTTATTAAATTATATTTAAATATTTAATATATTTTACTTAATTATATAATTAAAATCACCTTATAAAATCAGCATTTTCATTCATTCATCATTCATTGTCTTCCGCTTATCTGGTGCCGGATTGCGGGGGCAGCAGTCTAAGCAGGGATGCCCAGACCTCCCTCTCCCCAGACACTTCCTCCAGCTCTTCCGGAGGGACCCCGAGTCGTTCCCAGGCCAGCCGAGAGACATAGTCTCTCCAGCGTGTCCTGGGTGTTCCCCGGGGCCTCTTCCCGTTGGGGCATGCCCGGAACACCTCCCCAGGGAGACATCCCGGAGGCATCCAAAACAGATGCCCGAGCCACCTCAACTGCCCCCTTTCAATGTGGAGGAGCAGCGGCTCTACTCTGAGCTCCTCCCGGGTGACAGAGCTCCTTACCCTATCTCTAAGGGAGCGCCCCACCGCCCTACGGAAGAAGCTCATTTCGGCCGCTTGTATCCAGGATCTTACCCTTTCGGTCATGACCCAGAGCTCATGACCATAGGTGAGAGTAGGAACATAGATTGACTGGTAATTTGAGAGCTTCGCCTTCCAGCTCAGCTCCTTCTTCACCACAACAGACCGGTACATAGACCGCATTACTGCTGCCGCTGCATCAACCCGTCTGTCAATATCACGATCCATCCTTCCCTCACTTGTAAACAAGACCCCAAGATACTTAAACTCCTCCACTTGAGGAAGGAGCTCCCCTCCAACCTGGAGGGTGCAAGCCACCTTTTTCCGGTCGAGAACCATGGCCTCAGATTTGGGGGTGCTGACCCTCATCCCAGCCACTTCACACTCAGCTGCAAAACGCCCCAGTGCATGCTGTAAGTCCAAGCTTGAAGGAGCCAACAGGACAAACATCATTTGCAAAAATCAGATGATGAAATCCTGTGGTCCCCAAACCGGACTCCCTCTAGCCCCTGGCTGTGCCTAGAAATTCTGTCCATAAAAACAATGAACAGAAACAGTGACAAAGGACAGCCCTGTTGGAGTCCAACATGCACTGGGAACAGATCTGACTTACAGCTGGCAATGCGAACAAAGCTCCTGCTCCGGTTATATAGAAGCCGAACAGCTCTTAACAGAGGGCCACGGACCCCGTACTCCCAGAGCACCTCCCACAGAATGCCACGAGGAACACGGTAGAATGCCTTCTCCAAGTCCACAATGTGGACTGGTTGGGCAAACTCCCACGAACCCTCGAGCACCCTGTGGAGGGTATAGAGCTGGTCCAGTGTTCCACAACTAGGGCGAAAACCGCATTGCTCCTCCTGTATCCGAGGTTCGACTAACGGTCGACCTTTACCTTATAAAAACAGCATTTTATCTATCATAAATTTATATCAAAAACAATTTAGAGTAGAGACACATTCATCATGGCATTGATGGTAAACAGACATATATATATATATATATATATATATATATATATATATATATATATATATATATATATATATATATAGGTTTTTTAACACAACCCCTTGTGCTTAAGAGAGTGAAGTAGGAAGCTAGCTGCAATTGTGGCCATAGAATTTTAGATTGGTGCACTTTGGCACTCACTTCTGAAATGTAGATGCTGCAATTCTGTACACTGACTTTGTATACTTTGATTCAAGCATTTTTCCAGGGCAAAAAAAATGCTTAGAAGAAAGTAAACAAACTCAGGATACAAGTGACTTTCATGCAGTAGAGATTCTTGAACTGCTAGAATACAGTCTATAATTTATGATATAGACCTAGAGGCCAGACAGATGGTTTGCTCAGGGAGGACGACACCAGGTTTTACCTAGAACTATTGGAAACAACAGTGCCAGATAGACTTCCCTCAATTCCAGTTGGTTCTGAGGATGAGGTGCACTTACCAGATGTCTGAGATACTAGCGTCACCTCCTGCCTAAAAGTAGTGTGTGCACCTAGACCTGTACATGCTGCAGCTGAGGTCTGGCCACTTGAACATGCTGGTTTTGTGGCTCCAAACCTGCAGTCTCCTACCCAGGGCCTTGTCAGAAGCAGTTTCAAAAATTAAAAACAGAACAGATTGTATCCTGAAGATGAATCTAAGTAATAACAAACATGGAAATGAATGTAAACTAACTGAGCTGCCCAATATTTTGAGTGAAGCTCTCTGTGATGGCAAAGCTTGCACCACCAGCTTACATGCACCACAGTGCTCAAGGACAGTGTCATTTCAGCACCCCCACTGTTGTGTACTATAGTAGAGCACATGGCTGTGGGGTGGGGCAGCACAAGCTCTTCATCCTCTGAGAGAAGAGGAGAGAGCCTGAGGGGGTGAAGCACCTTCAGGGAGGTAAAAGAAGTTTGTCATGCAAGAAGTTGACGAATGTTTGTTTCTCTGTTGCAGAGCCAGTGGAAGAGACAGAAGACAATTCTCCTTGAAACTGCTGTACCCTGCCAGCCTCCTGGGTCCTACCATCACCACTCCTCACCACCACAGATCTTCACACCACAGAGCATACCCTCCATGCCAAGATGTGTCATTTGTGGCTCTTAATAAGCTCTCCTTTGCCATCATTTCCCCTCTCCCTGACCCCTGCTAAAATGCCCAGTGCCTCCTCTCGAAGATGAGCAGTGACCATGAGGTCAAAGCATACATCCAGACCTTCAAACGCACTTAGCCTAGAGGAGGTCACAGAGATTCTGGTGCACTGTGTCAGAAGGGTTCCACCATTGGACATATTGCCCTGGGGCCAACCCTCAGGCCCAGATAGTCTCTGTTGAGAACTTTGAGACGCTGGCTCCAGCCAGAGAAATTCACAACCAGGTGGTGGAAATTCTGGTCACGTATCACTACAGGCTCTGATGCCAGAAGAGCACAAGGCAATTGAGCTCAGAGATGATGGAAGTTCTCAAATATGCTTATCAATTTATTGAAAAAATGGATTGAGCCAGTCACGTCTGCATTAGCGTCTGTATTTGAGTCTGCATTTGCTGGCACCTCCACAGAGTATGCCTGGAGGGGTTGATCTCACTCTGGACCTAGAGGAGCAGCAGGACCTAAAAGAGTTGGTGGACCAGTTCGCCAACGTATTCTCCTCCACCCCCAGCCTCACCCACCTGGTCCACCATGAGATCAAGACCCCTCCGGCAGTAGTGGTGAAACAGTAGCCATATAGCATCCCTGAAGTCCTCCATCAACTGGACTTGTAGAAGAGGAAATGGGCTGAATGCTCTGGGGTAGAATCCCAGATTCTGACAGCCCCTAGGTAAGCTGCTTTGTAGCGGTGCTAAAGCCCGATGGACATCTCTGGTTATGCAATGACTTTCAGAAGCTAAACCAGGTTTCATGTTGAATTGTGCCTAACTCCTCCTCTGTAGCTTCTCCCCTCTCAGATCTCACAAAGAAGGTTCATCTGGACTGAGTGCAATGGACTAACAGGTGTTTCAGCAGTTGAAGGTTGCCCTCACTAGTTTGCCGATCCTGTGGAACCCCTTTTTCATCCTCCCCTTCCTCGTGCATACTGACACATTAGAAACAAGGCTGGATGCCTTCCTGATCCAGAATTTTGAAGGGGAACAGCACCTGGTCCTCTATATCAGTTGAGCCCCATCAAGAGAAAGTACACTGTACAAGAAGCCGTGGCAATAAAGTGCCATGATGAGGAGATAATCAGTGTTATACATTTCACCTCTCACTGCTCATGTGGTTCATGCAGTTGGAATTTTTGCAGTGACAAAGCAGTTGGCCACAGTGGGAGATACATCACAAGATTAGTCCTGAATCTCAAGCTGTCTTCTCAGAAAAGGTAAAAAAAAAACAGCATCAGAGAAACAAATAAGCAACAATGAAGTAAAATTTAATAACGGGCAAGGTGACCTGCTTAGTCCCTCAAACACACATACACACCTCTGTGATGATGAAGAAGTCATCCCCTGGTTCTCCTTGTACCACAATTTTTTCACCATCTTCAAACTGTACAGGCTCCAAAGCATCAGCCACTGTCAGCCTTTCCCACTTCTCTAGAGATTCTAAAATAGTACATAAAAGAAACATGAGCAATAAAATGTTAAATTAAATCAGTATTTAATGCTATATTGTTTCCTGTAATTAATTATATAACTAATTAAATGTAAACAAAACACAAAATATGAACACTAGAAAACATGGAATGCTATGGGGTTGTGAGCTGTTATTTTTGCTAAAAGTCATGCAAATGTGACAGAATTTTAAATTTATTATAAATTTACATTTTGTTTCATCTTCATGAAGAAGTTTCTGGAACTGACTCTATGACCTCTATAGACTGTGATAGCTAGTTAAGAATTAGCAAAGTACATGTGACATGGTGACAAAAAAGGGATTTGGATGTTTTGGGATTGTGTTTTACTGGGATTTAAAAGATAATGAGTGTATTAGTTGGGAACAGGCTATATGCATGCCCCAGACTGATGCTCAGTTTATCAGTCTAGGCAAAGCAATGTAATGACTGTGCAGATGATTAACAGCTTCAGGTGTAATGTGATCCCCGTGAGCAAAGAATGGATGTTTACTTGTATTTGTATGTATATGTGTATGTGTATGCATGTATGTGTGTATATGTGTTTGGACTCCTGAGTACTAGAGGGACCACAGTGAACTGAGCGAGTTGTTGAAGGAAATCTTCTTTATAACCTCATGTCTTCTTAATAATCTCAACACTGAATTCTCTCTTCAGATGAGGGGAGAAAAGTAACCTGAATATAATAATGAGTAATAATGACGCATTTTCTGTAGATACCAAGTAGTGTTAGGAAGCAAAAAAATTGTTAATTAAGATAAATAGTGAGACAGCTCTATTTTAATGTTTTTGGGTCTGATTCTAATTCAGCTAAATGAAATACATTGGGAGTACTAGTTTGTGAGACTTCAAATAAATAGGGGTAGAGAAAGGCTATATTGCATAACATAAGAGCTCATCAGAAACTATATTATTTTTTTGTGATTGCTTTTACTGGAAGTATTTTTTAACTGTATAGTTTATAACTGGTCCCTTTGCATAGTTTATTTTTTAATTATTTTATTTTTCCAGATAGTACTGGGATAAAATGGCCCTGCATATTGAATGTGTGTGTTCTGTTACTCAGCAGTGCTCACCCAGGATTGACACCTTACTCAGGAACTCTTCATACATCTTCCTCTTTCTCAGTGTACTGCCCTGGAGAGACAAGAGCCACAGATTAAATTTTTGGTTGAGAAGTAGTCCTAAAAAGTAATCAGTTTCCTAAAGATTGTTTCCAATTGCATGTGGGTGGGTGTGTGCTCTTCCTCCCCATCTACTTTTTCCACATAAGCACGACAGTCATGTCTCTCTGTACAAGTCTAAGCTGAATGAAAAGCTCCTCTCCTCCCTTTCAACTTTGCACTCCAAGCCAAGTTGGATAGTGGAGAGAGATGGGGCGAGTTCCAAATATGTGACCAAAACACTTATAATGCTTGCATTAAAAAATACAAGACATCTACAACACCCAACTTCAGCAGATAGGAAATCTTCACATATTCTATAAAAATAATGGTATTTCAATAAAAGCAAAGGTATTTACAGATATGTAGTAGCAGCTGAAACACTAGTCATCTGTAGATATACAGTATTTGTGTTACAGACAGTCCCTCAAACTATTTATGCACTGATCTAGTATTAAAAAGAAGGATTTAGACAATGTGCAATATAATAATATTTCTAAATCAGACTAAAACAGTCCAGAATAATAAGGCTTTATATATTATATACCAAGATAAATATGATACATTTGCATAGACAGCCATACTTTGCAGGGTTTAAAGTGGTTGATGTGGTCTATAGGCTGTATTTTACATTTACTTTTGTTTCAATGATTGTTCCACTCATCTCTCAAATAGAAAATGAACAAGAACCACAACAGATGAGAAAGTGGAGTGGTTCCCTAGATTTGAAATGTACTGTGTGTGTAGTATGATGTACCATAAGAATACGCCGGTAACTGTCACGGTCTATACCCCAAAGCTTGAGATCCGTCTTAGCCTTAACTGTTGCAGCACGTGGAGTTCCATATATCAGAGCTAGCTCCCCAAAACTGCCACCCTCTCCAATACTTGTCACCCATTCACCATTCACATATACCTGGTGAAAGACAAAGAAAGATAAAACAAAATATATTATTTATTTAGTGCCAAGTAATTATTTGCAACTGTTTTCCCCACCAAAAATGTAGCATTTAAGATTTTTTGTAAATAAAGCACAACAGATTTCATTTCAAATGCATGTGTATTTATAAATATTTTGTCTGAGATCTAACTATTATGATATCCAACAGCTAGTGGCATTCAGGCTTACAGAGTAGATTTATATCTGAACTAATACTTATCTTCTCAGCCTGATGTGTTCTTCTTGAATGTCATATATGGAGATAGAATGAAGAAGTCTAGAATATGATATCCTTTTACTGTGTGTACTTCTAGAGTAGTATAACTTCAGAATCAGATTTCTAATCAGACCTATGTTACACTCCAATGCCTGTGTGTATTGTATATAGATATAGATGTAACTGTTTGGGTGCTTATGTTTCAACCTACACAAACTTACAAGCATGCACACACATGCACACGCACACACACACACACATACAGTCGAGTCTCTTTCTCTACCAAGACCAGTTCAGAAGGCAATACATGACACAGTTTTGACTTTATGAGGTGGGGATTAAATGAAGCACAAAATATCCCTGTGAAAAAGAAATCATCTGCCCAATCTTGTCCAGACAATTATATTCCACATGTATCTAAGCATGTAGAACAAGCCTGCAAAACCTGTATGGACCATGGGCTTGTCAAGGCAATAAAGAGTGGTAAAACCTGAAGAAATGAAAAGAGAGATATGCAGATATTATTAGACATTTACATTTTTAAATGTGTGTATTTAACTTGCAAGATTTTTATTTTTTTTAAACACATGAACCTTGGCTTAAACAACATAAGCAATGTGACAGCATTTTTCTAAAATAATATCTAATATAATAAAATATCTCAGTGCATCCTTATAAAGTTCAGGGGACAAGGAATATTTCACAGTCTGATTTATTATTACTACACATGCTATTCCTGAGATATCGGTGATCCTGACCACTTCTGCTCTCTAGACCTGCCTGATTCATCCTGATGCCCAAATTCTTCTTAGAGTATCCATCACTAAGTTCCATAGTTAACTTGTGGTTCTGCAGTGTTCTAAGCTGTTGAGGAAGAACTACTCTTTCATTACTGTTATTACTGAACTTGCAGGTTGACAATAATCAGCAGCTTTGAAACCTCTTGGGAATAGTAGAATTCAATGAGATTTTTCTCTTCACCATTATCTCCTGTTATTGCCAACTTCATGTTGCTTCTGCACTAAGCACAGCCCTGCCTCACCTCCCCTATGAATCATGGACAGCACATGTCCTATGTAATCAATCTGAGTTCGAGCCCCAGCCTTTACAGTTACACTAGTCATGCTCACACTCCACTGCTCCTGTCCTTGCTTGAGCTTCCCTATGTCTCATGGGCAGAGTGTCCGCTTTTTACTCTGCCAACCTGAGTCTGAGTTGTGGAATCAACAGCTGCAGCAAACCATGCTACTTCCTACCCATTTCTGCTTTCATTTATCCTTCAATAAAACTCATTTTAACCATCTGTTCCTAAGTCTGTGTTCTGAGTTTGAGTCCAAGCTCTCATTGGTCATAACAGACTCTTTGTCTTTGGAATTAAACCCATAATAATCTGGTACTATTTGAAAACAGTAACCCAGAACAAGGTGACAAATGTTTTGTTGAGCTCCAGTGGAGAGTTAACTTACATCAACTTCTCCTTGGTCAATTACATAAAAGTTGTCCCCTTCATCACCTGAGATGGAAAGAAAGAGTAAAAAGAATTGCAGAGAGATGAAGGGAGAAATATGATGAGCACACACAGGCAGGATGAATGGTACCCTTCAGGAGAATGGGCAAAAAAATCTAGATAATAAACTATATGCATTGTGATCTAAATGTTTTAATGAAGCTATGTTCATTATTTTTTATTTTTTTAAATGGCTTTTTTATGTAAATTCCAAATTTGGAATCAGACTCCATTTAATAGACTGCACCTCTGCCTACACAGATGGCCACCATGGAGTCCAGCTCATATTTACCTAATTACTGATTGCACACTTTTGGATTCAGTCACCACCACATGATATTTGAGTATGATCCACACTCATTCACACAGTGAAGTATTTATTAAGCTCTGTTTTTCATCTGACATACCAAGCCTTTGTTTATCTGTACCAATTTTGGTTGATCCAAATTGGCCTTCTTGATTTGTTATTCTAGATTTGTACACTGATAGCATGTTTGTATGTTGCCTCTCCCTTGGCCTTTTTTCTGCATTTTGACTTTGATATTTTGATTTAGATTTGTTTGCACTTGCCAGTCTTTGTTCTTAATAAATACATGTCCTGCAACTGTCACAGTATCTTCTGGCTGATAGTATACATGCAACAGGCAAGTACAGCTCAAGGCCAAATAGTCAGGAAGCAACAATAACAGAATCAACACCAAAATCATGCAGCTGCCTGCTGCACTGACAGAAACTAGCACCAAGATAGTGATGACCTATCACTTGGTTCCGTCTCCCGACACTCACCCTGAGAAATATGCAGATAACCCCACTCAGTGTCAGGGGTCCTACTCCAATGCACTCTTCTGAATGTATTTCTACAAACAAGTTTTTAAACAACATAAGGTGGCTTGATTCATCAGCCTCCTCTCATATGAAACCTGGGCAAATACAGTATGGAACCAAGTAGGGGATGCTCCAAAACATCTGTGATCATACAAAATAATGTAAATGAAATTGGTGCAGAACAATTCCTTGGATACACCTTGGATTATGTGAAACTACCTAATGCCCATTATTATTATTTAATATTGCATACGTTATTCATTCTTTTTCATAATAACATTGAAAGCAAATTCTGGTGTTGACTGCAAGATGTAGAACTATCACAGTTACTTATATAATCACTGATGATTTGTGGGCTTCATAGTGAGTATTTAATACAAATGTATACTGAGCAGTGTTTTCATAAATATCATTAGGTTATTCTGTTGGATGCTACATATACATTCTCATTCATCTATCTCTGTTTTCTCCCTCCTCCTCTTCTTCTATTTCTGTCTTTTATCACCTTTGTCTTTCATGCTGTCAATCCCTGTTACAGAGAATGGGCAAATATGCGAAAACACCAAATACACACACTTAGATTGAATTCAGAGGAAATTTTTTCCACACTACCAAATGAGATACACATGCAATTATGTGTAGATTCAACATGTGTTGCTAAGGGATATGGAAGGATGAGATGAAAACCTCTATGTTTGTGTAACTTTTTTGTTCTGCACACCTTGTTGAATGACCGTTTCTCCAGCAATGTGTGTAACAGGGAACATGGCATCAAATATGTCACTGAAAAAGAGGGGGGGAAAAACAGCCATTAGTAATCTTTAGCTGTACCACCCATCCACCCTCCACACAAAAATAAACGGTAAAAACAAACAAACAAACAAACAACAACAACAATAAAAAAACTCCAAAGTCTAAGAATATATGTAATAAAGCCCAGAATATAATGCTGTTTTACACAAATGGTAAGAAACAACGCTCTACTAATTACAGTGCAGAAGAAAACATGCTTGCTGAATACTGTCGAGGAACGGAATTGCACCAAATTGGTGAGTCACACAAAAAAAAACTTGTGGTTGAACTAATGTGTTCAATTAAGTCAGCCAAAGCAAACCAAATGTGTATTAAATGATAAGTAGCATGTTTAGGTGACAGTGATACATTGTAAATGAGAAAGTTTTGGTAAATATAACAATTCTGGTGATGTTAACTAAACGCACATGAGAGAGAAATATTTAACGTGTTCATTTCAACACTTAATGGCTTTTCACACTTGAATTGTTAACTCTGGGTCATCCTAAACTCCAGATAAACGGAAACCTGGGTTATCTATAATCACGTTTCACACTGCTCATATGATACCTGTGGTTAACTGTTAATCCTGGGTATTCATTAACAGACGTTTCACACTGTACATAAACCCCGTGTTAACGTTCTTATTTTCTTATTTGCATATTTGCGGTGTCACTGTCACTGATTGGGTGAACAGCATGCAACCTGTTTACACGGCTTTTTCCGCATCTTGCCAGTTATTTAAAAAATGCTGTAAGAATAATACCATCTCCTCATCACTCCAGTTCACATGCTGTCCGTCTTTTGACATTCCCTTACTTTTCTCTGACTGGCTGCTGTTTACGTGATGTGCATTTCTGCGCGTTCTCATGTACTGGCGTGACATGAGCCTCGCTGCTCAATTTCTGATTGGCTGTCTGTTGTCAAGTGTCCAGCAGCAACAAGCAAACACCGCTCCGTTTCACACTGAACAAACTTAGCACCGCAATGCAGGGTTAACACCACAAATGCGGTGCTAACCCTGCTCTGGAGCAGTGCTTCATAAAAGTGACGAAAAAGGTTAAAAGTGATGTTTAGAACGACCATAACCGGGGTTAAGCACTAATGTCTTGTCCTTGGCTCATTGTATTAACATTATAGTATTTCCATGCAGTTAATTTCATTTGGAATGACAAAAGTGAAACACAGCATGCCCAAGGTTTATTAAACAATTCATTTGTATTTTCAATTCATATATAGTACATTTAAAATTTTGTGTTATAAGGAGTAAAAAATGTTAATCAAAAGGTCAACAGGTCAACAAAATTCATGTAAAACACAGTGTTTGCATTGTGTATGCATATTTGTGAAGGTTAAATCTTGGAAGAAGTACAGAAGTTAATGAACATTCTGGCCTTGTTGGCAATTGCAGGCCATCCTCTTTTTTTTTTTTTTTTTTCTTTTGAAGAGGATCAAATTTGATGGCAAGCCAATCCAGATCTTAAAGACACTGTATTTTAATGACAAGAACCTCAGATCAAGGAACAGTTTTTTTTCTTGCCTTCTAAGCACAGCCGTAAGGTGAGCCAAAGGCTAAAATCACTCCACTGGTCACTACTTCATTGACACACACACATACCACAATTATTGACCGACTTCACATAGACTATTTTTAATCGTTTTAAATTCTTCACAACCAGTTCCTTTGGAAGAACTAACACAAAGAATTTATTACAAGTGCTGGAAACAATTAAAGCATTTCAAATGTGAACTTGATTTATGAGGACACATGACCAGATTTCCAGTAATTAATGAATGTACCATCACTGATATTTACACTGGGTAAAGTTGAACTGTTATTCAGCAGTAATAGAGTTGACATTATTTTGAATGTTACTTTACACTCGTAAACAGATACTTGTTTAAATCAGTTAGTAGAACTCTGAGAAGATATTAATAAGACTACCTTGATTTAACACATGAATCATTTAAATGAAAAAAATTGGTAAAGTCAGACAGAAAATTCAGACTATTAATTTGAAACCAAAAATCTGATAGACAATCCTGTATATAATATCACTATTTCTGATCAGCGCTTAGAATGCTTTACTCCCTTTCAAGAGCTTGATTTAATTTAACTAATTTCTTCAAAAATATTAACCTATATACTAGATCCCTAACCTACATATTTCCTTAAACAGAAAATACCAGTAGCTACTGAACCCCTTCTAAAAATGATAAAATCTTCTCTTAGCACTAGATATGTGCTTGAATCTGCTATGTAAATATAGACTATATATTTCATGGTGGCTAGCACATTTGCCTCACACCTTCAGGGTTGGGGGTTTCATTCCCGCCTCCACTGCGTGCGTGCGTGCGTGCGTGCGTGCGTGCGTGCGTGCGTGCGTGCGTGCGTGCGTGCGTGCGTGCGTGCGTGCGTGCGTGCGTGCGTGCGTGCGTGCGTGCGTGCGTGCGTGCGTGCGTGCGTGCGTGCGTATATAGAGTGTGCTTGTGGGGCAGTGGTGGCTCAAGTGGTTAAGGCTCTGGGTTGTTGATTGGAGGATTGGGGTTCAAGCCCCAGCACCACCAAGCTCCACTGTTGGGCAACTGAGTAAGGCCCTTAACCCTATCTGCTCCAGGGGCACTGTATCATAGCCGCTGCTTTCTGACCCCAACTTCCTCAGCTGGGATATGTGAAGAAAAAAATTCTGCTGTAATGTATGTGTGGCTTCTTCTTCTTATATAGCTATAAAGCAATAAATGGTCTTGTGCCACAGTACCTTCAGGATCTTTTGTTTTTTTAATGATCCACCACACCTACTTAAATCAAAAGGTAAAGATTATTTGGTAGTACCACAAGTAGCAAAGGCCACAGCAAGAGGCCAGGCTTTTTTTTTTTTTTTACAAAGCCCCACAGTTATGTAACAGCCTTCCAATTAGTGTTCGGGACTCAGACATAGTCTCAATGTTTATCCAATCCAGGCTGAAAACAAATTTGTTTAGTCAAGCTTTTAATGTGTAGTTTTTCTTAGGTAACGAAGCAGATCTGGAAGTTTCATGGGCATAGAGTGTTTGGTGTACTGGGATGTTTAGATGCTGTTGCCTTACCACCATGCTGACTGTGAAGTGGTTGGATGCTTTATGTCCCGGGAAGCCTTCATGTCTGTCACCTTCTGGCTTTCCTTTTTAGTTATGCTGTCATAGCTCTACATTGTCTTTAAACATCACATGATCACAAGCATACCTAATATTTTTCTCACTCTCTGTCTTTCTCTGTCGAGCTATATCCCACTCTCAAGCTCCCAGTGTTATGAGTTCCAATTGTGACCCCTTCTTCTATCCGGACCTGCCTGATCCATCCAGGTGCTCTATCCTTGGTTGGAGTTTCATTAATTGGTGGTGCTAAATGCTGGTGGGGACAGATCTGCGTGGACAGCCTGTGACCCAGGGGACTGCTGTGGATAGAAAGACTTGGAGACTATGACACTGTGTCTGAACTGCCATTGCATCAGTCAACTATTGGCAGGAAGAAATTTGTGCTAAGTCGATAATGAACTATTAGTTCCTCAAGAGCTCTTGGTTGCTGTTGTAGAAAGGACATTATCAACATTTACATTAATTACTGTCCAGTGTCACCCAAATGAGAATGGCTTCCTCAAATAATCTTAGGGAGTTTTTCCTTGTCACCGTCGCCTCAGGTGTGCTAATTAGGGATAAATAATAACTTTACTTTAAACTTTAAATAATTTTTTTCTATGTTTCTATACTTCTGTAAAGCAACTTTGAGAGAATGTCCATTGTTAAAAGTGCTATACAAATTGTTTGTAATAATTGTGCATGAGGTCCTTAATTCTCTCAGGTGGTATAGCTGCCCATTCTTCTTGGCAGAATGCCTCCAGTTCCTGTAAATTTTTTGGTTGTCTTGCATAAACTGCATGTTTGAGATCTCCCCAAAGTGGCTCAATGATATTGAGGTAAGGAGACTGTGATGGCCACTCCAGAACCCTCACCTTATTTTGCTGTAGCCATTGGAGGGTCAACTTAGCCTTGTGCTTTGGATCACTGTCATTTTGGAACTTCCAAGAGCGTGTCATGTGCAGCTTTCATGCTGTGGAATTCAAATTGTCAGCCAGTATTTTCTGTTAACATGCTGCATTCATCTTGCCATCAATTTTGACAACTTCCATGTGCCACTGGAGCTCACACAGCCCCAAAACATAAGAGATCCACCACCATGCTCTACAGTGGGGTGTACTTTTCATCATAGGCTTTGTTGACTCCTCTCCAAACATAGCGTTTATGGTTGTCACTATGAAGTTAAATTTTGGTCTCATCACTGCAAATGAATCCAGAAGCTGTGAGGCTTGTCTAGGTGCTCTCTGGCATACTGAAAGCAGGCCTTTTTCTGGCATGGGTGCAGTAACGGGTTTCTCCTAGCAACTCGGCCATGCAGGTCATTTGTGTTCAAGTACCTCCTTATTGTGCTCCTTGAAACAACAATGCCACTTTTTTCCAGAGAAGCCTGTATTTCTCTCAAAGTTCTTTGTGGGTTTTTCTTTGCATCCTGAACAATTCTTCTGGCAGTAGAGGGTGAAATATTTCTTGGTCTACCTGACCGTGGCTTAGTATCAACAGAACCCCTTATTTTCCACCTCTTTATCAGATTTTGAACAGTACTGACTGGCATTTTCAAGTGTTGAGATATCTTTTTATATCCTTTTCCTGGTTTCTAAAGTTCAACTACCTTATTACACAGATCCACTGGCAGTTCTTTTGTCTTCCACATGGTGCAGTGCATCACCTCATCAACTCACTGACTATTTATGCACAGACACTAATTACAATTACAATGAGTCACAGGTGTGGAAACTTGCCTTTTAAACCTCTGTGTGTCATCCTGTGTGTTTATAATGTGGCCAAACATTCAAACTTTTGATCAGGGTTGTTTGGGTGATTTCAGTTATCATTAGGTTTTAAAAGGGAGTCAAAAAACTATGTGATAATGAATGACTTTATGTGACCACTATCCTTAAATAAGAATAAAATCTTTTGCATTATCAGTGATATTTTCCAAAGAAATGGCAATGTTTAACAATTTCATTCAGAGTATGCAAACTTTTGAGCACAACTGTATGTATATATTCTTGCATATATTGAATAAATCAAATTTTTTTACTATTTATTCTCTTGCTAATTATTTTATAATACAAAGTACATTGATCATATAGAGTGAAATAACTAGACTCCGGTGTCATTTTAGTCCACCACTCTATATCATAACCCAACAACTTCATCTGCAGTCCCATGATCCCATCAGCTATACCACTGCTTCCTGATATTGGCACAGCATGTGATGCACCACCATCTGCACCCTTAGCCCGGCAACTTAAAAAGGTGCAACAACACATGCAAATGACTAATGAGAGTGTGTTCTAAACAGAGTATGCAAAGACACCACAATAAAATGGATATTCAGCACTTTCCTCCCTCTCCACCATCTGAGACCATCTGAGATCACTGGACAAGATCTAATGGTCTGGTATTAGTGAGATCATTAGCAGGCTGAGCAGTTACAAATAATTTGGCACAAACCTATGATAATCTCTCACCTTCATATTGGCCTTAAGTTGATGCCAGGACACAAATGTAGCAGTCTTTGAGATGCATTTGTCCATGGAGTGCAGATACAATATTTCCAGGTTAACTTGTCTTGGGGATTTTATGACTACCCTCATACTTTCATCAATATGCCACAGACAGTTGTTACTATAGATTAATGTATCATATAAATAAGTAACATAATATGCATAATGGGGTCATAGAATATGGTCCATTACATTTTGAATGTATCTCCTAAGCATTATGGGACTATTATGCCCATAATAGCATAGTATGACTTTTCATGTCATTGTGTGACAGTATTACTCCTATCTCTAGCATTTTCTCCTATTAATCCTGAACCACTTTTTGTTTAGTCAAGTCATATAGCTGGCTGCAAAGCATGCCATAATCTCTAGGTGGTCAAAATGTCTAAAGGTTGACTAGTAAGGTGGCAGCCACTACTCTCTGGTTCAATGAGGGGTGGTATCTATGCAGGATTGGAGTGGGACCTGAGTTTTTGGAGCAGTCTGGTCCCAACACATCTCTCCATCACTGCCATCAGCATACCAGCTTGGGCCAAATCTTTCTAATGTTCATCTGTAGAAGCAGAGGCATAGTGTGGCATCAGCTACAGATGGAGAGGAGATGTGCTGAACTGACAGTTAATGCATGATGAAATGTTGGGATTGTCTTTTATTTTGGTGTTTCTGTTGGGTATTGAAAGCTTGCTGAAAAGCACTGGTGTTAAAAATAAACTGAGCATAAATTGATAGTTTCATCTGTCTCCTGAGTCCCTCTTCCCATCTGCCTTTACGCATATAGACAGGATGCAATTTGCCAGAGGGGATGGGGGTGATTCCCCCCTTCTGGTCTAAATATCCCTACCTCTGCTGAATTATTTTTATCCCCGGTGGGGACAAAAATTTACCCCACCCCCACCCCCATAGTCATTAATGCTTATTCAAAAATAGATTATATAAAATGCCTAAAAGTAAAATATTCAAATATTTTAAAAATATATCTAAGTGAAACGCTGTCAGCGCAAACAATAATAAAGCCAGAAACGGACTTTCACTATCAATGCTCCCGCTCCGCGTCTAGGACAATACCGCGATCCTCTTTCAGTGGCCTTCCATGCATGTCTTTTCAAAATATCACCAAGCACCAATTAACAGTCAATTTCAGCGTGAAAAATGCAACTAGCAAAATAAGCAAAAAGTGAAGATAATTCAGAGCAGCATATCAGCTTATTTTCAAAGCATCCTTCCTTCTGGTTTTTCCACAAATTGCACCCTTCATATAGAGATTTACAGCATCTTCTTAATGCACTTCATTTACTTTGATCACTCTAATTCCCAGCAATTTATAAAATGTATATGATGATATTTTGAGATCCCTGAGGAGATAGTAAGTGACCAGGGCCTGCAGTTCATCTCCTGGATGTGGGCCAAGTTTGTGGACAACATGGTGGTGACAATGCAATGTCTCTGGATATCACCCACAATCTAACTGGGGAGTGGAGTAGGCCATCCAGAAGATCAGCCAGTTCTTGCACACATTCTACTCAACCAGCCCTGAGGACTCAGCCCAGTACCTCACATGGGCTGAATATACCCCAAATTACCTGCATCACCCAAGTCACCCCATTTCAGTGTGTGCTCAGTTACCAGCCTTGAGAAGACTTTGCAACTCCTGGCATCCAGTAACTTAATGAGGCTTTAATATGATGTCAGTTGGTTACAAATCTGCATCCTGTTTCTTGCTAAGGAAACACAGATGGTTGCTATGTTGTTTCTATCTGGTTTCTATACAATTCCACTTGGTTACAAAGTTGTAAACGAAACGAAAGTTGCAATCTGTCTGTAATTTGGAATGACAGGTCTTGGTGTGCAATGATAATTTTGGTGGTTGTTAGCTTGAAAACTGAACAAATTAGAATAGTTAAAAAAATTTTTTTAAATGTATTTACTTGAGGAAAAATACAGTATTTGGGAGCTTGCCAAGTAGCAACTGTATTCCGGTCCTTCCCAAAAGCACAACAAATTAGACTTGTTAAAAATAGAATGAATGTCCTTGTTACATAATAGCACTTTTTTGATCATATAGTAAACAGTTATAGAGGGAAAATTATTTTAGCCACAATAATACAATGCTAGAAGGCTACTGCTACATGAACTTGGAAAATAACTACACTAGTCCAATAAATACATTATTTCTAGTAACAGCTCATTCACAGAGACATCCTCATGGGCCCATGATTGCTGTTGTAGATAGGAGACTATTTACATTTACATTATTTACTGTCCAGTGTCACCCAAATGAGGTTCCCTTCTGAGTCTGGTTCCTCTCAACTTTTATTCTTTTATCCATTTTATCACAGGGAGTTTTTCCTTGCCACCGTCGCCGCAGGCTTGCTCATTAGGGATAAATAGGGAAAAATAGTTTAATCATTTAATTTAATAATTCTTTTTTTTCTCCTTTCTGTTTCTCTACTTTTGTAAAGCTGCTTTGAGATAATGTCCGTTTGTAAAGCTGCTTTGAGATAATGTCCGTTGCACTATACAAATAAATTGAATTGAAAAATAAATTAAATGTATGGCAGACACACCATAGCAATGGTATCCAAGCTTATCTTGTATGTGCTGTATGTGCAATTATTCTTTTCAATCAAGCTGGCTGTCACAGACACGCCAGGCTACGCACGCACCCAGTCACAGCACACTCCCTCTCCTGAATTCTGATTAGATGCACCTGATGATCATTATCACCTTCACCACCACACTACAAATATCACTGCAGCACACTCAGCCTTTGTCCGGTATCGTTAGCACATACCTCCATGTTATGCTTCTCGTTCTGGACTCTATCGCTAACCTTTACCTCCGTTTCTCCAGAGATCTCTGCCCGTTCTGTTCCCACGCAGCTCTCAGCCTCTACCCTGGGGTTTTCATCACGCCAAGCCTGCCGGCTTCCTCGCTCACGCCATCAAACTTCAAGCCACAGACTCCTGCCGGCATCCTCGCTCACGCTACCACAACTCAAGCCACAGACTCCCGCCGGCATCCTCGCTCACGCTACCACAACTCAAGCCACAGACTCCCGCCGGCATCCTCGCTCCCCACGCTTTGCCATCCGCCTTCACTCTCTCAGTATCTGCATACTTCTCGCTGCCTCGATTGCTCAATAAAACCACCTCAAGCTTATCCGTGTCTCCGTCCCTGTTCTGTATATAACAGAATACCGGACCGATACCGTCTGAGCATCGAGGCATGAGCTCCCCGGATCCCCTCCACGAGCTGGTCGAGGCGCTTCGCCACGCCCTCACCAGCGTGCCTGCATCCACATCCCCAGTGAGCTCTTCCGCCTCCACCGCGGCATCTCCCTCGCTGCCCGTGATCGCTAGTCCCATGGCCACCCCGGCGCCCTACTCTGGCTCGACGGAGGACTGCAACGGGTTCCTACTGCAGTGTTCACTGGCCCTGGAGATGCAGCCGCACCTGTACCCTGACGATCGTGCCAAGGTCGCGTTTATAATCTCTGACCTCGACGGGAAGGCCCTTCGCTGGGCCGAACCCCTCTGGACCCAGAACAACCCCATCGTGTCCTCACTGTCCAGCTTCACCGAGCACTTCAAGAAGGTGTTTGGGAAACCAGCGTGGGACTCGTCGCTAGGTGAGAGACTATGTCATTTAAGGCAAGGTGCTATGTCTGTCTCCGATTATGCCCTACAGTTCTGAACCCTCGCGGCGGCCAGTAGTTGGAACGAGCAGGCCCTGATTACCACGTATCGTCAGGGTCTGGACCCCCGCATGCGGCTGCATCTCGCTGCATACGAGGATTCCATCGGGCTGGAGAAATTCATTCAGCTCTCCATCAGATTCTCGACGCGTATGCAGCTGTGTCTTGAGGAGCACCCAGACCAGCCGGCGGTCCCCCTACCATCCGCCAGCCAGAGCCCGTCAGCCACCCAGAACCAGTCAGCGATGCCATGCACCTGGGGCACTCGGGCGTCTCATCCGCGGAGCGACAGCAGGAGCCATTGAGTAGAACCGTTGTTTCTACTGCGGTAGCTCGGGACATTTCATGGCGGAATGCCCCCTCCGCCCGGCACAACTGATGGTGAGTGTTCTTCTGCCTGAACTAAACAAAATGAAACCTCTCTCGATTTTTGCCAGTCTTGCTACCCCTGATCTTTGTGTTTCAGCGGCTGCACTCCTTGACTCTGGGTCAGCGGGAAACTTCATCGCCGCACCACCGCCACGGCGAAGGTTTACCAGATCCACGCGGTGACCGGGAGACCCCTTCGGCAGGTGTGTCGCCTAGCGGGACCCCTCCGTCTCCAAATCGGGGCCCTGCACACCGAGGAGATCTACCTGCTGGTTCTGGAGAACTCAACGGCTGACATGGTCCTCGGCCGCCCCCTGGTTGGAGCAGCACGACCCCATCCTTTCTTGGAAGACAGGAGAAGTCCTGAAGTGGGGGGAGCACTGTTTTGAGGGCTGCTTCCCAGAGCGACCAGGCCCAAAGCTCTCACATATCCACGAAGTCCAAGTTCATGCTACGTCTGTAGAGAGACCCCTCGAAAACCGCTCCATCGCCATCCCTGCGTGCTACTCTCGCTTCAGTGATGTCTTCTGCCCCAAGAAAGCCTCCAAGCTGCCTCCACACCGGCCATGGGATTGTGCCATCGACCTCATCCCCAGTGAGCCAGTGCCCCGAGGGAGGATCTACTCCCTCTCCCTCCCGGAAGAGAAGGCCATGGAGGAATATATCACGGAAGCTCTGGCCCAGGGCTACATTCGCCCATCCATGTCCCCTGCTGCTTCGAGCTTTTTCTTCGTGGCCAAGAAGGACGGCGGCTTACAGCCCTGTATTGACTATCGAGCACTAAATAAGATTACAGTCAAGTTCAGGTACCCCCTTTCTCTTGTCCCTGCGGCGCTGGAGCGCCTCCGCAGCGCCACTGTGTTCACAAAGCTGAACCTCCGCAGCGCCTACAATCTCATCTGGATACGAGAGGGGGACGAGTGGAAGACCGCTTTCGTGACCCCTACCGGCCATTATGAATATCTGGTTATGCCTTACGGACTAGTCAATGCCCCCTCCGTATTCCAGGACTTTATGCATGAGGTGCTCCGGGACTTCCTACACAAGTCCGTTCTGGTGTATATTGATGACATCCTAATCTACTCCCGGAGCATGGCCGACCACCAGCGCCACGTTGCGGAGGTCCTTCACCGACTGAGAACCTACCACCTCTTTTCCTCAAGGCGGAGAAGTGTCTGTTCCACCAGCCCTTGGTGCAGTTCCTCGGGTATGTCATCGATCGCAGTGGCGTCCGCATGGATGAGAAGAAGGTAGCCGCTGTCCGTGACTGGCCCACCCCCACGTCCGTGAAAGAACTCCAGCAATTCCTAGGCTTCGCCAATTTCTATCGCTGGTTTATCAAAGACTACAGCTCCATCACCAGTCCGCTCACCAACCTCCTTCGAAACAAACCCAAAGCACTCACCTGGACCCCGGCCACCA
This sequence comes from Hemibagrus guttatus, assembly GCA_033459395.1. Taxonomy (NCBI): domain Eukaryota; kingdom Metazoa; phylum Chordata; class Actinopteri; order Siluriformes; family Bagridae; genus Hemibagrus; species Hemibagrus guttatus. The sequence continues at coordinate 17,580,200 of JAUCMX010000016.1, read as the reverse complement.
CACAGGCTTTCGACACGCTCAAGAAGTCGTTTACCATCGCTCCCCTCCTAGTTCACCCCGATCCAGAGCTCCCGTTCGTCGTCGAGGTCAATGCCTCAACCACCGGAGTGGGAGCGGTCTTGTCACAGCAGCAGGGGAACCCACGAAAACTTCATCCGTGTGCCTTCTTTTCACGTAAGCTCAACCCGGCGGAGGTGAATTATGACATCGGCAACCGGGAGCTGCTCACCGTCAAGCTCGCCCTTGAAGAGTGGAGACACTGGCTCGAGGGAGCGAAACACCCCTTTACCGTCCTCACCGAGCATAAGAACCTAGAATACCTCTGGGCTGCGAAGAGCCTAGACCCCCGTCAAGCCCGCCGGGCCCTCTTCTGCACGAGATTCCATTTCACCATATCGTATGGTCCAGGATCGAAGAATGTCAAAGCTGACACCATGTCCTGCATCCACAGCTTAGAACCAACCAACGAGGATCCTGAACCCATTCTCCCCGAAAAGCTCTTCGCTAGCCCCATCTCTTGGTCTGAGAAAACGCTCCCCGAGCCGAACGCTCCTGCCGACGCCCGCCAGGGTGCCCTCCGGGGCTGCAGTTTGTTCCGCGGTCACGACGCACCACCCTCATTCACTCCACGCACACGTCTCTGGGCACTGGCCACCCTGGAATCAATGGAACCCTCTCGCTCCTTAAACAACATTTCTGGTAGCCCCACATGGCAGCGGATATCAGAAGGTACGTTCGGGGGTGCAGGGAGTGTGCCATGTCAAAGAGCCCACGCCACCTTCCCTCTGGAAAGCTGCTACCCCTGCCCGTTCCGAACCGCCCGTGGTCACACCTAGGGGTGGATTTTATAACCGACCTCCCAGTCTCCGGGGGGTGTACGTGCATCCTCGTAATAGTAGATAGGTTCTCCAAGTCATGCCGACTAGTTCCCCTGCCCGGACAGCCCACAGCCCTGGACACAGCCGAGCATCTATTCAATCACGTATTCCGATACTACGGGCTCCCCGAGGACATAGTGTCAGACCGGGGACCACTGTTCACCTCCAGGGTCTGGAGAGCTTTCTTCAAGCGTCTAGGTGTGACCATAAGTCTCTCCTTGGGCTATCACCCTCAAACTAACGGGCAAACCGAGAGAAAGATCCAAGAGGTTAGCCGCTTCCTGCGTACCTTCTGCCACAGCCACCAAGAATCCTGGAGCCAGTTTTTGGGTTGGGCCGAGTACGCCCAGAACTCGCTACGGCAATCCACCATGGGCTTCACTCCTTTTCAGTGCATGCTCGGCTACCAGCCCTCGCTGTTCCCCTGGGACGGGGAGCCATCGGACGTTCCGGCTGTGGATTACTGGTTCCGGGAGAGCGAGAGGGTCTAGGGCTCGGCACACCTACAGCTCCAACGGGCACTACACAGGCACAGAACGACGGAGGACCTTTGGCAATCTCAAGCACCAGAGTACCAGCCAGGACAGAAGGTCTGGCTGTCAACCCGAGACATCAAGATGCGCCTACCCTGTAGGAAGCTGAGCCCCAAGTTCATTGGTCCCTTCACCATAGTTCGCCAGATCAACCCCGTCACCTACCGCCTACAACTTCCACCTGAGTATAAAATACACCCTGTTTTTCATGTTTCGTTTTTGAAACCTCACCACCCTTCTGTTCTTCCCCCCACAGAGCCTGGCAAAGCGGAGGAACCCCCCCTTCCGCTGATTGTGGACAAAGGAACAGCTTACCTAGTGAAGGACATATTGGACTCCCGGTGCCGTGGTGGTCGCCTGGAGTACTTGGTCGACTGGGAGGGATACGGTCCCGAGGAGCGTTCGTGGGTCCCCAGAAACGACGTCCTCGATCCTGACCTCCTCGAGGACTTCCATGCCAGCCACCCTGACCGGCCAGGTCCTCGTGGCAGAGGTTGACCACCACTACATTGGGGTCCACGGTCCTCGGGAGCGGACCGTGGAGGGGGGGGTAATGTCACAGACATGCCAGGCTCTGCACGCACCCAGTCACAGCGCACTCCCTCTCCTGAATTCTGATTAGACGCACCTGATGATCATTATCACCTTCACCACCACACTACAAATATCACTGCAGCACACTCAGCCTTCGTCCGGTATCGTTAGCACATACCTCCATGTTATGCCTCTTGTTCTGGACTCTATCACTAACCTTTACCTCCGTTTCTCCAGAGATCTCTGCCCGTTATGTTCCCATGCAGCTCTCAGCCTCTACCCCGGGGTTTTCATCACGCCAAGCCTGCCGGCTTCCTCGCTCACGCCATCAAACTTCAAGCCACAGATTCCTGCCGGCATCCTCGCTCACGTTACCACAACTCAAGCCACAGACTCCCGCCGGCATCCTCATTCACGCTACCACAACTCAAGCAAACGTTTAGTATACATTTATAGAAATTGTCTCAAGTGTAGGTGTAGTAGTATTAGTAGAAGTTGTAGTACTCAGTGGGTTTTTCTATAAGAATGTTACTGATTAAGCTATAGGAGCTTAACCCTATTAGCTTGCCAGACACTTTTTCTCTTTGAAATGAAGCAAAAAGGATTTAATATATTTGTTAAATTTAATAATTTTAATATTTTCTGAAAACAAAGTAAATCCTTTCATGGTTTATTCTTATGAATAAAACAAACAGAAAATGTTTTCCCAAATTTTATTTCTGATTTAAAATTTTAGACCAAGCTGCTTTTAATTTTTTTTTTATCTACACATTCTGATCATTAAACAATACATCCACCAAATGACTGATCATGTTTTTTTAATTTATTTATTTATTTATTTTCATTTCAGTTATTGGAACAACATAGATTGACCACAAGGCACACAATCCCTTACATTTGTAATATTACTAATTCTCACAACTTCAAACCACCTTACCTTGATGGATCAATTGTCAACTGATACCAGGCATTTTAGACTTTAAAAGCACATTAATACATACAATTTTATAACAGTATAAGCTCTTACCTCCTCTCGTTGTCATCCAAATGGACAAACAGCACATTCTTAGATATGGCCTTAGCCAAGGCTGTCATTGTCTTGTAGTCCTTTGGGATTACCTGAATACATAGAAACAACATTTAAAATGCATTTGTCTATAACAGTAATAGACATCTTACCTATGCAGTTATCAATTTAGATATTCAGGTATAAATTGTTCATGGTTGTCTCCATGCCTACAGGGTTTCCCAGGCCCTGTGGCTTCAAAACAAGCCTAATCATCAACCCCCCCAACACCATGCTTGACAGTTAGGGTAGTTGTGGTTATACATTTTGTTATATACCGAGATGCAATTTTGCAATCCGTTTTATTCTTTTTTTAAAAAAGGGTTTTTTCCTTTCATGAAAATCATCCATGTTCAGTCTTTTTCTGATTGTGCGGTCATGAACATAAACTCAATGCAGCAAAATTCAATGCAGTTATGTCTGTAGGTTACACAATATACCTCTTAGGATGTCCACTCATGGGAAGTTTGGCAACTGTCTTTAAGGCTCTTCATTTGGAACAGTCCTACTCACTGCAGAATGGTGAATTTCAAATTGTTTGGAGATGGTGTTACATGCTGCTGTTTGACCACATTTTTTGAAAACAAAGTACTCTATCTATCTATCTATCTATCTATCTATCTATCTATCTATCTATCTATCTATCTAGCTAGCTAGCTAGCTAGCTAGCTAGCTATCTATCTATCTAGCTAGCTAGCTATCTATCTATTCATTCAAAGCAGCAGGTGCCAAAGAATCACATCACAAATACAGCTCTGGAAAAAAATTACACACCACTGCTATTTCCTCCTAAATGACCAACTCTCTGAGTATCACAAGCATCCCATGCCAGTCTTTGTTACATTTCTACACAACCATTCTACTTAATGAGGTACTGATTTGGTGATCACGGGAATCCAATCCTATTTAATGGAGAAAAGTATAAAAAAGCACTGCTGTAATCAACACTCTCCTCTTGCAATGTGACCAGTTGGATGGTAAAAAAAGTGCTAAAAGTCTTTCAAAGGTAATTGGAAATTTAAAAATAACCGCTGAACATGCCAAAAACAGTGAAAAGAAAGGTTTTGAAAGGATTCAGTGAGCGTCAAGTTGCTTCTATCCTTAATATTTCAAAGACGGCAGTTCACAAAAAACAAGATCACGCAACAGACACCAGGAACAACAAAGTTACAGTGTAGAAGAAGCGGAAAACGGGTCAGTAACAAGCGAGATGACCGCAAACTTATTTGAATGTCAATCAAGAACCGTAGGCTGACCTCAAGTGACCTTCAACAACAGTGGCAAACTGAGACTGGGGTGAAGTGCATGGCAAGAATGGTTCAAAACAGGCTTCTACACACAGGGCTGAAGTCATACAAAGCCATAAAAAAGCCCTTCATCAGTGAAAAGCAAAGAAGAGCCAGGCTGAAGTTTGCAAAAGACCACAGGAATTGGACAGTAGCAGACTGGAGTAAAGTAATCTTTTCTGATGAGTCCAATTTTCAGCTTTGCCCGACACCAGGTCGTGTTATGGTTAGACAGAGACCTGGAGAGGCCTACAACCCACAGTGTCTTGCACCAACTGTAAAATATGGAGGAGGGTCAGTGATGATCTGGGGGTGCTTCAGCAAGGCTGGAATTGCAGCCTTGAATGCCAGAAATGTAAATGAATTGGACAGATTTGTCTTTGTGAAGGGCACATGAATCAAGCCAAGTTGAAGGTAGGAACATTTGCTTCCTTCTGCTAAGACAATGTTCCCCAACTCAGAGGATTGGATTTTCCAACAGGACAATGCGCCATGCCATACATCCAGAGCAATCAGAGTCTGTATGGAGGATCACCAGAGCAAGACCACTAAAAATCACTGAGAGAAGACAAGAGTAGAAGAGTAGACTATTGTGGAGTAGAGCAAAATAGAGGAGAGTAGTGGAACAGAGAGAGTACTTTATTAATCCCCAAGGGAAAACTTCATCACAAGAGATATCAAAAGAGCATCTCACAAATGCTCACAAATATAAAAAAATTAGAAAGAATGAATATACATTCATCTGAACTCAAGCTGACAATCAAGATGGCGCCGCGAATGGCAGCCACGGCACTGATCTCTGCGATTCTTCTGCTTTTTTTGTGTGTTTGATCTGTGTTTTGTCATGCTGTTGATGGTGGATCACATCACGGAATTCACGGGGAAAATGAGAGGTGGTGGATTGTGATTCTACATCAACGAAAATTGGTTTTCAGATGTAACAACGCTGAAACATATATGCTGTCCTAACTTAGAGGCACTCTTCATAAATTGTAAAGCTTCCTACTTGCCATGGGAGTTTTCCTCTTTCATTCTAGCGAATGTGAACGTTCGCAAACGTGAAAGCTTCGGGCCCAGAAGGTGTTTCACCTGCCTGTTTAAAAGTCTGCGCTGACCAACTGGCTCCCATCTTCACACAGATCTTCAACAGATCACTGGAGCTGTGTGAAGTTTCCTGCTGCTTCAAACACTCCACTATCGTTCCGGTCCCCAAAAAACCCAAAATAACTGCACTCAACTACTACAGACCTGTCGCTCTCACGTCTGTGGTCATGAAGTCATTTGAGAGACTGGTCTTGGCCTACCTGAAAGACATCACTGGACCCTTGCTGAGTCCTCTTCAGTTTGTGTACAGAGCAAACAGGTCTGTTGATGATGCGGTCAACATGGGACTGCATTATATTCTGCAACATCTTGATAGACCTGGGAATTACGCAAAGATCATTTGTGGACTTCAGTTCGGTCTTTAATACCATCATGCCTGACCTTCTCTCAGACAAACTGACCCAGCTCACTGTACCCTCTCCAATGTGTCAGTGGATCACCAGCTTCCTGAAAGGCAGGCAAAAGGACTCTCACGAACAGGACTGGTGCCCCTTAGGGATGTGTTCTCTCCACACTGTTCTCCTCCCTGTATACGAATGAATGCACTGCAAAAGACCCGTCTGCCAAGCTCCTGAAATTTGCCTCAAGCTCCAATCATTGGCCTCGTCCACAATGGAGATGACTCTGCTTACAGACAGGAGGCTAAAGAGCTGGCTGACTTGTGATATACATATGAATATCAATATACATAGCTTAAGATATTTACAGACTGGAGCTGAGGTCACTGTATGAAAATATTTACAGGTTGGCAGTTGAAAACTTTACATTGAGCAATTTGGTACAATGGTCATAATTGTCATATATAAAGTGCCAGTGCATGTGTCAGAATGTACAGTGACACTATGTAAAGATTTTGTGCAAAATGCATTGTAGTAGTTTCATTGCACTGTAGTTCACCTGTTTTCCCAGATGGTCCAGCACCAGTCTCTCCAGTAACTGGTACCAGCAACTTGATAGTTATTCAGGGCAGAGGATGAGCCTTTTTTAGGGAAAGGAACAAAGCAAACTGTCTTCCACAGCACTCGAATCTTCCTGGGTCAGACGAAGTTTAATTAGATGCTACAGAATCCCTTACAGCTCACTGGCACAGGTTTTCACAGGTGACAGTCAAGGGGTGGATGTGGGGGGGTGCTTGGTTTTGGAAGCATAGGTTGAGCAAGGAGAGTGTGAACTGTTGGTGCTCACCTGGAGTTAGTGTGTTAAGGTAGGTGGGTGAGAGTGGGGTTTATGTGCGAAGGAACAGCTGGAGTCCCTAAGTTGAATTTATTAATGATCAGATTAAGCCTTGACTAGGCATTCCTCAGATTGTTGATGGCCAATCTTTATGCCAGTCCTGGGCCTCATACCAGTCCTCAAATCCCTTGTGTTTCCTCGCTGATGCGTCATCTCCAACTTGTGTCTGAAGCCGTCTTTTCTTTCCCTTAGCTTTGTTCTTAATTCCCTTTGTATACTCCTTTATGTCTCTTTTCTTATTATTTAAAAGCTTCTACAAGTTATGGTGATCCAGGGTTTATTGTTGTGAACAGCATACTGTCTTAACTAAAATAAAGTGGTCTGGTCATGGTGTTAATGTCTTCCCCATGTGACTTGCATAGCACATTCCAGTCTGCGAGTTCCAACCAATCTTGCAGTGCTTTATTAGCTTCCTGTGTCCGCTTTCTCTCCATTCTTTTTGTCACAGGAAATCCTTCTGAATTAAAAGAACATACTCAGTTGTTAATGAAACTCGGTTGTGGTCCAATCTACCAAGAGGGGACAGGCAGTAGCACTGTATGCATTGCTTACTGCATAGATTTGCATACAAAAGGTTGAGTGTTTTATTTTTTTTTTGGTAGTGCAGTCAAGTGAACTGCCATTGCATCAGTCAGCTTTTGGCAGGAAGGAATTAGTCTATAACACACTCAGAAACTACACTGACCTATTAGTTCCTCAAAAGATCTTGGTTGCTGTTGTAGAAAGGACATTATCAATATTTACATTTTTTACTGTCCAGTGTCACCCAAATGAGGATGGGTTCCTCGAGTCATCTTAGGGAGATTTTCCTTGCCACTGTTGCCTCAGGCTTGCTCATTGGAGATAAATAGTAACTTAACTATAAATTTCATAATTTTTTCTATGTTTCTATTATTCTGTAAAGCTGCTTTGAGACAATGTCCATTGTTAAAAGTGATATACAAATAAATTGAATTGAATTAAAGAATTAAAATGGCCAGAAGGGTGTTATGAAATGTTAAGGGTTTTCAAGAAATTCCAAAAAATTAATAGAAGAAGTTGCTTTCAGCTGCTCCCTGTTCGGGGTCGCCACAGCGGACCGACTGGTCCGCACAACAACTTGGCAAATGTTTTACGCTGGATGCCCTTCCTGCCGCAACCCTCCCATTTTTCCGGGCTTGGGACCGGCACTGCATCCAGTGGCTGGGGTTGAGGCATTGGCTGGAATCGAACCCGGGCCTTCCGCATGATAGGCGAGCAACCTACCACTGAGCCACCAATGCCTCAAATAATTAATAAATACATAAATTTAAAGAAAAATGGCCATGACATTATTTCAAACATCAAGTGACCTTAGAAGCTTTCAAGGAATTTGACTAAAGAAGAGTCAGAAGAGTTTTCTTTTTATAGTACCACCTAGTCAAATGAAACAACACATAATAGGATTAATTAAGATGTGTCTCCCAGATTTGGTATGAAAAAAGCAAAACATTGCCGAGACTCCCAAATTACTTTAATGATATCACTGGGTCCCTTGAAAGATTAATGAGCCAAGAATTATTGTGGAAATAGTAATGAATTCCTTGTCAAGTTCGAAAGTTATAAGGATACATGTACTTTGAACTTTGACCCAATGGGGACACTAGAAGCCCAGAAATTATGAATTGACTGTTGGCACTATGTCCAATCAATAGGAAAAATTTCACAACATTTTCTATTATAGTTCTAGGGGCTGCCATTGGCTTCTTACACTAAATTATAAGAAAAAGAAGGATGAAAACTAAGCATCTGTGGTCAACTTCTTTGACTTCTTTGTCTGGTGACCTGTAAGCTCCTCCCTTGGGCTTAAACAGCTTGCTGGCAAAGCCAAGACATACTTGAGTGTGTCTCTGTGATAGAGTGCACAATCTGAGAGTGCAGAGGGCCTCTGGGTATATCTGACCAAGTATGATTTTATAAGCTCATTTCTGCATGCTTTCCCCAAAGCATGGTAACCCCCAAACTTTGATTGTGTCACAAACTTCCAGTAGGTTCTGTTCAGGTTCTGTTCTACTCAAATGTTAAGTCTATTTAAGGTCTTTTGGGTACAGGGTAGTTGGGTCATCCACATCTGGGCCAGTGTCATATCCGCATATTATCAGTGATTTGTTTAATCCTTGAGAGCACTGTTAATCTGTGCTAAGAAAATTATAGGCCATAGTACAGTTCCCTGTGCAACTCCATATGATGGTTATACACAATCAAAGAAATGTCCCTGATAGCACTTTAAAAAAGTCAATATAATGACCTACTTCATACTAGATATGACCTCACATTTCATCTGTCATATTATATTGTAGATCTCAAGAACAATAAATGGATTCAAAGAGGCAGTGTCCAAATAATCTTGTGACAAAGACATCTTGATTTTATTTTAAGCAGTTGAAGAGTTATGAGCACTTTAAAAATGTGTTGTGAAAAATTTCCCACTATGAGTAGTTAAATACCCTGATAAATTCCCTTACATATTTTGGTGGAGAATCCAGGCAGGTTCTACATAGCTAATTTCCTACAAGTCATTACTTCCTGAATTGAAGTTAATAAGCATCGGAATAAGGTCGGAATGGAATGTAGGTAGGTTTGGTCTTGGCAGATTGTTCTGCTATTATTGATTAAGATGCCAGCGTGTGCACAATTCAAGGTTCAGCGTCTCCGCAGATTTCTCAGTTTAGTAGTTAGATAGATACTTTATTCATCCCAATGAGAAATTTACAACTTCCAACAGTATCCACAAACACAGGTCATAAGGTTTTTCTACAGGTAATAAAATTTCTCTACTAGTTGCAAGTTTATTCACTCAGAATAGCCTTGCATATATCTCATACAGCTGACAAGCATTATTGGACATCAGTCACAGCTGCTATGTTAACTAACTTTTAACTCCCTTTGGAAATCACCAAACACCATGGACAACTGCTCCAGCTCACCCAGCAGAGAGAGAGCAGCACCATCGCTGCGACCAGAAACAAAGATGTTGAGGCAGCATTAGAGCTAGGCTATAGCTAAGCCATCATCAAACATCTCTCCCAAACATCTCTCCCATCTCTGGTGAACAAAATGGACAATCTGCGACATCAGATTACAATGCAAAATCAGATCAAGGAACATAACATAGTGATGTTTGACAACATTCCCAGCAGCACCACTGAGCTAGAGGACCACAGTGTTTTCTGACCATATAGAATGACAGTGGACTAAAGGGTAAAGGGTGGAAGTCTGTGCATTTTTGTTAACAAATCATGGTGCACAGACTAGACTGTAATTGAAAGTCATTGCTTGGCTCATCTGGAGTATATTTGATAATTAAATACAGACCGTTTTATTTACCAAGAGAATTCTCAGCCATTGTTGTGACTGTAGCATACATCTCCAGGTGCTAATGCCAAGGCAGCTTATAGAAGAGCTTGCATGCAGCTATCAGCAAGCAACAGTCTGCACACCCTGTTGGAGCATTTATTGTTGCTGGGGACTTTAACCACTCCAACTTATGAACTGTACTCCCCAAATTCATTCATTCATTGTCTTCCGCTTATCCGGAGCCGGGTCGCGGGGGCAGCAGTCTAAGCAGGGATGCCCAGACCTCCCTCTCCCCAGACACTTCCTCCAGCTCTTGCAGAGGGATCCCGAGGTGTTCCCAGGTCAGCCGAGAGGCATAGTCTCTCCTCCAGCGTGTCCTGGGTCTTCCCCAGGGTCTCTTCCTGGTGGGGCATGCCTGGAACACCTCCCCAGCAAAATGTCCTGGAGGCATCCGAAACAGATGCCCGAGCCACCTCAACTGTCCCCTTTCGATGTGGAGGAGCAGCGGCTCTACTCCAAGCTCCTCCCGGGTGACAGAGCTCCTTACCCTATCTCTAAGGGAGCGCCCCGCCACCCTACAGAGGAAGTTCATTTCGGCCGCTTGTATCCGGGATCTTATCCTTGACCCAGAGCTCATGACCATAGGTGAGAGCAGGAACGTAGATTGACTGGTAAATCGAGAGCTTCGCCTTCTGACTCAGCTCCTTCTTCACCACAACAGACCAGTACATAGACCGTGTTACTGCTACCGATCCGTCTGTCAATCTCACGATCCATCCTTGTAAACAAGACCCCGAGATACTTAAACTCGTCCACTTGAGGAAGGAACTCCCCTCCAACCTGGAGGGTGCAAGCCACCTTTTTCCGGTCGAGAACCATGGCCTAAGATTTGGAGGTGTTGACCCGCATCCCAGCCGCTTCACACTCATCTGCAAAATGCCCCAGTGCATGCTGTAAGTCCAGGCTTGAAGGAGCCAACAGGACAACATCATCTGCAAAAATCAGCAATGAAATCCTGTGGTCCCAAAACCGGACTCCCTCCAGCCCTTGGCTGTGCCTAGAAATTCTGAGGTGACATTCCATGTCCCAAAAGCCAGATTCTTCATCCAAGGTTTGGGTCGTCGGGGCCCCCACCCATGACTGCTACCCAAAATACACTGCACTAGACCCTTATGCTCCTTCCTGCGGGTGGTGGGCCTACGGGAAGGTGGGCCTACGTCTTTCCTTTGGGTTGTGCCCGGCTGAGTCCCGCAGGCAAAGACTCGGCCACCAGGCACTCGCCTGCGTGCCCCAACCGCAAGTTTTATCAGATTTTTTCCTGTGATTACCAGAGGGGACTACACACTGGACCATGTACCCAAAAACACACCATTCATCAAACATGTGAAACACTCAGTGAAGACACTGAAGGTATTGCAAGAGAGCATTTCCTCACTACAGCAACAGTTTCCAGAGACTGACTGGACTTGCCACTTCAGGTCCACATGCAGATATCAACATTTATACATCCTCTGTACTAGACCATATCAACTCATGTGAAGCACGTGAAACACTGTCCTAATCAGAAGCCATGGATGAACTCCGAGGTCCGCCTCTTGCTAAAAGCAAGAAATGCTGCTTTTAAATTCAGTGATGCACAGGACTATTGCAGAGCCATGGCCAACCTTAAAAGAGGCATTAGGAAAGCCAAGCATGCACATAAACTCTGCATCCAGGAGCATTTCCACAGCAACTCCAGCCCCAGACACACATGGAAAGGCATCTGGATTGTCAGTGATCACAAACCTACAATACAGTCTCTACCAACCAGCAATGCTTTCCTCTCATATGAGCTCAACCACTTCTTTGCTCACTTTGACCAAGGCACCAAACATCACACCACAAATGTTGACTCCTCCACAGTTGATCATCCAATATCACTCTCCACAACATAGTTGTACTTGGCACTGAGCAGAGATGCAGTCAGCTGGTCCTGATGGCATACCTGGCGTGTGCTCAGGGAATGTGCTGGCCAACTGGTTTTCACTGAAAATTTCAATGTGTCACTGGCCCAGGCCTCTGTTCCCAAACATTCATCCGCCCTGTTGGACTCACCCCCATTGTTATGAAGTACTTTGAGAAACTAGTTCCAAGTCATCTCATAGTGAGCCTCCCACCTACACTGGACCCACACCAGTTTGTCTACTGTCCGAACAGGTGATGGGAGGACGCCATTTCCACTGCTCTTCGTCTAGCTCTCACCCACCTGCATAATAACAGTAAATACATTAGGATATTGCTCATGGACTTTAACTCTGCATTTAATACAGTGGTCCCCAGTAAACTGATCACTAGGCTCAGTGTGCTGGGTATCTGTACATCCATATGCAGATGGATTATGGACTTCTTATCTGTAAGGTTGGGTAATCACATGTCCTCAACCCTCATCTTGAACACTGGCATCCCACATCTTTATCAAGTATGGAAATGATACCACAGTGGTTGGTTGGATCAGCAACAACAATGAATCGGCCTACAGGGAGGAAATCCAAAGCCTGTCAGTAAGGTGTTCCACTAACAACCTTACCCACAATGCCACAAAGCCCAAAGAGCTCATTGTGTACTTCTGGAAATCTAACAGCAGCAGACATTCCCCTATCTACAACAATGGGACTAAAATAGAGTGTGTCCCCAGCTTTAAGTGTCTGGGTGTCCACATCTCTCAGGATTTGTCTTGGCATCAGAAAAGGGTCTTTACTTCCTGAGAAAACTTTAAAAAGTTCATCTATCTCCGAAATCCTTTTTTACCGCTGCATCATTGAAAGTATCCTGACGAGCAGCATCACAGTATGCTATGGAAAAAAATCACTGCAAAGGGTGTTGAAAAACACCCAACACATCATTGGGCCCCAACTACCTGCCACTGAATCTCTCCTCCCACCCTAGTCACAAACTGTTTAATCTCCTTCCATCCAGGAAGAGATACAGGACCATCTGCACCAGAACCAGCAGGTTCAGGGCCAGTTTTTCCCTTAATCATAAACCATAAACCTACTGAACTCTATACTACACTGCTAGGACAGTGATGTCTCACTAATACTTCACTGCCTGTAATCACCTTGCAGTTCTGCTCCACCCTGTACATTCTGATACATCTTCTCTGTATAATTATATAATTATAAATACATATAGCTGTAAATTCATAGCTTACTTTAGTTTACCTCTATATCTAGTTTATCACTGTATATTACCTCTGTTACTATTGTACATATAATATACATAATGCACACATATTGCACATATATATATATAAATATATATTTTTTACACATATTGTACTGTATATACAATTAGCATATATTTTTATGCACATACTACTTGCCAAAGCCTTATTTATTTGTTGGACATATATTTACATATTTATCCGCACTTGTTCATTTGCACAATTTCTAGTATTTGCACTTCTGGTAGATGCTAAGCGGTATTTTGTTGCTATGTTCCTGTACTATGCATTGACTATAAAGGTGCAACTATCAGAATCAGAATCAGAATCAGAAAGAGCTTTATTGTCAAGTATATTTGCACATACAAGGAATTTGTTTTAGTGTCACAAGCTCCAGTGCACAGAGACAACAACAATACAAACAACAACAAAAAATAGGATGAGAAATAAAAATACACATATTTAAATAGGAAAATAAAGTAATTTGTATGTACAGAATAGAATAGAATGAGTTGCGATGTAGGGATGTGGGGGTGGTAACAAATAAATATGAGGTTATTGCACTTTTTTTTTTTTTTATTGCCCAATGTTGGGAACATTCAACTGTTCAAAAGGTAGATTGCTTGGGGGAAGAACCTGTTCTTGTGCCTGGCTGTCCTGGTAGTTGCTGCTCTGTAGCGTTGGCCAGATGGCAAAAGGTCAAAAAGGAGATGGCCTGGATGTGAGGGGTCCAGAGTGATTTTCAGAGCCCTTTTCCTCACTCTGGATGTATACAGTTCTTGAACGGTGGGCAGAGGAGCACCAATAATCCTTTCAGCAGTCCAAACTGTTCTCTGTAGTCTTCTGATGTCTTATTTTGTAGCTGAGCCAAACCAAACAGTTATAGACGTGCACAGAACAAACTCAATGACGGAAGTAGAATTGTGTTAGCAGCTCCTGCAGTCATTGGTGTAAAGGGAGAAGAGCAGTGCGGAGAAGGTACAACCGTGGAGGGCGCCAGTGCTGGTGGTGCGGCTGTATGACATGAATTTCCCCAGTTTCACTAGCTGATGCCTATCTGTCAGAAAGCTGGTGATCCACTGACAGATAGAGCTAGGGACAGAGAGCTGGGTTAGTTTGGTCTGGAGGAGTGTTGGGATGATGGTGTTGAAGGCCGAACTAAAGTCCACAAACAGGAGCCTCACATAAGTCCCTGATTTGTCCAGATGCTGTAGGATGAAATGCAGTCCCATGTTGACTGCATCATCCATGGACCTGTTTGCTCGGTAAGCAAACTGCAGGGGGTCCAGTAAGGGTCCAGTGATGTTCTTCAGATAAGCCAATACCAGTCTTTCAAACGACTTCATGACCACAGACGTTAAAGCAACAGGTCTGTAGTCATTAAGTCCTGTTATCTTGGGTTTCTTTGGGATGATAGTGGAACGTTTGAAGCAGGCAGGGACTTCACACAGCTCCAGTGATCTATTGAAGATCTGTGAAAAGATGAAGGCCAGCTGGTCAGCACAGGTTTTCAGACAGGCTGGTGTGACACCGTATGGGCCTGGTGCTTTTCTTCTCTTCTGCTTCAGGAAGATCTGACGCACATCATCTTCAATGATCCAAAGTGCTTGGGGGGTTGCAGGGGGTGTTAATGGTTGTGTAGAGAGATTTTCAGATGGTGCATGGGGTGTTAGACTGGCAGTTTCAAATCTGCAGTAAAACTCGTTCAGGTCTTCAACAAGTTGATGATTGGCCTCAGTGCTGGGGGATGGTGTCTTGTAGTTTGTGATGTCTTTCAGGCCTTTCCACACTGAAACAGGGTCGTTGGAAGAGAACTGGTTTTCCAGCTTTTTAGCGTAGCTCCTCTTAGCCACCCTAATCTCCTTATTCAGTGTGTTTCTGGCCTGATTGTACAAGACTCCATTCCTGAAGGCATCCTCTTTGGCCTGACGAAGATGTCTGAGTTTTGCTGTGAACCATGGCTTATCATTGTTGAATGTTAAATAAGTCCTGGTAGGGATGCACATGTCTTCACAGAAACTGATATAGGATGTTACAGTCTCTGTGAGCTTATCCAGATCAGTGGCACCAGCTTCAAAAATACTCCAATCAGTGCATTCAAAACAGGCTTGTAAGTCCTGCTCTGTTTCGCTGGTCCATCTCTTTACAGTCCTTATTACAGGTTTAGCAGATTTAAGTTTTGGCCTGTATGTTGGGAGAAGATGAACCAGGCAGTGGTCAGAGAGTCCTAAAGCTGCTCTGGGGACAGAGCGATATGCATCCTTTATTGTGGTGTAGCAGTGGTCCAAAATATTTTTGTCTCTGGTGGGACACGAAATGTGTTGTTTGAATTTTGGCAGTTCATGTGAGAGGTTTGCTTTATTAAAGTCCCCAAGAATTATAATTACAGAGTCCGGGTGTTGTTGCTCTGTGTGTGTGATCTGATCAGCCAGGTGTTGTAGAGCCGAGCTCACGTGTGCTTGCGGTGGAATGTAAACACTCACAAGAATGAATGAGGAGAACTCCCGCAGCGAGTAGAATGGTTTACAGTTGATGAAGAATGCTTCTAAATCGGGACAGCACATCTTCTTCAACGCTGTTACATCTGTACACCACCTTTCATTGATGTTGAAGCATGTCCCACCGCCACGCGATTTCCCCACTGATTCTGCGACCCAATCTGCTCTGAACAGCTGGAAGCCAGGCAGATTAAGCGCGTTGTCCGGAATGGCATCGTTCAGCCAGGATTCAGTAAAACACAGAGCAGCAGAGTTTGAAAAATCCTTATTTGTCCGGGAGAGCAGAAGAAGTTTGTCCATTTTGTTGGGTAGAGAGCACCATTTTAAAGCCGTGCTTGCGCTTCTTAAAGCGTTTGAACAGCGCCACTGCTTCCCCAACTACAATGTCCAGCAAAACGTCTGAATAATTGAAAACTGGTAGAATATTGTGTGGTGTGCTTTGCCGAATGTCCAGCAGTTCATCCCTGGTAAAACTGATCAAGCTTGAGAAACAAAAAACAGGAAAAACTAACAAAAACAGAACAAACACTGGAGAGCTGCACACTGAGGCGGCCATCTGCGGCACCATCGTGACAATAATCTAAACTATCTATCTATCTATGCTGCTGCTGCTAGGAGAATACAGAGACTGGCCTATAGAACCTGCACATCAGTGTTCATTTCATTAATGAAGACGATGACGAAAAATATTCGTTAATAACCATTTTTACTGTGACTAAGACGAGACGAGACTAAGATAAAACTAATATCTGATGATAAAAACTCCAACTGGCCTGGCAAGCTGCAATGGCTTCAGCACCTGAAGCTTTATGAAGAAAACGAAGAACTGATATACGGAAGCATTTCTGTTATAATTCCTCTGGAAAAAAAACAACAACAACAACAGTGCACTGTGACAGAAAACGGAGAGAAGCCCTGTGGCTATAAAATAGGTGGAAAGAATACCACGAATCTTAAGAGGCATCTGAAGGCACGTCACCCTGCTATTTATGCAGCTTCGGTCACGGAAAGTCAACTATTTAGTCTTATTTAAGTACTTTTCCTTAATGTTAGGTCAGTGTTACTGGATGTGTCAACGGGGAAATTCGCTAGCCAGTTTTACATTTTTACGTTTTAGCTTTCTGTTAATTAACGTTAGCTAACCTTACACTTCATAGTTCTGAGCCAGACTTTCATAAATGTACAATGCTTAATTAAATATTTGTACAACAGTTCGGCTTTTCTGCAGCATTCAGTTCTGTTTCTAATTAAATATTATACAGTAAATATGGTTGGCAGACAAAGGTATGTTAGTAATATATGTTCAGCTGCTTTTCAAATATCTGTTTATTGCACATTCATTTGAAGTTTCTGAAAATAAATGCAATTTTTCCATAACAACTAAAGAAAACATTTTTGTTTTTTACTTGAACTATAGACCACTTTTACCTATTCTTAATGCATGATCCTACCTTATAAATGAGCAAGGGCAGCACAGCAGGTTGATATTCAACTAAGAAAAAGGGATATGTAGAGCTGCACAAGTGCTAAGAGTGCAGTGTCAGTATAGCTTGTTATCTTGATTCAAATTTCTCATAAGCTTAATTGGTCTAAAGAGAGAAAAATTCTAATGACTATTTTTGCCTAAATACTACATAGAAAATTAACTAAATTTAAGCTGGTAACTGCAGTTTGGCTAAAACTAATGACTAAAACTAATGACTAAAACTAATAACTAACACTACCATTTAACCATTTTCGTCTGAAGATAAAGACTAAGACTAAAAAAATGGCTGTCAAAATTAACACTGCTGCACATAGAGAAAAAAAACTGGACCAAACCTACACAGTACCAATAAACACTTTGCCAACAAGCAATGTAAGACAATTAGAGAAGGCTTTGTGCTTTGTGAAGTAAGATTGTGCATAGTCCTAAACATTTTTATGAGAAGAAACATCTGCCTGATTTCTTAGATGCTGCTATGTGCTTTGCTTGTGCTTGCTTTCATTCCCTCTTGTCTAAACAAATAGAGGGATGACATAAGAGTTGATTTTACCATTCTTACACTAGGCCACATCTAATCTATAGCCATTTAAAGCACAATTCTTTTATTTATGTGTCTCTATCACAGACTTAGTTCTGCCACAGGACATCTTAGCTGCAATACAAGAGTCACTGAATATTTTTGCACTGACTTGGTCATCCAAAGCAGTTTTGCGCTTATGTTTAACTAGTATTTTAATTGAGCATACGGAGCATGTAGCCGGCATAAGATTGCCTGGAGTTGGCTTGAGCAATGCAGCATAACTTTAATTTTTCAGCCAGTAGTTAATGAAACATGTAGAACATTTCATTTTCTTCTTTACTGCTCATTCATCCACTTCAGATCCCCCACAGACTGGGAGTCCGTTTTCTTGCGGCCTGAGATGGCTTTTAGGCCTTTGCACATTTCGCTGATATTATTCTGCTACAGCTGATCCTCCATCATCTTCCAGTAGCAGCCCACCATGATCTTCCAACTCAGCTCCTTCTGCATAGCCCTCAGTTCTTCTTTGTTTTCTGATTTAACTTGAGGAATGTCTTTATATCAGGAGTAATCCAGGGTTTGTTGCTGGAGAAATACTGTGCGTTGGGTGTCAGGAAAAGAGTTGTATGCCTCCTTGGTGTTGGCATATACTAAATCCTATGGTGGGGCATGTGACATACTTACTGAAAGTGGGAAGTGTGTGGGAAGGAGACGCATAAATGAAGTCCCCAAAGATAAGAACGCATGCCTATGGGTGCTGTGTCTGCAGCCTGCTTATGACCAAGTGGAGGACATAACATTCATTCATTGTCTGCCATTTATCCAATGACTATAGACACTGTACCCAAGCAGTGTGTCAAATTTCAAACTTTTTACCATATGGTTATAGGGGCTGCCATAGACATCTACTAATGGGTTAAGCACTATGTAGCCCTACTTTTTGTTTGTAATTATAGAAAAAATAAAAATAAAAGGAATAAGAATGTGAATTATTATTATTATTATTATGATGATGATGAACATCCACATTCACAGGGCTTTGACTGACATCTAGTGGTCAATTCTTAACACATCTAAGTGAAATATTATTTCACCTTTGTGAGAAACATTTATTTCTTTAGACACTGATAAAATACTAATATGTATGATAGACTGCTGTTTATTATAATGAACAAAAACTGATTTAAATTTAGTGCTTGTCCGCATTGCAATTATGCATTAATATAGGAGTTGTCTTCTTACTGTACTTGTATAATTTTGGTATGGATGGACATCTTTTAATTTTTATTTCCTTTTGCAAGTTCAAACCATGTTGAGTGTACATATGATTAATATTTGTCATGTTCGCAATGATTTCACTAGACTTCATTATTAAAATACACAAATGTCAAAACAAAATAAATAAATATAAATTATACACACATGGACAAAATTGTTGGGACCCTTCCATTAAAGAAAGAAAAACACACAATTGTCACTGAAATAACTTGAAACTGACAATAATAAAAAATAATAAAAAAAAAAAAGTTGCACAAACCTTTGAGACAATCACTGTAATCAAGCGATTTCACCCAAGCTGAAACATGCAGTCTGAAGAAAACACCCTTCAAACCTGAGACAGCTGGAGCAGTTTGCTCACAAGTAGTGGGCCAAAATACCTGTCGATAGGTGCAGAAGTTTCATTGAGAGTTACAGAAATTACTTGATTGCAGTGATTGCCTCAAAAGGTTGTGCAACAAAATATTAAGTTAAGGGTACCGTCATTTTTGTCCAGGCCAGTTTCATTAGTTTGTTTTTTAATGCTTCTGTTGAACCACAATTCAAAAGCAATGTCTGATTTTCATTAGTCAATTTTCAGTCATTTTTTTTATTATTACATTTGTCAGTTTCAAGTTATTTCAGTGACCATTGTGGGTTTTTCTTTCTTTAATTGAAGGGTACCAACAATTTTGTCCACATGTGTAGGTGTGATGAAAATGATTTATATTCCTACAGAACAAATGAGTAGAGGCATGTGTTGAAATATAAGGTATCAGAGCTAAATGTACTCTTTTTCTTATCATTCTACCTTTGTATGCTGTGCATGCCTGGTAGACCCTAAAATTACTTTTTTTGACTTGCCTTGTGCCAATAAGCATTTTTGATATACTTATAGGTGTGAAACCTTATAAAGGTTTTTTTTTTTTTTTATAAAAAAAAAAAACTGAAAATGGCAAAAAATATATATATAAATATGGCAGAAAATGACAGGACATGGTCTATTAAAATTGTAATGAACAAGAATAAATCCAAAAAGATTTTGTTCCAATATCAAAAGGTTCAAGTGTTATGAGCATAAATGTACCTTGAACTTTGACCCAATAGTACTGTTTAATGAAAGCGCCACAGGTGGAGAATATTGGATCCAAGTGTGGAAATGAATGACACATCAGAGGCTGTTATTTTTTGGTTGAGTGAGAGGTGTGCTGGTTTGAGGAGGATGACATGAAATGTTCGGGAGACGCATTAGAAGGGTGGGAGTTGAAGCCGGTAAGTGACAGGGTTAGTTTGCCTAGCAATCAGAAAAGGCCCAATGTAGCAGGGGAGCTTGAGTTTGACATTGCATGTGGAGAGCCATACTCTTCTTAATACTGAGCCATACTCTTCTTGATACTGAGGCTGTGGCTGTCTTCTACGATCTGCGTGGAGTTGTTGTCTGCAGATAGCTCTCTGAAGATGTACATGGGTGCTCTCCCAGATGCTGTGGCTACGATGAATCCAGTCATCCACAGCCGAGACATCAGAGAGTTCGGCAGACCTGGGGAATAAGGGGGGTTGGTAACCCAAGAAATATTGAAAGGGTGTTAGTGGAGGAGTGGGTGAGTGAGTTCTGAGCATATTCTGCCCAGGGGAGGAACTCACTCCACCGCTGTTGTTCACAACCACAGTAAGTGAGATACCGTCCGATTTCTTGGTTTAATCTTTCTGCCTGTCCATTGGATTGGGGTGATAACTCAAAGTCAGACTCACGTTAATATCCAAATGGCAGCAGCACACTCCCCAAACTCATGAGGTGAACTGTATTCCCTAGTCTGACACAATGTATCCTGGAAGATCATAAACTCTGAAGACCTGATGGAACAAGGCTTTGGTGGTTTTCATGGCAGTGGGTAGGCCCTTCAGAGATATAAGATGGCAGGCTTTGGAAAATCTGTCAATGGCCGTTGCAACTAGGGAAGTCTGTGATGAAGTCAACAGAGAGGTGCAACTAAGGATGTTGAGGCACCAGGAGTGGTTCCAGTAGCCCTGCTGGGAGTTGGTGACTGAATTTGGATTGGGTACATGCCTGACAAGCTTTGACGTAAGTGTCCACATCATGGGCTAGGGAGGGCCACCAGAAGGCATTCTGGAGAAGGGTTGTGGTTCTGTGGATGCCTGGATGGCCTGAACTGCGTGCTGTGTGGGCCCAGTGAATAACCTGGTGACTTAAATCATGGGGTACATAGTGTTTAGAGGGTTGACACTCCGGTGGTGGGGGCTTGAGTCATTGAGCTTAACAAATCTCTTACATTAATTCCCATCGAACAGGAGCAAGGATTATGGATGGTGGCAGGATGGAGTCAGGGCATGTGGGTTGAGAAACTGGCTTATGGCGACATGAAAGGGCATCTGCTTTGCTGTTCTTCATCCTGGGATGGCATGTTACAGTAAATTGAAAGTATGTAAAGAACAGAGCCCATCCGGCCTGGCAGGGGTTGAGTCGCTTGGCATTTTTAATGTATTCTAGATTCTTGTGGTTGGTGATCACCTGGAAGGGGTGTTTCGCTGCTTCGAGCCAGTGTCACCATTCTTCAAAGGCCTCCTTAATGGACAATAGCTCACGGTTGCCGATGTCATAATTGGCTTCAGCTGGAGTTCATTTGCACAAGGAAGTGTTTACCTGGTTCGCCATACCACTGGGAGAGAACCGCCCAGATTTCACAGCTAGAGATTTCCACTATGAATGGTGTGCTTAGGTCTGGGTGTTTCAGGATAGGGGCTGTTGTGCAGCAGGTTTTTAGTTTTTCTAAAGTAGCTTTGGAATGTTCTGTCCACTGCAGTTTCTTGGGGTTGCCCAGAAGGAGTTGAGTAAGTGAATAGAGCTATTAAGTTGAGTAAGTGAATAGAGCTACTGAACTGTAATTGTTAAGTGATTAGGAAGGCTACTGAACTGTAATTGTGGATGAACCAACAATAAAGTTTGCAAATCCTAGGATTCTCTGTAATTCTTTGACTGTGGTGGGTAGTGGCTACTCTGTTACCTCTCATACCTTGCTCAGGTCCATTTCTACTCCCCCTTGAGTAATAACATATCCTAAGAATGTGATGGAGTCCTTCAGTAAGTGGAAATTCCCAGTTCTCAGCTTTGACATAGAGTTTGTACTGCATGAGGCATGGGAGTAATACGCATACATGACGTACATGGTCGTTATAAGTGGCTGAATAGATGAGGATGTCATCAATATAGACGATCACAAAGCGGTTGAGCAAGTCTCTAAAAATCTCATTTATGAAAGCTCTAAAAATGGCTGGTGCATTTTGCCAAGTTCACACACTGCACGATTTTATCCCTGATTTCCAGTCGCCGGCTATTTTTGCAAAGTCACTGACAAATGCCCAAAATCCAGGCAAATCGGAGCTTGTGCACACGAGTGACAATCACGCAGTGTGAATGACCAAAGATGTGATCTAAGCGAGTCGCCAACACTGAAATATTGAATGAAATATTTGGCATGCTAAATATCTGGACCTGTCGGTGACTCAAAATCGGAAAGGAGTTCTGACTGAAAAATACATCGGCGATGACCTACAGCCAGTGAGAGAGCAAGATACTGGCAACGGGAAGTTCGGGGAGGAGTTATAGACCACAATGTCAGCAAGCATTCGGTTCGAGAGCAATATTATAGTTTAATAGAGTTTATGTTTTTATCAGCAAACAATGTCTTAAATATAGTTATATCAAAATAAATAAGCTTTACAATAGCATCAAACAGAAATAAAGCAGAAACATTTGCTTGACCAGCCGCATCAGCAGCAGCACATTGCAAAATTATTCATTTGTTCAATTACGCAGAACGCACAATCCTTGTTTACCCGCACAGACCATTTGGATCGTGAACTTTTTGCAGGGTTCCATTTCCAGTCTCACGCGAGAACTCTGATTTCACGTGTGCTCTTGCGTTATTTCCATGCATTTCTCACGTATGTTGCATAACGCAATTGTGGATCAGACTGAGCTGTCAGCGATTCTTCCTATTGTGAAGTCATGCAGTGTGAAACCTCCTGTTGTCGATCCATCGTGCAATGTGAACACCGCAGCGACTGAATGCTACCCTAGATAGTCGTGCAGTGTGAAAACAATAGTGATTCGTCAATCACTATCACAATCAAAAAATCGTGCAGAGTGAACTCAGCATTAGTTAATCCATACAGCATTGCTGAGTACTCATAGTGGCCTCCTGTGGTGTGGAAGGCCATTTTCTATTCATCCCCATCTTTGATTTTGATAAAGTTGTAAGCACTACTTAAGTCCAGTTTAGTGAATATTTGTGCCTCCCGTAGTTGTTCAACCCTAACCCTAACTCACAAGGGTTTAAACACACAAACTAATCAAAGGGCAAACTGAAAACAGGTGAGACTAATAGGGAAACAAGAGGAGACAAACAGTGACAAGACAAGACAATTACAGATTTTTTCTGTATTATATTTTCATAGATTTGCTGATAGTTTCACTGATTTGTTTACAAATTCAAAGTGTTCTAAGCAGGGTCTAAATGTAATTAGTGGTGCTTGAAAATCACACTATTACTATTCGACATACTTCTTCTTCCGTACAAAATTTTGTCCGCTAACTAGTCCTGCACCGTTTGTCGTAGACCCACGAATGAGGTATCATATTGTGCGACTTGTTCGGGAAAGATGTGCTATAACTTTTATAAATGATAGGAATTTCGGTATTCCCACCACGCCCCTCGGAACACCCCAAAAAGTCCCATAGAAATGAATGGGTGGAATTTTCAATCCTCGATAAAACTCACACACGCACTGCAACATAATCATATCACATATCACAACACTCAGCACAATGAGGTGAAGTGAGTGACGTGTGTCCGGACATGTGTCCGGATGATTCCCCAAACCCCGGGAAATATGGGAAATCTCAAAATTACGGCTACATACACGTTACGTATCAAAACTCTCAGTATAATGAGGGGAAGTGAGTGACGTGTATCTGGGTGACGTCACGTGTGCCCCTCCACTGGAATTATGGGTAATCGCAAAATTTCAGCAACATCCATGTGACATTAAAACGCTCAGTACAATGAGGGGAAGTGAGTGACATGTATCCGGGTGACGTCACGTGACCGCCCCACCAGAATTATGGGTAATTGCAAAATTTCTGCAACCTACACATGTCACATATCAAAACACTCAGCACAATGTGGGGAAATGTGTCACGGATGAGTTTTGGCATGGCAAGCACCACTCACATTTTCTTCAGAAAATGTACATGTGTAGTTTTATTGTTAATATTGTTATGAAAGGTGAGATTAGCCTTTCGTAGTCTGTAGGTGTTTGAGAACCCAGCTGATTTTTTCTTCTCTATATAGACTGTTACTTATTTGTTTCTTTGTCTTTCTTATGACTGCTGAGTAAAATTATTTTATCACATATTAATGTTTTTGCTGTTTCCCTACACTGTACAAACATATTTCAGGTGAACTATTAATTTCTTAAAAGATTTCAATTCTTGTTCCAAGTAGGAATTAAATCCACTGTCTTTGAGCAGGGAGTTAAACCAGCATCTTGGGGTGGGTTTGGGTTTCTATATTTGCTATATTTGCTGGGGCAGTGACTATATGACACTGAGAGAGACATTGCATGAAAGAAAATAGTCAATGCATGAATAGGTTTTATGATGTGTGAATTAGCAAGAACGTTCATGAATAGCTGGGTCTTCATATGTCCTCAAGTCCATAAATTAAACATAGCTCATTTTGAATGATCAATGTTTATATATATATATATATATATATATATAGATGTTTTTGAATCATCAATGGTCCACATTTATCAAGCTATATATGAATGGAGGTATTCATAAATCATTCAAAGGAGCATTTAGTCAAAAATTGTGGTATTCATGAAAGTCCCATAATTTCTGAAAAACATTTGTACCTTATTTGTGCTCTTAAGTGTGTTTATATTTTGGTACATAATAAGACTAATATCATATAAATTGCTTGGATTGCTGCACTTATATAGAATATATATTCACCTATATAGATTATATTCTCAAGTTAAATTGCTTATTTTTTTTACATTAACAGTATTAAACATCAACATCAATGTAAACGGAGCATGGTCTGGTCTGGGCATAACTGTAAGCATGCAGGGACTCCAGTTGATGTGTACCCATGACCCCCAGTTCTTCTGGAATGAGAAAAAAATCACTCACTGGTCCACTCACCAGCTCATGCATCTTCAGACGCCTACTCTCTTGGCTGTATCCACTTCAGCTGAGAGCCCTGAAACCAGATCCAAGGTAGAAATCCCACTAGAGTATCAGGAGTTTAAGGCATGTTTAGTAAGGCCAGTGGCCTTCCTCCCCATCATCCATATATCTGTGCCTTTGAGCTCATTGCCTGTACCATGACGCTTTGCACCTGCATCTACCATATTCTCCAGAATCTGCAAGCTTCGTCTTAATGGAGAAAAAAGGAGTGGTCGATGCTTTTGGATTCTGCTTCTTGGAGAAAACTGTGGGCTTAAATCATAGTCAAGTACTGTGACCCACTACCCTGTTTCCATCTGCAATGGAATAGCTTCGCAATGCTAGGATATTCATGAAACTGGACTTGCACAGTGCATATGACTTTATCCATATCCATAATGGTGACAAGTAGAAGGCATTTAGCACCACCCTCTGCTCACTGTGAGTACTGCGTGATGAGCTACCTTGTGCTCCATTGGGGTTCCCATGCCTCATCAGTGAGGCTTTGGAGGTTTGTAATTACTTACATTGACAACACTGTTATTTATTCCCCATACAATGTCCAACAGGTTCTATCACCCCTGACCTGGAGAAACAGCTCTTTGTCAAACAGGAGAAATGTGATTTTCCTGGTTCCTGGGGTTTTAAAATGAGATCATCTGGGGTTTCTTCATCGTAGTCTTATTCACTTTACTGAGCAACCAAGGGCCCAAAAGGCTCTGATGGAATGCAGCCACAAACCAAGGGTTCAACCAGCTGTGTTCACCACACACCCCCATCTTAAAACACCATGATCAATCCAAGCAATTCATCATTGAGGTAGGTGCCTCTAAAATAGAAGTAAACCACTATGCTGTCAGAGCGGTTTAGAGAGAACCAAAACTCTATCCAGTGGTTATCTTTTTAACAAATAACTGGGATCTGGCCCTGGTTGGAGGAGGTACTGCACCCATTCAAAGTTTATATAAGAATGAAAAGGAATATATAAGGAAAACTCTTAGATGCCTGAATGCTTTATCTTGGGTGGTGAAACAAGAGATTAACAATGTCCTTCAATGACATCTCAACATCCAAACAGCAGAAAATTCATCATGTGGGCATACACCTCTCAAAGTACAAGCCATTCAGGCATAAATCAACCCATCAACTTCTACAATGCAAATACTGGCAGCGCTGTATGTTTTCTGAACAAATCAAGTTCATCTCCTTGTACATAATGTACATGCTCTCACTTTGAGATGGACTTTGTCACAGATCAAACCCAAAGCTCTTAATAACACTGTCAATATGGTCATAGAAATTAGTAGTAGTAGTTAGTAGTGTGTTCTACTTATGTAGGAGCCTTGTAATTGTGAATACTTTTCTGGTTTTGATCTTTGTTTCATTTTCTGTTTCTTTATGGACTTTATGCCTCCCAATTGTTTGTTATGACCTGCAGTTATCCCTCACTTTCAGTCTAGCAAAAGTGGGGGAAAGGGAAACCAGACCACTGTCACCTGTCTCATGATTTTATTGTTCTTTACAGGTCAGTAGTCACTGTGGGGCACAGCCAAAGTCAATGTAGCTAGGCTAGCTTTGTAGTAACACCAACAAATAAACCTATACTTAAAATGATCTCTACTGACTGTCAGAGTAAGCCGTAAATAAATGTATCAACGGACAATTTGGTACAGGACATTTTCCCTTAAGAGGGACAATATCTTTAAAGACTGGTATGATTTTTTTTGCAAGAGAATGAAAGCTGTATTTAGTTGGTCATGCCATCTTGTGGCTGTGCAATGGCTGTGCAACACATTAGATTCAACATGTCAGCCAAGACACAATTTTTAAATAGCAGTTACACCTCTGTACAATGTCTTTTTTCTCCATTTTCATGTCCACCATTTTCAATTTAAACCTAATTCACAATTCCTATAATTTGTCTTTATATTTGAATCTTTTATGCTGCTGTTAAACTTCTAAATATTTTTACTGGCATAGAAGTGAACAAGAAATAACATCCTTTCTGCCTTTTCTTTGACTGTTGCAGTAGACATTACATGTTTCAACCATCTGTGTGCTTTACCTTTTATTGAGTTTTGTGGATATCATTGCTTTAGGAACATGCATTGCACTTTACAGATGAACAACATATACACATATCCAGGGTGCGATTTGTGGAAAACCAAGAGGGGGGGATGTTTTGAAAATAAGCTGATATGCTGCTTCTGAATTCTCTTAATTTTTCACTTATATTGCTAGTTGTATTTTTCACGCTGACATTGACCGTTAGTTGATGCTTGTTGACATTTCGAAAAGGCGTGCATGGAAGGCTACTGGAAGAGGATCGCAGTATTGTCCTAGACGCAGAGTGGGAGCGTTGATAGTCCATTTCTGGTTTTATTATTGTTTGCGCTAACAGCGTTTCACTTAGATATATTTTTTAAATATTTGAATATTTTATTTTTAGGCATTTTATATAATCTATTTTTGAATAAACATTAATGACTATCTGGACGGGGGGATCAATTTAGTCATTTTTTTCTTAATTTTGTTATTTTTTATTTGTTTAAAAATAATTCAGCAGACGTAGGGATATTTTGACACTGGCAAATCGCACCCTGCACATCATCACTTAAATCAGGATTTATAACAGATTATAACATTACAAGATTTAACAAAGAATCTTGTATGCTCAAAACAAATGGCTGCTTAGTTTTTTAAACTAAACTAAATTATTCTTACTTAAATCACATTAATTTACTGTCAGCACCAATTTTTAAGACACAATTGATCCTGTGTTTGATGGACCCTGCTCATATCTGTTAATTCCTTGTCTCTTCCTAATCAATCAGTTTAGCAAATTTAAATTTTACTGATTTTGAGTATTCTGTAAAGTTAATAATTTTGTAATGTCCTTTGATTTGTCATGGATCAAATAATTAAGTTAGATGTATTTAGTTAGGAGATGACTAGAGTAGCCTACTTATATGGTGTGACATATATTTTACATCCATAAAACCAGTTTGTAATAAATGGACAGGACTTAAGACTTTGCATTTGCATCTAGAATTTTGTCATCATATCAGCATTACATTTGCAACTGCACAGAAAACTTAGCCCATGAGCACTGGGCTTATCAATCCATTAATCAATCATTTGCAAAGCATTGTGAGTAAACAGTCAAATGCCCAATTGTTTAATTTGTGCTAACGTGTGTGTGTCTTACCTTCCTGACATAGCTGACTGCATCCTCCTCTGTGTAGACTTCTGCACTGACTCCCCCTCTCCTGCGGCGGGCCTTCACCACAGGATTTAGTGGAGGAGGAGAAACTTCATCATCATGTGAATCGGATTGAGAGTTAGACTTCTGTCGTGCTAGGATTTGCTTGCTTTCCTCCTATAGAAAGACAGAGAAGAAGAAAGAAAGAGAAAAAGAGATAAAGAGATTACATACAGTCAAAAATGTGACTGTCGCAGGGTTGTTGGTGACAAACAGATTAATTAGTTAGAAACTGGGATTTTCATAGTTTACACATGATGTTGCAGAAAAAACATCACTGGCAGTTAATCTGAGAATGCATTTAAAAATTTTGCATGGTTCATATGCCAAGCTAAATCATTTGGTTCCATAAACACCCTTGCCGTCCACTTGTTGTACTATACTAAAGGTAGGTTAGAAAAATGAAATGAGAGGTGCACAAGATTTTATGAGGGTCTCTGGAGCTCCTGGAATACTGTGTTCAAAGGTGCATACAGGCTATATTTGTTACGGGTAGCGGGGCTGAGGTTGGACCACTAGGGGGCTCTCAGCAGGGGTTTGTCTTGTCATGTGCGGTTTTGTTTATGTTGGCCATGTGTTGTTGTTAAGCCCCGCCCTGTCCTATTGTGTCATGATGAATGTTAACCTGTGCCTAATGTGTCCATGATTATGTTTCCTATTTATAGTCCTGTCTGTGTCTGCTTTGGTTGCTAGTCCTCGTTTGTATGTAGGCCGAATGTAGTGTCGCGGTTCATGTTTGTTTATGTGTTTTATGTTAATAAACCCCTGTCCGTGTCAAGCTTCGCGTTTGGCTCTGTTATATCCTGCCGGACACTACCGGCCATAACAATATTAAACTGTAATACATATTTACTGCAGCTACCTTTACTCATAGAATAGAATAGAACACACCAACTTGTATACACATGACTTCAAATGATGTTTCTCAGGTCTAAGCCAACATGCCTATACTTCCACCTATATGGTTTTGCCAGGAAGCATATTTGTGGGCCAAGAGTTTGTCTTTTGTGAAAGCTCCTTTACCCTTTGAATGGACAACTTTAATATGAATTTTTCAATAACACATTCTGGTAGTTTTCTATATAACAGCCATGGTTCAGTCTCTGGCCTTAGGGGTGCCAGACAGCTTCATCTGTCAGCACAATCACATTGCTATTTGATGCAGGATCTTATTACACATATCTCTTGAATAAAGCCATTAAAAGGAATTAACTTATAAGGCAACAAAAATGTGATGCAAATGTGTTTATCAACAAAACAAATACAATATTATGACAACGTACTGTATATGCAGTACACTTTCTCCAGTGCTAAAGGGTTTATACATTTATGTTCATAAATCTGCAGATACCAGCATATGCCTGCCCCCTTTCCTCTCTTTAAAAAATTACATTTACAGATTTTGGTGTAGAAAAACTTCACTGGAATGCATAGAGCCATCTTTTAGATGAATTCTGCTAGTAACTTTTACCCAACATCACTGGCTACATTTATATTGATTGTTGCCACAGGCTTGCTCATTAGGGATAAATAGGGATTAAATAGTTTAATAATTAAATTTAATAATTCTTTTATTTTTGCTCCTTTCTAATTCTCTACTTTTGTAAAGACGATGAGACGATGTCCATTGTAAAAGGCACTATACAAATAAATTGAATTGAATTGAATTTAATATTCACTTTACAAATCACAGTTTATGTTACATGTTGTATATTTGGACATAATTGTAAGGTTGAATGTGTAAAGGGATGGAATGGGCAAGCAGATGAATAATATAAATTGACATAAACTTCAGTATTTAATAGTTGCCAAGAATTCAGGGGGGAATGCAGAATATAACCATGAACTACTAAAACAGGTAAAAACTGTTATTAACCTTTATTTATTTATTGTATTATTACAAAACAATGGTCTTTAATATTGCTAAGATTAGAATATAAGCAAAGGCATTATACCATATATCTGTTTTACAGAGCATCCTTATTCCTGAATGTAGGTCAAGATAGATATAAAGTGAAATACCATAATACTGCCTTTTTAAAATTATGCATTTTATGAAATAATAAAAGTTCATATTTCACAGTTTTGGTTTTATAAGTTACAAGTTTTGTGTCATGCTATTATAACAAATATAAGAAATATTTTTTATATATTTGGATGCAAATCCTTTGCAGTCAATAATTTCCTGAAGTCTGGATCCCATAGACTTCATCAAATGCTAAGTTTCTTCCCTTCACATGATTTGCCAGTCCTTTTGAGTCATTATCCATATATACTGTGAAGTGCGGTCCTATTATTTTGGAGCATTTGACTGACACTTAGGAGAAAAGTATAGCATTATAGATTTCACAATTCTGAAGGAGGTGCTGTGTATCAGGATGATAATGAACCAATACACACAGCAAGACTGGTGGCAAAGTGGTTTGATGAATATGAACGTGAAGTTGAACATCTCTAATGGCCTGCACAGTCACCAGATCTGAATAATATTGAGCCACTTTGGGGTGTTATGTAAATTAGGGCTGTATGTGCTATGCATCTGAATGTGGCATTCAAGTACATTTTACAAAATGCACCTCAACTACAAACATGTACTTTTTGGACAACACACACCATGCTCATTAATATTGATGATCACCTGATTTCTGATTACAACACCTGAACTCACCCACTAAAATATGATTGTCGCAAAATATGAGCTTCTAAGCCAAAAGTAATTTTCTTCAAGTTGCAGAAAGTTCCAAGTTAGCATGGAATTTTCATGTAGACAAAACAAAATCATGACACAACACATAGAGGCAGCAATTGAACCATTGACATGAAATAAATTACATGTCAGCCATACTTTGGACTTCATCTTGCATTCTGTAAGGTTTATTTTTATTTTTTTATTTTTTTTTTTTTTACAAATGATGACAGGATCACCAAAACTGGACAGCGGAAAACTAGAAAAATGTAGGTCTGTTGAATCTTGATTTCTGCTGAGGCACACAGATGGTAGGGTCAGAATCCAGCACATAGAACCAACCAGCCTTGTGTCAAAAGTCTAAGCTGGCGGAGGTGGTGTAACGGTGTGGGGAATGTTTTCTTGGAAAACTTTGAGCCTGTTAATACCAAATAATATTGCCTGAATGCCACAGCCTATTTGAGTATTGTTGCTGACCATGTTTATCCCTTCATAACCACAATTTATCTTTTACTTCTACCATCTTTTCTGTATTATACTGGCTACCATTGTGATACCTGTCTGTTTAATTCCAAACTATTCCCGTAGTGGGTCTGCACTTTCAATACACCAGGTGGACTTAAAACTCATCTGTACAGGGTCCATGAAAATTTTGCTAAAATGACAGTGTATGTATTTTTGACAGAAACAATCTTCTTCTTCTTTCGGCTTTTCCCTTCAGGGGTCGCCACAGCGAATCATCTCTCTCCACCTATCCCTATCTTCTGCATCCTCAACACTTGCACCCACTAGCTTCATATCCTCATTTATTCCATCCATATACCTCCTCTTTGGCCTTCCTCTTTGCCTCCTGCCTTGCCTCCTCCATGTCCTACATTCTCCTACCAATATACTCACTCTCCCTCCTCTGAGCATGTCCAAACCATCTTAATCTGGCCTCCCTAACTTTGTCCCCCAAACGTCCAACATGAGCTGTCCCTCCGATGTACTCGTTCCTAATCCTGTCCAATCTTGTCACTCGCAAAGAGAACCTCAACATCTTCAGCTCTGCTACCTCTAGCTCTGACTCTTGTCTCTTCCTCAGTGACACTGTCTTACAGCATGGCTGGTCTCACCACTGTCCTGTACACCTTCCCTTTGATTCTCGCTGATATTTTCCTATCACACAGAACTCCCAACACCTTTCTCCACCCATTCCAACCTGCCTACACTCGCTGCTTTACCTCTTTCCCACACTCTCCATTACTCTGGACTGTTGACCCCAAGTACTTAAACTCCTGTACCTTCTTCACCTCTTCACCCTGTAACCGTTCCACTTCCCTCCCTTTCATTCACACACATGTACTCAGTCTTACTACAACTGACTTTCATTCCTCTTCTCTCCAGCGCAAACCTCCACCTCTCCAGGTTTTCCTCCACCTGCTCCCTGCTCTCACTACAGATCACAATGTCATCTGCAAACATCATTGTCCAAGGAGACTCCTGTCTGACCTCCTCTGACAACTGGTCCATCACCATAGCAAACAGGAAGGGGCTCAGAGCCAATCCCTGATGCAGTCCCACCTCCACTTTGAACTCCTCTGTCTGACCTACAGCACACCTCACCACTGTCCTGCTCCTCTCATACATGTCCTGCACCACTCTGACATACTTCTCTGCTACTCCTGACTTCCTCATACAGTACCACAGCTCTTCTCTTGGCACCCTGTCATACGCTTTCTCCAAGTCTACAAACACACAGTGCAACTCCCTCTGACCACCCCTATACTTCTCCATCAAAATTCTCAGAGCAAAAATTGCATCTGTTGTGCTCTTTCTGGGCATGAAGCCATACTGCTGCTCACAAATTTCCACTACCTTCCTTAACCTAGCTTCCACTACTCTTTCCCATAGCTTCATTGTATGGCTCATCAACTTTATCCCCCTATAGTTGCTGCAACTCTGCACGTCACCCTTATTCTTAAAGATCGGCACTAATACACTTCTCCATTCGTCAGGCATCCTCTCACTCTCTAAAACCCTGTTGAACAAACTAGTTAAAAATTCCACTGCTGCCTCTCCCAGACACTTCCAGACCTCCACCGGGATGTCGTAAAGGACCAACTGCCTTTCCACTTTTCATCCTCTTCAAAGCCTTCCTGACTTCATCCTTTCTAATCTTATCTACTTTCTGTTCCACAGAGTTCACCCCTTCTACTCTTTTTTCCCTCTCATTTTCCTCATTCATCAGCTCCTCAAAGTACTCCTTCCATCTCCTCTGTACACTCTCCTCACTTGTGAGCACCCTTCCATCTCTATCCTTAATAACTCTAACTTGCTGCACATCCTTCCCCTCTCGATCCCTCTGCCTAGCTAACCTGTACAAGTCCTTCTCTCCATCTCTAGTGTCTAATCTAGTGTACAACTCATCATATGCCTTCTGCTTGGCCTTAGACACCTCCCTCTTCACTCTGCGCTGTAACTCCTTGTATTCCTGTCTATTCTCTTCAGTCCTGTCCATGTCCCACTTCTTCTTGGCTAACCTCTTCCTCTGGATACTATCCTGAACTTTCTCATTCCACCACCAAGTCTCCTTATCTTCTTTCCTCCTTCCAGATGACACACCCAGCACCTTTCTCCCTGTCTCCCTGATTACTTCTGCTGTAGTTTCCCAGTCATCTTGCAGCACTACCTGACCACCCAGAGCCTGCCTCAACTTCTGTCTAAATTCCTCACAACATCTCTCCTTTTTCAGCTTCCACCACTTGGTTTTCTTCTCTATCTCCATCTTTGACCTCTTCGTCTTACAGACCATCAAAGTCATCCTACACACCACCATCCTATGCTGTCTGGCTACACTCTCTCCCACTACCACTTTACAGTCACTAATCTCTTTCAGATTGCCTCTTCTACATAGGATGTAGTCTACCTGTGTTCTCCTACCTCCACTCTTGTAAGTCACTCTATGCTTCTGCCTCTTCTGAAAATAAGTGTTAACCACAGCCATGTCCATCCTCTTAGCAAAGTCCACTACCATCTGTCCTTCAAGGTTCCTTTCCTTAACTCCAAACTTGCCCATCACCTCCTCATCACCTGTGTTCCCCTCACCAACATGTCCATTAAAATCCGCTCCTATCACCACTCTCTCACCTGTGGGAATACTCTCCATCACCTCATCTAATTCACTCTTTCTCCTCTAACTCACAACCTACCTGTGGGGCATAACCACTAACAACATTCAACATCACCCCTTCAATCTCTAACTTCAGAGTCATCACCCTGTCTGACACTCTCTTCACCTCTAGAACATTCCTCACAAACTCCTCCTTCAGGACCACACCTACCCCATTTCTCTTACTATCCACACCATAATAAAACAGCTTGAATCCTGCTCATATACTACGAGCCTTGCTACCCTTCCACCTGGTCTCCTGTACACACAGTATATCCACCTTCCTTCTCTCCATCATATCAGCCAACTCTCTACCTTTCCCGGTCATAGTACCAACATTCAGAGTTCCTATTCTCAGTCCTACACTCTTTCCTCTTCTCTCTCTGTCTGTGCACTCTCCTCTCTCCTCTACTTCTTCGACCAACTGTAGCCCAATTTCCACCGGCACCCTGTAGGTCAACGGCGCCGATGGCGGTCGTTGTTAACCCGGGCCTCGACCGATCCGGTATGAAATTCGTACTGACGATTCGCCTGGTTAAATTCAGATGCCCTTCCTGACGCAACCCTCTCTATTTATACGGGCTTGGGACCGGCACAGAAGTCACTGGACTGTGACCCCCATGGCTAGATTCTTGACAGAAACAATGCACTATTTTAAAGTTTTTCCAGGTAATTCTAAAATTGAACAAGTGACAATAGCATTAGTTCTGACATCCATGCCTAAGGGAGCTTAGCTGTGACACCGGATGCAAGGGCTGGAAGATGAGTTTAAAATTAAAAATGGGAAATTGCAGACAAAAATTGTGTAATGCTGGATGTACTGAGCTCAGAGCTAGAACTGATGGTTCAAGGAGATCCTCAGAAGAAACCAAAAAGATCAGAATTCAACTTTGTTTCAGACAATCCCGCAGGTGTGGACGATGCTGCATTCGGGACATGAAAGTATGGTGGACGAGAAGTGCAAAACAAAATAATAAATCGGAAACTAAATAACAAATCAAAAAACACATGAACAATTTAGACAAAATGGAAAAGGTAGGTATAGTTTGCAAATGGAATTCTTAACACTGATTGGAAGAGACATCTGTCACTCAAGACATACAGGAAGTACAGCTGGCTGTGGCAGTAGAAAGTTGATTTGCGTATATATATGAACACAGCTCTGCTCTTATAACGCTCCTTACATTGTTTAATCTGCAATAGTTTGGTCTTCATAACATACCTGCGTTCTTTATGACATGATACACTATAAGTATATCCAAAATCATATCATATGAATGTACATCCTCAAAGTAGCACTGATGAATTCCACTTTCTTATAAATATATATGTTTATTTTCTTTAAAAGATTTAAAGTTGCTAAAATTCTGAAAAAAAAATATCTAAAGTGAATGCAGAACTCCACACATGTACAAGAAATAAAATTAGATACACAATTTCCTACTTATTGTATATCTTGAGTGACAGATGTCTTGCCCAATCAGCAAGCTGTACCTACCGTTTCCAGTTTGTCTGAATTGTCGTGTTTTAGGATTTGTTATTTTGTTTTGGACTTCTCAGCCACCATATGGGATCAGCTGAAAGGAACAGCTTAAGCTTGAAGTGAAGAAAAGAAACATGGACATGACAAAAGTGCACACGAAAACCATCAATGAGCAGCCCTTGCAAGAACGATGGCCTAGCCACTTTTTGCAGGAGCAAGTAAGTTACATGAATTTGTTTGTACATAATTTTGCCAAAATTGTTTATAGACTTTAATGTTTACATATTTTTTTCTTTCATTCTCTCAGGTTTATGCAAGTGTCTACTTCAGTTTAGCACTTAACATGAGGCCATGCAATAATAACTTATTACATAGTACATTGTTCATTCACCTTCAGACATTTGAGTTCTACAGAAAAATAAATTTGAATGGGTATAACTTCTAAAGCTTTGTTATAGAATAGTTACACCTCTCCAGAAAACTAACAATCTCAAGTTAGCACTAACTAATAACTTTTTGTATTACTGACCAGTTCTATTCAGTCAGTATAACTGTTGTTTACAAAAGTTAAAATTACTACTAAGAATCTTTTTTATAAGAGGGCTCTGTTCAGGCCACTAAAAATTTCACACACCAACCTTGGCAAATCATGTCTTTATTGACCTTGATTTGTGTACAGATGCATTTTCATGATGGAATAGATATAGGTCCCTTTAGATCAAGTAAAGCAAAATCATAATACTATTGTATTCAAAGACATTTTAGAAAATTAAATGTTCCCAACTTTGTGGCAACAGTTTGAGGAAGGTCCAAATGTGGGTGTGATGGTCAGGTGTCCAAATACTTTTGGCCATATAGAGTGCATACACTGCATGATACAATCTGATTGCCTAATAATTGTGCATGCAGTGTATGTATGAGTGAATTAGATTTTTTTTTAATCAAAACTAAATGTAAAGGAAAGTCTTTTTCAGGGCAATCCTTTAGTGTATGAAATGGTGACTATATTATGAATTACTTAAAATAAGAATGTTTAACAAATAACTAATACAAATAACTGACCCTTACCCCTCCCCTCCATTGCTGGCACCTGACTCAAACTTTTGCTTCATTTGCATTACTGATAAAGCCACAGGACCCAAGCATCTGGGGTCCAAGGGTCAATCTAATCTCATCTGTCCACAAAATCTTTGAAAAAAGAAAAAGTCTTTTATATTTCTTGTAATACGATTGATGCTTCATCTTAAGATTCTTATTTCGTGGGGGTTGGGGGATTTGTGTTTCAGCCTTCCTCACTTTAGCAGTGTGTCAATGCACTTACCAACTTGTATTATGGGTCATAAATGTAGACTTTGCAGTTCTGGTAAATGGCGGCAGTGACGGTTAACAAGTACCTGATGCATCCATCTAATAGGCATTTTAAAATTTTGGACTTTTCAGTATCAGATCTCCTTTTTTTGTCCCATTTAAGTACAGAAGCTTAGTATTAATTAAGAACCCACATATAAGGTGATTAAGTCATGCCCTCCCTCATGATGTAATTACATATCACCTAAAAATGACTCTACTTTTAGGTTTATATGATTTAAAGATAGAGAACTGTCCCCAAACATATGATCACAATACAAACTTGCCTAATAATTACATTGTATTATAAGGGATGCATCAATGCATCACAATACAAATATTTGCATTGTGGAAAGGTGCAATTCCAACATTGTATTAATTATGTGTCTAAGCTAACTGCACTGTTTGAAGAGAGGTCTCAATCTGCACAGCCCACAGATTTAAAAAGCAGTCGATATACAGCACATGCTGTTCAAGCGATCACATTGTTTCACTGCAAACCTGTTCCATTATCAGGAATCGTGGTTAAAATGATGTCTCCAGCTCTGCTACAGAGCACATTATGTTTCAATCATCTTTATCAGGTCAGAAATACCCGTTTATTTAACCCAATTCTTGGGAAAATTTATAAATGTATTTATTCATTTTTAAGATGGTGAATCTATAGTATGTTTTTTTAAATGTTTTTATTCATTTTGATTTAAACAGGCAATGTTTTGCATTGCTTATGATTCAGCAATTAAAAATTAGTTTTTCAAGTCATAACTTTTCTTCATTCAAATATTGTACAAAACATTTTGAGAAATGAATTATAAAGACAGTATGATATTCAAATTGTGAACCAGTGTGTAGCGTTACACCCCTAATATGGCAGCAGGGGTGTGACTAAACATCTACTGCAGAGGAACCTGCTGAACTGCAAGTAACACACGATGACTGTTATCTGTGTCTTATTACAGACAGTCTACTTATTTGAAATTTCAGTCACTCTTAAAAATAGGAAGAGGGGAGGGGGGATAGCTTGCAAAGTTAGCAAGACATGCCCACCCACTCACACTTCAAGCGTCCTGGGTTCGAGTCTTGCTCCCGCTCACTGTGTGTGTGGAGTTTGCATGTTCTCCCAGTGCTTGGTGGGTGTGCTCCAGTTTCCTCCCACAGTCCAAAGACATGCTTCTAGGCTGATTGTAGTCTCCATATTGCCCGTAGTGTGTGATTGTGTGATTGTGTGAGTATGTGCCCTGCGATGGGTTGGCACTCCGTCCAATGTGTATCCTGCCTTGATGACCGATGATGCCTGAGATAGGCACAGGCTCCCCGTGACCCGATTATAGATCGGATAAGCGGTACAGACAATGGAATGGAATATACCATAATAATTTATTAGTATGGTGTAGGGCTTCCATTTGCATCCAACACAGCATCAATTTGTTTTGGGAATGACAGAAACAAAACTGTACAGGGATTTTGAGCCATTCCTCTTGCAGAACAGTGGCCAGGTCACTATGTGATGATGGTGGAGGAAAACATTTACGGACATGTTCCCCTAAAACACCCCAAAGTGGCTCAATAATATTCAGAACTGGTGACTGTGCAGGCCATGGGAGATATTCAACTTTCATGTTTATCAAACCACTCTGTCACCAATCTTACTGTGTGTAACAGTGCAACTCTCCTGCAGTGAAAAAGAAAGTGAATTTAGATCCAA